>JAKCOX010000097.1:1200000-1800000 GCA_022605575.1 Laterallus jamaicensis coturniculus
ACAGCACTGCAAAGTAATCAGGAGTTACATAGATTTATGTGGCTGATTTAGTGTGCTGTTTGGTTTCACATCCTTTATAATGACATGATCACCCATCAAAAAGAGATGAAAGCATCAATATTGTGACATTGTTATACGGTGTCATCACACCTTGACATAATAATCTTTTGCCATAGAAGAAATACACATGGTCTGGCCTTTAATAGATACATTATTCCTAGTGATACAGACAGCTTGGATTTTTAATTCAACCCCTCTCTACTTGATAATTCTTGTCTGTCTTTAAAAAATCCCTACGCAATAACAAGTTTAAAAGCTTTCTTTGATGGTGTTTATAAAAAAAGAATAATATATTCTGGACTGTAGTCAGATGATGGACTGGAATGCCCTCAGCAGACTATAAAATTCTGCTAAAATGAATGTGCTTCATAGAGTAAATTTTTTTTTTTTCAGGAACCTAGGTAAATAAATAATGTTTGCTTTGAGTTCCACTTCTGCTATAAGTGTTCTTTTCTCTTAGAGCATATTAAAAACTACAGCAGTACCATAACTTTTATATCAGTGCTGTACTGACTCATAATAGATACTCCAAGTTTTCCCGTATTCTGATACAGTAACAGAAAACCATGGGAAGTTTTATCTTAAAGACACTCACATTTTCTAGATCTATTTCCAAAGGAATTTCTCCAGGATGAGAAGATAAGATTAAGTCTCAATATAAGCCCACAGGATGCAATCAGCACACAGAAGTGTTACCAAAATGCTGGTCAATTGTAAATTACACCAACTGAAAAAAAGCCTTCGGTATCTCCTTGACTTTGTGTGATTTGTGAGGAAAATATATAGAGAGGCCTATAGAGGAAAAATTCAGATCTGTTCTAACTGGGTTTCCTCTTCAGTTTTTCATCATCTCAAAAACACAGGTTTGTAGAAATCAGTGGTCCCTCATTAGGTGACTGTGATTGGGTGGCAGCTAAACATGTCTCTGTAGAAAGAGCTGTGACCACCTGGAGAAATGCTAGGCCAAAGAGGGACTTTTTTCAAAGTATGGCCTCTATGTGCTATATTGTTTCAAGTATTTGAATGCAGACACCATTACCCAAAGTAACATCAAAGTGTCAAAGACATTTAGGGCTTTTGCCTTAAAGGGTTTTTGCCCCCTAAAGGGCTTCTTTTAAATTTTTAAAAAGACTTGCCAGTAAAAATGCAGAGACAGAAGAAAACAGTAGAATCATAGGATAATTGGGATTGCTGAGGGACCTGGAGAAGCTCAAGAAGTGGAACCATGTGAACCTAGTGAGCTTCAACAAGGCAAAGTACAAGGACCTGCACAGGGTAACGCCTAGCATCCATACAAGCCCTGAGAAATAGAAATTGGGGGTACTGGTGGATGAAAAGTTTAACATGTGTACTCATGTGTACAGCAATGTGTACTCACAACTCAGAAAGCCAACCATATCCTGGGCTGGATTAAAAGAAGCATGACCAGCAGATCAATGAAGATGATTTTGTCCCTCTGCTCTGCTCTGATGAAATCCCACCTGAAGTACTGTGTCCAGCTCTGGAGTCCCCAGTATAAGAAGGACATGGAGCTTTTCATGTGAGTCTGTAGAAAGGACACAAAAATGGTAAGAGGGCTGGAGGACCTCTTCTGTGAAGACAGGCTGAGAGAGTTGGTGGTGTTCATCCTGGAAAAGAGAAGGCTCCAGGGAGACGTTATAGCCGTTTTCCAATACTTAAGGGGGACTTATAATTAAGATGGGGAAAAGGGTTTTAGTAGGGCCTATTGCAATAGGTGAAGGGGCAATAAAAAATTACTTTTAAACTAATATGTGGTATGTTCAGGCTAGATATAAGGTTGTTTTTTTGTGGTTTTGCTGGTTTTGTTTTTTTTTTTAATGAGGGTGGTGAAACACTGTAACAGGTGGCCCAGAGAGGTGGTAGATCCCCCATCCCTGGAAGCATTCAAGATCAGGTGTAATGGGGCTCTGAGCAACCTGATCCAGTTAAAGGTGTCTCTGCTTACTGCAGGGGATTTGGACTAGATCACCTTTAAAGGTCCCTTCTACCCCAAACTATTCTGGTTCTATAATTGGAAGGGACATCTGGAGGTAATCTATTACCCCTGTCTGCTCAAAGAAGGGGTAGTTATGTAACAATGTTTAGTCAGGGTTATATCCATTAGAATCCTGAATGCTTCTAAAAATAGAGGCCACACAGCCTGCATAGGAAACATGTTCCAGTATTTGATCAGCCTCATGGTAAGTTGTTTTTTCCTTTGGATCCAACACATTTTTTTTGTTTCAACTTTGTTGCCTCTCCTCCTATCACTGCACCTCTGAGAATTCTGGGTTCATCTTCTCTGATGAGGTGGTTGCAGATAGCAGTAAGATTTCCCTTTTTCCTTCTCCAAGTTCTCAGTCTCTCCCCATCAAAGAGATGCTCCAAGCCCTAATCACCACTGTGGACCTTCTGTCTGTGTCTCTCTTGTACTGGGGAGCCCAGAACTCGATACGGTTCTACAGGTGTGTCTCACCAGTGATGAGCACAGTGGAAGGATCACCTCCCTCAAACAGCTGTCAATGCTCTGTCTAATGCACTCCAGGAAGCTGTTGGCCTTCTTTGTCACAAGGACACATTGATAGCTCATCATCAATTTGTCACCCACCAGGACTTCAAGGTCCTTTTCTGCCAAGTTGCTTTCCAATGAGTTGACTGCAGCCTCTCCCAGTGCCTGGCATTATTCCATAACAGAAGCAAGACTACATGACATAGGTAATTTGGAAGCCTCTGTATGCCACACACAGATGTGCAAACACAGCCAGATAGATCTCATCTCCCTCACACAATTAGATTCAAATTTGTTTGCATTCTCTAGATGATGTTGCTTTGTGAGCATTGTATAATATTTTAATTAGAAAGTCCTGCAACACCAGGGAGTGATTTTAAGGGGCAGAGGGATATTTGTGAACTTGTTTGTAAGTCCTTTCTTTCTCTGAAAGTCATATGAGGTTATTGGCCTAAGTTAGTTTAAAAGTGTGATTTTGGTTTTTGGGTTATTCTGATACTTCTGGACCTACTTAGTAAAACTTAAGCTCCTGGTTTACTTTCTTCAAGCAACGTGCATAAATAGTCTATATTACTGCTTCCTTCTTATTTTATTTTTATACTTATCATAATCTTTCCTGTGCTTCAAACTGTTTTCCTGTTCTGCTGCTTTGATTCCTATTTCAAAGTGCTCCTGCTAAACATTCCTGTCAAGTCCATGAATTCCAATTTGCTAAAGGGGCATTGTTATAATATTGATTCCTCTAATAAAACACCTCGTTATTCCCCTAAAAAATCTTAATGTTTTTTTCATCAAACTTCACCTTGAACTTGTGATAAGATTAGCTTTCACATGTAAAGGATGCCCCTCCATATTTTGGTTTTCTAAGCCTATTAACAGGGATCTTTTCAGCTCTAAGTTTTGTATAGTGCCAAGCACACTGCTACCATCTGAAACAAATTAGGATAATACATAAATGTGCTCATTCCTACCTCTTTAATAAGCCAAGGCCTGCTGATAATAATAGGTTCTCACAATTTGTGCCCAATGTTCACATATGGTACAAGTGGTCAGTCTCCAGCTTTAAATTAGTCACAGAGTAATACTTGTTCACACAAGAAGGTCACCATGCATTTTAGTATAAAGTGAACTTTTAGCAAATGTTCAAGCCTTAAATATTAGCAGTGCTGCAACGTACTTGCATGTGTGCACACACACACACAAATTTAAAAACCCCCACTTTTCAGCCCTCATCTGCCCTGTGTAGGGGTAAATACATTGTTCTGTCTCAAGATTGTGTGAGGTCTCTTAATTACTTTGCTAATAACCTACATTAAGCTGTTTGTAGGCATGCAAAACTGTAACATGAAGACAATGGTTATGAAAATAAGTAGAAAAGGATAAATTTCATTGGTTAGAATGGCTACAATAGTAAGATTATCTTGAGATTCTATTTTGATAGACAGGTTAATCTAACAGGACAGCTTATATTCTATTTGCTTTTCAGGTTGGCTCACAATAATCACAGAATCACAGAATCGTAGGGGTTGGAAGGGACGTCCAGAGATCATCGGGTTCAACCCCGCTGCCAAAGCAGGCTTCCTAGCTCATATTGCACAGATAGGCATCCAGACAGGTCTTGAATATCTCCAGGGAAGGAGACCCCACCACCTCCCTGGGCAACCTATTCTAGGGCTCTGTCACCCTTACTGTGAAAAAGCTTTTCCACATGTTGGTGCGGAACTTCCTATGTTCTAATTTGCAGCCATTGCCCCTTGTCCTGTCTCCGCTAACCACTGAAAAGGGGCTGGCTAACTTGCCCTGCATCCCATGCTTAAGATAATTGTAAACACCAACTAGGTCTCCCCTTTATCTTCCTTTCTCTAGACTGAATAGTCCCAGCTTATTCAGCCTCCCCTCATAGGAGAGATGCTCCAGGCCCTTAATCATCTTCGTAGTCCTTCTTTGGACTCTCTCAAGGAGATCCCTGTCCTTTTTATACCAGGGAGCCCAGAACTGGACACAATACTCCAGGTGGGGCTTGATCAGGCAGCGTAGAGGGGGAGGCTTACTTCTTTCGACCTGCTGGCCACACTCCTCCTGATGCACCCCAGGATCCCATTGGTTTTCTTAACTACCAGGGCACACTGCTGACTCATAGCCAACCTGTCATCAACCAGGACCCCCAGGTCCTTCTCCATAGTGCTCTTCTCCAGCAGGACATCTGTCGGAGAAGACAGCAGGCCTGCTAGCGGCCTAGCTCTCTTCTCCCAAGATTTAGGCCCTGACAATATTCTTCTGTTCCCATGAGACAGGAAAAGTTACTCATGCAGAGAGGATCTTAATGATCACATTCTCAAAACACAGCAGCCTTGTTGATAGGGGTACAGGACACCCTAAACCAAGAAGCAGTTATGGGAAGGTATTTGGGAGTAACGGAACATTTTGAGAACCAACCATAACAAGAGGGTCAAAACCAGCAGGTGTGTGGATGCTTATCGGTATTAAAGGTAAACTAAGGATGTTTAGTTGTAAGATAGGTTAATCAGAACTCGTTAAAGTTACTAACCAATCAATACTGTGTGAACAGTGTGTGTAACCAATTAGCAGTATTTTAGCTTGCCACATTTGCAGTAAGAAAGGTATATAATCTGTGTGATTTCACATAATGAAATGGCTGGCTTCATGGCTTCACCTAAAATTCATATATTGAATTGCGTGCTGCTCCGTGCCGGACGCCACAGACATCTCCCAGCCTGTACGCTTTATTATTTTGCATTTTATATTACATATATAATACATATCCATTATATATATTTTATTATTTTGCATTTAAAGTGTAGGCCACGTGAAATTCTGAAAATCTGTTTCTGTTCTTGTCCAAAGAATGTTAACCTGTTTTTATGACATGTTCTTTATTGATTTTGTGTTTATGATTAATTGCAAATCTAGCTAATACCCAACAAAAATAAGCAGAGCTCAGGAGAACAACATTGGCATTTTATATGGAGGTCTGAGTACTTGACTTTGTTATGGCAGTTGGGAGGGAGATATTATTTAACTAGAGCATCACTGGTCTTAGATTATTAAAAGCAAAGGTGGTTTTGGTGAAAATCATGATAGTGATTTGAGAATCTAAATTGCTTTCACCTGGGAGTTACTGTAGCTCAGTGAAATAAAATTATTTCTACATGGGTCTACTGTCTTTAAAATTTCATCAAATGAAGGGAAAATTTTGAGTATTTGTTAGACAATGGCTTATAGAATACTTAATTATGGTACATAATTTTGTCTTTTATGACTTAATTGGTCAGTTTAAGGGATTATTACCATATGCATGGCGTATTAATGTAGTTTCTTTTTTAGATTAGTGTTGGGTTTTTTTATTTGAATTTATCAACTGAACCATTAGCATGTATAAGTCCCCATGATACAGGGCATAAATTAGATCATGTTGTAAAGTTCCTCCCTTTCAGGCTTATCTGTTACTTAATATTTAATGCTATTGAGTTGGACTTGCCACTTGAGTCATTTCCTGTGTTATTGTACATTTCCTTTTCTGCAGGAGTACCCTTGCGGTCTTGTAATTTGCAGGCAATGGGGACTTTCTATCAAGATTTTGACCAGTCTCTTAATTATTTACCATGTCAAAGATTCTCTGATGTTTTTATTGCCCCCTCGTGGGCCATTTACTAAAGAGCAATTTGCTGTTTTGGAGATAAATTAGCTTTATTTTGGCTTGTTCCCTACCCAGAAAAAAGAACTGTAAATGATCTTTTTTTTTTTTTTTCAGGTCATCAGAGATCCTATTAAATTCTGATGCCCTCATTTTTCACATTCTTAAAAGATCTATTTTTGGCCTTGTTAATAATAACAAACATCTTGACATTTTAATACTGCAGTTACCTTTTTTTGAAAGCCTACAGATAAATGATGAGGTGAACTATTACAATTTGTTCAATTCTTTAGCAATTATAGACTTATTTGTCCCTCTGAAAGCTGGGTCACAGCTGGACAAAACTATTGACTAATGGGCAATACCAATTTATGTCTTCTGCTCAGTCTACCACATGGGACTTTTATTGTGCCACAGAGGAGAATGGCTTTTGTCTAGACTACATCCACAGATGTGGGAGAAACCATGTGAGAAATCTCTTGACTCATGTCAAGGGTTATGTCTTCACATGCTGAATCCAGTTCCTTGATGAAACAGAGTGTTGAGATGTCATTCTGCTTCTACAATTGGGCATCACTTCCCTTTCCTGCTTCTCCCTGAAAGATGTACTAGAAACCCTGTGAGTCTAGACCACATGTAGATTTTTATATGAAGGGTCAGGTTTAGTTTTAGGCCTCAGTTAGTAATGCAGCTCTCTAGAGAGTTTTCTTCTGGCCCCTGAATTGAAAAAGAAACTATAATTACTACATTTCTAAAGTGTGTCAATTAGCAGGAGTCAGGTGGGGTGAATCTGGATGGTAGGACCAGACTTGAGAGCAAAGCAAGGTTAGTTCCAGAAGATCCACTTGAAAAATTCTCTCTGCATACACAAATAGTTTTTCTGTTGATTTTGCTATAGAACCTCAAAATTAACTCTTTGAAAATCAACTTGCAAAACAAGACTGCATTATTCCACAGTATTGTGCTCCTTACCTTATATTAAATTAGCTTATGAATGAAATAGGTTTACTTCATCAGTTAGTTGTTTCCAATCTACCTGTATTTCAGTTTCAGAGTTTGCAGTACATACAAATATGTGTCTGTGTTTATGTATACAAATTAACTTACTTTGTTGGTTAAAAAAAAAGTACTCAGAGGTAACAATTCACTGTTGAAATGTAGCAGCAGTTCACATGTTGATCAAATTTCAGTATCCATCTCATTATTTCTAATGTCTCCATCTGCAGATTACAGCATCCTTCACAAAATTTATGAGAAACTATGTCACGCAGAGGAATTGTACTTACCATTCTAGCTTTAGATCATTTACAAAGCCTTGCTGGTTAAACTGTTTGAAAATCTGTTTTCTGATTAAAATGAAAATGCAAAAAGAGAAGATTCTGGAGTCAAATCCATGTCAGGATCCTCTTGTTCTCTTGGCAGTAATTTCTATATGTGTCAATTGATAACAGCCTCCTAACAGAAGGAAGGCTGAAGTCCTGCAGTCCACATGTAAAGACTAATATGGACAAAGAGCAATAGCACCAATATAACATTGAATATAACATCTACTTGAATGGCTTCAGAGGGATGTAGGCAGAAAGTAAAAACACACGGGCCATTTTTTGTTGTAGTTGTTGTTTCAGGAAACTAACAATATCATCTATATTTATATGAAAAGTTACAATACTTCTCTCCTTAGCCTCAGTTGTGAAAGTGATGCAGAGAGAGAGAGAGACACTACATTTAATTAAAACTACTGGTAACACAGATTTATACATGTAATAAAATACTTGAAAGAAAATGTCTATGTTTATCTTTGTCTCTTTAAGAATTAATCTATATCATTCTATACTGGTTCTGTCTCTGGATCTGCAAATCCTTTCTTTTAGCTCTACCACTTTTGTTTCTATTGCATTAATTTTCAAACGTCAAGCTATTATTAAAATGTTATTATTGGCAAACAATTAAAATGTCTAAAAAGGCTCTGGGGGAAAAAGTGAATATGAACATGAAAGAGAAATGTGATGCATTAGATGCAGCTACCATGCCAGAGTTGTAAGTTGCAATGATGGATGTAGGATACTACACAAAGGAGTAGTATGTTCCAGAAATAGCTTATAGCCCAGGAGTAGTATACTAAAAAAAGAAATAATTGAGAAGACAGGTCCTAGGTTATATTGGGTCCCACAGTCATATGAATAACATGAATATGTATTTTTCTGTATTTTTTCTCCGTGATTTTGAGCTCTAGATGTGTTACAGTTTTGTGTAGCTGTGCTGCTTCGGAGGCTTTTGTAAGCTGCAGTTGCAGCTTTCTGCAAGCCCCTTATTTTGAAACCATGGTCAACTCAAGGCCAGATTCGAGACTGTGCCTATCAGAGCTGGTAGTAGTTCCTCTGTGAATCACATATACGAGAAAACAAAACTGCTGGCAGGCGCACTTTGCCACCTGAGCGGGAGAGAGAAGATGTAACAAGCTGCACAGACACCAAGGCCAGGCCTGCAGGAGGGGGGGTGAAGAATGCGAAAAAAGAGAGATTCCCTGGCAGCTCGTGGTGAGACCATGGTGAAACAGGTGTCCCCCCCCAAGCCCATGGATGAGGACAGGGAGCAGAGACATGTATACCCTGTGAAGATTTGATCCATGCCTCAGCAGGCTTGCCGGGGGACTTGTGACTTTGCAGGGGACCAGGCCGGTGGGTCTGGACCCGAATGTCAGCACCCCTGCTGAGAGGCCTGTGGTGAGGAGATGGCTCCCGGATAGAGAGGACTCACGCTGCAGAAGTTGTGGATACGACTCTCTCATGGGTGGGACCCCACAGCGCAGCCAGGGAAGTATGCGTGTGTGTGCAATGCCCTTCTCCCCCTTCCTCCAGCTGAGACGGAAGACAACTCGGGAAGAATGGACTGAAACCCCCACTCCCCATTCCCTGCCCCTCCCTGTGCTGCGAGGGGAGGGATGAAGTGAGCAGATTTATGATTAAAGTCAAGAGTGTGAAGAGGCAAGGGGTGGGGGAAGTAGAAGTGTTAAGATCTTGGGAGGAAAAGCAGCTTGCGAGGAATCGCCGGAACCCCACTGCCCATTCCCTGCCCCTCCCCGCATCATGTTGGGCGGGGAAGAAGGGAGTAATATCACGATGGGTTTTAAGTGTGCTAAGGAGGGAGGGGTGGGGGGAAGGGGCTTTAAGACCTGGCCACTTCTTATCTCGTTCCGGTTCACTGGGTGTATTAGTTGTAGTAGTAATAAATCACTTTCCTTTATTCTGTGCTGAGTCTGTTTTGCCCATTGCACTAATTGGAGAGCAATCCCTCTGTCGTTCTCTCAGCTCCTAAGCCTCCTAATATCTATTTTCTCCCCTGTTTGGCTGAAGAGGGGAGTGGGCGAGCAGCTTGGTGGGTATTTGGCCTCTATTTTTTTTTTTTTTTTTTTTTTTTTAAATTTATGGCAGGAATTTGTACATGTTGAGACCGACAATTTCAAACTCAGTTTCTGAACAGTGAGAGACAAAAAAGCATCCCAGGCTTGGCAGGCTTAAAATCGGTGCAAGCAAGTAGACAATAAGGCATTTGTTGCAAGGAAAAGAGAATGAGTTTTTCCTCAGTTGGCATTTTCAATATGTAGCAATGATGAAAACAGCATTGTTATTCCTGATGGAGGTGTTGTTTAGAGGGTATTTATAATTGGACAGAGATTTTTCCAATGTATTGTGCTCACTAATTTGTTCATTTTGATGGAAGAATCAATAATGCTAGCCACAATAATTGGGAAAATTAGCAGCAACTAATACAACACAACATGCATGTCCTTCTTGTTATAACTGGCATTTAGGCATGGCCTTGACAGAGTGGTAGCACATATGCAGAGGCTGGAGAGCCTACAAACTGACAGCTGTTTAGATTCTGATAATTTTTCAGTTTCAAATGTGTTCAGTGTATCTCTGAAAACAGATGAGGAGGCAAGGAAGTTCTAGAAATTACAATGTCCCTGATAAGGACAAATATATCTCTGATAATTGAAGGGATGTGTGTGTAACTTCTGTGAATGCCAGTTTTGCTCTTTCTCTCAAACTGTTACTTAGGGGCTTGAAGTCACTTGTACTGAGGCTTTAGAAGTACAAAAGCTACAGATGAAAAAGCATCCCAAATGAAAGCCCCAAACAATTTTTCTCTTTTTTCCCCTCTTTTATTTTACAGAAATAACTTTTGTTTTACTAGAGAATGTGAAAAGGGAGAAATATCCTTAGAGAGGATGGAAAATTTCAATTAAAAATTATTCTTCCTCTTTCTGTTTGTTTCTTATTTTAGAAAATGAATAAGTGTTGTGGTGTTACTGAAGCAGGGAGGCATTTGTCTATGTTGGGATCCCAGACATGGGAGAACACAAACACACAAATACACCTCACCCATTAATCATCTCGCAGCACAAAGGAGAGAAGAAGATGTGTGGAGATCTTGCCATATCATTCTTGTGATACAAATGAGCTTTTCTGAAGCCATATAATTCAGCATTTATTAATTCACAATGTAACCACTGCTTTGTTCCCAGTACATCAATTCAGCAAATGTGACTTTTTTTTGTGCAGTGACCAGTGTTAAATGAATGAATGGCTTGTCCCGAGTGCTGCTTTTACTATGTTTTAAAAAGTATTAAGGCCTTATTTTTTGTTTTAAAGATGCATCAAAGAACATGCAATGTACTGGTTTCACTTTAAGTCTTCTCCTGGCATTTGGGGAGCTGGTATGAGAGAGCAGACAGGAGAGAGAGAGAGGTAACATAAGAACTGAAGACAGATCCTTATAACTCTTGGCCTGTGTTCTCTTAAAGAAAGACACCAACGCAGTATTTGGAATTAAATGTCATGTTTTCATAGTTTAGTGCACCACGGATGCTCAAGACATGAATCACTGCAAAGTATTTATTTTAAAAGACCTGGAAGCTGCAGTCTGCACTGGAACTAGTTAGAAAGGTCCTCAAAATCAAAGGCAAATGCCTTACAGGTAACCTCCCTCTCAGCTGTATTTCTGGTCTTAACTGGGTATGAAATAGTGTAGGGAATCCTTCCAGCACATTATGTATTGGCTGAATTCCATCAGAGAAGTGATAACAGGTACATGGCAGGATTCTGCTGAGAAGTGGATTTTGGAAAAGAAATACATTATAGTATATAATGTTTGCATACTTCTAAATATATCTTAAAGTAACAGAGAACATTTAGTGTTACCTAATCGATGGTATTAGTGATTTCTCATACATTTTTAACATCAAAAATAACACATTTATATTTATCCTCAGCTGACATTACTTCTGTAACCATTTAAGTGATATGTAGTTCTGATCTCTGCTTCTCATAAAGGTCTAATTTCTCCAGTGTAGAGGGAAATGGATTAAAATATTGTTCTTGGAAGTGCAGGGAATTCTCAGTGCCTTCTGAACAGCAACACTGTTTAGATTTGTAAATAACATGAAGAAAAAATTATCATCTAGATTTGTGTCTTGGCTGTCAGTTAGAAGCTGTTAAAGCTGTAATGATAAAGAGGGTGTATGTGTCTGTTCTAATTTTAATTAATGCTAAGGGGACAGAAGGCAAAATTCACAGTAACATTCTGACTAATCTTGAACATTCATTGTTTTCTAGCAGTCTTAGTCAGCAGTCTATTCGAATCAGTCACTCTCAAAAAACTGTTTTATGATATATTGGTTTGATCACTTTCCTAACAGTTTGGAACACAGCCATCATTAAGGAAACTGCAGAACATAAACATTGTAAGTATTTTATGAAAAAAAAAAAAGGAAAGAAAAAGAAGAAAGAGTAGATAAAATACACCAAATATGTAAATTTCATAGTTATATTCCATTAAGGAATATGAAATCATGTCTGAGTGATCAAATGTGATTTTCCTTTGTTGATATTTTAAACAAGTCCTACAGTGCCGTATCTTCTTTAATTCATCTTTGAATAGAAAGCATCTTTTATCAGAGTAATCAGAATGTACCTGGAAAACTTTAAAACTTTATTCAACTTAAAAGCTGTGCTAACAATTGTGCTAAAACGTTGTAACAAACAAATCATCAAACTACAGCTCTTATCTTATGTAACATCTGATATCTTAAAGAGTTAAAATCAGCAGAGGAAAAGTTTGCAGAGCAAGTCCAAGTCACTTGCACAGTTAATTGGGTTTTGCTGAGTCCATTTTTCAATATTGATTTTTGATCATTGCAAGGAGCTGGAATTTTTGCAGCTAAAAGCAGTTGCTTTTTTGTTTAGTTTTCCTTATTTATTTTTTTTTGGTTGGTTGGTTTGTTGGGGTTTTTTTGGAGGGGGGAGGGGTGAATGTATGTTTGTTCCAGGGTGGACAGTGCACATCTTCATACAATTAAAATCTTTAAGCTTCTCTAAAATAGAAGAAGGAATGTGAAGTACTACAGGGTTAATTTCATAATAGTTTGTGGATCCACACAGTAAAAAAACACCAACAAAAAAACTCCCTTGAAATCCCAGGTCATTCTTTGCCTAAACTTCTGAATACTTAGACTCCGGGTGCCTATACTTTCTATTAGATGTTCCCCTAGTGCTCAAGTTCATGCCTCTAGGTGTGCACTCAGCGATCCGCTTTGTGAAATGGAGCAGTGAAGTAACTTGCTCACATCTCAGCCCCATCAGGAGTTCCCAGGGAGGTATTGCCTGACATGAGCTGGAAGAGTTCAGTACTACCAGATAGATACAATGCCAGCTTGACTTGAAGCAGGAAAATTAAAGATGTAGGAGCTAAAATTGTTGCAAGATTGACCAGAGCTGAATTCTCTGGTCTACTCCCTTTCAGAGTGATTTCCAGTGACTAAGCAGGGAAGATTTCCCTTATCCTCCCTGGGATAATGGAACAACCCATGGAAATTTGAGCATCTTTAGCAACAGAAGTTAAGATAACTTCATCCTGAATGTTTTTGCTACACTGTTTAGGGAGCCCTGCTAGAGGTGATAGATAGGATTCCTTGTGCCCTCAAAGTGCAAAAAGCAGTTTTGAACTTTCGTAATAAGACTGAAAGATAGGAATCTATTTCTTGCTCATTGACTCATTTCACAAGAGAGAGCTGATTCAGAACTGCTCTGCAGAGGACTGCAGAAGATAGTTTATAGCTCCATCCCAGCCAGAGACAGACACCTATAGTCAGTCTGACCTCAGTCCCAGGGAAGATCATGGAGAGGGTCATCTTGGGAGCTATCATGCAGCACATGCATGATGGCCAGGAGATCAGGCTTAGTCAACATGGGTTTACAAAAGGTAGATGCTGTCAAACTAACCTGATCACCTTCTATGAGAAGGTGACCCGCTTAGTGGACGAGGGGAAGGCTGTGGATGTGGTCTACCAGGACTTCAGTAAAGCCTTTGACAAGGTTTCTCACAGCATTCTGATTGAGAAACTGGCTGCCACTGTCCTGGACAGGTGCACCCTCTGCTGGGTTAAAAACTGTCTGGATGGCCGGGCCCAAAGAGTGGTGGTAAATGGAACAAAATCCAGCTGGAGGCTGGTCACGAGTGGCATCCCCCAGGGTTCAGTCCTGGGTCCAGTTTTGCTCAACATCTTTATCAATGACCTCAATGAAGGGATTGAATGCTCCTTTAGTAAGTGTGCAGATGACACTAAACTAGGAGGAAGTGTTGATTTGCCTGAGGGTAGGGAGGCTCTTCAGAGGGATCTGAACAGTTTGGACCGGTGGGCTGAGACCAGTGGAATGAAGTTTAATAAGGCCAAGTGTAGAGTGCTGCATATGGGACATAAAACCCCCATGCAGTGCTACAGGCTTGGGGGGAGACTGGCTGGAGGGCTGTCAGGCAGAGAATGACCTGGGGGTGTTGGTTGACTGAAGGCTGAATATGAGTCAGGTGTGTGCCCAGGTGGCCAAGAAGGCCAATGGCATCTTGGCTTGTATCAAAAACAGCGTGGCCAGTAGGTCTAGGGAAGTGATTGTGCCCCTGTACTTGGCATTGGTGAGGCCACACCTTGAGTACTGTGTCCAATTCTGGGCTCCTCATCATCAGAAGGACACCGAGGTCCTCGAGCAAGTCCAGAGAAGGGCCACCAGGCTGATAAAGGGGATGTAGGGCAAATCCTATGAGGAGCAGCTGAGGGAGCTGGGGCTGTTTAGCTTGGAGAAGAAGAGGCTGAGGGGAGACCTTATCACCACCTACAGCTACCTGACAGGAGGTTGTGGAGAATTGGGAGATGGTCTCTTTAGCCAGGTAACAGGTGATAGGACAAGGGGAAATGGCACAAAGCTGTGCCAGGGCAGGTTTAGATTAGACATTAGAAAACTATTTTTTCTGAAAGAGTTATCAGGGCCTGGAACAGGCTGCCCAGGGAGATTGTTGAGTCACCTTCCCTGGATGTGTTCAAAAAATGGGTAAATGAGGTACTTAGGGATATGGTTTAGCTTAGGATGGGAATGGTTGGATTTTGATGATCTTCAAAGGTCTTTTCCAACCTTGTGATTCTGTGAGAGTTTGGCAGCTGTGGTTCTTCCCTGAAGATGAGGTACTTTTGTTTGTAATATTTTTCTGGATAAAATGGATCAAATAACTGAAACCATGTCTTCCCTGGCTAATAACCTGCATGTAGCAATGGCCACATTTTTTATATCTTAGAGTTAACAAAAAAGCCCCATAACCAATAAACAAACAAACAAATAAAAAAAACCAAACCCACAAAACCAAACAAACAAATGAAAGAACCCAAACCCAAAATGGGGTGTGGGGGAAAAAGGATTTGAAAGACCCTCCCAGGAGTAAGTTTTTCAAAACCGGTAAAGTACTGTGCAACATTCCACTTCTGATTTGTTGAAGGTTTTAATCTGCTGAAATTATTAATAGTGAAAACCTATCCAAGCAGAGTCACAATTACTGTCAATGAGTACAATGAGCGCATGCATTAGGCCAACAGAGTCTCTTACAGCTACAATCTGAGTATATTAAGAATTCTTCTGAGTAAATGTTGCCCATCAGTTACAACAGTGAGGACAACACTGAGAGATACTGTGTAGCAGGCATGCCACTCTATTTTCACTAGAGTTTTCCCCTAGAAGAAAAGTAATTGGAAACCTGTAATCTGTCTGCATTAATTCTTAACAATATCTGTATTGACAATGATAACAACCGTAATGTTTATTAGTTTAGACAGGCAAGTGGTATTTAGCAATATTTTCTAAAGCCATGTCTAAATTGCAAAGCATTAGTCAAAATATGCAACACTGATTCAAACAGCGCTCGCTGCTGACATTTAACACTATCAATTTAAGATAAATATCATGACAAAGAAGAAAAAAACTGTGAAATTTGCCTGCCTCAGAGTTACGGTTTTACTTCTCTGGAGGGGCTGTTGATATAAATGTGCTGAAAAAAAAATAGACTTTTTGGGAAAAAAAATTCAAACAGGAAAGTACAGAATTAAATTTTGGATTACAATGTTGAAAGGTGAATCAGAATTGTCAGAAGCTAATGACAATTATAAAGCAATTAAGAAGAAAGGATGTACTATGTTTCTTCCCATTTAGAAGATTATACCCATACAGAAATCTCTGATTCAGCCTGAGCATGCTTATCAAAATGCAACTCTTGAGAATGCAAGTAAAATCATCTATTGGCACAAAATGTGCAAAAAACTATGCCACCACTTTTTACTGAGGCATTTCCAAACACAGGTGAGCACTGTGTTATATCTGTCTCTTAAGCTGTTTCTCAATGGATCCTTGTTCGGGTGGAATTTAATATTGTTTGTGTGCAGAAAACAAGGAAAAGAAGATTATGCAGGAGATGGATGAGTGTATTTCAAATTGCTTCCCTCTTGTTTTCTCTCACCAGGATGAGATGCATGAATGAATATTTAGTTGAAGAGGAAAGCAAAATGATAGGAACACATTTTTTCACATAGGTCGACAGTATTTCTCTTTATAATAGTAGTCCCTTTGTACTGTGCAGTGGGTTGAGACCATTCTTCCCGTGGTTAAATAAGTAAAATGGCTAGATTCAATAAACACTATCCTACTTTTAAAAGAAAATATACTCTATGTAGAAATTAGATTGCATAGTTCATTATTTTTTTCTATCTTCAAAAATATTTTTGATGTTAATGTTTGGCAAGCTTTTTGCTAGCATCATATAAGATGTTCAGCCCTTTAATATTCAAAGAACCACATTATCGGAAAAGAAAAAAAATTATAGCTATGACTCACTGTAGGATTTCTTGCTGGGAATGATCTAGTAAGACTGCAAGGATGAAGCACAACACATATTATACTTTGTTTTCTGCTCAATGATTAGAATACTGTTTTCACCCACTGCACAAATGGCCATTTATTATTACTACAAAAATATGAAGCGTATTTCTTTTTAGGAGAGAATATGTTGCAATACACGAATCTCTGTAGTGACTGTTCTCTACAAGTCAAAGTTATTTTCCACATCCTGTTGTCATGGTACTGATATTGTGATTACGTATGGTGAGTATAAATGTTCTCTTTTAGATGTTACTTCCCTTCAGAGGACACTTGCTGAATATTCACTGTATTCAGTGACTACAAGTAAATATTGAATGGACTACAGAGAGGACTGAGCTGTGTTGGCCCCTTGCAGACTCTGGAGGTTTCTTGTGCAATACTCTATAAATGTCATGAGTAAAGCAAGCTCTTTTCAATACATCAGATTGCTGAAATGTTTCATGGTGCCAGCACAAGTTTGGCTCGTTTGGGGGGTTATTATACTAGCAACGTTCAAATGGTCTTACACTTGCCCTTCATTTTTATGAACTTAGCAGTGTTGAAAATTTAGTAAAAAATCTAAGATATCTCTCTTGGTTGTGGTTTGGGCTACTGAAAGAAGATGAGAATTTCTTGCTGCCGTGGTTTCTTTTGTCAGGATACACTTTTGTAAGTCTACAGCATGCTTTTCTCAAATCTCTAAGGCCCAGATATAGACTTTTGGCCAGACTCTTCAGGTTGCCCAGATCGTTTGATAAGCAATAGTAGTGAACTTCAGGGATGCCAGGTTGTTCTGATTGCTGGCCTATAAGGCACAGCAAGTATAAGGAGATCATATTCAAGTTGGTGCTAAAGTATGCTGTTGCCTGTCTTCACACAGGCCACTACTCCATGATTCTCATTTACAGAGGTACTAAAGATACTGCTAGACTTGGATCCTGAGGGCAGAGATGGCATTATTGTCAGTTTTCCTAGCTGAGGGTCAAGGGTCTGAAAGAGAAAGGGACATCTTGGAAGTAAAGGCCTGGTGGTAATTCCAGATGGTGGCTTCTTATGCCAGGAGATGATGTTCCCTGTCAAGTGATAGCTGCCTCATGAACAAGAATAAAAAAAGACCACCTTTCCATACTGACTAGCTGAGAACTTTGAATTAGTTCATGTAATTATTATCACCCTTTTAATCAATCTGGCAGAGGGTCTGTGAACCAAAGGTGAGAAGATTACTCATATCATAAAGAAATGAGGGAAGAGAAAGTGAATAGTAAATCAAATTAATTAATATCTTGTATGAATGTGTATTAATGCAAAAAATGCAAACAGAAGCATCTTATAATTATGATCACACTAAGTGGATTTGTCTGAAAAAGATAAATTATTAGCCAATTTAGATAAACTTTTAGAAAGACAATACACAAATTTTATTAAAGGAGATAGATACATTGAGAGAATAAAAACATGAGAGAGGTGTATGTGTACCTTCATGCAGCTACTTAAAAAATTTGGCCCATTAGATAAACTTTTCAGAAGTTCCTTAATGTCTTTACTAATGTCGCAAAGGGAGTGAGGCTGTTGTATTTCCACTAAACTGGAAGACTAACCCTCAGACAGTTGAAATAATGAAGAAAGGTGTAAATGGCTGCTCAAGACCAGAAACAGTCTATTTGCAAAAGGCCAGATGAGAGACACCTTGTAGTAGGCTTAATGCTATTGGTCACCACCTGTACAAGAAAACCCAGAGCCCGTTATTTTTAAATTACAAGATTTCTTAACAAAAAGTTTGTGGTTATTCCAAGTATATTGAAAAGTATGATTATAGTTTCTATGGCTACAATTGTGAACAATTGCAAGGAACTAATCCTTAATAAAGCAGAATTTTTAGGCATTACATATTTCTTAAATACTCAATGAGTAGTTTTCTAGACATTAAGTGAAAAATTATCACAACCTAAACCCAAAAAGAAATAGAAAAAAATCCTAACATCCTAATGGTTTTCAAATTGAGGACAGGCAAGGAAAGTCACAAACCCAGAATCCGTATCTGATTTTGCCAAACTTGTGAGAACAAGTATTGCTCATAATATGCAAAAGATTCTTTTAATGGTGATTTTAGCTGCAGCACAGTGTGCAAAATGTGATTAATTATCTCCCACATCTCTAAGAAAGTCATTTCCCAAAGGAATAATGACAAAAAACTTTCTCATTATAGCACTTTACATTTGTGAGTTTAGAAAAGATTTATAAAATTCACTAATTAAGCTTTGCAAACCTCAAGAGAACAAGTGAAGCAATAGTTTACTAATTTTTATGGATGCTGCATCCCCAACTAACATGACTTGCCAAAGGTCACATGAAGTCAGAGACAGAGCTAAAAAGAGATCAAGACATCCTTTCCTTTTGGGCAATTGCAAAGGAATACCCAGCAAACAATGCTTTTCTGCAGCAGTTCAGACTGCTGCATGCTTGTATCCATTAAGATGTCATTGAGCGATCACTTGCTATAGATTTCATTATTCTTGTTTTCTAAGATTAGTATATAAAAATGGAAATAGTAACTTTCCTTATATGAGGTGTAATAAAATAGCCTTTTGTAGAGCATTTAGAATAGGTTTGAAATTCTTTAAATATTTGTCCAGTATGTGTTTGCAGTGTTGTGAGATAATGAGTAGCTTATTAACCATGACTGAAATAAAGGAAGACTTTGTAAAGGGGGATTTGTGAACTTGAAATGCATGCTATAGTAAAAAATGACTATTTTAAGTAACAAGCATGTATGATACTGTACTAAATGCTTCACATCCCATTCCTACAGTCAGCGAAATCTATAATATAGCTGCTGGAACAATTTGGGGCATTGGTGTGCGTAACACTGAAGAATGCTAGTTAAATCCTAAAATCAGTATATTACTGAATGCCTCAAGGATTATTAAGTCCATCACAAACTGACAAATTCTCTAACAGAAATCTATCTGCTTGTCCAGATGAAGCTACAGAACAGACATCAACAGGCATCAACTTGACTGTCTGGACTGTGGCCAAACAACAGTAAACCTGAGTCGGCAACATGAACTGGAAAGAACTTTCTGGGTGAAAAAGAGAGAGGTCTGGGGTGCAAAATTCCTCAGAAAAATAACAGGGCTTCAGGCTGCTTGTTCTGTAATACATGCACATACACATACATGCAAAATTTCACATATATATAATTTACAGTTTTATAGAATCATTACGTTTGGAAAAGATCTCCAAGATCATCTAGTTCCCCTACTACCTATATTAGTAACTAAATCATGTCCCTAAATATCTCATCCAACTTTTCCTTGAACACCCCAAAGGACAGTTACTCCACCACCTCCCTGGGCAACCTGTTTCAATGCCCAAAACCTCTTTCTGAGCAGGAATTTCTCCTAATTTCTAATCTGAACCTCCCTTGGTGCAACTTGCAGCCATTCCTTCTTGTCCTATTGCTACTTATCTGATGTTCACAGTCTAAAGCGTCACCTCCTTGAAACCTAAGTTGATCATTCAGTAGGTAGGTAAAGACAAAGATAAAGACATCTTTGAAGGATCCTTAAATAGTGCATGCACAACTTTTTTTTTTTTAAACTGAGAGAAAAAACTTAGCAGCATTATTGTGTTGGTTGCATTTTTTGTGGATGATCATTTTCTCATGCATAGTAGCATTCATTTGCTCAGTACCATAGAGAAAGCATCAAGATAACAGTCCGTCAACATATATATTTTGCTGAGAATTCCACCAGTATTTGCTGAGATGGAGAAAAAAAAGACAAAAAATAAAGCAGTGGAAGGGGCCTGTTTGCTACAGAGAGGTTCATTTTAATTGAAGGAAAAAAATCCCAAAACCAGTTTCGATTACAGGAGTGAGATGAAGACCTTGATTTGAAAGAAAAGCCATGTGTAACAGAATACCTTGAAATGACAAGGAATAGTCTGACCTATCCCCTTCCCCAAAAGAATTCTCAAGTTTTTATGAAGTAATTGAGGTGAAAATACAGATATATGCAGATGGATTTATTTATTTTTTGGATGCCCATCTTTCAATAAAAAGGAGTAAATTATTTTCTCTATTGTAAAAAGCTAAATGAACATTTTACATGAATTGATTTAAAATTTCTCACACCGGTGAAAGGACTAAAGGAGGAAGAAATTATTACTTTTCAGTGATACCTAATGGAACCTACTGCAAATCATATTCCAGAGGAGTAGGGTCGAAATCTATGTCTAAAACATTAAATAGAAGTGTATCAGAGACCAATTTCAGGCTGGGATGAAAAAGGTAGGAAATGGTAATTTGGCCAAAGGTAAACATGGTTACATCTAGCTCTTCCACCACCAGATTTGTTGAGAGTTGGATTGCCAAGTTAGAAGTTGTGTACCCATAACATTGAAACTGTGGTCAGTAAAGCAGTGTGAATAATCAAATGCATTCTTTAGTTCCTTTTCTTGGAGTGATATGCCCAAACACACTCACTTAAAAGCTTTAATTCAGAGAGTTTTGTCAAAGCTGTGGCAACCACTCCAAGTATTTTGCAGGAATTTGCAGCAAATAGAAGCAGGGGTGTGGGGGTGGGAGGGAGCACTTCACTCTGCCTTTTTCAAATGGCTGCTTTTAAGCATGGGCCAAATTCCTCAGCTTTTTCTCAGGTAAAAAAGCATTAAATCCCAAGGCCATTTGTCATAAGTCAAGAGTTATCTCACCTCAAAGCTTATAGTAACAGGATCCTAAATTAGATATTGACCTTTTAGCCTGATATTGAGAAGACAGGTTATTTACTGGAAGAAGGAAAATAAAAGCAATTTCCTAGTCTCAACCCCTCATTCCTGTTTATATGTGAATATACTCTCATACAAAGAGAGGCAAACCAAAATTCTGTAAAGTGGTTGCAAAGTAATTAATCTTAGAGTGAATGGATGAAAACATGAAGTGCTATCAGTAATTTACTTTGCTGTAAGTAGGTTAGACATTTCCAAATCTGAAATGCTAACTCAAAGAAAGAGAAAGCAAGTAGTCAGCCACTGTCTGTTGATATCACCCCATTTCTCTGTTCCAGCAAAATTTTCTTGACAATTGTGTATAAACCAGTCATAAATTATGAATATCTCAGATTGTTTATAAACCTTAGTGTGGGGATTTTTTTGTAGTTAGATGTAAATCTTTAGTAAGGTAGCAAAATATAAATGCCAAACTACTGTGTTATATACAGCAAGCCTACTGTTTTCTAGAGTCAAACAGGTTTTATAATAATTTATGTAGCTTACTGTTCTAAAGCCTTGATTTGCCTTCTAAATCACAGGTGCATATTACCATTATCTTGTAGCATCAGCTCCTTCTTTGCATGTGTTAGTTATTTGCATGTCCTCAGGATGATAGAACAGATACACCTGCATGCTGAAGGGCTGAATTAAATCATTAGTCAAGGCTTATGTCAGGCTAGTTTGGACCCCAATGCAGCATTTGATTGTAAGCACTTTGTTCTTCAGTTGCTTCTGCACTTCTGTTGCCTGAGTTATTCTGCCTCTTTCAGCAGAACACTTTCCCTGGAGGGAAGCAGTCATGTACAGTTTGCTAGGTCACCGTCAAGTCAGACAGCAGTCCTAAATAGCTTTAGAGAAATGAGTATTTATTCAATAACAGGAAATGGATTTATCTGGGAGACTTAAGTTCATTTGCAAACTCTTGATGTTCTCTTACATGCAGTCATAGCCTAGTGCTTCACTTGTACAGGATTTTATATATTGTATACACAGACAGCAGACAGTGAATTCTAGTGAATCTCTGTAGTTAACACATCTACAGTCTTAAAGGTGACTGCAGAGGAAATGTTACATAGCAGTAGGATGCCAACAAGACGATGCATGCCTCTACTGTCTACAAGGAAAGCCAAGAGTAATGAGAGAAAACATGCTAAGTGTAGAATTAAATCTGTGATAATTTTATGACTAACACCTAGGAACCTGTCCAGATGTTTTGAGTCCAAGCCAAATGCTGATCCGTAAGATCACTCTTATTAACTCTGCCATACTAATCTCAATTTTTGTAGAAAAGAAACTGTTTATGTGCATTCCATCATTTCTTATTAAGAAAACATGAATCCACTGATTCTAATCTTTGCATACTTTCTCTTGCTACTCATACTGATCATTCTTGCTTAAAAAAGTATACCTGATTATACAACAAATTCTCTTTTCAGCATTTGTTTAATAAAAAAAAGGTGACAGAGGGACTGAGAGGAAAGGAGTTAAGTCTTTTGCTCCCTTTCTGTCAGGTTATAGAGCTCGTTTAATTAAAATTATTATTTGATCAGCTTAAGAAATGTTTTTTTCTGTAATGCAAAAACTATTGCATTCATCTGAAATAAGGTTACAGATATCTTCTCCCTTAGCCCTTTCCCACACTTAGTTTCACTTTTACAAACAAGACCTTGGCCATCACACTTTTACATGAAATCTCACCCATCTTATGCCTCAGTGCTAGCTGAGGAATACCCATCCTTTTTCCTTTCTTGGTCCATCTCCGATCTTCTCAGTTATAGTGTGGTGCTGTGAAGCATGGATGCTGGGAAGGATGTCAGTTTACCATTTTGAGACCTGGACTCTCTGCAAACACTCAAAGTCATTCCTATGGCTTCAGCAGTGACTCTGCAGTAAGTGTGCTACTGATCCTGACAGATCCAGAGCACAGGTAGGTCTAGCTAGGGATGTGTACCTATACTATACACTGACACTAAGACCAGGAAAACTGAAGATATTCTAAAGCTGGAATGAGCTTTTTGACATTAGCTTCATTAGAAGGGTGTGAATTCAGGACTGTTGATATAACTGTTATTCGGGCAGATACAACAGTACTAACAACAGTACTAATGTACACAGCAAAATGTCTGCATAATGCATAATAAGGAATGCATAATACAGCAAGGTTTCATGTAACTTTAGAAATTCCTTTTTAAAAGAAGAATTACAAATTATTTAAAGAGAAGAATTCTTTGCAGAAGAAGAATTTTTTAAAAGTAAGAAATCTTTATGCTGTTAGTTTACCCAGAATATTATTTTTAAGGCATACACAAGAATATTTTCATGTAATGTTTATTACTTATGCATAAAATATACTAAACTAAATTATCTCATTATGTTTTCAAATCCAGTGGAATTAAACAAGAAAACAGAAGGTTTCTCTAATCTTTCCCTAGTTACAAGAAAGAGGTTGAGTAGCTAGTGTAATTAATTGGTGAATTTCCACATATTCCATACAATGCAGACATGTATATGGGAGTGCATATATACATATATATCAACACAAAGAACACTAGATAAATTAAACCAAGGGAAAGTCCTCAGCCAGCGAATTTCAAAGCATTATCAATGTTCCAGTGCTTAGCTTTACAGTTAAAATAGTAGAATATAGTTTAACTCTTGTTCGGAATATTTGGAAAGTACTGGTCCATTTAGAAAATTTTATTTAAAAAAACCCAAACCACTATTTCCAAGATGTCTCACCCCTGTTTTAGCACGCCTGTGATGATGTCATTAAAATCATTGTATGCGATACAAAGATGAGTGGACAGCATGCAGTGCAAAGTTGTCTGCCCTGAAAGATGTTTTTTTGAAATTCATTCCATGCAGCTTGGCATATCTCTCTAAAAGTAGCATATAATATGTATGTCTCATTTATATGAGCCACGTACAAGTTTCCAGCTGCTAGCACCCTGTGTTCAATGTGAAATGCAGGTCAAAGAGACCTAAAATAACTGCTTACGCATATGAACTTTTAGTCAGAACTCAAAGTATGGATTTCCATAGGATTTCTGATTTTGGTTTGAGATCAGAAAGTATGATATGTTCTTGTGTCTCTCACTGTGATATGTATATAGTGTTGAATTTTTGGTTGATGGTCCAATGGAGGTGAGAAATTCCTGATCCAGAAAAGCTTCATCCAGGTAATAGGAAAGAAGCTAAACTTTGCTTTGCTTATGAATGATATTTTTTGGAGCAGGCTGTAAGAGTATATTAAATGTGATCATTTTTACTATAACAAAATATAGTAGTCTTAAGCAAATGTGAGACTTCTCACAGTTGCATGCATGTTCTATCAGTCACAGTTTATTGCAATAAATGATAATGCAAAAGAAACATCTATTTGATGGTGGGCAGATTGTCCACTGTCACCTGCATCACATCAAGTTGATGTGTCACAAAACTTCCAGAGAAGTTTGTGTATTTCAGTCCTGTACCAGCAGTTTAGAAGAAAGAGGGGAAAATGAACATTTTCAAGGTATTTCGACATGACAGCTACCAAAATCTTTACATAATTGAGCTTGTTTCAGGCCTTACAGAGTTTTACACACACATAAAATAGCATGATTCAAGAACCATGTCTAAAGCAAGCATTCCAGATCACAAATGTTGTGTGGATACATTGAGCTGTAACAGGGAATTCTAAGAAACATTTCGTACTGACCACAGAGAGAATAAAGGAAGCACTGAAAAGTGGGAACACTTGAGGATTTTAGATTTTGCTCTGTCTTGCAATGTATTTCAAAATGGTCAGTGAAAGAGCCAAAACTCTCTGAAAGATTAAATAAGATTGGTAACTTTACTGTCAGAATTCATCTTCATTGTGGAAAATGTTGCCTTTTTCTCTCTGGTCTGTAAGGATATCTTACCACTTAAGAGTGTCAGTAAGCAACTCTAGAAACCTTTCCTGAGTGTGACTGAGCTCCAGCTACAGATAGCTATTATAGCTTTGATGAATATGCAAAACTAATACTAGTTTTTAATTTAATTTATCTGTGTACTTCAAAATGTAGCAAAAGTTGATAAGCTATAAATATGCATCTAATGTTCACCATACATTTTGCACTAGGAAGAGATGGTCTTTGTTGGGTATCATGATATGTTTTGACTCATTTTAATATCTGTAGGGTTTATAATCTGGACTGTGCAGCTGGGATAGTATTTTTAATAGTCTAAAATTAGATCAAAGCAAGCTGATCTGTTTGTCATACTAACACTTTATATGTAGGATTTCCATGAATTAGCCAAGTGCATATTACAGCTGCTTAAACTGCTCTCCAGGGGTTCAAGCATTGCTTTTAAGTGTGGGAGGGATTCAGAAAACATTTTGTACATCAAAATTTCCCTCAAATCCACTCAGCCATTTCTGTTTCATTGCTTTATCATAGAATCATAGAACCGTTTAGACCAAAAAAGACCTTTAAGATCATCAAGTCCAACCATTAACCTGACAAGTTAACAGACAAGTCCCTAAGCATCACATCTATGCATATTTTAAATACCTTCAGGGATGGTGGCTTGCCCACTCCCTGGGCAGCATTTTCAAGTTCTTGACAACCCTTTGGTGAAGAAATTTTACCTAATATCCAATTTAAACCTCCCCTGGTGCAACTTTAAGCCATTTCCTCTCATCCTATCACTTGCTACTTTGGAGAAGAGACCAACACCAACCTGGTTACAACCTCCTTCAGGATAGCTGTAGAGAGTAATAAGGTCTCCCCTCAACCTCTTTTTCTCCAAGCAAAACAGTTCCCTCAGCTGTTCCTCATTAAGACCTGTGCTCTCAACCCTTCACCAGCTTGGTTGCCCTTCTCTGGACATGCTCCAGCGCCTCATAGTCTTTATTGCAATGAAAGGACCAACACTGAACACAGTACATGAGGTGCAGCTTCACCAGAGCTGAGTACAGTGGGATGATCAGTTCCCTACTCCTGCTGGCTACACTATTCCTAATAGAAGCCAGGATCCTGTTGGCCACCTTGGCCACCTGGGCACACTGCTGGCTCATATGCAGTGAACTATCGACCAATACCCCCCTCTATCTGTAGATGTGAAGTGACTGACACAAATGTCAATTGCTCATGTAGTAGGTCCTCAACAAGCCCTCAAAATATGATTCATTTTTATTGATTTTTGATCCAAGTAATAAGGAAGGGAAAAAACTGTTATTAATATAGTGTAAATAGTCCCTATTGTCAGACACAAGAAGGTTTCTGGTGTCTGATTTTTTATCCTCTGGATTCTTGTCTTTTTGCCCTACGTCAAAGAATGCTCTAAGACCTGGTTGTATTTCCTCATTTCTGCTTACATCTTAGCTCCTTGTGGAACATATGCTGATTATACCACACAGACACGATGCTTTTACCAAAGCTGTAGCCTTTCTGACTGGCAAACCTGCAGGAGAACAGAAAAATGGTTTTCTAATAATTTTGTCTTATGACCTTCATAAAAACCTACATAGCTTTGTGGTAATATATGATTGTGCATCTGTTGAGCTACAGGAGCTTGGAAAACCTATCCTGCTAATGGTGTCCTAAACTAAAATTATTATGCATTCATTAAGTTGCAATAAATAGAAGAGGAGCTAATGCATTAAAGTTAATAGGGCTGCTGGAGATATTTACAGTGAATAACAGTATGAATAGCACTCAGATAGATATGAATCTCACTGGGAAATCTATTTCAGTATAAAGCTTGTAAAAAGTGGAGAGTGAGAATGCGATGTATTGGTGCTCATGGCAGGCTACAGAAAAGATGTCACTTGACAGTCTGGGTGCATCCATTACTTCTTAAAGCTATTTCCAGACATAATTACCATATATAATTATGTTATAAATTCCTCTTATTCTTCAGGTGGTACTATTTCTATCACTTTTGAAAAATCTAGCTAAATACATTCTGCTTGATATAAAAAAAGAATGTTTTGGTGATATAGAAAAAATTAGAACTAAAATGAAAGTGGTTAAGGATGTCCATATTTTAGTAACAAAGCAGTACACAGTAATTACTGTTAGAAATTAACTGAAAATGCTAATAAAAACAAACTCCCAAATCATGGACCATTAAATACTTTTTAAGATTCTTTTTCATATATATTATTGAATGAGCATTTAATACTTAACGTTCTCATCAATCTAAATTAGAATTAATTGACAGCACTAATTTTTCAGTTGCTTTGGAGAAAGTGTTCACTAAGGACATATAGGACATTAATATTTGCACATATATCTAAATTGCCTAGCCAGTCCTCTATATTAAGAAAACTCTGCTTATATAGATATATATATACAAACATATATATACATATATATCTGTGCATATACTCAAAAATACATCAGTTTTGGTTCTGCAAATTATTCCCCCTAAGTATTGTTAAAATTTCCATTATTTTTTCAGACCAAACAATGTTTTGCATCTTTTGCACTCTTAAGGTTTATGTCCCTGTAATTTACAGCACAAGACTTTTTCCTGAACTTTATTCAAAAGAACTCAAAATTAGGAATTGGAGAGGAGTTTTTTCTTCTCATTTCAAGGCTGAAGTAGGCTTGGTAATGTGTGTAAAGGCTAATGCGATGGTCCAGTATACTGATAAAACAGACAAAAATACAGCCTGAAGTGAGAAAGTTGATATGCAAGAAACATAAAGTTGAAAACGTCAGTATGAATAAAAGATTGAAGACACAAATCTAGATACTAGATAAAATGGGTGAATTTGTACACATATGGAAAATTAATAATATGGATGCAGTTACATTCTCCAGCTATATTCAGACTCTGGTGTTTGTCTAAGAAGAATCACACATCTCTGACAGATTTTCTGTGCCTCTGTTAGCGTACCTATGTGATGTGCAAGTGCATTACAAAAGCCTCTTTAAAATGTCATACAATTAAGATCTTGGTTGTATAATTCTTTTTGGTAGTATACTGGTTATTTAAAAATTATGATCATTTTATGAAAACAGGGATTATTTTAAACATATTGTACACCACCAAGAAAGAATTGCTTGAAGCAGTGTGGATTGTTCATGTTGACACTGCTCAGAAGTATCACACAGTTGGCTAGCTACTGGAAATTCTTAAATGCAAGTTATCAGAAACAATGCATTTGTTACTAAAGCACACAGAATTTTATAGCTGGGGCAGCCTGTCGTGTGCTAATCACATTACTCTAAGCACCATGTAAAATCCCATTACAGCATTACATCTATTAAAATCTAGTTTAGCACTCAAAATCTGTAAGGCGAAAGGAAACACACCATATATGTAAAATCAATAATATATTGTGAATATACCTGGAATTTTTATAAGCTAACAAAAGAAAAAAAAAAATTAGTCCAGGTCTCATCGTTGCAGAAAAAAGAGTGAAACAAAAAATACAATGAAAAATGTTGTTGAAGAAAAAGGTCTCAATACTGACATAGTGGGAATGGTTACACAACAGTTCCTACATGCAACACACAAGACAGATTTTCAAGCTTGCCTAGTGGTAATTCCAATTAAGTAATAAGATATATATCATTAGCAGAATCATACAAACTTAGAATCATAAAATATATATTGAATTGGAAGGGACCATAAGGATCACAGAGTTCAACTCCTGGTTCCATGTAGGACCAGCCAAGTCAGAGCATGTAACTGTGATATTCCTGAGTGTCTTCTAAATATCTGTATTCATAGATGTATTTATTTTGACAGCTTCCATGAGAAAGTAGAATCCTATAATGATTTGGGTTGGAAGAAACCTTATAGGTCATCTAGTACAAACCCCTCCCATGGGCAGGGAGACCATTCACTAGACCAGGTTGCCCAAAGCCCCATCCAGCCTGGCTTTGGACACTTGCAAGGAGGGGTTATCTACCATCTCTCTGGGCAAATCAGTTCCAATGCATCACAAAAAATGTCTCCCTTATACCTGTTTTGAATCTACACGCTTTTAGTTTAAAACCATTAGCCCTTGTCCTGCCTGGGCTGTTCTGTAATATCACTGATGATTTCTTGCCCTGGACTTTTAAGCACTTCTGCCTGTTTTGTTCCTCAAAGTTGAAGGTGACTTTGTTGGGGTTTTTTCCCTGTTAATTTTGGTGTGTCTCTATTTTGGAACTGAAGCAGCGTGCTATAGTCCTCATGATTTTATCTGTGTAGTTTCTTGTCACCACCTACATTTGTAACAGATTTTTTGCAATACATATATCCAATAACATCCTGATAAAATCCACATGTTCACTCAAACTGTGAATGACAAAACAGTTCTATTACAGATAATAGTAGCGTACATAGCACAATGCTCAAAGCATCAACAGAAGGCACCACAGTTACTTATAAACCTTTTATAATTAGATCACAGGAGAACTGCCTCGCTTTGTCCATGGACATGCGTACTTTTCAGAAACTCATTTATTCAGTGACTAATGAAAATTATTTATTTTTTGTTTGAACCTTGTTATCCTTTTTATTTCCCCCTCACCTTACTAAAAACTAAAGCCAAAAATAAACACCCTTTTTTAGTATCAAAGTTATCCATAGGAATCAGACATATTTAATGAAAAGTAAGTACTACCATCATGAGGTTGTACCATGGTAAAAGTAGGTACTTTTACAACCCTTTCATCTGGTTGCTGTCAAGCAGCCCAGGCAAATAATTATCTCCCAAATTATCTCATTTATAATACACAGGATACCTCTTAACTATGCATTAGTCTTTAAATGGAGTTAATGTAGCCTATTTTAAATCATATAAAGTAGACTTGGTATAGTAATACAGATCAATCCCTCTAACACTTTAGTTCTCTATGAAGTTCTTCTCTTTGAGGAAGTAGAATCATATCCATAGAAATCCCCAAATCTGTCCTCTGAACTGACGCTTGGAGCTTTCCTCTTTTGTAGCTCCCCTATGGCACTTCGAAGCTCACTATTTCTGGTGTCCCAGAAACTGAGGAAAGTCAGTTAGTTGTCCTTTTCTTCTTTAGTCTCAGCTAGATCTATCTGTTTCTCTCTGAGGCTGATCTGAGGTCTGCTGAATCTGAGGTCACTCACGGCTCTCTGTAGTGCATGTCCCTGAGAACAGCATTTAGCCCAGCATGTCCAAAGTCTCTCTGTCCTTTCTGTCACATGCTAGTCCATCAAGTCATTAATCCACAAGTTGAGATGAGCAAGATACAGCAGAATGAAATTACTTCATCATAGCAGCATGTGCATCTCCCTTTAACAGGAGTCAGCACCATGTGCCTCCTGCTGTACTTAGCAGGCATTGTTGCTGGGCTGGACCACAGCTGACTGAGCTGATGGTTGCAAGACTGCAGCGCACCTGGGACACTTAAACCAAATGTTCCTCGTACCTTTTGTTTTCTCTATATTCTGTTGCTAATAAATAAATATATATTATTTTCATAAAGAATTGTGATGGTTCTGACGGAGTACAGTGACAGGTGCTTTGATTAATGAAATTACAACCTACGTGAGTAGCCAGCAGGAAATAAAACTCTAGTGAAGTGACCTGTTTAGTTTTCATTCTCTTTTAAACTCAATTTTACTTCCTTATTAAAGTTGCATTAGCCAGAGACCAAGGACTGTATGTGCAGTAACTTTACTTTTTCCCTTTGGTAGATTTGTTTCACAAACTTAACATAGGCATGTGAGTTAAATCTATTTCATTTCTAAATCTTCTCTTTTCCAGTTGTGTGCAGAACATCCTTATTAATCTATTACTCCTTCTGTTTTTCATCCAAACCTGCACTGAATCTATGTAGGGTTTTTTTTTATTATTCGTTACATTTTCACTTGTATGTAAGACCACACTTCCTTTCCTCCTTTATTATTTTGTAATATAAGAAGCACCTGAAGCAAGCATTATAAATTCATTGAATCCTCAGGAGCAATGAAATACCTCCAGTGTCATAATTTTCTATAGCTTGTTACTTCTAATTCAAATCCTTTCCCCTCTTTTGACCTGATCCAGAAAGTACCAAAATTCCAATAGTTCCTAGGAAATTTCAGCCAGCGGACACAAATGCATGACAAGGCAGCAGCAGGTTTGGAAGCTGCTGTCTGTGAGCACCTAGGTGCACATGCATGTTCATCTGCTGTAATTGTGGAGAAGATTTTTAATATAGAAATGTTGCAAGCTTAACTTTTTACTTGATTGACATGGCACAGATTTGTCACGATTCTCACAGCATTAATATTGATACAGATGTTTTTGCTCTAGAGACACATATAGAGAGGAAGTGTTGTCCTACACGTGAAAGATGCATGTTGATGTTCTTAGGTTTATAAAACACACAGGAAAATATCTCTGTTGAATGATCTATGAATAATAAAATAGACATAAGCAAACATTCAGTCATGACAGCACATTTCTTAGAGATACCTACCAGGAAGTTTAATGAGGGATTTTTTGTAACTGTCTAGTAAGGCTGTTAGAAGCAATAGACTTAGTGGCAACGGGTAACATCTGATGAGAAACCTGTGTTATAGAAATTAAATTCTTTTAAACCTGTGAAATCCTTACAGCAACATTCTCAATTTTGTTGCGAAGAAAGTAGTCAGACGGAAAGTACTTCTGGACTTTGTAATCACAGCAAGGTATTTTTGGAGAGTGTGAGGGTAGAAGAAAGCTTGGGTAAGGTGATCAGAAATTGGATAAGTTAATAATTATTATGGAAAAAAGGGGGAAGAGTAACAAATAATGACACTGAACTTCACTATGGCATTCTTCAATAAATCCAGAGTCCAGGTCTTACCAGAACTCTGAAGGACTAAATAGTGAAACAAATCCACAAAAGCAAAGGTAATCTTATGCAGAGAAATAATGGGATGTGCCATAAAAAAACTACTTGCTGGTCCATGAGTTTTTCTTTATTGATCTCTAACACAGAATCAAAGTGTGCAGAATGTGGAAATGGACACAATGTGTTAGAATAAGTATAAAAATGTGTATGTGGGCAGAATTAGTAAGAATAGAGCATATAATTGGAAACAACTAGCAAGGAATAATAAGTGTAAAAAGAAGTAATTCCATATGTATATAAGCATTAAGTTAAGGAACAAAGAGAACAGCAGTCCACAGTTCAACAGACAGGAAAGGCAACAACAAATTCCTCTGTAAAATCTTAAATATATAATATCCTTTTTTTTAATTATTTAAATGAAACAGGAGATGGAAACTAACGCAATGTGAAAATAATGGGGTTGGCAGTGGAAATAATAGTAGGTAGCAGCATGTATGCTTGTCTCAATTTTGCCCATCCCTAGGCATCCATTTACAGCCGCTGTTGGAGTTAGTGGGTGAAATGGACCTTTGTCCTGTCCCAGTGTGGCAAGTCCTCTAGTAAAGTAGATGCATATGTAAGTGCAGTATTCCTTTACAAATAACTATAGAGATCAAAAAACAGAGTTAACTGTTGTCACACACGCAGAAACAGATAGACCATAACCTCACATCTCCTTACACTTACACTGTTTGCTAGGTGGGAGCTAGACCTTTTCTTCCAAGGTAAGGGCTTAGCCTGGTGTACTGTGACACTCGGCTGAAAGAGGATTAGAAAACTACAATAGCAGAAACAAGCAAGCAAGGAAGCATATGGAGAATGGTAGAAAGATTGCTAGTTAGATTGCTTATTCTAGAACAGATAAAACTTTAAGAAGTAAGATAGAGCAGTTGGGTTTGTCTGGTTTTTTTTCTAAGAAAATAAAGGCTAATTGCAAAGAAGAAGTCAAATAAAAGCTTAGAGAACAACATAATTTTGTTGCAATTTATTCCTCCTATTTCCTTAATGTCTGTCCTAAATTTTTAAAATTTTACATGGGTGCTTAAACATTGGAAAAATTGCTGAGGGAAATTGTGGAATATGTATTGGTGCCAAACACTGTCAGGAATGGTTAGAAGTTACTTCAATTTGCAGCAAGGCACAGGGGGATCTAGCCTAAATGGGTCACCGAGGTCCATTCTAGCCTTTTTTTTCCAATTTTATAACCATCTTCCCTTGATTTAACTCCATATGTTGTTGACAATGACAAGCAGACTCTAAAAAAACTGTTGCATCTTTATGGTATAAAGAAGTACAGCATTTGCATGTTGAGAAGCCTTTATTACAAAAATGATATAAAGATATTATCAGTTCGTCTTATGTAAGATTCAGCTTATGTCAAGAAAAAAATACAAGCAACATACTGCTTAGATCAAATGCAGTTATGATACAATCTATTACATTTTTTATACATGCCCTCACTCCTAGAAATCTGTCCCTAATCAGTTTTGCATTAATTCTTTACATCACTTTATAAATAACACCTGAAGAGTCATAATTATTTTATAGTTTCAGTGTACCTTTTGCTAATAAATGATGAAAGACACAGGGCTGTTCTAAAAAATCTTTAAGAATGATTCCACTCCACGTGTGGTATAGTTTAATATTATTTTATACGGGTTTATTGTTTTGCTAGAAATTGTACATAGGCATTAGAAAGGACATTAAAAAGAGCTTAGTAGAAACATTATTCTTCTCTTATTAAAAATTCACTTAAGGGTCTAACTTTTATGTCTTATGGGGGAATAAACACCACTCTTTAATGAACTCCTAAAGAAGAAAGCAGAATTCTATGATTTCTCAAGCACTGAATTAGTTAATTCTCAAGTTCAAAATTAAAATAAAAATTAAAGGGATGGCTCAAATAGATGTGATTTTTCACCTTTGCTAAATGAAAGAGGAGGTAATTCTCTTAGGTGGTAATTTTAAGCATACCATAAAAGTCAAATGGTCAAGCAGAAACAGAAAGACTTGGTATACAAGATGAAGTCAAAACAAACCCATTCTAGCAGTTAAACAAAACAAAGTTTATAAAAGAGCAAGTCTTATGCTTCCCCTTTCCTTATTAATAGAATTTACAACTTCTTCCTTTTCTAATTTTAGAGTTTATTATTCAGAAACCAGATGTATTATATTTAATATATGTTGTAATTAATCTTTTTCATGTAATTAAACATTTGGCTCTACGAATTGAATTGTAATTACATATGAGAGAAAGCATAACTTAAGGTGCAATTGCGTTATGAACTCTGCATACCTTGTTCAGAGTTAGTGTCAATGTACTATAAAGAATGGTTAGGATATAAAAATAAAGATCATAGGATCATAGAATGTGTAAGATTGAAAGGCACCTTTGGAGGTCATCTAGTCCACCCCCTGCAGTAAGCAGGGACATCTTCAGTAGATCAGGTTGCTCAGAGCCCCATCGAGCCTGACCTTGAATATCTCCACGCATGGGGTCTCCACCACCTCTCTGGGCAGCCTGTTCCAGTGGTCTAACACCCTCATATCGAAGAACCTAATCTACCCTTTTCAAGTTTAAAACCATTACCCCTCATCCTATTGTTACATGCCCTTATGAATTGTTCTTGCCCAGTTGAATATGCTGATATCTCAAAGCATTCAATAAAGGTAGCATGTTGGGGTTTTTTCATAGCATATTAAATCCTGAAATATCATCTTCATTTAAAATAATTGTTATTTCTCATAAGCCTTCTCTAAAATTTAAAATGAATCCATGTGTTTGGATGTATGTGCTTGTGAATATACACTTGTTTATATTATACAGTTCAAATGACTTATTTTCCTGTCATTAAACATCACTTTTATCCTAAAGAAAAGAGAGTCTATAACTTTTACTCTTACAGAAGTTTAAAAGGAATGGCTGGAAGAAAAGATTTGATTTAGACATGAGAAAGAAGTAAAACAGATACTTTGCCACTGTTTCATCATTATTTTTGCATTATTCTATGCGAAGTTCTTATGTCAGCAATATCAAAAGCCATAACTGGGAGGGCACCCCCACCGTACTCCCAAGGATGTTACTTCATGGGCAGCACATCACCTTCATTATTCAAATCACATAGTGGTTATGCTTACATAAGCTTATTTTGACTTTGTAAACTGGCTCTACCTTCAGATAGTTTCAAAGATAGTGGTTTTGTCATTGGCATCACGAAAGAGCATAAGATGTAAATCTGATACCTATGAAAAAATACAAATAAGCAAAAGTCATGAGAAATATGTCATACATCAGAATATTTTGGAATTTCCTTTGAAATTTTTCCTTTGTTTTATCTGCACGGAATGAAGGTATCTGAAAAAAAAGCATGATTAAGGTAAAAAGTACGTTGTTATTTAGTGTTACAAAGTTTATCTCTTCTTATGGAAGATGCATTTGCAAGAAAGGTGAGAGGGAGGATCCTGACGGGCCTGTCAGTCTGACCTCAGTGCCAGGGAAGATCATGGAGAGGGTCATCTTGGGTGCAATCATGCATTGCATGTGTGATGGCCCGGGGATCAGGCCTAGTCAGCATGGGTTTACAAAAGGTAGATCTTGTCAAACTAACCTGTGAGACCGCATCCGGAATATTTTGTCCAGTTCTGGACCCCTCAGTTCAAGTAGGACAGGGAACTACTTGAAAGAATCCAGTGCAGGGCCACCAAGATGATTAAGGGAGTGGAACATCTTCCTCATGAGGACAGGTTGAGGGCACTCCATCTCTTTAGCCTGGAGAAGAAGAGATGGAGGGGTGACCACATTACTGTCTATAAATATGTAAAGATCAAGTGTCAGGAGGATGGAGCCAGGGTCTTCTCAGCAATGTTCAGTGATAGGACAAGGGGCGAAGGATGTAAGCTGAAGCATAGGAAGTTCCATGTGAACACGAGAAAAAACTTTTTCACTGTGATGGTGGCAGAGCAATGGGACAGGCTGCCCAGAGAGATTGTGGAGTCTCCTTTTCTGGAGACATTCAAACAAAGCCCAGCTCTATATGTTCCTGTGTGTTCTAATCTAGGTGATCTTGCTCTGGCAGGGGTGTTGGATTAGATGATCCCTTCCAATCCCTAACATTCTGTGACTCTGTGACTATTTGATCCTTATGGGTCCCTTCTAAATTCCAGTATTCTATGATTCTACTACTTAAGATATTGTGAAGTTTCAAGCCTTACCAAAACCATCATCGTCTCAACCATTTGAGGTTGAGGTTGAGGTTTCCATCAGGAAAGGCTGAATGAGCTGGGTCTGTTCAGCCTGGAAAAAAGAAGACTTAGGGGGGACCTCATTAGAGTTTATAAATATCTTAGGCATGGGTTGCAGGGGGAATTGGCCAGCCCCTTTTCAGTGGTCTGTGGGGACAGGACTAGGGGCAATGGCTGTAAGCTCGAGCATAGGAAGTTCCGCACCAACATGCGGAAGAACCTTTTCACAGTGAGGGTGATAGAGCAGTGGAATAGGCTGCCCAGGGAGGTGGTGGAGTCTCCTTCTCTGGAGATATTCAAGTCTCGTCTGGACGCCTATCTATGTAATATGAGATAGGGAGCCTGCTTTGGCAGGGGGGGTGGACCCGATGATCTCTTGAGGTCCCTTCCAACCCCTAAGATTCTGTGATTCTGTGATTCTGTGATTTGGGATCCCCTTCTGCACTCTGTGTTGCTGTACAATTATCTTGGGTGTTTCAGTGTTCTGCTCTTTCATCCTGGTGGCCAGTGATCCCCTGAAAATCAAATGACAAGGTCTGAAATCTGATCATTCTCCTTCATCCTTTCTCCAGCAATATGTGTGGCTATCACTTCTCCTGTTTTGCTTGCATCAGTTTATTTAGTGACCTTAAGTGTGAAGAAAATATCCTGAAGAGCATCATGGGACATAGCTTGAGGACGGCAAAAGCCATAAATAGGCACTGGAGCCTGTGCTGCAGCACTGAATATCAGATTTTGACACTGTAGAGGGCTGCTAAATCTGAGGTTGGCATGATGTGGTTACTGAACTGGAATAAAAGGGAGTTCAGTGTCTCTGCATTTAAGTTCTGTAGTGTTTCTGCAGGATTTACATGTGCACATACAATTTTTTTCTAATTCTGAAAAACTTCTAGTAGCAAAGTTATTGACTGATGTTCACATGACTAGAACTGAGTATTATGTAAAAGATAAGACATTTACTTGTAAATGTGAAGTATTCCCATGAATAATTTAAGATAAATCATACCTGTCAATGTAAATGAATGGAATACAATTCACAACGCCTTACTCTGGCATTTCTTGTTGTGTGTGTGTTTACTTCTCCAATTCAGAACAGAGACTACTTTGTGCTAGGCTCACTGTGATCTGAGGGAACGTGCAAAAATGCCCGTCAGATGACTCCAGAAGTTAATAGCATTGCAGCTGGAAGCCCGTGTAACACCTAAAAATTAACATCATATAAAGAAATTCTACACTTTTGCATTAATAATTCTAAGTTTTGGACTTTGGTCCTCTGAAGCTACTAACAGATGAAACAATGAATTTTCTCTGAAAACAGTCTCCACATTTATTACTCATAGGGCTTTAAAAGTAAAACAGTAGTATCTGAATACTCTTCCACATCTCTGTCAGCTACTAATGAGTTCACAGTCAAGAAAACTGAGGCAAGGTGTGAGTAGCTAAATCGTGCAAATTACTGATAGCCTGCAGAGTAAGGCATTGAGCCCAGGCTTCGCTGGTTTCTCCAAGTACTACCCTGTACTTTTTGCTTCTGTGTTGCAAATTGATGTTTTCAGCAATGAGGTGGGTTGGAAGGTACACTCATTATGGAAAAATAATGGTACTGGATTAAAACTACTTAAAGTTTTCCTGATAATGCCATTCTGAAGTTATCTAATCCTTCAAGCTGGTATCTCAAGTAGTGCTGTTCTTGATGCAATTTCAGACTCTGCTGTAAACAAGAAAGAAAATAAGCATTTAAAACAGTACTCTCCTGAATAAGAATTGCCATGTTTAAACAAAGAGTAAATTTCATACCATCAGTTTAAAATAATGATGATGGCAGACATTTTAAATCTCATTCCTTATATGCTTTTTGCTCCATTTGAACTACATGAGACATTTTTTGTTCTTGGAGGTTTATTTTTCCTGCTTGTAAAATATCAGGGAATTTGTCTTTGACGATCTGTTTGCTGGGCTCGCTGACTTAAACAGTCTCCATTCTGACTCACCTGTCACAATAGAGTTTGTGATTTATCTGTTTTTATATCCATAAGATACAGCCTTAACTAAGTGGTCTCTTGCATAATCAGACTGGCTTGGAGTTCACTAAATGTAATCTTGCTCTGTGTATCTCAATTAATCTTGCAGACTGTGGCTAATCACATCCCCATCAGGCAGGCTCACATATCTCACCAAGCTGGATTATTAAAATCCATATTTCACGTTAACAGCCATGTGTGTGAGATTAGTTTCTAAGTAGTAATGCACCTGCCATAAATACCTCATATCTGGTATCTTCTGAAATACTGCTGCTGTCAAAGATGAAAAAGCATGATGTGCATTCAAAACTAGTTTACATTTCTTTTTTAAGGGCAAGCAATTTTTTTTTCTTGGATCCTTTTGTTTGTTCTGATATACCTGAATATCTATAGAGCACAGAATATAATGAAGACAAAAGTTGGTAAATTATATATTCTGGAAGGATTGATAGAAGAATATGATTATATTAACTTCATTCATTTTTTATCATTTCAAGTAAAAGTTTAAGTGAGAAAACCTGCACTGACTTAGGTTCATACCATTAGTCATACATTAAGGGCTAAATTCCATTTTACACTGGAACTTTTTAAACGTGGAGTATCTCCAACAAGCTCAGCTAGCCTTCATTTTTCCTTAGCTTTGTCATCTTACTAATTATATCCTAGGATAAAACACTTTCCATCCAATCAGCAGACTATTAGCAGAACATCCAGAAACCGAATCTCAGAGTTTTAAGTCTCTCAAGTCTGTGAAGGCAACACTTCATGCCCCATACTTTTAGGCAGAAATTTTGTTTAACTCCCTGTAGCTCTCCATACAATTGCTGCAGTAATGCCTGGGATTTACAGCAAAACCAACCAGACTTTCTGGCTCAGAACCTCACTTAAAAGATGTCTTTGGTTTAACGGGCCATCAGAAAAACTGAAGTGTACAGCTGCAAGCAAATAGACTTTGCACAGAATGCTAAATGTGATGATGCTTTACTTAAAGAAAGTACAAGAGATTAGCATGTTCATTGTTTTCTTAATGCACTGCTCCTTAATCTAACTCTTCATTCCTGTGGGAGTGCCTCAGGCTCTATTGGCACTCCGACAAGCAAAATTTTTCACACAGCGGTCTGGTGTAGTGGCACTGGTGGGCACAGTCCCTGCCCTTTCACAACTTCCCAGATTTTCTGTCGGGTCAGTGCTCAAAAAGCCAGATTGCTCAATCCTTTCTAACAAACAAAACGTGGGGTTCAGAGCCACTACTTTTCGGTGGCATATTCAGTCACCTCCTAGTGCTGGGTTGTGCTGATTTTGGTGCTTGAACGTAGTAGTGAGGCACTGGAGAAGGTGGCCTGGATGCCTCAAGCATAATCTAGAGTTTTCTAAGGACTATATAGTGAATTCATAGCTTTACATTAAAAGCATAGGTTGTATAAGTAGCCTCTTCAAATTATCATATGTACGCATGATTTTTCTTAAAAAATCTCTCATTCAAATGTATATGCAGACTGACAGAAAATGCAGTCAGAATGCTTCTGCTTCCAGAGCTTCCAATTGTCCTTGAGTTACTCAACAATTATGTTAAAATAAATTCAGTTTAAGGATTTAAAATTATAGGGGTAAGAATGAGATTATGACAAGAAAGCAGAAAAATAAATGCATGTTTAAAATTTAGTTCCAGTTGATGATTTTGTATATATTCAGCAATGTAATTTCAAGGGTACAGTTTAAATATACGGAAATGACAGACATAAAGAAAAAGCTATTGGAAATGACACTTGCTTATGCATTACTTATGCCCTAGCCCAAAAAAAAAAAAAAAAGCATCTGATTGTTCCATATATTGCCACTGTGACTATTTTCCCAGGTATATTGAATACTGTATAACAGTAGTGGTCCATTTTAAATTTTCCTAAAAACTACTTTATATTACAAGTCCATCACAATTTGAAGGAGGTATTTGGATTTATTGTTGCTTGTCTTTTTTAAACCTTCGTATGAAATGTATTCCATTATCAGTCACAAATTGCTGCTAATGTTTCAAGGTATATCACAAAAAGAGGCAAAATGCATCAAGACAAATCAGACACCGTACAGCTGGGTAACTGCCGAACACCCTCCAGAGACACACAAACAAGAATAAGAAATATGCTGTAAGTCCCGAGGTCAAATGCTTTACCTAAGAAGTAGATTAATCCCCTAGAGAAGTGCTGCTTTGAGAGTTTAATTTCTCTTAGGCAAAAGAAATAAGGAAAACAAAACCCAGCAAAAGCCATTCAACCCTATGCATTCACTGTCATAAAATAGCAAGAGAAGCATAATACCATGTTTGTCAATAATACAGTAGTGCCTAGGAGCTTGTTGTGCTGGGCATTTTACAGATTCTGAACAAATATCTCCTGCAAGGAATTATCACCCCAAAACACATCATCAGCAGAAGAGCAGACCAACTGCCTAATGTACTAGAAAACCGGGTCTGCAGATCTGGTTAGAGGTAAATGAAACTGCAACTTTATAATTTTTATACAAACTCCTATGAAATACAGATTTTATGTTCATCCCAGCCTGCTAGCCAGCCCTCTCCATTTATCCAAACTACACCCATCAAGTTATTATTTTATTACTTTTGGGTATTTAAAAACTGAAACAATCCATGGTGATGTTAAGAGCCATCAAGTGTCTGATCTGTGTTATATTTCAGGCTGAATAGATCAGAGAAAAGTATCTAGGCACTCCCAGCTGGTTAGGTGCATGTGGGTATATTTGCATAAAGTGCTAGCCTGATATTGTGAATACACACTCTTAAATTAAACTGCCTTCAATGACTGTTTGATCACACATGAAGGTGATTTTGTTTTCTTCTCTAATATATTTTGGTTCTTTTGTTGCCGACTCCATGGAAATCCTTCTTCTGGTTTTACATCACTCTACTGGCAGAGCATGATAAATTATATTATTAGTACCAAATCAGTGTTAACCACAGTTGGAAGCAAGGAAAAAAAAGTGTTTTAAAGTTTTAAATTTGAAGAGTTTTAATTATTAAAGGTCTTTTCATATACTGACTGCCTTAATTTGCATGAAAAATGTGAAGACTTCTAGCATTTGCTTCAATTTATTGCATTCATTTACTTCAAATTACATATAAGGCAGCTTAACCAAACTAAGCAGTCTGGAGAACAATTATAATTCTAAATATATACTATTTAATTGTCAAGCAAGCAGAGTCACACATAAGAGGGGATGCTATTGCTTGTGAAAAATCTTTGGAATAAAAGGGGTCAACTCAAAGGCTGTTTCTTCAGCTGCAAAATATTTTTACCCACAGTATCTTCCTAATGCCTCATACACCACTTTCAGGTAAGAGTTTCACCTCAGGCTTTCAAAATACAGATGATCTGGCTTCAGCTGAAGATAGAGAAAAGAGGATTGGGTGCGCTAAAGGACCCTGAAGATTTGCCACAAGCAAGCAGAAAGAATTGTAGGTTTAGACACCAAACCACCTACAGCATGCACAGAAACTACTGCTCAGATCTGCACAGAAAAGTAGCCTGTGGACTGTCCATCAACAGCGAGCTTGCAGAGACAATAAAGGAGTGCTATATTTTGCTCTTAAATTGTTAATTTCTGTGAAGGACATTATGTGAATGTGAGAACACACAATTTCAGAATTTCCTGAATGCATGAGAAACAGCTACACAGCAAAAATCTTTGTATTTAACCAGGTGTTGAAAAGAATCTAGACTCCTGCATTTCCACATTTATGCCCTTATGAAGTCTCTTGTATTCTCTCCTCTGCCTGAAGAATTCTCATTTAGCTAGAGAAGAATTGAACAGAAAACCTGATGAAGCCAGTCTCAAGAAAAATATGAGCCTCATGTTTCCATTGTCTTGCCAAGTAGGAGGATCAATTTCCAGACCTGAGTCTGAATCAGAAAGCCAGGAAATTTGAAGCTATTCATCGTATTCACAGGTAGCTTTGGCTTCTCTTCAACCTAAAATTCTGCCTGCTTAAAATTTTTTATTAAAATAGGCCACCAGCTCTCTGTTTTTCTTTACATAACTGCAAAATAAAAGGTATTTCGGTCTTTTCTGCAATCATGTAATCTGTTGTCCTTTCTGTGCCAGCCTGCTAACGACTAACTCTCTTCAAAAAGCTGAGTCCACAGAACACACACCTGCACCATTCCCACTGATGATCTGCTGTACCAGTTGTTCTCCTGTCCTGGGATTAAAACATCCAGTGCTATGTTATTTTAATAAAAGCTGAGGTGACAAAGCATGCACCTGTGTTTTTTTTCACTCCACCTGCTTGTCCTGGTAGTCTTCTGTCCTTTCTTACTGCAGTAGCAAAACCCATGGGGCCATCAGAGAAAGCCTGTCTGCTACAGAGAGCTTTAAATGTTGTGGTTTAGTGTGGGGCTGTATTTTTGATTTATGCTGAAATCAGTGATGATATTACAGGGATGTTTTTGTTACTGCTGAGCAGTGCTGACACAGAGACAGTGCCTTTTCTGCTTCTCACATCACCCCAACAGTGAGCAGGCTGGAGGTGTGCATGGAGTTGAGAGGGGACACAGCAGGGATAGCTGACCCCAACTGACCAAAGGAATGTTCCATACCATATGATATCAGGCTCCACATATAGACTTGGGGGAAGAGGAAGGAAGAGGGAAGGTGCTTGTAATGATTGCATTGTCTAACTGAGTAACCATTACACGATGTAGCCCTGTTTTCCTTGAGATGCCTGAACACCTGCCTGCCTGTGGAGAACAAATTCCTTGGTTTCTTTTTTTAAGTGTGTTCTTTTGCTTTACTTCTTAAGCTTTATGTCAACCCACAAGTTTTCTCAACTTCCCTCTTCACATTCTCCCCTCCATCCTGACAGTGAGGAGTGAGCAAGCAGCTATGTGATGCTCAGTTGCCAGATAGAGTTAAACCATGACTGTAACCAAAGTATATAAATGAAGAATTTAAAAAAAACCCAAAAACCAACACCCAAACAAGCACAAAACAAAACCTGTTTTTTGTTTTCACTATGAAGACGTAAAGGCAAACAAGTTCAAATAACAGATTAACAGGACAGTCCTAATTTAAAAAGGCAAGAAATGCAATCCATTTTTCATAGAATCGTAGCAGTTGGAAGGGACGTCCAGAGATCATCGGGTCCAACCCCCTGCCAAAGCAGGCTCCCTAGCTCATATTGCACAGGTAGGCGTCCAGACGAGTCTTGAATATCTCCAGGGAAGGAGACTCCACCACCTCCCTGGGCAGACTATTCCAGTGCTCTGTCACCCTCACTGGGTAAAAGTTCTTCCGCATGTTGGTGCGGAACTTCCTGTGTTCTAACTTGCAGCCATTGCCCCTTGTCCTGTCTCTGCTAACCACTGAAAAGGGTCTGGCTAACTTGCCCTGCATCCCATGCTTAAGATAATTGTAAACACCAACTAGGTCTCCCCTTAATCTTCTTTTCTGTAGGCTGAATAGTCCCAGCTCACTCAGCCTTTCCTCATAGGGGAGATGCTCCAGGCCCTTAATCATCTCCATAGCCCTCCTCTGGATTCTGTCCAGGACATCCCTGTCTTGTTTAAACCAGGGAGCCCAGAACTGGACACAATACTCCAGTGGGGCCTGACCAGGCAAAGTAGAGGGGGAGGATCACCTCCTTCGACCTGCTGGCCACACTCCTCCTGATGCACCCCAGGGTCCCATTGGCTCTCTTAGCCACCAGGGCACACTGCTGGCTCATGGCCAACCTGTCATCTACCAGGACCCCCAGGTCCTTCTCCAGTAGGTCATTCCACAGCCTATACTGATTTAAGCAGTTATTCCTTCCCAGGTGCAAGACTCCACACTCGCTTTTGTTGAATTTCATCAGGTTTCTCCCTGCCCAGCTTTCCAGCCTGTCCAGGTCTCGCTGAATGGCAGCGCAGTGTTCCTGCGTGTCAGCCACCCCTCCCAGCTTTGTATCATTGGCGTACTTGCTGAGGGTGGATGCCATCAAGGTCGTCAATGAAGATATTAAACAGGACTGGATCCAACACGGAGCCCTGGGGAACACCACTCGTCACAGGTCTCCAGTCTGATTCTGATCACGACCCTCTGAGCTTGGCCCGACAGCCAGTTCTCAACCCACCTCACTGTCCACTCATCTATCCCATACTCTCTCAGCTTTGCTATCAGGATATCATGAGAGACAGTATCGAAAGCCTTGCTGAAGTCATGGTAGATGACATCCACTGATCTCCCTCCATCTACCCATCTGGTGATGACATCATAGAAAGCTATGAGATTGGTCGAGCACAATCTCCCCTTGGTGAATCCATGCTGACTACTCCTCATGACCTTCTTCTCGTACAATTGCTTGGAGATGGCATCCAGAACAAGCTGTTCCATCAGTTTTCCAGGGATAGAAGTGAAGCTGATTGTCCTATAGTTGCTGGGATCCTCCTTTTTTCCCTTTTTAAAGACTGGAGTGACATTGGCCATCCTCCAGTCTTCAGGCACTTCTCTTGTTCTTCAAAACTTGTTGAAGATGATAGAGAGCGGCTCAGTAATCTCTGCCACCAGCTCCCTCAGCACACGTGGGTGAATCCCATCCAGGCCCATGGATTTATGTGCATTAATCCCTTTGAGATGCGCCTGGACCATCTCCACCTCAACCAGAGGGAAGCTCTTCATTTCCTAAATTCTCTTACTTTCTTCCAGTGTCCATTGGTCCTGAGTGGCCTCTGAAGACCGAAGCAAAGAAGGCATTCAGTATCTCCACCTTCTCAGGATCCTCCATCGCCAGAACACCTGCCTCGTTCAACAGGGGACCCACATTTTCCCTAGTCATCCTCTTACTATTCAGAGGTCTAAAAAACCCCTTTTTATTATCCTTTATGTCCCTTGCCAGTTTCATTTCCAAGTGGGCTTTAGCCTTCCTAGTCACATCCCTACAGGTCCTGACATTCCTATATTCTTCCCAGGTGCTCAGACCCTTTTTGCACAATTCATAGAACTTCTGCTTCCCTTTGAGTTTACTCATTAGCTCCCTTCTCATCCACACAGGTCTTCTGCCTCTCTTTCCCAATTTCTTGCTCAAAGGGATGCACCTGTCCTGGGCTTGGAAAAAGTGCTGTTTAAATGCTAGCCAGCTCTCGCAGACTCCCTTACCTTCTAACAGAGCAGCCCACGGGATAGCTCCTAATAGGTTGCAAAAGAGATCAGAGTTAGCTCTTCCAAAATTCAGGGTAGCTATCCTACTTTTTTTGGTTGCTTCTTCCACTCAGGATCTTGAACTCTACCATTTCATGGTCACTTTGTCCCAGGCTGCCCCTGACCTTCACTTCATTAATGAGCCCATCCTTGTTTGCTAAAACAAGGTCCAGAACCTGCCCTCCCCTTGTAGGTTTGACTGGCCCTGTTGCTTGCCCAGCAAATATCTGGGTAATTGAAGTCCCCCATGAGGACCAGCACCTGGGATCTTGAGACTACTTCTAGCTGCTTGTAGAATGCACTATCAACTCGCTCCTCCTGATCAGGGGGCCTGTAGTACACACCCACAACAGTGTCACTCACACTAGTCTGCCCCTTGATTCTTACCACAAGTTCTCAACTGATAGATCATCCTTCCCCAGGTGGAGTTCAATACATTCTAGCTGCTCTCTCACATAAAGAGCAACTCCTCCACCTCTTCTCCCTAGCCTATCTTTCCTAAAAAGCACATAGCTATCCATGACAGTGTGCTAGTCATCCAGGCTGTCCCACCATGTCTCTGTGATTGCAATGAGATCATGGCCCTGCGACCACACAAAGATCTCTAACTCTTCGTGTTTATTACCCATGCTACATGCATTTGTATATAGGCACTTTAGGGAGGCAGCAGATGCAGGTATCCTCAACAGATCACAGGAAGATTTCCGACAGGGGATGGGCAATGGTGACTCCACTGAGGAGTCCTCAGGGCAATACACAGAATTTTCCCTACTATCACCTGAACAACATCCCCAAGTCCATCACTGTTCCGCCATCAGCTCTAGTTGTGTCTCCTGAAGCACTTGCCTGACTCCAGCAGCCTTCATTATATCCCCTTCCCCCTTACTAACTAGGGGAACAATTGTGGTAAAAGAAATATGTGATCTTGCTCTTTCTGAAGCAGCTCTAACATGAGACCATTCTTCTAACACCATTAAGCTTAAATGTTACTCTTTCAGTGGTACACACTAACAGAACAAGAGAGGCTGCAGACATAGGATGACATGACTGAATTTAATAAATGATTGTTAAGACATGTAAAAAGTGTGTGTATTTAGCCCAATATGACCTAAATGTGTCAGACAGATATGCAGGAATAATAAATTAAATTCAGCAAGCTTTAATAGAACTATATGCACAGATATGTCATCCATTTCCATATCATCCTATGTCATCTTTGCTGCACTTCAGCTTCACAGGTTTTTACCATTCCTGCTAAGTGAAACAAAGTCAGCATCTTTTCTCTCTCTCTTACCAGTACCACTCAAAACAATATTGTTCTGTAAATTGCTCCTTGAATTTTGTACATTTGAAAACTATGCCACTTTAGAAAGGTACATCAATAGGATACAAGTGACCTGTGATTCAGTAGAACCTCTCAGGACGCTAAAACCTTCTCTGTGTCTAAGTGTACAATAGCTGTTTTGTCAAAGGCTATACTTAGGAGGGACTGCAGTTTCACTTGAATAAAGGAGAGCTGTTGTCTTTGCTGACAGCATTATATATTTTAAAAATAGACTCTTATTTTTCTGGCATATCTTTTTTGTGTTAAGGGTTTTGGTTTTTTTCTAGACAGATTGCTAAAAAATTTTGATCATACAGTGCTGTGATCCTCCATGTTAAGGGATTTACACTTATTCGTGGTCTCTGGCATCTCCAGAGCCTGAATTATTCCCCTGCCTGGCTGCTGGACCCAGTCTGGTACGCTCAGGGACCTGGTGGTCTCCATCCCAGGCCAAGAGACATGGCTGCTGCTGCCCCCTTTGTGGGTTCAACAAGTAACAACACTGAATGTGAGTCACAGAGACACACACGCTCACAAACACAGAGGACACCCAGAGGATGCTGACACCGACAGTTACACAAGCTGCCATGCAGAAGGCCCTGACATGAACTACATGTTTGTGCACCAGTGCCAGGACATACAGGAGATGAATGAACAACTAGCCAACCACACTTCCTACTCTTCAGTTTTCAGGATTGAGTTCTCTGGTGAAAGCACGCACATGGTACTGTAGATTCAGAAGCACACACACATTTGCAGATCCACAAATACTGAGACATGGCCCTTCTGTCTGTCTGATAACGTTGCCCATAGCCTGAGCCCTCTCATCTGCCACATTGGGTCAGTCTCCTGCTCACTTGCTAGTCCAGCTTGGAGCTTGATAGCAAACAACTTCTCCCATTCTTGTCTACCCCAGCTTATCTAAGCAACCCTCTCCAAAGCTGTACCCAGAGCCTCTTAATGGCCCATCAGTTACTGAGTGGAGACTGGTCTCTGGCACCATCTCTGTTATCTTTAACCTATCATGTTTGGGTCTCTTGTTCATTGCTTTCCTCCTTTACATATTACCTGGTCCTGCATTGCCAAGGCCCTTGATTGGATGACCTTAATGCAGCAGATGTTCTGAACTTCTCAACTCAACCCTTACACTCTGTTCTTTGCTTGGAACATGAAACACATTATTTGGTTTTATGTATATTACTTATACATTAATCAGAGCAGTATGAAGCAACATGACATATATTCAGTACTAATGAAGAAATAGTTCTACTGTGTGCATCAAGCAACTACATTCTGTAACTCTTATACTATAGACATTTCTGAGCCCCCAAAGACCATCTTGAATTATTTTTCTATTTAGATTTTTCTTGGTCTTTCAGGATGTGTCAAAATTATGTAGTATTATATTAGTCTTGCTGTTCCATTTGCTTTAATAAAATTTGCATTGCACACTAAGCTGTCTCTTTGATTTTAAAAAGAACACAAAGTTTAACAGGAGCATTTCAATAAGTTATTCCAACACAAGTTTGTTTTTTTTTTCAATTGTTATATACATTATATCAGTTCTTACTGGTTTATATTATGATCCTAATGCTATTTTCTCTGCAAACAATGACAAATTGGGAACACATTTTTCTCTAAAATGGTCCGATCTGGTCTGATGGACACTACTAAAATATTTTTTAATCTGATGGAGAGGCAACTTCAGAACTGTTTTCCTTTTATTATCATGAATAAAAGCATATAATCAGAAGTCCATAAACTTGTCTGCAAAGAGAATCCTTTTACTGAATTAAACATAACCTTATGGTAGTTTATAAAGAATGAAGAATTCTAAATATTTTCTAAAAATCATATGGTAAACATAATCTTAGCTTAGATACCATTTCTAAGTACAATTCATGTTGTGTTTGTTTGGGGTTTTTTTTTGGTTGATTTGTTTTGGTTTGGTTTTTTTAAAGCACATAACTCATATTTTTCTTTTGATTTCAAAACTAGATATATTTTGTGGGATTTATTTTACCCTTCTTTAGTTTTCCACTTCTGGACTAGTCACCTTCAGTTCTGCTCATAATCCTGGGAAAGAAAGGCACTATAAGAACAGAATTCATCCACTTTGGTGGAAGATTAATTGAGCCCTTCACCTGAGATATATTTATTTTTCTTCACTCACTGTAAAATGTCTTTGAATGACTTGCATAATGTAGGCACCTGCATTTGGTAATGTGAATCCTATCCTATTACTTTTTTACTATAGAAGTGATGTGTTGTCAGTTCAAGTGTTTTTAATATTACAGGGGATGCACTGTTTATCATGAAATGTAGTTTTCTGAATTCCACACTTATCTATAATTCCCACATTGCAGGTAGCATTTACAGTCCCCTCAAAAGTAAACAGAGATATGAAGACACATTTGAGGGTAGAATTTTGATCAAAGAAAATGGTAATGCAAAACAGTTTGTCACTTCCCCTTTTGGAGGTCTTTAATGGGCTTGAAATTAAAATAGCTAATTATCTCTTAGATTTTTCAGTTGATCAGATAGTTTTAGCTATCTACTTTCTGATGATGGCTGTGAGAAAACCTTATAGCATAACTATGTTTCAATGACTTTTGATTTTTTTTCTTCCTCCCTGAATTTTATTCAAGGTGAAATTTGAGCTTTTATTTTTTTTTACATTTCTATTGTATATTATAAGTGGGACAACATTTATGAGTGCCGCATCTGCCATAATGCCTTTGGAAATCCCAAATCTGCATACTGTGCATTGTATGATAGCACATTTCTGATCATGAAACTTCATATTTCCGTTCAAAATGTGGTGTACCAGCCAGTTACACTGTCACAGTAACAAGGCCTGGAACAAGGCTAAGTAAGTCTATATTTTGATTTCTGAAAATTGTTGCTATCCTTTCCTTTATATATACGTATGAGAAACTGTTAGCAGACTTTACAAATAGCAATACTTGAATTGAATATTTTAGTTACCCGTTCAGTTGATCACAGTACTAGCAAGAGTAAATGAACTAAGCCATAAGGTACTGAGGTTTTTCCCATTTGGTGATTCTAAATGCTTCCTGAACTGGTAATTATCCAGAGTTTAGTGTTATTTGAAAGTGATTAATTTGAAGGTGAAATCTTAGACGTACATAAATGGGAGGATGACCGAAATGAAAAGGAAGAATATTAAAAAAATTGCTTTTTGAAAAGTGGCAATATGCCAGCTTCACTGATAATGGTTGGTAATTAACTTCAACAGCAGGCTGCACACCTGCTTCAGGAGGTCTAAGGGTGTAACTCATTATCCCCTGGACTCCCAAGATTTCAATATTAATTTTCCTATTTGAACCCCCAAACTCAGCACCACAGGGACAGATGGTTGAGCATGACTATAGTTTACCAGAGCAGAGTTCTACAGTTTCTTTGTGAGAGGAAAACATCACACTGTGGGAGGAGGCTGGACTCTTCCCGTAGCCATAAGTTTTTCTAATGCTTGTAATAATTTTACTGATCAGATCTTTAAAGCTCATGCAATGAAATAAGCATATTTCCACAACAAAACCCACTGTAACTTTGATATCTATGGAATATACACACTGGGTCAAAACAACATTAAAAAACCCCACCAGTGATATGGATGCTGCCCTTAGCACCTCATTTACCGAGGTCTGTCAGTTTACCTTAAAGATTTGTGAAGCTAAAAATAGAAAAATAGATATTTAAGAACTGCTGTGTTTATGGTTGAAAGACTGTATTTCACTCAGCATTTAAACTGGTCTCAGTAGACCCCAAACCAGACTAAGCAAGATATCGGTCTGTTTGTGATACTTGGTATGAGGATTTGCTCTCAATGTGGAAGACATTTTATTTGCTTTTCCTTGGAGACTAATGGAGGTTAACACACTTTCTTGTGAAAAAATTGAACATTATCCCAATATTACTAATAATGAAACTGAAACAAAAAGGGACTCATGGAATTCCCTGACTCTAGAATTAGCCATAAAACCTAGCCATTATTTCAGTATTCAGTGCTCATTATAGAGTGCATTTAAACAGATTCTTTCATGTAGAAACTGTTGGTGCTGAAAATTGGAAAATAGTCATGAAAATTTCTACAAGGCAAAGCTAGGACATTGAGGACAATGCTTTTATAGAAGCAGTGGGTAATTCTTAAGACAAAGTACAATACAACTCTGAAGCTTATTCTACTTTCTTCTTTAAGTTCCTATGGTCTAAGTGACGTTACAGTCCTTTATGCTGTTTCTTGACAGTTTAGTAGCATTGAGTTAGCATCTTTACCCCTCAAAAACGGAAAACTAAACAAGAAAGACTTTAATGTAGTGTGACTAATCTTCGAAACAAGTTTTGTTTCTTACTGACAAATTGTGATATTTCTTGCTTGTTTGTTGGATTAGTACTGTTTTTGCTCTTCACTCAAATTTTTCATTTAATAGCCACTAAATATGCAGATATTTGGCACTAGCAGTTGCCTCTGGCCTCCTTGAGGTCCCTGGATAGTCAAGTCATTGAGTATGGAGCAGTACATGAATATTTTGAAGACCATTTATTCTGCTTCATCTCTAAAATTAGTCTAGTAAGGTTTATCCATCTAGCTATATGTCTAAAATTTGAGGAAAAGGGATAAAGAAACTGGCATGTTTCGAGTTAAGCTTCTATTCTTTTTTATTAAGCATTCCAGTTTACTCTGTGTTTGTAAATCCGAAATGTTATTTCATGCATAACGTTAAGAGACTGCAGCCCATAGTGATGTTAATTTAATGTGACATAAATACTTAAATTATTCAATAAAATACTTCATTATTCAATAAAAAATGATATTGAAAAATTGAAGGCCAGCTATAAGGGTAATTTCAAAGAATCAACACCTTCTATACATACATACTTAAAATAACTGGTTTTAAATGTAGAAGGATAATTGTTGACTGAATAAAATTTTAGATGGTAGGTTACTGATGTCTATGAGTACTAGTAATAGACATCTGAATACATATTTAATCATACTTGTAGTCAGTGTAGCATTTTAAATAATTAGGAAGTCATTAGCCTGATAAAAAAGGCTTTCTCATGGTAAGTCTACTTTTGAAAAAATAAATGGACTTCAAACAAAAAACCTTGAAAAAAATTATTTAAACATGTAGTTACAGCTATTAACCACTAAAGTACAAAATTACTTATTTTGCAATTGGCAGTAGTTGAAAAAAATGCTTAAAATAATAAAGTTGGGTCTCATATGCTGTATGAGCTCAAGTTTAACAACGTTCTCACTTCTCTTATTCAGTTTCTTTTACTAGCACTAAAAATCCAAATAGGTTGGTTACTTGCAAAGAGATCTTTTGAAGATCATGGGAGTCAGGAGTTGTACTTTTTTGAACTGTATTCCTCCAGAATTTTCTACACTATTCATCACTGAATCAGACCTCAGAGCAACAAACACGCTTATGCCACACAGAGATTTAATGAGATGTTTTAGACTTGTAGATACTGTTTTTCTCTACATATTAGATAACTCACCAGTAAAAGTAAGCAGTGAGCTTCTTGTAAAACAACAAATACCTGAGAACCATCATGGATATGTAGCTTCCAATGACAGTAAAGTAATAGGAAACAACAGCTATTTTATAGATGCATCTGCACAGCCCCAGGGTACATATTTTGCATAATACATGATACAAGAACTACTCACAATTTTCAGTGCAAATGCAATGATAATCGCTTCAGTGGTTACTTCAAAAGACCCTTTTGTTTCTTAAAATGTGACAAGAATCAATATATAATACTTGAACTTAGCAAAACCTTAACTTCATACCCAAATGAAATATTGAAGTGTCACCCTGGATTCCTTGAACATTGCTCTAAGGAGTCTTGAAAATCTCATTCTTCTCACACCTTTCATTTCAGTTGTCCTACACACAGAAAAGAATATGTGTTGAACCTGAAATTATTACTTCTTCACTATATAAAATGTGCATCTTAAAACACTCATAGTCTTGAGGCCGGTGTTTGAGTGGCAATGCCCTCCCCTCCTTTCCTCTGCCCGCAACAACCTAACTCTACAATCACTGAAGGAAAGTACATTCATTGCACCTTTCTTCCTGAAACTGAAGTCTGTGAGAAATTTATCACAAATACAGAAGGTTCAAGGAGCTTCTGAATACTAGTAGAGATCATAGAATCATAGAATGGCAAGGGTTGGAAGGGACCCCAAGGATCATAAAGCTCCAACCCCCTGCCACAGGCAGGGCCACCAACCTCAGGCCTGGATCTACACAAGGTTGCCCAGGGCCCCATCCAACCTGGCCTTGAACACTTCCAGGGATGGGGCATCCACCACCTCTCTGGGCAGCCTATTCCAGGACCTCACCACTCTTTCTGTAAAAAACTTCCCCCTAATATTCAATCTAAACCTTCCCTCCTTCAGCTTTAAACCATTCCCCCTTGTCCTGCCATTATCTGCCCTTTTAAAAAGTTGATTGCCCTCCTGTTTGTATGCTCCCTTCAGGTACTGGAAGGCTGCAATGAGGTCCCCCCGCAGCCTTCTCTTCTCCAGGCTGAACAAGCCCAGCTCCCTCAGCCTCTCCTTGAAGAGAGATAATTTTCATGTTTTCACCGATGAGCTATCTGGGCTATTACATTGTCTTTCTCCTCCCTCTGAAGTTCATTTGTCTTCTGCAAGCAGCCTTCATTTAGATATCATACAAAAGGGACACTTACTCCTTTTTAAAGGGACATGTACTCATTTTTACTATGGAGGCTCATGAGACCCCTGCTGATGTATCTTGTAACAAATAAATGTAAAAATAAATAAATCATAGAATCATTAAGGTTGGAAAGACCTCCAAGATGATCTAGTCCAACTGTCCTGCTAACACCTATATTAATAACTAAACCATGCCCCTAAGTGCCTCATCTAACCTTTCCTTAAACACCCTGAATGATGGTGACTCTACCACCTCCATGGGCAATCCATTCCCAAATGTAAAAACCTCATTTCTTGAAGTCCACACACTAGAACACCACTGAAATCCTTTCTATCCCTCTGTACTCCAGGAGTTGGACTCGATGATCCTTCCAAATCAGTATATTCTATGATTCTAATTCTTTCCGTAGATCAACCTATATTGAGGTATGAATCTTCTGTTGATTTAAAAGTTCTTTCAAGATAGCAATCACGTTTTATTAATATAACTGGAATTTATTTATCCTGGAAAAAAATCCAGATGCCCTTCCCCCTCAAAAAACCCCCATGAAATCAACCAAACAAAAACCAACAACAAACAAATAAACAAAACCCAACAACAAACAAACAAAAATAGCCCCACATATCACTGTGATGAAATGGATGTCGCTTTGCTAGACATGTGGGACACCTGTTCTTCAGGAGGACTATTAGAGAGTTCTGGAAATTTACATTAAAAAGTTGCTGGATTTCTAGCATAATTATAGAGCATGGAGCTCTTGCTATGTAAAGATTGAGGAAAGGCAAGACAGATGTTATGTTTGTATTATTTTATTTAAATAGATGTAAGGTTAAAGCTTTTATTCCAAATTGCTTGGATTACCTTAAAACAATATTGTGCTGTAGCTGAAGAGTTACATAAGTGGTAGGTAATACAAACATATCAAGCATATGACTAGATGATAAGATCTCTTGAGGCGTCTCTTTGATCTTTATTCTATCTTACTTCTATCATTTATAGTAGGCAATTTAATAAAGAAGGCTAAATTTCTGTATGTTATTACTGAGCATATGACCTCCTCATTTTATCTACTTGCTGTCAATTTTGGAATTGTTCAATTTATGCAAATTGTTTTGTACTTCGATATTCAGACTGCTTTTCACTCAGCTCATACATACCATGACAAAGTAGTACAAAAACTTTATGTGATGTAAGCAGGAGAAAGGCTCCCCATAAGACAAAATTTATAGCAGATTTTTAAAATTTAAAAAAAAAAATCATTACCAAGTTCATAATCATAATTTTTCCTTCTTTTTAAAAGTATAGTTACCGCTTCTAGAGGCAAGTGCTGTGAAACTCCAATGTGACCCTGCTGGAAGTGAAATGATGTTTGGATTTAAGGCATGTCCCCCTAAGTAAAAAATAAAAGATATTATTATTATTATTATTATTATTATTATTATTATTATTATTATTATTATTATTATTATTATTATTATTATTATTATTATTATTATTATTATATTCGTTCATCATTATTTTACCTCTTTCCACAATAGCACATTCACCAGTTGGACAGAGAAAGAGAAGTCTCAAAGATCAATGATTTCCTCCAAGCTCTGTGACAGTAGATGTCCAGGCAGAAGTTCAAGAAGGGCTGCAAACATGTACCAACAGAAGTGTTGGGATCTGAGGTTGGTCTTCTGAGAGAGTAGGCCCCTACACAGACAAGGACTCAGAGTTTATGTGTCAGAACCAAACAAACACAAGATACAAATCTGTGAGCCATAAAAAGTAATTAGTTCTTCTCTTAAAGGTGACATTTTCTCCCCTGTGCTTTTGTCATATTTTTTGGCAGATAATGCAACCAGTGCATGAGGAACAATCATAACAATTTCTGTTTGTTCACTGGCTTATTATTAACTATGTTCTTAATTTTAAAAAATATTATTTTTTTTTGGTGATGAAAACCTAACTATAATTTCCAAAAGGTGGAGAAGCTGCAGTAACATGGTCTTTTGCTTTGCCCATCTGGTGAGTAGTTAAGTGTCTGACTGTTACTAACCTTGAAATTTGCCCTGAGGAAAATTCAAAATGCTACATGCCGAATAGTCCAGAAAGCAGAACTCCAGCTGTGTGCAGCAGTGCCACTATTTCTGAACCTAGCCAGGGAAAAGAAACATGTATGCATGGCTCATCTGATTAGGTCTAGCTGAAATATATTACTGAACTTTCCAAATACCAAGATCCAATGAAAAAAATAGCCTTCTCTTAGTCATATCCATAGCATGCAAAACCTGTAAAATAAACGTAAGGAAATCAATATTTGTTTGCAGACGTTTTCCAAGCCAAAAAGAAGTTGCGTTGTTCAAATAAACTGTTTGCTTAGCACTAACTGCAGATGATCTGCAGTATGCCATTCCTTCCTCTAATAACCAGGAATTTCTGACAGGTTTTCAGTGAAATCTGATTATAAAATATTCATAATGACCTCAGAGCAACTTTTAATGAAAATGATTTAGAAGTTTATAAAAGCTTTTTTAAAAAATACATAGGATAAGATAATATAATAAAACATAGAAGCTTGAAGAATGAAAATAACTTCATTTTAATTACGTCTGCTTTAAATACATACAATATGGTAGACTGTTGATGACCTGTAGAGCACATCAGAATTCAGACTAAAAAATATCATTTTTTTTTTTTCCTTTTGCCCGTATATGTTACGACTGACCTCAATGGTTCAAGTTTTGTATCTTCTATCTAGAAGAATGTCTCTGATATCATTAAATTAAGCTCAGTACTAACCTAGGAGAAATTTCTGTGCCTACCTATAACATTAGGCGTTAAATATGACATCAAGTGCAACCATATTTCATGAAAACCAATACAACTTTCTCTATTTTACCTGATGGCAAGTCTTGTGAGCTTGATGCAGCAGTAGTGACCCATGAAGAACCCAAAAATATATGCAATATTTAGCTCTCAAAGTTTCTTTTATGAATTCTTAGTCAAAAGATACAATAGGAGTTTGAACACAAGCTAATCACACAATAAGGAGAGACACTAGACTACAGGAATTATTAAAGAATAACACATCTTTCTTTAAAGTAAATTATATTTTTGGACTTCTGTCAGCATAACATATCAGAATTTCTCTTGAAAGCGAAACAGTGCTCTGCAGTGTTGAATATCCATTCTGCTTGCCTGCAATTTATCATGTTTATTAAACAGAAATAGTATGGAGGGTGTTTATTGGCATACAAAGATATGTAGCTGCCTGTTGTCCTTGAAAATTAGCAACATTTAATTATTTAATCCTCTGCCTAAACCTGTTTCAATACTTTCAGTGTAAGCACAAAGATCCTGAAGAATCATTGTTTATTTTGTAGATTGAGGTAAAAATACACAGAGGGACTTAAACAGAGTCACAAAAAAAGAGGTCAGTGTTAAACTTGAGTGTAGGTTTCAAGTAGTCCCTATATCTGAATGAGTCTGGGTTTGCATTTTATTCACTGTAAAATTAATGAAAAAAAAATTACATAAAGCAAAATACAGGCACTTAAAATGTTTTCTTGATAGATTCCCTGGATATTTATTTTTCTTTTTAAAACAAAAACTGATTATTTTAAACTGTTAGTGAGCAAACTGACTATCACCTGATGAACAGCTGTAATAATTTTGAAATGTTCATATTTTAAACTTCCATAGCTTTTCACATCTGTCTAGCCAAAATATTCTTTTTGGCTTAATCAAATGCTCTGAAAATAGTTATGAAAGATTGCTTTTTATATGGAAATCTTCTTCTCTGAAATGCAACTCTTCAGTCAAATTTAAATGAGGAATTTACTTTCAGGGATGAAAAGTCAATCTCTGGAAGCTTGCTCATCTCTGTAATGTTTCCAATATAGAAGACTATGCTTAGGCAGAGTACCAAAACATCTTTTCCTTCCTGCCCTAACATTTTGACACTGGCCCTGGTTTATGCTGCTTGTTTGTTGTCGCATTCCACTTCAGAGACAAACTGTTCAGCACTCCTGAAGGAATATTTTTCATTTCATTTTTCAGAAATGGTATAGGACTTTCTAATAGGAAAGATACTGTTATAAAAGAAAAAAATTCCTAAAATAAAGACAAATCATCTGAATCACAACCAGAATACCAAGCATGACATAAACCCATTGATAGACGACTGGTCCATATTGCGCACTGGCACACAGAGCCTGGAATTCTCTTCCGTCCTTCAGGAAGGATTACAATATAGAAGTTCAGATTTTGGTGTGGATAGAAGAGATGGCTCAGATGAACTAACATTCAGACTGGCTCACTGCATGTGGCTTCCCCTAAATTTATATCCTGAGAGTGAATCACCATGAGAGCTGTAATTGCTAGAAGTATCCTGCTCCCTCCTCAGAGAGGTTAAGTTGCACAGGCTGAGGGTAATGTATTAATTTTTAGTCCAGAAAAGATCAGAAATTAGTGGATAAACACAACTACTGAGGCACAGAAACAGAATGGGTAACAGAGAACCCATACAACTATATTACATTGTATTAGACTGGTTTTTGGCAACTCTAGATTCCTTCAGAGAATTTCTGTATGCACATTATGTGGACAGTTAGGAGACAGTCTAAATTAAAAAAATAGTAAAAATTTCCAGCCTGCAAAAAGAAGGGTTTTTTGAGGGTGGCCTGTTTGTGTGTCATAAGTGTGCAAAGGAGGTGTCTGTGTCTGCATGTGTGACATCCATCAACCAAGGAAAAAAAAAGTGGCAGAAAATGAGGCATCTATGTATTAAAAGTGGTTGAATCTGTGATAACGTTTTCCCATTGCTTCATTTTTCATTGATCTTGCTATTGTAAAAATTTTACTTCCGTGAGAGGCATGAAGATTCTGGCTGAGTGAATAGGTCAACGTGAAAAAATGAATAAAAAAAACCCCTTTGCCTGTGTAAATCAGGAGAGTTCAGCATTTCTGCAGAGTTTGGGGAGCTTGCAGCCCATTACCTGCACCAGTGAATGTGAATGACTGTTAGGTTGGTCGGTCATGACAGATGGAGAAGGGAACTAAGGGGAAGATAGAGGCAAGGAAAATGCATGTTTTTCTTGTTCTAGCTTTCCTCTCATTGTTCTCTCTGGGGATGCCATTCCCTGCCATTCGCTGTTGTCTCTCAACATAGAGCGTATCCTTTTGCAGCACAGAACACAGATGCAATATATCTCTTTGTGCTTAACCTAAACCAAAGCATTAGCCAGTCCTTCAGATTCTTTCCTCTAGCATTGTCTTCATTTAGTTCAGGACTGCCTTATATGCTACAGACATACATAGGAATGACTTGTACTTATGTTAAGAACCCTGTAAATATACTCTGATATTGTAATGGAGTAAAAGAATATATAAAATATAAAACCGAAACAAACAAACTAAAAACTCCAATCCAAACAATCTTGCTACTTCAAAGTTTTATTCAGAATATAATGATCATCTGCTACTTCCATAAGACAGCAGCTGCACCATGCTTTTTCTAAAGTTTCTCTGGCTTAGTTTTTGCACCTTGTTCTACAACTCTACACCTTCTCTCAGTCAGCCTGAAGCTCTCCCTTCAGGACTATATTCATGGAATGTATATTCTCAAGGAAACTTCCACTTTCAGCAATCCTAATTTCACCAGTTACTGCAAAAGTACAACAAAAGACTGTTTTCATCTCTTTGACAGTGAATAAATTAGTATGTGGGCCTTTCTGCAAAGGGCGCAATCACAAATTTATAGCAAATTCCAATTTGGAAGAGATTGCAGATCTTTCCTGCTTTCACAGTTATATAAACCCATATAGTAGTTTTAATTCAGTACACCATGCATTATTCCAATATTTTTTAAAATTAAAAATGCTTATGAAATGTGAATATGAATAAAACTTTTAAAGGAAGATTTTGTTATCAGATAAAATTTTTATAAAAAACTCTTTTTTACATAGCATTTTTATTAGAGAATAAGAAATTAAGCAAGCACAGACCGCCACCCCCAAATCTTTGTTCAAAAGTAAAGTATACAAAATGCTTGGATACCCTAGAATGCAAAATGCTGGATACCCTAGAAAGAAAGGAAGCCATCCAGAGAGATCTCTACAGGCTGGAAAGGTGGGGCCGGGTGAACCTAATGAGGTTCAACACTGCCAAGTGTAAGGTGTTGCAATTGGGCCAGAAGAATCCCAGACATAGATACAGACTGGGAGAAGAGCTTCTTGAGAGTAGCCCTGCTGAGAAGGACCTGGGTGTCATAGTGGATAAGAAACTTAACATGAGCCAGCAGTGTGCTCTTGCAGCTCGCAAGGCCAATGGTATCCTGGGCTCCATCAGAAGAGGGGTGGCCAGCAGGGACAGGGAGGTGATTGTCCCTCTCTATTCTGCCCTCATGAGGCCCCACCTGGAGTACTGTGTCCAGATCTGGGGACCTCATTGCAGCCTTCCAGTACCTGAAGGGAGCTGATAAACAGGAGGGGAATCAACTTTTTAAAAGGATAGACAATGGCAGGACAAGGGGGAATGGTTTAAAGCTAAAGGAAGGAAGGTTTAGATTGGATATTAGGGGGAAGTTTTTTACAGAAAGAGTGGTGAGGTGCTGGAACAGGCTGCCCAGAGAAGTAGTGGATGCCCTGTCCCTGGAAGTGTTCAAGGCCTGGTTGGATGGGGCCCTGGGATACCTTGTGCAGATCCAGGCCTGAGGTTGGTGGCCCTGCCTGTGTCAGGGGGGTTGGAGCTTTATGATCCTTGGGGTCCCTTCCAACCCATGCCGTTCTATGATTCTATGATTCTATGATTATCTGTATACAGGTAAATTGGAACATTTTCCAGCAGTGGATGGTCTTTTTTTTTGCATCACTTTTTGGAATATGAAACTGTGGAAATATGTAAAAGTTGAACAGTGAGACGAAAGCGATGAAAACTTTTGAGTGTGTTTTGGACTTGTTTTGTATGATGTTCAAATACTCAAGCAAGACATGTTCAATGGAGGCATTTGATGGAAACTATATAGGGAGTCAGGCCAGAAAGTGATCAAGATTTTCCTTGGTCTTAACATTTAGAAAATAAACTGATTCCTTTGGTCTTAACGTACCAAATCATACACAGATATTTTAATGATAGATGGCATGGGACAGATCTTCAAATGTAAAAACAAAAGCAGTAGCATGACATGTCCTACAAGCATTTAAAAATCTCTTTCACAGCTTTAATCCTGGTTATTAGTTTTAAAATGTTGAATATGAAATCATGTGCAATTAGCTTTCGCAAGACACCTCCAGCAAGCACTACAGGTGGTGTCTTCAGCAGCCTGTCCAGTTGCAAAAAAATCTGCAATGTAAAAGTTGCCAGTAGAATTAATTATATTTAACGGCGCATAATTATTATACATAGAATGACACAAGGTTCCACAAGCTTTATTATGCCCTGCTGAGATAGTATTTGGAACATTGTATCCAGTTTTGTGCCCCTCAGTTCAAGAAGCACAGGGAACTACTAAGATGATTAGGGGAGTGGAACATCTTCCTTGTGAGGACAGGCTGAGGGAGCTGGGTCTCTTTAGCCTGGAGGACACTGAGTCATGACCTCATTAATGTCTATAAATATACAAAGACCGAATGTCAGAAGGATGGAGCCAGGTTCTTCTCAGTGATGGCCAATGATAGGACAAGGGGCAACGGGTGCAAGATGGAGCATAGGAGATTCCATGTAAACATAAGGAGAAACTTTTTCATTGTGATGGTGGCAGAGCACTGGAACAGGCTGCCCAGAGAGGTTAAGTCTCCTTCTCTGGAGGCATTCAAAACCCACCTGGATGCATTCCTGTGTGATTTAGTCTAGGTGATCCTGCTCTGGCAGGGGTGGGTGGACTAGATGATCTTTTGAGGTCCCTTCTAACTCCAATTGTTCTGTGATTCTGTGATCTCAGGTCTAGTTTCTTGGTGAATCGAGATATGTGATCCATCTTCAGTCTCTGTATATTTGTATTGTCCTTTGTGAGAAAGCATTTACAAGGAGAACACTGGAATTTGATCAGTCAGCTCAGTTTTCTATTCACTTTCATTTATTTGCCTTTATGTCTACTTATAAATATACACCAATCTTTCCAAGTAGTCTTAGTCATCTACCAAAAAAAGCAATTCAGAGTTTTTACCTAGGGTTTCAGTGAATTTTCCACATTCAGTATTTTACATAGGCAGACTAGAGCTAAAATTGGATTATCAGTTTTTCTAATGCAAATTACCGATAACAGTATTGCTAAAACAGAGAAAAGCTTTTACTAAATTAAATAATTGAAAGTCACTAAAGCTAAAAGAAACATATTTTTTTCTTGGTGTAAATAACTTCTGTTAAATGTAATGACCTATTGACTATTTATACTGCTAAGAATTTCATCCATTTATTGTTCACTGTAGTGCCTTAGGATGTGTATCTATAAAATAATGAGCACTCTGGCCTTAGTCTAGTATAGTCTTTTCTATTAAACGTAAATTTAAATATGAGTGTTTTTTAAAAGTGAAGTATATTACGAAATTTTATTCTGGACAGGCTCTGCAGTGCCTAGTATACCATCAGTTAGAAGGAGCAATTTGTTACAATGTTAATTCAGCTGATGTTAGAGGGAGCATTTTAGAGTAGGAAGATCCCTGTACGGCAGAAAAGGACCCAGTTGTTCGAAGATCTCTGCCACAGACACAAAGATATACAAGATCCTAAGGCACTAAGATGAATGAAGACTGCTCTCCCTTTGGATAACAAAGGTAGGCTGACCCCAAATAGCTTGTAGTGGGAAGGATGCAAGGACCACCAGGCTTTGTTTCACTGATTTTTACAAGGATTTTTATTTGCATCAGCAAACACTATTACTTGGCCTTCTAATTATGAAGCCTATTTTCAGTTTACATGTGTGGATTACTGCTGTCCAGAGAAAGGTCAGTTTCTGTACAACTGAAGCAAACCCTGTTTGGAAAAGGTGTATTTTTTTTCATTGTTTCAATAATATCATGGCATCTAATACTTTATTAAACAAATGACATATTAAAATCTCCAAACTCTTATGCATCCAGGAAAAGTAGTTTATATTAATTCTGAGTGACATCAAGCTCTCATAACTCCACTATTGAAACAGGCCTGTTATGCAATAAATTTTTCAGAGAATCCTTTCTATGTAGTTTTACCACTTATCAACGGGATAAGTTTTTAAACTTATCCAGTTGAAATAGCCTGCAATGGCTTCAGTACTATTTGTTTGACTTTATACTGCAGAAGTGAATGAGTCATAAGGTGCCTCTGGTTCTGATTTTGGAAGAAAAGGAAGTAAATTACTTCCTTTCTTTTTTCGAAGGGCTATAAAAATCTTGTGCTCAAAAAGCACAAGCTTTATTTTTATTTTGTTTTTAAGCAGGTTGTAAGGATTGGTTATTTTCAAACCCATTCAAAATCATTAAAGATTGATGTGCAACTTTGATATGAAGTTCATATGAAGTTTGTTGAAGGAATTCAAGGCTCAACGCAGGTTTCGGTTCCTTGAATTATGCAGCACTGCCCATTTAGTCTCGTTTTGCAGGACAACTCAAGGCTGAGCTACCTACATAGCTCCCCATGGGCTGCCTCTGCTGAGATAAGGCCTCAAGGCAATACAAGGCTAAGTCACTTTATAACCCTGCATGATTCTCCGGACATTGCTAGACATTGCTGAAACCTGTTTGTGGACCTCCGAGCCAGATGATCCTTTCAACATACTGGTGTGAATCAGCCCCTTCCAGAGTAGTACCATAACATAGCAGCCTGCTACATGTTCTGTACACAGGAAAAAATTACGATATTCAGAAAGCTCTGAAGAGGTTCAGAGGTTCACAGTATGTATGCATCAATCCCACAAGGCAGAAAGCTCTTCTCCAAAAGGAAAGCACAGTTTGGGTAAACATTAGATCGGTACTCACTGGGTATGGATTCAATATCCTCTACCACCCTCTACAAAATCCTGTACCATAGGAATTCTGTGTTAAAATTTACAGCAGTTTGAGATATGATTATTTTCATCTTAAAATAAGTGTCTGAGTGGAATAAACCATTTTGGAGGTCATAATATTAAAAAGGATATTACGTTTTAATGCCTGTCTATGAAGCACAACCTAAGAACAAAACTAAACAGCAAGGTAATATTTGGTAACTTAGTGTCTAAAATTTGTATTGAGGATTTGTTACTAATTGTCAGTTTATGCTTTTCCAGACTCTCATCCTCGATCTTTCCAACCTCAGATGAGTTTCTAAACACCAGTGTAGTTTTAAGTAGACCCTCTGTAGTCTTGATGTTCCCATTACCTCTTCGACCTCGGTCAACAGAAAAGCACAAATTGGAGCAGGGCCTTTAACCAGTGATTTTTACAGAGCAAGTTGATGCTCTCACTGTTGACTTCTAGAATTAGTCTTCCTTTTATGCTTAGTAAATAGTTACCTGTAAATTAAAAAGAACATGGGCATGAATATGTATCTCCCACATCTTATGTGAATACCAGGTATAGCTAAGCTTCTGGGTATTCTAGGATGCTTTTCACTGATTATATTGATATTTAAGAACTTATTTCCGTATATTATATATCTGTCCAAATTGATATCTCATTGCAATTTATTTCACTTTGATACATAGGTATTTTCTGAGCGAAATCTTGTCTGTATTATCCTTTACTAGCACCAGGTGACACTATTTTTTAAAGAACACAAAAAAAGTAAACCCTTGAATTTTTAGTGGAAAGCTGAGCAATATGACACAAAAGGAAACCTTTTTCTTCTGGATGGAACCTGTTATATCCTTTTTAAGGAACATTTTCAACAGAAAAGTTGACCTCAGTTTTTTATGAACAACCCCTTACATGATGACAGACCTGCCTGCTACAATTCCTACTCTGAAAGGGAAAGTTTTAAGATTTATTTACTTCAAACTGTATTTTTTATTTTATCTTTACAAACTTCAACCTTTATTGCCGCAGCATGTTCATAGCATTCTTTTTACAGTGTCTAAAACCTGACTTGCAGAAACAGTCCAGAGGAAATGAAAAACCATGTCCTGTGATGTATAAGTCTATTCCTCTTAATGAGCATTGCTACTATTAACAAACACATAACTTAGTAAACCATGAGCAATCTGAATTCCTTCAGATAGCACTGAAGACCTACAGCATAACTGTAGAAGACTATCTCTGATTGTATCTGAACAGTAAAAAAAACCCCCAAAAACTCTTATAGGTATGGAATATGAAACTAGACTAAACTGCACCTAGCAGAGTAAAGATTTTATTTATGTTATCCTTTTAGCAGAAAGTTTTTCCATATCCCATGCAAGCTCAAGGAGTATCATCTGGTATTAATGAACTCAAAAGCTTGTTATTTCAAAGCAATTAATGATGCATTCAAATAACTGAGATGAGTTCTGCTACCTTGAGTTAAGAATAAGATGGATTTCTATAGACACCTCTCCATGTCATCCTGGCTCTCAGTTTTTCTCTGGGATCAGTGTAGTCTCTGGAAGACACTACTGTATATGCAAAAATCTCCAGCACTGTTTATTAGCTATTACGGAAGTCTGAGACAGATAATAGTGCCATGAGGCATTCTTCTTTGGGATCTGCCCATCTGACCAGAGTTCCTTTAATCTTCTTTGACCATCATAGAATGGTTTGTGTTGGAGGGACCAAGCCCCATGTCATGAAGTTTTGCGGATAGTGATTAGGAATGGAGTAAGGAGATAGCTGGGCAAGATGGGAAGAGATTGACAGAGTTTTATTCTATAGGCTCCATAGAAGTAAGTTCCCAGAAATAGTAAAGGTCACCATTTGTCACTTGTGCTTTCAGGAAGCTCAGTAGCCATGTGGTGGCCATAGTCACAATTATCTCAATATAACTGTATAAATAGCCTGGTGTAGAAATCTTTGCAAAGAGAATTATGATGGAAAATCCTACTAGAAGAGTAGCAGAGTACATAAGTAAGAGACCTTTATTTTTCTCTGCAATATCTATACTGAATAACTGGTTTTGTCTTCTAAACAGACATTTCTGTTTTGAAACCTTTGAACATTTACACAGCCCATAGGTAAATTTCAGAATTGTCACCATCACTCTGTAGTTCGATTTCAAAATTTTGCAAACTCTCTTAGAGCAAGGCTTTCACTCAAAGGTCAAACAATGTTTTAAATGACTAAGCACAAGAGAGTTGGTGCTATTTTTTTAGTCTGAACCATTGCTTTTTAGAGCTTAAAATAATAGCAGCAGCTGATATTTATTTTTGCTGTGTTAGTGAATGATCATCAATAACATAATGGGCAGTTCTGATTCTACAAAAAACAAGTGTTTTGTCCAAGTACCATGCCATGTATCTGGTGGGGTAGCGGTTTGTTCCTTTTTGGAATTCTTCATCTATTTTTTTCGTCTGAGCGAAATCTTGTCTATATTATCCTTTACTAGCACCAGGTGACACTATTTTTTTTTCCTGTTTCTGTTGTTACCAGTGATAGCAAAATTACAAATGGAACCAGACAGGTTTAAATCCTTATTGTTACTATCAGCAATATACTGTGATTTTTTAAACTTCTTTGGTTTCAGTATCAGACTTTCTGATTCTCATTGCACCTTCAATATTTTCTTCTGCTCTACCCCATTGCCAGGACTTAAGTGATCGCGAAGAGCATAAGGAAGAGACTCAACTGAGTCTCATAAACTTATGAAGAAAATGAAAGTGTCTTCCATTACCTGAAATTTGACAGTTTTTCTCACGTGTTTATTTATTCTCTTTCTTTTCCTTGGTCCAATGCTGTTCAGTGTCACTCATCTTTTAATTTTCATTAAAAAAAATGAAAGTAATACTGGAGTTTAAAAATTCCACCCTTTCTGCAGAGGATTTGTCTTCCAAGTTGGTTCCACTGGCTAATAATGAACATAAATGAAAGAAGCTCTTCCATTTAAAAGAGTTAAATTTTATAAACTTGGAAGTTAGTCAGAGTCAAGAACAATTTTCAATTTTAGAGCATCTACTTGCTTTTTCCTTGGAAGAAGTAATGGAGATTGCTGAAGTCTGGTAAATGTCAATCTCATTAAGAAGCATGTCAAATGGATGAGTCTCCTTGATTCTGCTGCCCACATCAACCCACTAAGTTTATTCCCACTAACATTCTGCTTTGTGGAAACTCACTGGCAGAAAACAAAGAATGGAGAAATTCAGCATCAGTCATTCTCAAAAGACTTTTGAAAGAAACAGCCCTTCCCTGCTGTCACTTGCTATAGCTTGCAGAAACTCAATTTGTATTCCATACTGACAGCTAAAAGCAGAAGCGTAGAAATATCTGATCTACACAGAACCCATACAGCAAAAAGGATCAGAGCTTTTGAGAAACTCTTTCCTCCTTTGAGAGAGCCTGTTGGTGCTAAATTGGAAGAAGGGAGACTTAAAAGTTCAGCCTTGGGAACAATGAGAAGGACAGATGTTTGAAAATGTTTTTAGAGCCAGTTCTCTGCTAAAGTTCACTTGCTCTAGAGGATATGATAAAAATGTAAACATATGAATAATAAAATTTCTATGGTTTTGTTTTTCATCCTCATGGAAGGCTGCATGGAGATAATCCTCAGGACTCAGGACCTTGCTCATTTATATGGAAGGAATATGAAATTAATACAAAAAAGACGAGGCCAAAAATATACTCTAATCCTTCAAGATGTCCCTTTATGGTATTTCCATGTAGGATAGGAGGGCCAGCAGCTCAAATAGAGGTTAGGAATCAAATATTAAAATAGTAACTATCAAAAATGTAAACTTGCTTCAGACAAGAGTAAAATTTTGAAAGTATGCCTAGGAAGTCTCTGTATGCTATACAGCCCATTTTAGAAATTTAAAACATTGCCTGAGCTTTGAGTTAAAACCATGTTCTTGGACACTGCAAAATTTTGAAATCTGAATACACAGAGCAGAGGTGACAATTCCAAAATTTATCTAATGTTCGAATAATGTTCAGAAAGTCTCCAAACAGAAATCTCTGTTTAGAAAACACCATCAATTCTAAATTGCACACATCCAAGAAGCTCATAATAGAAGCACAGTTTTTTTTTCTTGCTGAAATTAGGAGGCCAAAGTGTCAGAATGGTGCCTGAGGTGATCAGTGTGTGCAGTACAGTAGAGACTCCTTTGTCATAGATCTGTGGACTCTAGTTTGAAGGCAAATGAAATATAATTACTTGAAGTTGACTTTCTTCACTAATGAGGTCCACAAATACTACCTGTTTTGGAATCAAATAGAGATGTGCTCTGACATAAAAAGATGTTTGTATATTATTGCAGAGCTGAGTTTCCCATATGCTTCATTAGTAGATACTGTAGCCTATTTCCCTCAAGCTATTTTCCATCAAAACTAGGTAGAAATATTTTTGCTCTGGAAGCCATTTTCCTGGAAATGTATTCCAAAATATGCCCTTCCTACTGGTGACTGATAAGTATTGTCTTGCTGTGCAACACTGGCTCAAACATCACAGAATAACAATTCTATGGACTTTATTTCAAAGTAAGGGAAATTTCAGGTAAGCAAAGATATTTTCTCTACTATCATGATTGACATTCATTGTCATTTAGTAATGCAAAACCATAGATGGGAACATAAAACCCACAGAATGCAAATTCCCATAAAATGACAAGGCTTATTGATTCAATATCTTTTCTTTATAGAGAAGTTTTAGAAATGAAAGCTATAACCTCAGGCTTCAAGAGAGTGACACTAACTGTATTTATAGTAAAGCTCTGTATACCAACTAGATGACTTAGAATAAATCTTCCTGTTCTGCACTATTCATACTTAAAATTTACTTATATGACAGCACTAACTTACAGTGTAGCAAAAAAGAACTATTATAAATTCTTCTGGAAAGGTATCTACATCTTAGACAGCCTTGATTGATTCCAAAATCTTCCTTATTTAAAAATTCCTGCTATAGTCCATGTCTATATAATGGCAACTAGTTTTTGAAATAGAAATCAACAATAAAAGCAAAATAATTCAAGACATGACAAGCCTTTTCTTATTGTTACCCATGTGTACTCTCCCCTAAGTGCTTGGCAAACTAATTCTAATTTGAAATTTAATAGATGTTTCTGATTACCTGAGAAAAGTCCTTTGTGGTGACTTCTAAAATCAATTGGCCTGATTCTTCTCTACTGTATTTTAAGTATTCATAGCTTATTCACTTGTTGTACATATGGGGACTAAGTTTGCCTGTCATGGTGTTTCAATGCTGTTTCCAACTGTAATCCCATTACATCTGTTACAGTGCCAATGCTTGCAGATTGTATGTTTCCCACATAGGTTGTTCTAATTAATTTATATGTTTTATTAGAATCTTGTATGCAAATTTATGATAGGGTTGCTTGCTGGTATATTTTTCTCTTTAGACTTGTTGCTGTTAGTAATAGAAAAAACCCATGCTTTATAATGATCATATAGTGTATTTCTTCTTTTGAATTTTTAGGAAGAATTCTTCCTGATGACTTTATGAAAAGATTAGGCAAAGCATTCTGGTTAATTTTTTGTGGGCTGGAATAAGTCATTCGACTAGTCTACGAAGATGTGTGTTACTGTGAACACCATTGGATGATGTTACAGGGTATTTTGTTGGGCTGCATTGTGATATTGTCACATTATTTTGACTGCGCACCTTTATTTAAAATTTCAGATCTTCATCCTTAAAACACTCCGTAGGGTAAAACTGTGACATCAGTTTGTAATGGTGAAATATTTTAGTTGAATGGAAAGCAATAATAATATGCCAAATTTTTTCTGTAACTTTGTTAATATTTGGATTCTAATCTGTTAATTACTATTCTCAGTTACTGGAAATCTATACAATACCTTGTCCAGTTTGCTCGAAGAGGCTAACCTTTTTATACTGTCTATAAGACAGTCATAAGAATAATAATGATAAATTGCAATAAACATATATGGAACCTATATGCTACTGACATTTATGACACCTATAAAATGGATCTTTCTATTTTCTGAAAGTTATTGGAAAGCTAAGTGATTATAAATAGACTAAATGATTATAAATAGAGGCTGATTCCAACTTCCAAACCTGACTGAGGTACATAGGTGCCATTGACTTTCACTGAGAATAAAAGCAATATTCCCAAAGGCTACATTTAGGGAGCCTAGTCTCCCTAGGTCATACTATAGTGAATGAAGAAGAGAAACCCATCCAAAAAAGAAATCAGATAAACATTGTTTGGGCTATTCCTCTCAGATGCATTCCAGGGAAAAACTCTGAACTTACAAGACCTGTAATATCATGTGGAATGAAAGGCTACCTAGTCTATCCTTAAAATACTAGGACAAGAAGGAGGAAAAGTATAAAATTAAACACCTAGAAAACAAACCTTAACGAAGAGGACATAACAGAAACAATACCAAATGCCAAATATCTCAAACACTCTGGACTGTTGGGCCACTGAGGAACATCTCAGGTGTACCTGAGGAGAGGGTCAGCAAGAATACTGTAACTGATAAGGAGCAAAACAAGATCATGAGTCTCATGGTAATGAGCAAACCTATGGGATGTTGAGGGGGACTGGAGATACAGTTGTTATGTTTCTGAAAAGGGCCAAATGCAGAGAAAGGGAGAGACAAAGGTTGTTCAGGGAAGAACAAACCTGGGATAACAGAGAGGAAAGGAAATAATTCCAGGGATCATGGCTGGTGGTTGAGAAGAGCAGTGGCTATTGTCTACTTGGACTTCAGGCAGCCTTTGTATCCTCTAAGATCATCCAAGAGAAGCTGTTGGAGTATCATCTGGTTGACCAGGCAGTGGCTGGGTTGAACACCAGCTGATTATGTGGGTCCAGCAAGGGGTTGGAGCCCACAAACTAGTGGGGCACCACAGGGGTCAATAGTGTTTCTTGAATTCTTTGAAAATGGGACTACATACTAGACATCTACATTCCTTTAAGAATCTTAGCAAATATTTTTAAGTATTATTTTGAGTTTATGGGCAATTTTCTACTCTTTCTCACCTGTAGTAGTTTAACAAAATTTGAAAGGTATCTCTATATCCAAACATAACCATAAATATTTCCTTAATATTACATCTCATCACAGTAAGGTGTTTTTTTTTCACTATTATATGTCATCATTTTAGCTTTTACAAGCATTTGATGGAAACCTCCGATCCATAAAATCTATTGTTGAAATAGAAAATTAAAATTAACATGGTTATAAAGTTTAGTAAACCATGAGGTAGCTCCTTATTCACAGAATAACACAATCACAAGGCTGAAAAAGACCTTTAAAGATCATCAAATCCAATCATTCCTGTCCTATGCTAAACCATATCCCTAAGTACCTCATCTACCCTTTTTTTAAACACATCCAGGGAAGGTGACTTAACCACCTCCCTGGGCAGCCTGTTCCAGGCCCTGACAACTCTTTCAGTAAAAATTTTTTTTCTAATATATAATCTAAACTTGCCCTGGTGCAGTTTTGTGCCATTTCTCCTTGTCCTATCACCTGTCACCTGGCTAAAGAGACCATCTCCCACCTCTCCACAACCTCCTGTCAGGTAGTTGTAGGTGGTTGTAAGGTCTCTCCTCAGCCTCCTCTTCTTCAGGTTGAACATCCCAGTTCGCTGAGCCATTCCTCATATGATTTGACCTCCAGCCCCTTCACCAGCCTGGTTGCCCTTCTCTGGACTTGTTCAAGGACCTCAATGTTCTTCTTATGGTGAGGAGCCCGGAATTGGACACAGTTCTCAAGGTGTGGCCTCACCAATGCCAAGTACAGGGGCACAATCACCTCCCTAGACCTACTGGCCACGCTACTTTTGATAGGAGCCAGGATGCTATTGGCCTTCCCAACCACCTGGGCACACTGTTGGCTCATATTCAGCCTTCAGTCAACCAACACCCCCAGATCCTTCTCTGCCTGACAGCTCTCCAGCCAGTCCCCCCCAAGCCTGTAGCAATGCATGGGGTTGTTATGTCCCATGTGCAGCACTCTACACTTGGCCTTGTTAAACTTCATTCCATTGGTCTCAGCCCATCATCGGTCCAGTCTGTTCAGATCCCTCTGAAGAGCCTCCCTACCCTCAGGCAGATCAACACTTCCTCCTAGTTTAGTGTCATCTGCAAACTTACTGAGGGAGCATCCAATCCCTTCATCGAGGTCATTGATAAAGATGTTAAACAAGACTTGACCCAGGACTGAGCCCTGGGGGATGCCACTCATGACCGGCCTCCAGCTGGATTTTGTGCCATTTACCACCACTCTTTGGGCCCGGCCATCCAGACAGCTTTTAACCCAGCAGAGGGTCCACTTGTCAAGGCCAGTGGCAGTCAGTTTCTCAATCAGAATGCTGTGAGAAACCTTGTCAAAGGCTTTACTGAAGTCCAGGTAGACCACATCCACAGCCTTCCCCTCGTCCATTAAGCGGGTTACCTTGTCATAGAAGGTGATCAGGTTAGTTTGACAGCATCTACCTTTTGTAAACCCATGTTGACTAAGCCTGATCTCCCGGCCATCACACATGTGCTGCATGATAGCTCCCAAGATGACCCTCTCCATGATCTTCCCCGGGACTGAGGTCAGACTGACAGGCCTGTAGTTCCCCGTACCCTCATTCCGGCCCCTCTTATATATGGGTGTAACATCTGCCAGCCTCCAGTTGAGTGGAACCTCCCCAGTCTGCCAGGATTGCTGATAGATGATGGAAAGGGGCTTGGCAAGCACATCTGACAGCTCTCTCAGTAACCTTGGGTGAATCCCATCTGGCCCCATTGACTTGTGGGTATCTAACTGGCCAAGCAGGTCGCTAATCATTTCCTCATGAACCATGGGAACTTTGTTATTCTTCCCCTCCCTGTTAGCCAGTTCCTGAGGATGAGTGCTCAGGGAATATCCATCTTTACTATTAAAGACTGAGGTAAAGAAGGAATTAAGGACCTTAGCCTTGTCCTAATCCCTTGTCACTAATGTTCCCCCTGCATCCAATAAGGGCTGGAGATTAAAATGCATTTTTTCACTTTCTCTGGGTAACAAAACAGTTGTGTTAGGGAATTATCTTAGTACTGCTGATACTATTTTTAAATAATTTGTACTTTTTTTGCGATCAGATGTACATCCTCTCTTTTTCCATTTGTGGTGGTTTGACCCTGACTGGATGCCAGACGCCCATCGAAGCTGCTATATCACCCTCCTTTTCAGCTGGACTCGGGAGAAAATACATATTGAGAGGCTTAGGAGTTGAGATAAGGACAGGGAGAGATCATTCCGCAATTAGTGGCACGGACAAAACAGACTCAGCCTAGAATAAAGGAAAGAAAACTATCTAATTTATGACACTGCCCTGCACACCCAGTGACACCAGAGTTGGGTAATGAGAAGTGACCAGATCTTTAAGCCTTACCCCACCCCTCCCTTCTTACCAGACTAAGGCCCCCACTTCTCCAGAAGAACCCAGCCATGCAAAACTCATCATGTGAAAAGACTATACAAACAGCTCAAGTCTGTGTCCTTCAAGGAGCTGCTAATCGGTCGCAATGACTTCATCCTTTTTATGGCTTTCCTTTGAATTTGCAAATGCTTATTGAGGTTGCCAGGCTTAACACCAGAATAGGTTTATAGTTGGAAATAAATGCATGCAAGCAGCCACTAGATCCTATGGTTAAAAGCAAACACTACAAACATAGAAAAGAACAAAGAATCACTAGAAGTGACTGTGGAGTATGAAAGGTTTAGTACAGCAAAGTTATTTCTAATTTAGGAAAATTTTGTTCGGATGTGTTTGTGTTATGGATCTACCCTATGCAAATGCAAGTCCCTGCTCAGTGGCTGCAAATTGTTTAATTTTAAAGGCTGGAAGAATTTTACATATTTTGAAAGGTTTGTGATTTACCTGTATTAGTACATACCGAAGAAAGAAGACAAGTTACAGTTTTAGCATGTACCTTTTCATTGAACTATTGTTTCCAAGCAGAAGTACATAACAAGGTGTGTGTAGGGGTGTAAATTTGCTTTATTATTTTTGAAAACACTTCAGAAGCAACATAAACTCACACACACCCCAAACAGTCTGTAGACTTTTGTGCTACTTTAAATATTAAATAAATGTTTAAGAAGTGCTTTGACAGTGTATTTGTCCAGAGCACAAGAATGAATTTCACTCTGTGTGTGTAAGGATTGTTTAATTGCTAGCAATATCTGTTTACACTGACAAGACATCCAGTGATTAATTCATAGGATTCCTAAGGGAAAATAAAGCTACATAAAAATATCCAAGATGCAATCCAAGGTGGAGAGTGCTCTGTAAAGTATTTAGCAAACACTAAAGCAAAGCACAGAGAGCTAGACACTAAGAGTAGGGAAGAATACATTAACTCCCTCTAAAAACAAACAAAAAAAAGCTTTGAACCATGAGGCATATTTTAAGGGGAATGAGACTGTCTCGTTCCACTGGACACATAAACACAGAATTGGCAAAAAATGCAAGATTGTGTATCACAGGGAACAAAGAAACTTAGATTATCCTAGGTAACCTTTAATTAACTTTGCAATTTAACGAAAGCTTTACTTTAGCTGTGAATCATAAATATTTCTGTGCTAATCAAAAGCTTTACTTCAAATTTCTATGTCAAACTAAAGCTGATTCTTCTCAAAAACTAAATGTTAATTGGCAAACATTTAGTAGATTATTTTATTATTTTAATTAAGCATTGTTAGAATTTCTTGCATTTGTACTCAGTGCATTGAATGTTAATTTGATCTCTGTTCACTTGCACAGTTTCAAACTGTGGACTTTCCCTTACAATAAAAGAAAATTTTGAAAAAAATTTTTAAACAAGTTATACACTGTACAGCTGTTTCTTCTCCAAGTTATTCTTAATTTGGAGATTACATAAACCTGTTAAAATGTATTTTTTCTCTTTTATTAAAACATTATCTTTTCTCAGAAATCTATATTCATCTTTCAATATTCAAAAAAACCTGACGACTTTATTGTTCATGGTACTTCCATACTTTGATGAAAAATATCACAGATTCTTTCTATCCAAACATGAAGAGATGTCTAAATTTATCATGACCTATAAAAAGTTATAATATGCTCTTAAAATTGTTTCCAGAAGATTCTCATAAATAAATGTATACTTTTTCTTTCCTTTCCATATCTTCTGTCTACATACGTTTGAAGACAGGAAAGCCGTTTGAATACTGAAGTGTATTTATGCCTTGATGAAAGCTTTGTCTAGTGAGATGACATTAAGCAGTAGCCTCCTTTCTTTTCAGATGAACAGTTTTCCTTCTTATACATATAATCTGCATTTTAATGATAAAACAACCCTATACAACAGCTAGCAGGCTTAGGGAAAAAGACCCTGGCAGAAAAACACCTGCAGGTTGGTTGATAGCAGGCAGAATATGGACAAGAGGGTCAATATCACCCTGGCTCGTATCAGGAATAGTGTGGCCAGCAGGGCTAGGGAAGTGATAACCCCCCTGTACTAGGCACTGGTGAGCCTGAACCTCAAGTACTGTGATCAGTTTTGGGGCCCTCATGACATTGAGGTGCTGGAGTGTGCCCAGAGAAGGGGAATGAAGCTGGTGAAGGGTCTAGAGCAGGTCTTACGAGGAGAAGCTGAGGGAACTGGGGTGGTTTAGTCTGGAGAAGAGCAGGCTGAGGGGAGACCTTTTCACTCTCTACAGCTACCGGAGAAAGGTTGTAGCCAGGTGGGTGTTGGTCTTTTCTACCAAGTAGCAAGGGATAGAATGAGACAAGATGGCCTCAAGTTGTGCCAGAGGAAGCTTAAATTGGATAATATGTAAAATTTCTTCACCAGAGGGGTTGTCAAGCATTGGAACAGGATGCTCCGAGAGTTGGCTGAATCACCATCCCTGGAACTATTTTAAAGACATATAGATGTGGTGCTTAGGAACATATTTTAGTGGTGGACTTTACCCCAAGCCTGTAACACTGCACGGGGTTATTACACCCCAAGTGCAGGACTCTGCCCCACACCAGACAACACCATTCCAGAGTAAGGGCTGCTTCTGCTGGGGGTTGTTCCATGGTTGCAAGGGGTCTTGTTTTATTGACAAGTGAAACTGCAAGCTGAGAGGCATAGTCCTCACTAGCAAGGTAACTGTAAAAGAGATCAAAGTCGTCTGCTGAGCACATGAGAAAATACGAAGAAATTACAACTCACACCAGCTCTCCAGGTGGCCTGGATTCTCTGGCATCACCAAAAAAGCAAGTTTTCAGGTGTCATTTTGGGAGAATGTCTTAAGATAGCAATGAAGATATTTATGGGCAGTTAATTCCTTGTACTTCCTTTGAAGGACATAGGAGAAAGCACAAATGTGTTTTCTGAAACCAGTATCTGGTAGTTTTAAGGTGGTCCCAGAACTTGTGTTTGAGCAGCTGAAGACAAACCAGGATGTATTTCGCTGTCTTTCTGAAAAGCAAGAAACATCCTAGATTATGTTTTTTCTGGCTATGCAGCTCTATGACCTCTTACCAAAAAAAGTTGTTTTAAACTTGTAAACATTTCCATTGCCAAGAAAATCAGCAGGTACCTTCCTTTGTACACTGACTATTAGATCTTGATTGCTTCATTTTTCATGATGATATTAATAATTTAATCAAGTGTTTTATATTAACAATGTCGATTACAAATTTCTCCTTTGTTGTACATTAATCTATTATTGTCTACCTAAAATTGATATGCATATTGCTGTAGGAAGGGCTATAAATAAGGATTTCTATCCATCTAATTACTTTAATTGATTTTCACTGAAATAGTTGACCTTTGGTACTCAGTTCTCCCTTCACATTCAGAATTGACAGCTCACTCCGATGATCATCAGCCACAGGGAAAATAAGTTAAGATTTCAATTAAAAGCAGGCAGTGTAGGCCAATCTATGGATCTCACATTAGTAATGCTCCATACTTTCCTGATACAGAATACATGTCACGTTTGAGCTGAAAAATACTGCATGAAAAGTACCTCAAGAAGTAGGACAATGAAGTACCTCTAAATATTGACAAACAAAAAATTGGTTAGGAGTCTTGGGGCACTTCTTCATATATACCTATAAATTAAACTCAGCAACACTACTTATAGAATCATAGAATGGTCTGAACAAGCCCAGCTCCCTCAGCCTGCCTTTGTAGGAGAGGTGCTCCAGCCGTCTAATCATCTTCATGTCCCTCCTCTGAACCCTCTCCAATAGTTCCACATCTTTCTTGTATTGGGGGCCCTAAATCTGGACACAGTACTCCAGGTGGGGCCTCACAAGGGCAGAGTAGAGAGGGACAATCACCTCCCTGTCCTTGCTGGCCACGCCTCTTCTGATGGAGCCCAGGATACCATTGGCCTTGCGAGCTGCAAGAGCACACTGCTGGCTCATGTTTAGTTTCTCATCCACCAGAACTCCCAGGTCCTACTCAACAGGGCTAATCTCAAGGAGCTCTTCTCCTAGTCTGTATACATGTCTGGGATTCTTCTGGCCCAATTGCAACACCTTACACTTCACAGTGTTGAACCTCATTAGGTTCACCCAAGCCCACCTTTCCAGCCTGTAGAGATCTCTCTGGATGGCTTCCTTTCCTTCAAACTCCTTCAGGCCAAAGATCACATGATATGTAGAAGAAGCTAGTATCTACATTTTCTTTCTGGGGTGACATGAGATGCCTTCATCTATCTAGAGTGTCTGCTCTGTTTTTTTTTTCAGAGAAAACTCTCCCAAAACTCCTTTTTATTAGACAGACAGAAAAAATCCACACATTGAAGTGTCAGACGTATCTATCTTCTTAAAGAATGCACAATATAGAATAAATATTGAGCCAGACTGATTATGTTAAATTCTGAACATTTTTTAATATTATTTGGAGTTAATTTTTCCTTCAATAAGTTAATGAAAAGAGATTTCAAAGCACATTTTTATATTTTTTGCATCTTGAAAAACTCTTTTTATTGCACGATCTCAGTGAATTTGAAAAAGGTGCAAAGCACCCACTGAATATAATCACTGTGTTTGAAACATATCCTAACTAGTTGTAATTTGCAAATTATATTATCAGGTTTTAAAAGGGAAAATATTATTTTTATAGAAAAAGGTATGACAGTAATCTCAAAGCACTTTTCTCAGTTTAAAATAACTTTACTTTGGACAAATGTTCTTCCATAATAGGAATATAGAATTAATTTTATTATTTTTTTTATTGCAGTTGTAAGCATTCTGCAGCTGAAAGTGTTACATTTTAATGCATATTTTGCTTGATCTGGTGGATGTTATATGTTGGATGCAAAGTGGGAATAATTGAGCCTACATTGTGTCGACTATTTGCTACGTTATGAGTATGAAGTGCAAGTAAGATAGAAAATATTGAGTTTTTTCAATATGAAGGATAACTCAACAAAAGCATCTTTATATTATTCAAAATAATTTGTCATAAAAATTCATCGCATTTAAATTAGCTCTAACAGTATAATATTCCAAACATGCTGATTCATTTGCTAATAGCCACTGGAAATATTCTTTACTAATTTTCAGTCGATGCGTATGTCTTCAAGCACTTTCCCTTCAAAGGCAAAAAAAATAACAAAACCAAAGCCTAATTATTTTTATTTTTCTCTATATCTGTCCATAGTATTCTATGCTCTTAAATTTTCTGCTTTATACTAGAAGACTTCTAAAAAAATGAAAATATTTCTTTAAGGTCTGGAGGAAGGGCTGCTTCTGATGGTTGCAAGGGGTCCTGTTTTACTGACAAGTGAAACTGCAAGCTGAGAGGCATAATCCTCACTAGTAAGGTAACTGTGTAAAAGAGACCAAAGTCGTCTGCTGAGCACATGAGAAAATACGAAGAAATTACAACTCACACCAGCTCTCCTGCTGGTGTGGATGCTCTGGCATCACCAAAAAAGCAAGTTTTCAGGTGTCATTTTGGGAGAATGTCAGAAGACAGAAATGAAGATACACTATAATTTATTCTGAAAATTCAAAATAGCTTCTCACCTTAAAGATTGTATCTTCCTTGAACACTGGACTTTTCAAAAGTTCCACAGAATAATTTTTGGATTGAAGGTTTACTTATTTTTACTAATATCCTAATTTTTTTTTCCCCCCGTAAGGAAAGGCCATCTTTAAGAGATTAATTTTCTCCCTCTTCCATACTCTAAAACCTGTGATAAAAAAGGTTGATGAAGACCACTACCATATATTCCTTGAGACCTTCATGCTTCTAAAAGAAACCCCACTGCTGCTGTGTAATACAGCTCAAATATCCTAATTTTCACTTCTCAACGGAACAAGAGGAAGTTTTGAGTACAAAAGGCACAAACAACTCTTGAATGACTTAGGATGAGGGGACTAAAATAATCTGAACATGTTGAAATTATGATCTTTTAATTTCTTATTTTGTTTTCCTTTTAAAGTCTGTGGCAAAAAGTAGCTATTTACTGAGCATGCCTATCTCACCGCGTTCCCTGCCCCTCTTCCTCCTCACTACCTGAGAACTCATCTTCACTAGTTCACATGTAGACATTCAGATTCCATATGTTTAAAATTAGGCTTCAGTGAAGGGGGTTGGGTTTGGTTTGGTTTGGTTTTGATAATTGTCTGCATATGTTGTTGCATTGACTGTTGTTTTGAGTAATCATTAGGATATAGTAGCGTCTTTAAAATGAAGTCTCTGACCCATAAATGAAACCATGCACAGTACAAAGTGCAGAGGAGGATCCGATGCATTTGCCAGCTCTCAAGAAAATCTTCTGACTTCTACTTTTCCCTTTATTATGTTCTGGTTGAGGTGCTTTTTTTTGTTTCAGTTATTCCATTTAATCAGGAAAATAATTTATTGTCATTTTGCTGTTCTTTAGTAGTATTCCAAGTTCTCAGAAGGAGATGCTCTGGATGGACATCTTGTTCACCACTTCCTGTAATTCCTGCATCTCCCTTTCAGGTTATTGCAAAGCTGTATGTCATTAAACAGTTATTTCAAAAGGAAATAGATGTGCATGCAAAAAGACAGGAATCATTACTATTTAAAAAGCTGAGTGACTTATATAATCCAGTTTGCAAAATGAAGGCACATACATTCATAAGCTTAGAAGACTGAACTCTCCCACTCAAACAGTGCAATTAGAAGTTGCAATGAAAAAAAAAGGTTTAGTGTTCTTAGTGACATTTGATTAAACATACTAGCTAGCATAATATACAAATGAAGGTCACATTTGCAAGTATTATAAGATAGGAATATGTTTTAATTAGATAGTTGAGAAATGTCAATGAGGTAGCAACTGTCCAGGAATCACTTAAGAAAAGAAATGAATGAAGGAAAATTAAGCACAACCCCAAGAGTCAGAATTCTTTACCCTCCATAGATTTAAAACAATACAACGAGAGTGTTCAAATAAGTTTTGGGGATGGATTCAGTGATTTTCCCTCATCATCTTCCTCTGTTTGAAGAAAGAATGTATTTTGGTCAAATTACATAGTACCATTAGCGGAGCTATGCTGACATAGGTTATACCTTTTGAAACAAATTTGTCAGATAAAATCCAACATTATTTGTGGTTTAGATTTTTACCCATGGACTGTACTTAAGGAACGTGTATAAGCATATGCCATCCTGTGGGAAAAGATCCACTTTCATTCAGAATCAGCTTTATTCTCCCACAGCATAGGTGAAATGAAGTTGAATTTAACCTGACATAGCTATTATAAATTATAGGACAAAACTCCTTTCAAATTATCTTGAAATTAATATTTTTGCTTTTTCCAAAGGAAAAAAGACATCAGTAAGCAGTAGAAGACAATTTCTCTATTACCTCTGGTACTGTTTTTCCTCATTGTGTTGAATCTGACCAAAGAAAGGCTAAACAGCAGCATGAGCTGGAAATAATAAAAGATGAATGAATAATTAAATGAGTTGACAAAGATTCATTAAAACTAATTCAAATTGTGATTTGCTGTTAAAAAATATGCACATAGAATAAATCAATATATTCTATCTTAAAATTGTGATACTGTTGTTAAGATGACTATAAATCTAGTAGTTCCAGTGCAAAGAACAATGAAGGCTAATACAAGATGCCGATTTTATTGTGTCTGGTTGCTGAATATCTAGTTGCTTTAAATCATTAACATTTGGGCCTATATATTACTTATCTATGTCTGCTTGCAGCTGAAAAACATTTGAATGTTTTGTTCTAAACACATTTCTAAGAACGATGCTAGGGAAAATATAATTTCATTGTGCAGCTCAAGTGCATCAGAGTTTGAGAGGTACCCATAGGTTTTGATGGAATTTCTCAAGGATTTTAAGGGCAGACTGGTAAAGCTAAAAAACACATTAGAGAGTAACAACTACTCTCCAGCACTTTAACTATGAATTTAAATAAAGGAAAATAATTTTATTTTCCCAAGTCTCAGAAGTTTAATCCAAACAAAATTAAAGGAGTAATTTTATTGTAAATAGTACTCAAATAAAAATATATTCTAATTAAGCAACTGCAACTAGGCAGTTCTAGGCAGTTCTGAAGTCTAAATCTCTGGAGGCAAATGTTTGGATTAGGAAGTAGGGTTTATTTTCAGGTAAGTGTGATTTCGGCTCTAGTTGTCAGTAGTGATCACAGGCTACAGGCTTTCAGTAAACAAAACAAGAAATATTTGCTTATGTATAATTTATTGACCATTTCCAGTTATGTCTTACAAGAGAAGCTTTACTCTGATACAGCATACCCATGAGCAAAACAAAGCAACCAGAATCAGGGTGAAGTTTCACACTGACCCCAAATCTCAGCAAAATAAAACAATTATGCCATGAAAGGTCAGAAAACAGCCTATGCAATACTGCCATTACTGCAGGACTTTTTCAGCAGATAGAGTGATTTTTATATCCCTCTCTTTCTTCACATGGTAATTTACATTAATGCAATCTGAGATCATGTTGATTCTTTTGTTCTTTTAAACCCTGGGTTTACCACTGCAGATCAAGTGTTCTCCATTCAACTAGATAATAAAGGATTTTAAAATATATTTTTTCTTTTTAAGTGGGAAAAGAATTACAGTCGTCTTGACTTGATGAGGCAGCACAGAACAAGTTCATTTCACCAAGCTGCCTACACATACTATTTCAACAAAAACTTGTCAAAACTATTTCAAGGTTGTTGAATCCTATTTACTGGGCTATATGAAAAGAAACAGGAGACTTACAGTCTAAAAGAGAAATCTTACATTAGCAAAAACTGTACTTTGATTCAAGCTTCTGCAGAAAAGGAGGCTGCAGACCACTGGAGATTTCTGTATGGCTTCTATTTACTCCTGCCTAGAAATATGATATGTTGACAAAAATTAGGCATTCTGGAGCAATTCTCACTATCGCATTTTCTCCTTTTTTCAATCCCACTTAGCACTTACCGCTCCACATTTTTCTGAATTCTGCACCTCCCCAAACCTCTTTCCCCTCCAGATCCCTTCCTCTACCTAGACTTTGTTCCAGAAACTCACCCTAATGACATAAAATCTGATCCCAAGTTGATCAAGTCAGGAGTACTTTTAGCACAGGCTTGGTAGGAACTATAATATGTATCATATAGTAAATTGACATGCTATTGAATTAAATAAAATAGAAAGAGAAAGTATTTCACACCATTATTTTGAAAGGATTAATGGTTATTTTGCTCTCCAGTATGTGTATAATCTGCAATTCAGCCCAAGAGTAAATGAATTGTGTAATGAAAGATACAACCTCTGATTTTTTTTGGTTTATAGCTTTATATATGCATACTGCTTTTTCTTTCTCCCGTATGCCTGAGTAGCAGAGAGGAAGGATACTTATTTGTCTTACTTGTTTGCTGGGTGATAGCAGAACCTCGTAAGAAGAATGCTCCTCTCTTGTGAGCAAGGTCATCTGAAAGACTTTTATAGAAGCATGTGGAAGTGGCAGAGAGACACAGCGAGGAGGAAATCTAGGTGGCAGACTTTCGAGAGGAGCAGGGGCTTGACTACATAGTGTTCTCAGTATGTCACGAAACTGAAAAAAAAAATTACTACTGAAAATAAAAGGAAGGGTTATAAAATAGTATGCTTATCTAGAAATATGAAGTGTTGTGCTTTTTCTTCACTTTCCAAACTGACAGTGCAGGGCAATAGGAACAGAGAAGATAGATTAAATGTTATATCTAAGAATCAGGATTGTTAATGTTAGTATTTAGTTTCTGATTGCTAATCTCCATTTCTTTACAAAAGATATACAGCTCAGATTCTAACATGCACAGGAAGCCCTTCTGTATACCCATCGAGCAAGACTTATTAAAAATTTTCCAGTAAAATTACAAAACAATAATTAGTTTGATCTTTTCAAGCCTGAATAGCTGATATACTCAGGAACATAATCTAAATTATCTCCTGTGGTCAAAAAACAGGCTACGATGTTTAAAATGTCCTCAGACATGAGAGTTTTTTTCTCTGATATATATATTACATTTAGTACATTTAGCAGCTTAATAACACCATATTTCAGTCACACAAAGTATGTATCAGTTGCTGAAAAAGTACTGACATAAGGTTTTCCCAAATCCATGTCCTTTGCCATAGGGCAAATAGCATTGAGCTCAAGTACCATGCTGAAAATAGAAAAGTGGCTGTATCTGCAGAAAATACTCAAGGAACAGTACATTCATTATAGATGTAGCTGTAATCATGTTTCCCTTGGAAATCTTATTAAAGTTTATTATGCTGTGTTGTAAAGTTTGGACCAAAGGCATGTCTGCTTTTTTTTTTCTCCTCTCCCCCCCTCCCCTTCCCCCCTTATAAAGTAGAATTCCTTCCAGTATGTATTTCTTCTATATCTGTGTGCACACTGAAGGAATGTCTTCCTAACATTATTCACCACTGGTTCCATTAAATTAAAAAAAAAAAAAAAAGAAAAAAGAAAAGAAACAAAAGAAAAAAAAGGAAATGAAAAGAAAGGAAAGGGAAATGGAAAGGGAGAGGGAGAGGGAGAGGAAGAGAACAGGAGAACGTGAACAAGAAAGAGAAAGAGAAAGAGAAAGAGAAAGAGAAAGAGAAAGAGAAAGAGAAAGAGAAAGAGAAAGAGAAAGAGAAAGAGAAAGAGAAAGAGAAAGAGAAAGAGAAAGAGAGAAAGAGAAAGAGAAAGAGAAAGAGAAAGAGAAAGAGAAAGAGAAAGAGAAAGAGAAAGAGAAAGAGAAAGAGAAAGAGAAAGAGAAAGAGAAAGAGAGAGAGAAAGAGAAAGAGAAAGAGAAAGAGAAAGAGGGAAAGGAAAAGAGGGAAAGGGAAAGAGGGAAAGGGAAAGAGGGAAAGGGAAAGAAGAGAAGGGAGAGGGAAAGGGAATGAAGAGAAGGGAGAGGGAAAGAAGAGAAGGGAGAGGGAAGTGAAGTAGGAAGGGACCTTCTCTAAGTTCGAAGAGACCCAAATCCAACTCGTGGCTCCACACAGGGCCAGCCAAGTCAGAGCACGGGACTGAGTGCATCGACCAGTTAAACTCAGTGCTGTGACCACTTCTCTGGGGAGTCTGTTCCAGTGCCCAATCACCCTCCCAGTAAAGAAGCTCTTCTGAATATCTAACCTAAACCTCCCCATATCAGCTTCATGCCATTCCCTCAGGTTCTATCACTGGTCACCTTTGCTTGCCCTTGTCAGGAAGCCATAGACAATGATGAGGTCTCCCCTCAGCCTTCTTTTCTCCAGGCTTAACAAACCAAGGGACTTCAGCATCTCCTTGTTAGACTTCCCCTCTAGATCCTTCCCCAACCTCGTTGCCCTCCTTTGGACACTCTCCAATAGTTTTGTGTCCCTCTTGTACTGTGGCGCCCAAAACTGCACCCAGTACTCAAGATGAGGCCACACCAGCACAGTGTAGAGCAGGATAATCTCCTCCTTAGACCAGCTGCAATGCTGTGCTTGATGCACCTCAGGATACAGTTGGTGCTCCTGGATGTCTGGGCACACTGCTGGTGCATGGGGAACTTGCTGTTGACCAAGACCCTCAAAGCCCTCTCAGCACAGCTGGCCTCCAATGTCTTATCCGCCAGTCTGGATTCGCAGTCAGTATTGCCCCTTCCCAGGTGCAGAATCTGGCACTTGCCCTTGTTTAACTTCATGCTGTTGGTGATTACCCAGGTCTCTAATCTATACAGGTCTCTCTGTAAGGCTTCTCCACCCTTAAAAGTGTCAACAGATTATCTCAATTTAGTATCATTTGCATATTTACTTAAGATACCCTCTAGTCCCATGTCCAGGTCATTTATGAAAACATTGAAAAGAACTGGACCTAAAATGGAACTCCGGCAAACCCCACTCCAGTGACTGGCAGCTGGCCAGGTGTAATCCCATTTACTATCCCCACTAAACCTTTCCATGCTTTGATGTAGACTGTTTTAGAGAGTTTTGTTCCTTTCCTTTATGTCCAGATTCCTTAAGGAACCTTTCTTCTCTTATGAGAATGATGTCCATTCTCCATTAAAAAATTAATGTGATAAATTTAACTATGGACATTTCTACTGCAGCTCATTTGTCTGAATTCATTGATATTTGTAAGGCCACAAATATTTTTTTCATAAGATAAATTAGCATTTGGTGAGACCAAAATCAGTAAAAAAATACAAAAAATTCTTCAAGAAACCTCAATGACTTTGAGATTCTGACCTCAGGGAAATCAGAATGAAAATACATTATTTTAATTGGGATAAATTTTTGTATGAAATTTTAAATATTTTTTCAATAATCCCCTGGAAGTGAAAATATTTTACTTTATTTTCCTGCTATGGTAAAATTTTACTTTAAAAGAACTAAAATATATCAATATTGCAAAATGTGTTGAAAGACTATCAAAGATATTTCTTGTGAAATCACAGTTACATTCCAATAATACTGTTCCTAGAGGCCCTACACAATATCTTTTCATAAAACATTTTCATTTGACATTACGAAGTTTTATTTCCACTCACGATGAGAAAAGATGTATTATATATTTGTGTATTGGATTTGCCTGGCAAAGTTGAGGAGGTGGGGGAGGTATGGGGCTACAGGTTTTCAGGATTGCCTTCTTTGAGAAGATGCTAGAAGCTTCCCCCATGCGAGGCTAAACCATACCTCTAAGTACCTCATCTGCCCTTTTTTAACATATCCAGGGATGGTGACTCAACCCCCTCCCTGGGCAGCCTGTTCCAGGCCCTGACAACTCTTTCAGTAATTTTTATTTTTCCAAACATCTAATCTGAACCTGCCCTGGTACAGCTTTGTGCAATTTTCCCTTGTCCTATCATCTGTTACTTGGCTAAAGAGACCATTGCCCACCTCTCTACACCCTCCTTTCAGGTAATTGTAGGTGGTGATAGGGTCTCCCTTCAGCCCTCTCTTCTCCAGGTTAAACATTCCCAGCTTCCTCAGCCGCTCCTCATATGATTTGCCCTCCAGCCACTTCACCAGCCTGGTTGCCCTTCTCTGGACAAGTGGTGAATTTACCCCAACCCCTATTCCCGATCCCCCTGTGTTGCCACAGGAAGGAGAGAGAGAAATGGGAAGTGAAGTTTATTCTGGGGAGAAATAAAGGGCGGAGGGAGGTGTTTTATGGTTTGCTTTTGTTTCTCATTACTCAAATCTGATTTGATTTGCAATATATTAAATTAATTTTCCTGAGTAAAGTCTGGTTTTCCCATGAGCATAATTGGTGAAAGATCTCTCCCTGTCATTATCTGAACCCAGGAGCCTTTTGTATCTTTTCTCTCCTCTGCTCAGCTGAGGAGGGCAGGGATAGAGTGGTTTTAGGGGGGCATCTGACATCCAACCTGGGTGAAAACACTGTAGTATGATGTACAGAGCAGTACGATGCACCTAATAAAGGAGATATTTTGTGAGTCCAGGAGGAAAAAAAAATATTACTTAAAACAGAGCTCTCTTTATTTGTGCCTTTCCGGTCTGGTTGCCAAAAGCTGTCTCCAACATAGCATTATTAAATAATTTCTATATTTATACTTTTCACAGATGAAAATGATAATTTAAAAATACTACCATCTGCTTTTGCCAAATTCAAGCTTCTTCTAAAAATTGAAAAAGGGAGTCTTTTAGCATCTGATCAAAGACAATAAATAGTGTATTGCGATGTCCTTTTCTGGAACCTGAAATACCCTAAACATTCACTATCACAATCTTCATTAAGTATGTGCTTCTCTAATTTTAAACCTATCAATATATGAACTACTCTAAACTATTTTTATGCTGAGAATATTTTTGAAAGCTTTCCAGCAGGGCCATGACATAATATTTTAAAGAGATTTTATTTCAGTTGTGTACATTGCTATTCAGAGTTTTTGATCACTCAGTTTTCCATTGTTCATGCTATGACAATGTGAAGAATGTACTATTTATAAATATTTATCATGGGAAAAGATCATGATAGGTTAGAAAAGGCAGAAAAGACCTTCAAGACCATTAAGTCCAACTGTCAGCTCTACACCACTGGAACCATTAAACCATCTCCCAAAGCACCTTGTCTACCTGGTTTTTAAACATCTCCAGGGGTGGCAACTTGACCACCACCCTGGGCAGCCTGTTCCAGCGCTTCACCAGTCTTTTAGTGCATAATTTTTTCCTAATGTCCAATAATTATACAGGGTCTATTATACATTATACAGGGTCCAGAACCTTGGGTACTATTATTTATTTACACTGAAATTTTACGTACAGGTAGGAAAGTCATTAAAGGGGAGACAGTAAAGGAAGTGACTTTGGCACATGCATGTTTTTAGGAGAGATGTTTGTGTACATATGTGCTCTTGGGCTTTTTAGGTAGCTCACTTGATTTGCAGAGTACTGTTGAAGAGCATGTTCAGCTTCAACCATAGTTTCTGCACTGCATATACAAATTAATGTAAGACTGTGAAGAAGAGAAGGTGTGACTTAAGGTCACAGAAACAGAATTTAAAATTTTGACAATTCATATTACCATAGGTCAGAAATTTCATAACCACCTGACTTTTATCTTGTTAGTAAACTGTAGGGGAAGTTTCTGTCTTGAAGCAATATGCTGCTACCCAGATCTGTCTAGAAGCTGAGACCCTTCTCTGATAAGTATGGGGCATCTCAAACACTCCTTTTACAGATAAAACTTTTCTACTGAATAACTACATATTCTGTTGAAAAGTGATTTTATTCTAGTTCAGCATTCACTTATTGGGTTGTTGGGTTTATTTTCCAGAATATTCAGAAGCTGTTCCCGGTCTCCCCACTTCATATGCTGCCATCCTAAGAATCAAATCTGGCAGTTCATCTTTAGCCTCATTTAATTCAAGAAGCAGACCACGATTAAGCAGTCCTTCATTAGGAAGTGTATCTTCACCAGGCTGGAGAGGAGCTGCACAACAATATCACTCCCCAACAAACCTGTACCACTTTTCAGAGGCCTTCAAACATGATGGTAGGTCTGGTTTCCCTCTATGAATCTTTGAAATGTTTTTCAAAAGCACCATATTTTATCCACTTACTTCAGTATGTTTCAGACATAATTTTGATTTTTACTAAGTAACAAAAGGTAGAAACAGGCCTGTTTCCCTTTCAATTCTTCAGAATACCCAGCTAAAACACCCTTTCTTAAAGATTCCTATGCAGAATAGTTTTGTACAGTTTGTGCTACATAAAAATAAAAAGCTAATTGAAATTCTGAATTCAACTAATGCCTTTACATTTAAAAATCAAAGTAATAAAACATAATTCCCTCTTTTACATACACTTTTTTCTCTTTGAAATTTTTATATTTTAATAATGAATTATAGTAATGTAAAAACATGAATAAGTGTATCTTATAAAAATACTCATTTACCTACTCTGTCATTCATGCATGCACACATGCATTTGTGGATGGACATAATGGTGTGATAGGATGTAATTTACCTTTAAATTCAATAATTCATAGTAACAGTAAGATATTTCTCATATTTTCTATGTTGAAAATATTTACCTGAATTATGTTCAAATAAACATAGAAAGAAAACCAGGCAGAAATAAAAGAAGGATGGAAGGAGAGGAAGAGGTTAGAAAATATTTAATCAAAATACAAGTGAAAGAACATTGATGAGGGGGGGGGAAATATTTATTACAATAGAGACCTTATATAATTCAAACATCTAAAATATGTCATGTATTCTGAATTTAGGTTTTTCATCAGAAAAGAAACCCCAAAATACTTCTATTAGGTGCCTAGGTATACTGTTCTCAAAAGACTTCTCAACTGACTTCCCAGCAGACTGGCTTAGAGGCCTGACATGGCTTCTAATAAAGGTCCTTTTATACTGACTTTATGCCGTTTAATTTGAACTCTCAATTCAGCATCTTTTTGCTGATATCTCAAATTAAAAGAACTATGCTGTAGCTCACTGCTGAATTTAAACTATATGGAATTATTTAGTGTAAACATGCAGTTAAGGCAATACAGTCCTTCTCTTCAAGCAGTGTATCAATGTGCAAAGTCACGACTAAAGAATGCGCATAGAAAGTGTGAATTATTCATTAAATATTCTTGAAGAATCATAAAACTGCAAATTTATATACTTCCTTACTGTTCCAAAAACTTTTGGAAATCTTGCAGTAAAGATAATTGACCTAAACGTTGAATAATGACTCTTTTTATCCTTGCATCTTTGGTTTGATATCTTTTAGAAGAAAATAAAAAGCAGGGTCCAATTCACAACTGAGTGTTAGAAGCAACGAACCTCAAGATGTGCAAGACCTGAATGTAATTTTTGTTGAATGAGAATTTCTGGTTCCACACCATCTGCTGGATTCAGAGTTTACCAGTCTGAATGACAAACAGAAACTACTAACATCTTTTTTCATTGCTACAAAATTTCAAGCACTATTGATTAATGTGGCATGCAGTTTGGACAGTAGAAACTGTGTAAGCTTAGAACAGCTACGTTTGTTTCAGGTCACAGATCAAAGAATTATCTGGCAACAGGAAAAACCTGCCCTATCTTGCCTAATAAGCAGGTAAACCTATCTGCTTCAGAGAGATAAATCTGAAAATATGAGAAAAGGAAAGCCTTCTCAAAGTCTCTTGACTTTTAACTCAAACATAGTTTTAAGAATAAATATATTTTATAAATGCATGTGTGTATAAATATACACATATATGTGTGTGTCTGATTCTACATATGCAAAATAATTTCAGTAAATTGCAGCCACCTTTGATAAGGATATTAAAATCTGTTACACACAGATTTATTCGTTAGAACATTTTTTTCTGTGATGAATTAGTGGGCTTTTTTGCTTTCACTGTACTAAAAGATTTTTTATATTTTGAACAGATTACAGGGATATTAAAAAGGATAATCATGTTTTATTTCTTAGGTGTTAAGCAAACGGTTATATTGTAGAATCTACTTGGAAAATCAGTATTAGTATTGAAGTTAATAGATTTTTTCAGTGTTTAAGCTGAAAAAAGTGGTTTTCTAGCTTTTAATTGAAAAAAAAGCAATGTGTTCTTTGAAAGCAGGGTGATTATATTTTTTATCTAGAATACTTTCTGAATATACTGAACAGGTTAAATTGTTTGTTTGCATGGAAATAAATGTTAGTCAGACAATCCTTTAAAGTTATTACCTCAAGTGTATACAACGAGCACAAAATTAAAATCAACCAGGAAAAAGAAATTAAAACCAGAGCATGATAATGGATAGCACTAAAATCTGATCCACCTTTACCAAAAAGAATCTTTCACTTTGAAGGACTACTTTTAAAGGAAATACCTTTTTTTTTTTTTTTTAATTTTTATCATTTCTGATGATATGCACTTTTCAGCAGCATATACAGCCTTATCTGCAACTCCTGCAACTTTCTCAATGTACCCTGAACAATACCCAGGGCTGACAGGTCACTGGGATATGGTTCAGTCCATGATATGTAAGTAGGCACTTTTCTGGGTAAGGTCAGTGTATAGAATCCAATGTGTATTTTTGGATGAAAGATCTGTTAGTGACCCCTTCTTTTAGGCTGCTTTAGAAGTCCTATCATTTTATCGCATCTTGTAGCTTTTCTTTAGACACTTCTTCCATCACCACACTGGTTGAACAGACCTTCAAAAATATGGGCAAAGAAAGTAGAGAGATAAAAAAGCATTGTTTTCCCAGTCCTATAAAAAATGTGATTTTTAATTTTGTTGAGTTACTCTGCTTTCAAAAGGGAATTACCATCAACATTTTTCCAACTGCCACTTGGATAAAATTTTGTGGTATCTCAGAATGACAACTGAAAACAGTTGCTTTGTCTGAAGATCTCTATGGTACACCTTCAGAGGGATTATCAAAGCGATACACCACTATCACCTGCAGTAAAAATGTTCTCCTAAACCGACATGAGCAGATGAAGGGGAGCAGACCTGAAGGAATACCTCCTTCCCCCATATTCACATGCTGTCAGAGCATATTCTCTCAGATATCTTGTCGGCTTGGTGAAAAGTAGCAGAGTGAAAATAACTGTGTTTCCTCCCTCCAGTACCTTAGATGGAAAAGATGACACCGTGAAGGCTATCGATGCCAGTCATACAGCTTGAATGATACTGTAACATTGCAGACAGTGGTCAAGCTACACTAATGCAAGTGTAGCTACACTAATGTCCAGTGTAGAATGTACTACACCTTCACCTTCTGCATATAATTATATGTTAAAAGTGCTAGTTAAGGAAACATTTAAAAGAAAATTTATTTTATTCTTCAAAAGCGCAGCACACAGCAATATGAGATGCTAAAAATAGTCTGGCCAATGCAGCTTCAATGCAGGTCTTTGAACAGGGTCATATTTCCTCCCTGCCCACCTCTGTGTTCCCAGGGCTCCAGGAACTCATTCTTTTTCACGGTGTATTTATTGACCTGGAATTATATCCTGGATGGCAGCAAGAAAGCTGAGTGTTGAGGAATGATGCTATTTCAGTTACCACAGAATTGAAAGTACAGGAAACTTTATTCGCATCTGCAGTTTGTTCTTATGGTCTTTGCATTGCTCAGCGAGAAGAACTTAAGAACATCTGGGGTTTTTTGTCATCAGTAATTGAGGGAGAGAATGAAAGGGTCTCTGTATGTAAAAGTGAGAAACCATGCTTTGACTACTGCCTGAGGCTCAAGATACACAGATTCCAGTTTCTATTCCCACAAGGATTTAAATAATTGTTACTAAAAAGTCATATACTCTGACTGCAAATGTACTGCAAGAAAAACCTTGGAATTCAAAGGATGTTTGAGTATTTTTAGAAAGATTACTTAAGAATTTTAAAAGAGGGATTTTAGTAGAATATAAAATATTTACATAACATTGTATTTAAATAAGAATTTCAAAATTTTACTAATAATTGAAAAGTTTTTTATATCCTTGCCTTTTGAGGCAATAACAGTTTAAGGAGCAAATCCTAATGAGAGTGCTTGTCGCTTTTAATTGCTTAGAGTGAAAATGGTAACTTTTTCTGTAAAGGGACCACAAAATAGCTGTTAAATGCTTGGTTGCAATGCATACCTATAAACCCAGGACATATGTGCATCTTTATAGTGAATCACTGTTCTCATAGTGCTTACAGATACAGATACAGAAAACTGGTTGCTTTAATAAAAGCTTGTGTGAGGAACTGAAATATTTCCCTTGAGAAATTAAAATAGTAAATTGAAATATACATATGCTTAATATGTATGTTAAATATTCATCTCTTTTTAGACTCTTGATTAAGTTAGAAAGAAAAACTAAGGTGTGCAGTTGAAATCCTGCAATGCACACTCACACAGGGTTGTCCTGTTTAAAAGATAGAACACCTGGTTAAAACATGGGTGCATCCCAACAGTAACACTCAGCCCTCCACTGACTCCTTGCATAGACCATTGGGTCATGCTGGCTAGACAGAGCAGGGTTCAGGTATCTGGAAACAGGCTCCACAATGTCACTTAAGGTGCTGTGAGGAGCCTCACGTAGCCTGTAGTTACACCAGAACAGGGCAGGGCTGTTGTGAACACGGCACCTTGCTGGTCTGCTCTGCCTGGGGGTCTCATCCACCCCAAGACCTACTAAATGGAACTAGGTATTTATCTGTTAGGATCTGTTAGGAATGCAGATTAATTCATGTACTTGAAGTTGGATCTCCAGGGCACTTCAGACACCTGGGGTGTCTGGTCTGATCCCAAGAAACCACTTCAGAGACTTCCCATAGATCCTGTGTCATACATGACATCTCTATGGTTGAAAGAAGTTGGGGCAGAGGACAGAAGTTGAACCTGGCAAAAGGTGGTGGGGTGAGGGAAAGGCTTTATTTTTTATTTTTTTTTCCCGGTCTTTGTTTCTTACTACAGAAGTCTGTTTTAGCAGGGAATAGGTTTTCCCAAGTTGAGACTGTTTAGCCTATGACAGTAACTTTTACTGGAGGCCTTTGACACAGTCCCCCACCACATCCTTATCTCTAAACTGGAGAGATGTGGATTTGATGGGTGGGCCATCCAGTGGATAAGAAACTGGTTAACAGACCGTAGCCAAAGGGTGCTGGTCAGTGGGTCTATTTCCAGGTGGAGGCCGGTGACAAGCAGTGTCCCCCAGGGGTCTGTCTTGGGACTGGTTCTCTTTAACATCTTTATCAATGACATCGATGATGGAATTGAGTGCACCCTCAGCAAGTTTTCGGATGACACCAAGCTGAGTGGTGTGGTTGACACCCTAGAAGGAAAGGAAGCCATCCAGAGGGATCTTGACAGGCTGGAAAAATGGGCCCGGGTGAACCTAATGAGGTTCAACACTGCCAAGTGTAAGGTGCTGCACTTGAGCTGGTAGAATCCCAGACTGCTCCCTGGACAGCCTAACTTCTAATCTGAACCTGCCCTGGTGTAACATTGTTCCATTTCCCCTTGTCCTATCACCTGTCACCTGGCTGAAGAGACCATCGCCCACCTCTCTACACCCTCCTTTCAGGTAATTTCAGGTGGTGATAGGGTCTCCCCTCAGCCTCCTCTTCTCCAGGCTAAACAGCCCCAGATCCCCCAGCCGTTCCTCATAGGATTTGCCCTCCAGCCCCTTCACCAGCCTGGGTGCCCTTCTCAGTATGTTCTCAGTATGTTCTTTGAGAATATACTGTTACAACTGTTGATGATAAAACTGTAGTAAGATCCAAGATTAATTTTTCAAGGAAGACTCATCAGAAAGAGCAGACTGATGCAGTTGATTAGACCTGGGACTAACAATGAGACTATATTAATCCTGATGTTGGCTTTCTTGAGCATAATTGAGCAGTCCTACAATCTAGTTGTTAGATGGACACACGAACAATCTCTGTAAATGCTAATTATTGTGCAGTATATTGTATACTGAATAAATAAATTGTATCTGTGCTTTTGATGGTGACTAAATGCCTGTTTAGTACGTGCTACAACACTGCTAAAAGAGAAATTAAATAATTTCCAGTTGTAATGAGGTGAAATTCATGTGGTCACCCACTTCTGACTGGGTATTCTCAAGCAGAATCTTGTCAAGGCCTCCTAAACATTCACTGCTGATATTTAGATACAATTTAGAAATCCCGTGCCAAATAATGTACCCAGACTGGCAATAACATCAAAGTCATTGGAAAGTGAACTTTTAACTCATATCTGCTTTTCAACTGCTAAACTTCATTGCCACCTACTTAAAATCTCCAGTCCCTAAAGCCAGCAATAGATGAAATTCACCTATTCCTGAGAAAGCTGATTAAATCCTATACTGATCATGAGATACATGTTTTCACCAGGCACTTTAGGTTTTAGCCTGCACACTCAGTGGGCAAGTCTGCCTCAGAAACAATACAGGCAGTATAAAGGGTGAAGAAGACATGGTGTTACTCAAGAATCAATATTAAACAGTTTTGACAAATTGAAAGTTATAAAGCAGTATGGTGATAACAGAATTTCCAGGATAAATTTGAAGACATTTAGCTGAATGCTGAATATTAGCAATTCATTTACCATGGAACTGAATGTTTAACATTATTGTCATGGTTTAACCCAACTGGTAACTAAGCCCCACACAGCTGCTCGCTTCTCCCACCTCCCTCAAGGGAGCGGGCAGGAGAATGGAATAAAACTGATGGGTTGAGATAAAACCAGTTTAATAGGATAAAAAATGAAATTAATAAGAATAGGAATAATTATGATACCACCAACTGATGCACAAATGCAATTGCTCATCACATGCAGGAAAAATAAAACCTTAGCACAGTCTGTTTCTGAGCAGCAAATCTACCTCCCAGCTAGCCTCCTGTGGTGGTTTGACCCTGGCTGGAGGCCAAGCCCACCAAAGTTGCTGATGGGCTCGGCCTTGGTCAGCAACAACTCCTGCATTGATCCAGCTGGTGTGTGCTCTGTTGGTCCTTCAGAGACCTTCTGGCTGCTTCTTGCAGAAGCCACCCCTGCAGCCCCTTCCTCCACCAGAACCCAGCCATGTAAAACTACAGCACGCAAAACTACAGCACCTTGCCAGTTAGATTTGTTGCATAATGTTCTGTGGTGGAGAATATCCCTTTGGCCAGACTGGGTCGGCTGTCCTGACTGTGCTCTCACGGATTCTGGTGCACCTGGCAGGGTGTGAGAAGATGAAAAGTCCTTGGCTTAGTGTAGACAATACAACTACCTAGCAACAACTGAAAGTATCAGAGTGTTATTAACATTATTCTCATACTAAATTCAAAACACAGCACCATACCAGCTACTAGAAAGTAAATGAATGCTATCCCAGACAAAACCAGGACAATTGTAAATTAAGATTATGGTTTCTTTATTGTTTTCTTTGATATGAAATTTTTGAGAATTGCTAATAAGTAATTATTAGCTGATAAGTTAGTGAGATGGCTAAAGACAGCCAAAATTCTATTAAACATTTTCCTGAAAGTGCAGACTTTTATCCTGCAGTGTTAGAAATCTCTGCTTTATGAGTGCCATGCATATCCACATTTGTTTTTTTTAATTTGCTCTAGGAAAATGGATTAATTATGTAAATTTACTGTGACTATTCACATTTCTCAGTTTCAGAGATTTCTGACTGTGGAATCACCATTTGGTCTGATTCAGTCCTCTGTCCTGGCTCCATGACTGACTAGCCTTGCAGATCTATAGCCTCACATTGTGACTGCATGCCTTGAAACCTGGCTTTACCTCCAATATCTTTATTAGAGGAAAGGAAATGAGGTCTGCATCCCTGAGTCTCATGAAAAAGCACTATTAGCAGAGTGTGTACTGGCTTCTGGAAAATGTTCCCAAGTCCCACAGTTTCAGTGTAGCTTTAAACTCCCTGCATAAAAAATACAAACAATAAATCTCCAGGTCAATTTTGGCAGAGTATAGGACGTTCCATTACCTCTAATAGGATAAGTGCTAGCTAAACTCTGTGCCCATCATTGATAAAACTATTGAAACCTTCACAAAGCTTCATTATATTTGATCTTGTATTAGCATTCTAAACCAGAAAATTGTTTTCTCATTTTTTATATGCCAGTCAGTGGTTTAATTTTAAAAAAAGTTTTAAAATCTCTAAAAATACCACAGAATCATAATAGAATCATATAATTGTTTGAGTTGGAAGGGACTTCAAAGATCATGTAGTTTCACCCTCCTGCTATGGGCAAGGACAACTTCCACTAGCCTAGGTTGCCCAAAGTCTCATCCAACCTGGCCTTGAACCTTGCCAGGGAGGGGGCAGCCACAGCTTCTCTGGGCATCCTATGCCAGGGCCTCACCACCCTCACAGGGAAGAATTTCTTCCTTACATCTCATCTAAATCCTTCAGATTAAACCCATTACCCCTTGTCCTATCACTACACCCTCTCATAAACAATCTCTCTCCAAATTTCCTGTAGGCCCCTTCAGGTTTCCCCAGACCCTTCTCTTCTGCAGGCTGGACAAGCCCAACTCTCGCAGCCTGTCTTGTTCACAGGAGAGGTGTTCCAGCTCTCAGACCATCTTTGTGGCTCTCCTCTGAATTCACTCCAACAGCGCCATGTTGTTCTTGCACTGGGGACCCAGAGCTGGATGCAGTGCTCCAGGTGGGTTCTCACTAGAGCAGACTAGAGGTTCAGGACCAGCCTGTCATGCTTCTTTCAATGCATCCCAGGAGACAGCTGGCTTTCTGGGCTGCAAGTGCACATTACCAGCTCATTTTCCCTAGTCTTCCTTTTATCAATGACTCACCTACTGGAGCTTTTCTTGTTGCCCTTGATGTCCCTGACCAGTTTTAATTCTATTAAGGCTACAGCTTTCTTAACCTCATCCCTGGCTACTCAGTTTCTTGGTATTCCTCCAAGGCTACCTGCCCTTGCTTCCACCCTCTATAGGCTTCCTTTTTGTATTTGAGTTTGCTCAGGAGCTTCTAGATCACCCATACAGGCTGCTAGGTTTTTTTGCCTGAATTCTCTTTGTTGGGATGCATCACTCCTGAGCTTGGAAGAGGTGATCCTTGAGTATCAGCTAGCTGTCTTGGGCCTCAATTTTCTCCAGTGCTTTATCCCATGCTACTCAGCCAAACAGGTCCCTGAAGAGGCCAAAGTCTGCCCTCTTGAAGTCCAGGGCAGTGAGTTGTCTGTGAGCCTTCCTCATTGACCTGAGGATGCTGAACTCCACCATTTCATGGTAACTTCAGCCAAGGCTGCCCTTGAACTTTATATCTCCTGCCAACCTCTCCTTGTTGGTGAGAGCAAGGTTCAGTATGGCACCTCTCCTCATTAGCTCCTCTGTCACTTGGACAAGGAAGTTGTCGTCAATGCATTCCAAGAATTTAAATGAAATATTTGCATCTTCAGTGTTTCAGTCACTGCTTCTGAAAAAAACATAACACCCTTTAGATTCTCAGTTTCAGGTCTATCACTGGAGTTTAAATGAAGATAGTACAATTTGGTGAGGTGCACTCCAGCTGAAATGCAGATTAGCAGGTAAATACAGCGTTTTGTCTCTTAGGAAAAGGGCTTGCATGGTGCTGGAGCCGAAGTAACAGACTCAGCTTGGAACAACGTGATCAATGTTGAGCTCGTTTATTCAAACACACACACAGCTTATATATATTTCTATATCAGTACACGAGTTACATTACATCACTACTGGTTATATGCTCTGTTCAAGTGCCTTACCTGCACCTCACTATTGCTAACAATTAGTTAAAGCTACACAGTCATGTTGTTCCTTATAAGACAGTTGTTAACATTCTTGCAGTTTCTTACCTGGTTCTCACAGGCTTCTGCTTTCTGTTACTGCATTCCAATCATGCCTTGACATGTCTTCACTCGACCCCCAAGCCTGATTTATGGGGGTCGAGCTATGCAGCAATAAACCTGGGTGGGCCACAAGCCCACTCTTCTCTAGATATATTGCTACAGCATGGCAGAAGTAAAACTTGCTCTTCTCATTCCACACAGCACAAGTATCCATTTTGCCACTACCATTAAGAAAGCCAGCCTCCACCCAAAGAGTTCAGGTTATTTTTACAAACAGAAAGTGCAGCATAGCATTTCAGAATTACCATTGTAAATTATACAGGTAGAAAGAGCACCTGTACTGCTAGTGACCCCAGCACCTACCTAGAATTGCATCTTTTTCTTTTCTTTCCAGCAATCCTAGGCTGTTATATTCTGTTTTATCTACAGACTAACTCCTAGGGAGAATACAAAATCATTAATCTTCATGAATATACTCCCTATGCATACCCATACTAATCCGCATGAAATAATACCTAAATCTAAACCCCTGATTTAGTTTTGCACATGAATTAATTCTTGTTTTTTCTAGACTCCAGCTCAATGAAAGCTGTGATTATTTATGCCTACATTCATTAGTATTTTCTCTTGTGCAATGCAGATAACCAAATTATAAGAAACAATCTATGCAATGATTTTCTATCCACATTTTCCTTTCTCAAAAGATGTTTTGCCAGTGGATTCCATTGCCCAAGTGGCAGCCTCAGCTGTAATGCTCAGAACTTAGTACTTGAGGGTTTTTACTTCAATGATAGAATCCTAGAATGGTTTCAGTTGGAAAAGACCTTCAAGATCATCGAGTCCATCCAGCCCTATTAGGTCCAACACTGGACCATGTCACCAAGTACATCTACTCTTCTTTAACACACCCCTAGGTATGGTGACTCAACCACCTCACAGGGTAGCCTGTTCCAATATCTGAGAACCCTTTCAGCAAAGAAATATTTCCTAATATCCAACCTAAACAACTGATGCAACTTCAGACCATTCCCCCCATGCCCTTTCCCCAACCCCCCCCAGATTAGACTGAAAGGTATTTATTTAGAAAACATATTTATTTAGATATAGGCATATATCAGAAATAATTTTTTGTGATGGTTTTGGCATTCTTTTACATATCTCTCCCAGAAAATATATTTCTGCCAGTACACCTAACTGAAGTAATGTACCTAAACAAAGAATTAATGTAAATATGCAAAAGAGCAATCCACATTCCTTTACATAGTCCTACAAAACAGGGTAATAAACTTGAAACTGATGAAAACCGAAATTACTAGTTGCTGCTGCTCTGATTTGTTTTCTTTACAAATTGACAGGCTAATTATTTGAGTCTGCTTCAGTAGAAACGTACATACCTGAAAATAAAGATAATTCCCAAACCTGCACTTGAATAGCAGTGTAAAAAGACAAAAAACCCTGAGTGTGTAGTGAGTGTACAGTCACTAAAATAACCAATTGAATACCATAATGTGTTTTTTTTCCTACATGTTCAGAAACCTGTAACATTTCTGGAGGGTACACTGCCCTCTTCACAGTAGGAATGAATTGGAGTCATAGATGTATTCTAAGGTTCTGTCCAGCTTTTCTTGTTCTGAAATATAAATTCATATGAATATATAGATGCATACCAAAATTAGAGAAGACAGTGGAGGAAAATCAAATGTCAGATTTTGTGATATATTATTTAATAGCAGTTACCTCTTGCTGCAGTTAATTTTATAAATTATTTTTCTTACCAGCTCTTGGAAAACTGTGTCTTAGTACTCTATGAGATAACTTGCTCCAAGCAGCACAAAAAAATTTTGTTTACTTTTCTGTCTATAAACAGAGCTAACTACTCTTACTGACTTCATTCTCTGTAGTTGCTCATTAAACTGCAGGCCAAAATATATCTGACTGATTAAAAAAACATGATGAGCAGTTAAATTATACCATATTTTATTGTTAACTTGTTAATATTTCTTACACTTACATTTTTTAATGCTTCCTAAACCGTAGCACTTCTATTTCCACAGAAAGTGTTGATTATGGGCCAGTGTTTGTACAAGAGCCAGATGATGTGATTTTTCCAACTGATTCTGAGGAGAAGAAAGTATCTCTGAATTGTCAAGCTCAAGGAAATCCAACTCCCACATACAGGTACCTGTTTCAGAATTATTTTGCTTTACTTTTTAGAATATTAGCCAGTGTAATCCCACTCTGTCATTTCACTTTGGAGAACATAACAGAAACAGCTTTGTGACAAAAATAGCTTTCCTGATTGAATGTTGGGGTTTTATTCTGATTCTGAATGAGTAGGAAAGACAATAGTGAATAAAGGCAAAGTGATATGTGATGTTTCAAATTATGATTGCTGCACATCATGTCTGTTCATGCAGAAGGACTCCACTTTGCTCTGTTTTTTTGACTTGTTTCTGTAACAGCTGATAAGATCAAAACCTTTTTTTTCTTCAAAACATATAAAGCTACAAAATACTATCCCATTTTATATAGAAAGCAGTAAAGAACAGGTACATGAAATGATACACTTGAGTATGCAATACAGGATACTATGGCAGAGTCAAATCTGGTGTTTTTTCCCTTACAAGTCTGCCATTTTTTTCTTTTGCAACCATTGTCTGTTGCCTGTTTCCCATACAATTATGCCAGAGTTATCTACTGTACAGATCTGTTATGACACAACTTTGAGTCTGAGAATTCAGCATATTAGTTGTTCCCACTTACAGGTGGGAACAGTATGTTGCAGCCACCTTATCCATTTGCTATACCTGACTGCTCATATTTTATAAAAATTATAAGTGATGTAGGAGAGCTAAGGGAACATATGATTGATTATTTCTTCTATAGACCTTTTATCTTTTCTCATAGAGTCATTCTTCACTAACAAATGGAACATAAGGAGTCTTTGCATTGTATTTTGTCATAGGTGACAATAATAAATTCTGCATTTTATTTTTTACCTTGTACACTTATATCACTTGTGGTCTATTTAGCATTCTGGATGAATTCTCCTTAGGTGTATTTGTATATATCTGTTGCATTTCTATGGATGGAGGGAATTCAGAAACAGTCCCATCATTAGGTATCCCCATCACAACAACATTGAATCTGCCTCTTTGCAACAGATGCAAGTTATTAAATGGCACAAACACACACACCGCCCCTCCAAAACAACACAGGCATGACTAAAACATGCAACATGGGATTAGGAAGAAGTGACCAGAAATTCTTCAAACTGGAATTGCGTGAATTCCTCACCGTGTGGGTTGAAAGCTACGTTTGGTTCTTCCTTATTGACATTCCTTGTGTAATATTTATTACATATTTGCTGCTCTGTTAATAAATATGTTTAAACATAACACATGACCTTGTGGAAGAGGCACAAATTCCCACCAAAAGAAGAGAACCCTATGTTCAACCCTCCCAGAAAAACTCATTATTCTTGTGGAGATTTTCCTCTTTGGACAACCCATGTACTCTCCTTTCTTTCTAGGTCCAACTTTTTTTTTTTGCATTTTCCCAGTGGAATGCAATCAACAAATAGAGACTTTCAGAGACTGTTACTGAGTTAAAGGCAGGTGCATAGTTCTCTGAGATGATGGTTCACTACACTGCTTTCATTGCTTGTATTACATTGTATTTCCTATTTTACTTAAGATACATACAAGCTGGTTAGAAAAGTTTTGTCAATATCATTTCTTAATAGAAAAGGCAGATAAAAAATTAAATTTATTTTTTGTCTGCTTAATCCAAATTAGAATATTTTGAAACATTATCTGTAACTTGTATTCAAGAAAAAAATTAGCTGATTTTCCTTAACACCTCATTACCTATTCTGTATTATACTTGGGTTTCTGTCCTTTCTTTTCAGTCAGGGTACTTAGAGGAAAACATGTCACCCAGTTCAGTGTTGATTTTCCTCTGATGTGTTTGGATTGTATGAGGGAAAAACAAGCATCCAGAATGGACTCCAAAACAGCATGAAGTCACCAGGATCCAATGTTTTGGGGGTAGCATTACAAAACTAGATTTAGGCATTGAATTTAACTGAAAATGAAACTTAATGAAGAAAGCTAATTCAAGCAAACCATTTTTTTTTCTGTTCCCATTTAGAAATGTTCCAACATGTAATGCTCACTTATTCCTTATTTAAATGACCCATTGTTTCTGGATTAATTTAGCATTTTATACATATACACATTAGTGTATATACATATATGTAAAAGCTTTCATTATTATTCCATTAAAAAACATAAATCCCCAATAAATATATCAAGATGAAAAGTTCCTCTTCTTTTTAGCTCTGCTATGTATGAATCTATTTAAAAATGTAGTGAATCCTATAGACATTTCCCTTTTCTCCTTTGCAATATAAAGTTCTTATCAACAGTATTTCATTTCTTCTATTAAATGAAGATCAAAGGTACAATCATGAAAAAAAAAGCACAGTTGATCTTAATTTCTGGCAATTTTGACCTTTGGATTAAGAAAAATGCACAACTACTTCATCTGAATTCTGCTGAATTCACCATGAATTTCTCAGTGATGGCCAGCAATAGGACAAGGGGTAACGGGTGCAAGCTGGAGCATAGGAGGTTCCATGTGAATATAAGGAGAACTTTTTCATTTTGAAGGTGACGGAACACTGGAACAGGATGCCCAGAGAGGTTGTGGCGTCTCCTTCTCTGGAGACATTCAAAACCTGCCTGAATGCGTTCCTGTGTGATTTAGTCTAGGTGATCCTGCTCTGGCAGTGGTGTTGGACTAGATGGTCCCTTTCAACTCCTAATGTTCTGTGATTCTGTGACTCTGTGAATGTTAACAACATCATAATTTTGTTTCATCAAAGTTGACTCTGGATTCTAGATGCTTCCAATTTCTTCAGGTCTTTCTTGAACTCCAGAAAGAAATGGAAGTTCCTAGCAGTTCCCTGAGGCAACCTTCAAACTGCAGAATGCCGGGGAACTAGCAGTGAAGGACGTATCTGTGCATCATAATTGCTCTGCTATATCTGTTTATACTGCTTAGCTCTTCATTCTTCTAATTTTTTTTATGTTATATGGAGTTTGACAAAAAAGCAAGTCTAAAAATTGTTCTCATGTGGATTATTATTCCTTAATTGAGATTTTGAAGATTTGTCCTGTCCCCTGAAGTTATTTCAGAGAGCTGGAATCAACCTACCACAAAATCTTTTCTCCTGCATCCAGTGGACTATTGCAGAATTTGTTGCTTCAGTCTTTGGAGATGATCAGGAAGTGTGAGGCTTTCTGGCAGACAAGATCCAGGGGAAAAGGAAAACAAAATCAACTCCCCCCTCCCTCCTCTAAAAAAAACCAAACCAAAAAAACAACTAAACAAACAAAACACACAACAAACCCAAAAAAACCCACTTACAGAGCAGAAAAAGCATTATTCTCTTAGGTTTCTTCTGAAACCTCAGAAAAGTCAGTGTTCAGTGGAGAATTATTCAATGTTTTGGTTCAGGTGTGATGCTTTCTAAAACATTTCCTACAGCCTGGCTTTTCCCGCCTTATCTTCACCCTTATCTTTGTCTTTACAGTCCAGGCTTCTCATTTCAATCCCAAACAGCTCCCAAACCTAGTATTCCTTCTGCCAACTCCTCATCGGACCTGAGCCTCCACTTACCTGGTAGCTGCCAAGCATCTTTCTTGATCACCCTCCAGTTGTTTCCAGTTTGCCCCAGGCCAGACTTATCTAAACTTCATGTACCCTGATCCAGCTGATACTCTTTTTGCCTTTGTCCATTGACAGCATCCTTTATTTCACAACAACCTAAGTACTTCAGTCTATGCCCCTGCTCTTTTCAGGTCTGGGTTCTCTGCTTTCTGTGTTTAAATCAGAGCTCTCTATTTCTTAGGCCCAGAAAATCAAATGCTGAAAGAATGAAAAAGAAATGTTCCTTGCTCTTACGCAATGCAGACACCGCTTTGCTAATACTAAGCCCATCTGGCTCTAAGCTTTTAATGGTAGAACATGATTGAAAGTGTTGATTGCCATAAGCATGATAAAAGACCTATTTTTGACAGAAAGGATGCATTGGCTATACAGGCTTCAAGTGTGAAGTCTCTGTATACAATATGTTTTTGGGGGAGATGTGAGGAAATAGGTTAGTAATTTGATTCATCATAGAAAAAACAAAGAATATGTTTTCTCTTCAGATGCTGAAGTGCGAGTTTTGTGTGTAAGGTTTTATTCAGAATAACTTTGCTTTTGCCAGGCAGGTGTTGTGAAACTTCTCTATCCAAAGCTTTGCCAAAGGAATGGGTTTCTGCACAGGCTATCTTTGAGTAGCTGTCCTACTTATAAAACCTGAGGCTGTCAGGTTCAGTATACTAAGTTAGATGTCTTTATTTTTTCCATAATGCTCAAGTAGTTTCTTTCTTTTTTCTTAAGATGGCTTCGAAATGGAACTGAAATTGACATTGAAAGTGATTATCGCTTCAGTTTAATAGAAGGAAGTTTGATCATCAACAACCCCAGTGAAATGAAGGATTCTGGACAGTATCAGTGTTTAACCACCAACATGTTTGGCAGTATTTTAAGCAGAGAGGCTGTTCTTCAGTTTGCATGTGAGTAATTTTTTTCCCGTTTTTCTTTTTAACATGGATAAATCAGACCTTTGCATTGCTTGATAAGGCTCTAAATTATCATTTACTTATATTGTACATGTTATACTGTCCACCAACTTTGTTCGCCTAGGATGTCAAAACCAGAAATATAATGCTTAGTGGGAAAGAGTGGTTTTCTGTGGACTTTTTACTTTTAAAATAGAACCAACTATGGGCCAAGATAACTTGTAGTACATGATACCAAATACTGTCCTTTAATGACGTACTTGAATACTCCAGAAAGCTATGTTTCACTCATTTCTAGTTTCCCGAAACGTGGCATTTTCCCATTATATGAGCATGAGAGACAGTACTGTAAATTTAGGAACAGAGTGAGATAAGCTGCATCTATATATTTATGATAGTCTAACTGTTTGTGCACAAGCATAGTTTTCTATGCATATATGCATATACATATGCATTTATTATGTCTGTGTTTATGCATAAATATCATGCAAGTATTCGTACGTAATGAGACTGAAACTTTTTTTGTAGCTGTTAATGGAAATTGAAAATGTCAGCTTTTGAAATAATTCTCTACAATATACTTTCCATCAGCTATCAATAATTCATGATTCTGAGTAAATGCTATGGTATATCTATAGCATGCTCTCTATCAAACATACAATCAGGAAAAACAGGCATAGAATGGCAGATGTTCTACCTCCTAACCTAACTTCCCTTCAGCACTGTACAGGAAGGCACATTTTAGTGCCTTGTCAAGGTAAATCCTAACATGGAGGGGGTTTAGGTGGTAGGGATGCAATAAGAACTCTATTGTAATTTCTCTGATCCTGCTGAAAATAGGACATTACCATGAAACATGAGTCAGATCTTCATATAGCCACAACTGGAAATCAGTGGGATTAAGGACAAGTTGCCTACCTGCATGTCTACTAACACATCTGGTGGTGTGGAGAACTCAGCAGAGGTAGTGTGGAATTTAAGATTCTCCCTTAATCCACCCCTCCCTGGAAAAGTCAGACATCTCAAATCACTCTGTTTAATCTTATCTGCTGTGGAGCCAGTCAAGGTATTTGTTAGCAAGATCATGGCACTACACACCTATTTCCGAGCTGGAAGCAATACTGACACTTATCAAAGTTTCCTCATCGCAGGGCAGCTAGTTTAAAACTCTTAATATCACAACAGTGGTCTTCTCACAGTATTTTTGGACATCAGTCTTAAACATAGTTCTGAGAAAATTCTGCACATTTTATCCTTTAGAGAAGAAAATATCATAAAGCAAATCACCTGGTTAGAGAATCTGACAAGTGGTAAATATAGATAGTTCCAGGGCTCCGAAGCTCAGGTTTCTGTTCCCATTTCAGGAGCACAGCTAACATGTGACCATTTGATCCCCAGCTAGAGAGAAGATAAACTCAATAAAACAAAGAAAGTGAGAACTGGAGCTCAAACAGCAGGAGGCCTATGAATTTCAGGAGCTATATCTGCAGTTCATACAGGATCCCATATACTTCTAGTCCCCTCCTTCAATAAAAAAAATTTAGTAAAGAGGGGGTTTTTGTTGTTGTTTTTTTGGGTTTTGTTTTTAAGAATAAGAAAGTTGAGGTTGGGTTTTGTGGGTTTATTTTCATTGGATTTTAAAATTGTTGTTAGCTTGCTGACCTGCTTTTGCAAGTATTGAAGTTGTTATGCTCTGCCTTCAGTGTGGTTTCTGTTCATTAAAGTATTTACTTGGAAATTGTAATGAAAGTTTGTCAGGCAAGGTTAATGTAGGGATGCTGACTGGAAGAGCCAAGGTGTAGCAAACAATGCCTCAGAACCTGTGAGAAAGAAGAGGTTATTGTAAACACATATCATAACTGTTTGAAGTTCTTTTAGAAGTTCACAAGAAACCCCTTTCACAAGAGCAGCTTCAAGTTCAATGTGTAATTATACTTCAACTTCTTTGTAGCATGACACACAGAATGCTTCTTCAAATTCCTGATATTAAAAGGCTAGTGTGTTCCTGTTGAAACAGTATTGCATAACACAGCAACTCACAGTACAAGTTGGTGTCACTGTACTGTAAAGTTACCTAGAAGAAGCTTGTATCACAGAAGATTTTTAGTAAGTCAAGTACAATGAAAACTTAAATATTTTCATTGTGATATCAGCTTTAAAATATCTAAGAAACTGCCTTGAATTTGACCAGAAAGTTCAGATAAATGTTCTTGAAATGAAGAATGGTATACTTTCATCCTGGCATCTTGGGTGATAAAAAGTTTACAGTGGTTCCCCAAGGGCAATACCCTTTATTTCCTTTAGGAAACTGAAATGTGCTTTTCAGATGCTTAAAGGGAAGATCTTTTCTTTACATCATGAAGGATGTTTTTCATGTTTTAAAAACACAATATTTTAGAGACCTTTTGCTCTCATATCTAGAAAAAATTGTGGAGTATACTTACAATAGTTCTGTAATAAATTAGGAAATTTTCCATATTAAGAAATTTAAACCAAGTATTATATAAAATTTCATTAATTAATAACTCTTTATCTTGCATTTAAATTCATTAATTACCTGAAAACAACTTTGGATGAATTAGTATACAATTAAATGGTCTTTAAATTAGACTATGTTCATGCAGTAATTAGCTTGGAGCTCTGAAGCATTATATAGATTGGTAGAGATGGACTGGACAAAGATTAGGTTACATAACCCTGAAATAAGCATAAGAATTTTAATAATGTCATGCTTGTGGTAAAATGCTGTAAGATAAAATTTCATTATATTTGAAGTAGGACGTTTTATAATATTGCTTGTTAACAGCAGGCTTGCATGTCTCTAGTTATCTTCAGAAAGAAGTAAAACACTGATAAAGACTTTTGTAAGAAAAGGTCATAACCTTACAGTAATTAAAGCAATTGCTGCCCAGCAATTTTACTGGTCTTGAAGGGTAATTTATAATCCCAAGGATAAACCAAGGCATTTCTGATTATAATATACAAACCTACACATAATGGCATTCACTGAAAACCATGTATTTCAGAAAAATTAGAAACTTACCAATTTCACAGAAGAAAAATAAATTAAAAATTAAATTCATGGACTTGCTTGAAATCATGGTTTATAGTGCTGTAGAAAATAGTTATGTCTTTGCAGTTTGAAGAGCTGCTCTAATTAAAGAGAGAAATGGCATAGAGCTCAAAAGGAAACAACAGGGACCATTAAACAAGGCCTTTGACACTGTTTTATAGGAAAAAGCATGCGCTGTAGTGTGCCTATGGAAAATATAATGAAACTTGAAAAAGGAGAGCATGTTTATTGCATTGGCTCTTAGTTTTCTCACAATTGCATGGCCAAAAGCCCAGTTGCTATGGTTATTATCATCTAGTTTAGCATTTGTGATGCATTACAAATATAAATGTTTATTTGCATATCCGTGCATAATTAAAATAGGACTTTGAAACATGCGGTGTCTCTGGATTTGAAAGAGAAAAAGATAGAAATTAGCACTGTTTTATATATCTTTGGAGATAAAACATTTGGAATAGCCTCATGTATCACTGGTTATTTTTATGAATCAAGGAGGAAATAACATTTATGTGCAGTTAAACCTCTCATTTAAATTTTAAACTATTATAGCAAATAGTTATGAAGATTTCAACAGAAGTTCTCTTTTTTCCTACTTTTTCATTTCGTATGATCCCTCATGCTCAAGGTCATCATTTTAGTGCTATTTTAAGAAAGTAAGAAAAATGAGAGGAAAAAAAAACCCAACATGCTATAATAGAAATTAAGAATAAATATATTTTTCAATAAAACCAAATATTTTCCAAGAATTTATTTTTCTTCAACAAAATTTTATGAAAACTAATTGGGGGAAAAAAGTCCAAAGGACAACACTGAAAACAGGTCTAGAAAATCAGAATCTTGATAACAAAAATTGTCACATTTGAGAAGTTTGCTCCTAGGAAGTTGTTAAAAAGGTAAAAATCTATCAGTTTGCTACAGTTATAAGTGTCATTTATACTTCATAATCACAAGGAATAGTTCATATGTGATGTATATGTTTTTCTTAACAAAATTATAATCAGCTTATTTAAATGTAAAAGCATTAGAAGAGTAATCACTGAATTTCTTTAGCCCATCTTCACATAATAAACTTATTAGTTCAGGATGTGGCTAGCTCTATGGAAGAGCTATTCAAATCGCAAAAATCTCTTTTAAGATTCTGCAGGAAACAGAAAAGGGAAATACACTTTTCTAGCTTAAGTTTTTACTCCATGAAAAAAAAAAGTGTATATATGAAGGCAAGAGCATCAGCCAAATCGCACAACTATTGCAAACTTATAGTTGCTGAAAGCAGAAACCCAACTTTGCTGAACACTGAATAAATTTAAAGAAATACATAACATCAAAAGCATTTTGAGGAGATGAGATATTTTAACAAATTGTCAAAGTTTTATGAAGTAATTTATGCACTAAGCACACATATGTAGTTTGGTCTCTTATCTCCTCTGACTTCTCTTGGAAATTTGTGAAACCTAAAGGTTTCACCTAAAGGGAAGATTAAAAATTTAAAATTTAATATCAATTTTTCAGTGCTGGCTACTTTCAACATCTGTAGATGAGCTAAGAAAGAATAAGTGACTTGAACCTGATGGGAAATTGAAAAAATACCCCAACCAAAAACCAGATTCCAAATTGGCTGCACCTACCAGCCTTAATGCATACGACGTGCATATTTTTGTTCTGGATTTTGCAGCCTCTTTGGAAGTGTCCTACAACCTTGGCTACAACATTGGATATATTCTGTATTTATCATTGCCACATATGCAGTCTCTGTGTTCCATTAGGTCACAGACCAAAACTGCTTTTCTCTTTCTATGGGTTACCTTACCTTTCACAAGCCTACAGTCTCCATAGTGCTAATAATGTGGGCTAAGAAACATAAAGGTAGGGGGAACTAACTTATCATCTGTCATTTGTGAAAGACCTCACTGTAATTTTATTAATTTGATAGTCATCAGGTTCTTTGTATCATTTCCTTTTTTTTAATATTAAATCTATTTTCTCACTTAATCTACAGAGAAGAGTATTGATTAGACACAATTTAAATGTTCTTTTCCAATTGATGAGCTACAATGAGTGTCTAGCAATGTACAGAATAAGAAGTCAACTGCGATACAGACATATAAGTCAATAGTTTTCTGGGGAGACAGCCTGTGCTCTGCCCATTCCATCATAGCACACCTCTGACAGGCTGTTAGTGAGTTCACCTCCTAAGAAATGAGCTTAATGATCCATGTTTTCTTGCTTGCCATCATGCTTCCTTGATACCTTGTTAGTTTTACTCCATAATTTCCTAATACTAATTTGTAAAGAGTTTATTTAGTTGCAACCCTGTAGACGGGAGAAAAACCTTGATTTCGCATGTTAATTCCAGAAGATGCAATGCAACAAAGTGTTTGATCACATTATGCTATATAATTTCTTCTAATCCAAATAGAGCTAAACAGTATTGAATACCATAATATAAGTATGAGAACAAGTTGAAATAGAAAAATAAATCAGAATGCAGCTTGGCATACATTATTTTAAAAAAATGTCCCTGATCATCCTGTAATGCAGCCTAAGTTGGGTGTTCCTTTCTTCTGAAAGCATTACATTACTGTGAAGAATGTTGCTATGTTAAGAACAGCTACAGCTACAATTACAGTTTTCCCTATAAAACTTGTACTTTTTTTTTCTGCATAATTTCAAGTACTGTTTTTAGGAAATTCATGCTTAAGTTGCAACTTCAAACCAGGTGTACACACCAGAAAAGCATAGACAGGAAAGGTTGCATTGTATTATTAAATAATTTATTAATATAAAAATAGAATTCAGTGAACCTGAGAATAGTATGAATGAATAGTATGAATTTGTATCATACTCCCTAAAGTGTTTCAGGGTTGTGAAGACTAAGGTCATTGTGTTATCTTACAGAAGTGAGAGATCTGACTCTGAGTTGGGATGTGGAGAGTGAGTCTTACCTCTTCCACTGTTTATTTGTAAAAGATGGGATGATTTCCCAAGGAAAGATGGTGAAATCTTTCTTACAAAATGAGATTTCAAGACCAAGGCCTTCCATGACTGTAGGTGTTGGATCAAAATCCCTGGGCCACAGCTTCCCACATAAATCTTCAAACCATTGCACATATCTACTTTTCAGTTCTGCAAATCGAGTTCTTTATTTTAAGTGAATCAGAAGAAATTTTAAATTGAATTTATTTTAATTTTCATATAAGGATGGTGAAATAACGAAGCTTTGAGTCACAGAACTTTCTGCATAATTTGAACTTTGGGAAAACAATTTATTTGAATTTTAGATGTAGCATTACTTTGTTGTTTATAAAACATTCAGCTTATAAAACTTAAATCAGTGGTGCTAGATGCTAGGAAATTTGCCCCATCTTAAAAAATAACTTAATCTTAAAGTATTTGCATAATCTTTTTGAAGTTGATGGGGAGATCTTTGTGCTTAAAACTAAGCACATGCTTAAGCACATGCTTAAACTCTGTTGATGTTTTTTAAAGATGAGGATTTTGAAAAGAAGAGTTGAAACAGTCCCTATGGATTTCTTGCCATAGTGTCATCATGACAGATACATAATAGGTTTAATTAAGCCTTCTGCCATTCATTTTTTGATCCTTTTTTTCTTAAAGTGAATAAATAACATAGAATAATGAACTTCATGCCTTAAAAATAGCAGAACTCATTACAACTTCTTTTATCCAGCAGTTCTCAAAGAAACTGTTCTGTTGGGAAAGATAGATTTGGGTTCATCACTATGTCTGTGGCAAAACTTTGATGAAAAACTGCATTCGACCTTGCTTTACATAGGTGAACCTTTCTTTCATCCAAGCTTGTTAACAAGTCTGGAGAAATATAGAGAATCAGCACTTAAGAGGTTACATAAAACTGTGAAAACAGCATCTACTCTTTCTGTCAAAAATGGTGAAATGAAATAATATTTATCCATTGCTCATATTTCCCAACAGATCATTAATGAGTATTGCCAGACAGTTAACTTTATGGGAGTTCAACTGTATTCAGGAGTGATATCCAATGAAAGCTTCAGGAAAAAAAAATAAATATACACCTTGTCTCCTGGAACTGCCCTTCCACACAAAGTGGAACTCTTCAGAAATGGTCTTCTGAACCAATCTACAGTGACTGGTCTCTTACAGCATAAGACCCAGCTAAGAGATCTGGTAGACTTTGTATGTGTTTTCTGTCCCTTCAGTTCTGCTTTTGAAGCTGTCTGAGGATTGCAATAAGTTTCCATTTCTTCCACTGCTATGTCAGCTTTAAAAGGCCAACTGCCTTGCCTCTGTATGGGTTCACTTTAAAGAACAGAAGAAAACCAATTCTTTCCCATCTACAAAAGAGAATGCTTCCTTTCTTTGAAGGCAAGAGGGGGATGGGAAAAATTCTCCTATCTTCTCTCTGCTGCCTTGAATCAGTATCTTGTCAGTTCCAAAAAGAGTTCCATGTCTACACTGGTAAATTAAACATTCCCTAACACTGAGAACAAATCATATCAAAAAGGATTTTGTCCACATCCATACTTCTAAACTCCTCTATCTTTTGCGATACAGAGTACTTCTAAACTTTTGGGATGGCCTATAGTCACTTCTGCTAAAATCCAAAATGTGACAAGAATTGTCTATGGTCCCACCACAGAATCTCTTGGACAGTTCTAACACTATCATAGTGTCTGTGAAAAAAAGTCCAGAGCAGGAGAATATTTCTCAATACTTCTCACTATACTACGATAGACAAAGTCTGAGCATATGGAGTCGAGAGTCTTCAGCTTATAAAGGGAAACATATACTCTGCATCTTTAAAATAAAAAGCAACCATTCCCTAGTTGTATGAAATGATGCAATTTCATGACTTGTAATTTATTTTAAAAAGTATGAAAAATGTTACTGCTAAAAAAGCACGAAACAAATCTACTCAAATCTTTGTCTAGTCTGTGTCCATCCATTCTTAATTCTCAGTCTACATCCTGATGATTCCCTGATAAAATACTTGGGACAAATACCTTTAAATAGAAGAATGTCTGAAGCATTCCAGCTACACATGAAGCCTTTCTGTAGGGCAACACTTGGGAATATGAGATGATACTAACCTGTAGTGTATTCCAGAGATTCTTTAAGGCAAAAATATTAGACTGTCCTTGATCTCCTGAAAGAAGCTACTTACTCTGCATGTGCCCAAAGGAATGTAACTCATTCCTTCACTTCATCCAGTTGACTTTTGTGTGGTGAAATCACATATTTCCTCAGCCTGAGAGGGGCATTTTTACAAAGTATTAGAATGAAGGCAGCTTTAAAATTTGAGGTCAGATCCTTAATTAGGGATTATACATCAATACTGTGCAAATCTGATTCTCATTATAGTAGGTTACTAGCTTCAGAGAAGAGTATCAATTCTGGATGTACTCCATTGAGCAACATTTATTATCTCGTTCCATTTGAATTGCACATACGCATAACTTCAACCTCATTGATCCTGATATCCATCAAACATGCAAAAAAGTTATGATTATTTCAAAGTATTCAAGTGGAAATGAGATTTATTAATCTTCTTAAGTTCATTTATTGCTACATAAGTTTTGATGCCAAAAAAGTATTCTGAGATTTAAGTTCTGCTCAGCCTTTAACTCTGAAAAGGTACTTCAAACAGTATATTTTGTATTTTGTGTTCTGAGGATGCATTAGTCGAAATCAGTCATGTAGGGAGACACAGTGCGAAAGGTAATTACAGCCATTATATAAAGATGCATAGTACATCTACTGACTTCTCATTTCAGCATTGTGCATTACACTGAAGGACAGGAAGGCTGGTGTTTAACCTGCCTATAACCTACTTACCTTTTTCATAATCTAATCTATCATGTTAATGAACCATTAGTCTTGGTATTTAAATACAGATGACAATAATTAAGACTAGCTTAATCACTAAATAGGAGAATTTTGAAAGGCTGAAGAATTCTGTGCCAAGACCAGACAACAATTTCTGAATTTCCTTTTCAACTTCTAACACATTGACTATTAGCAATTATATGATCTCTCAACTCACAGCATTCCACATGTTGAAGATTGTGGTGATCACAACTCTACCTTCTTTCAAATTAAAGGTTTAGTTCGACTTTAAATTTCTTGTATGGCATTGTAGTGCTACTATGGCATTTCTGTCCTCACTACCCTCTCTTCGTTATCCTGACACAGCTGTATGGTGGCTTCCCTAAAGATCAGGCTTCTGATCTGCTTGAGAAATTAACATGTCTGGCAGGTTAGGATTCTGTTCACAAAGAAGCTGCACAAGTACTTGTGATAGCACAAGGCAGAGAGCAGCACAATGCTGGAAGGGAAGAAGAGGAAATGGACAACGCGTGTAAGCTGACCTGCTCAGGAACAGCACTGCATGTAAAAGCAGTAGTCACTTTTGATAGTACCTTTGGAATTCAGGGGATAAATCTAGGAAAGGCTTGAGTTCTAGCTGAGTTAACATGGCAGAGGAGGTATTAACTTTAAGAAAAGCCTGCAATGAATGAAAGAGATTGATAATGAAAGAAAATAACATCTGTAATGTGAAACATGGATAAAGTTAAAATTAGCGGAAGTCAAGCTGAGTTAGACTGACAAAAGAAATTTAAACAAATACAGATAAGTTTTTTAGCTAGGTTAATAAAAATTACTAAGAATAGAACGATATATGATGGGATAGAGTTAAAGCTAATCTACATGTGAACCTAAATTCAATGGCTGACTTTCTTTGGTTTTCTGTTAAGGACAGGATAGCTTATACAGCTGATTCTGTATGAAGCATAAGATATCAGAAACAAAAAGATATGCTACATTCCATTTGGGAATGCAGGAAGACAAGAATGCTAAAAAAAAATCCACAAATAAAACATACCAGTTGATAAAACAGAGGTTCCATGAATTCTATTAATGCAATTTAGTATTTCAGTGATATAACTTTAGAACCATGTACAGTTCCAGGTCTTTGTTCTTCTTTAGATGTTATTTTTGAGTTCAGAGCACAAGGATAAAATTAATTAAATGACCTAATGCTACAAAGATGGGAAGTATTGTCAATATAGAAGTCCTATTCTCATCTGTAATCATTACATGCACATTTAACGTTTGTACTTAATGAATGTGGTAATACCACTGGCATTTTCCATAGGATTTCATGTCATTATTATGACAAAATCCAAACAAGCTCCAAGAATAATTTCTCTCCAATGACAATATCAAAAGCATCCTCTAATGACAAACGTGTGATGATAATGTCAAGTAAAGACCACTATGTGATGATAATAGCTATGTCCTCAAACACAATATTCTTAACTTCAGTGATGCTGGGTAGATGAGTCACATCTGCACACCAGGAACTAGAAGTCTATAATTTCCTCTGTACTGATTTCGAGTCAGATATCAGAAGCTGGTTTCATAGAACATGGTGAATATGTAAAAGTAGAAAAATCTCTTTATAAAACATGTTGTAATTGTCTTCATATACAAACACACACAAAGTACTAAACAATAAAAAATCCCAAAATAAACCCATTTAATTATGTTTTAGTCCTACATCTCATCAAGCATGGAAATATATAGAAATGCCCTCAGGATTCTATAAATATGTAAATCCTGAGCCCACCCACCTACCCACAGCATACACCACACTAATTAAAAGATAATGCATTGTCAGAAACGTATGTACTGTGTGTCTAACTGCACATTAAATATTACACTGAATTTTATTAGAGTTGCAAGGTCAAACATTATCCAAGCTACACTATGAGAGATTTATCATTGTGTATGCAGTCTGAATTTCACCTTGTAAGCAAAAGTCCTACAAAATAGATACTTCACATGATCACTTTCTTCTCTTTTTTACAGTGTACCCCCTAGACTCTTTCAGGTCACAAAAAAATTACTGCACTTACTGAACAGACTTATATTTTCTATTGTTCAGTGCACAGCCCCCCCCCTTCATTAATTCAGGCTATTCAAAACCTACTCTGAAGACAAAATTAATTTCCTCAGAAGCTTTTTACGGTGCTCATCATTACAGCATCCAAGTGCTTCATGAGCATTAATACATTTATTTTTACAATGTCCCTATGAAGTGAGTAGTTATTACTATCTCCTTTTTAATAAATGGAAAACTAAGACATGGGAGATTAATACAAAATACTCAGTAATTTGGGGAGCTCTACATGAGCTCATGAGGAGCTGCTTTTCCCAAGTGCTTAGGAGAGCCAGAATGGATCATTTTCCTGTTCATCATTCTAGTACTTTTCTCAGCCTGGCTTCTGATCTCTCTTCTACTATCGATTAGGCCTCTGTGGTGGGTGGACCCAGACTGGATGCCAGGTGCCCCCTAAAGCTGCCGATTCCCTGCTCTCCTCAGCTGTATAGAGGAAAGATAAAAGTCTCGTGGGCCAAGATAAGGACAGGAAGAGATCATTCACCAGTTACCCTCGTAGGCAAAACAGACTAAAAAACCCGATCTAATATATTAGCAAACAAACAGATTAATGTAAAATAAAAGCAAATCTAAAAACACCTCCCCCCAACCTGCCCTTCTCCCAGGGCTCAACTTTACACCCAAATTCTCCTCTTCCTTCATCCAACTGTACAGTAGGATGGAGAATGGGGATTGCGGTCAATTTATCACAGGATGTCTCTGCCACTCTTTCCTCCTCAGGGGGAGGACTCCTCACAGTCTGCCCCTGCTCTGGCCTGGGGTCCCTCCCGTATGAGACCATCCTCCACTAACTTCTCCAATGTGCAGTTCTTCACCAGTTGCTCTAGTGTGGGTCCCTTCTATGGAGTGCAGACATTCAGGATCAGACTGCTATTGTGTGGGTCTCCGATGGGCTCACAAGTTCTGCCAGCAAACCTTCTCTGGCATGGGCTTGTCTCTCTGTAGGGCCATAAGTCCTGCCATGATCCTGCTCTAGCGTGGTCTTCCCACAGGGTCACAGCCTCCTTCAGGCATTCACCTGCTCCAGCATGGGATCCTCCACAGGCAGGGGAATCTCTGCTTCAGCATCTAAAACACCTCCTCCCAATCCTTCTTCACTGACCTTGGTGTCTGCAGTTTTTCCTCTCACATATCCTCCCTCATCTCTTCATCTGCAACTACTCTTTGTGGGGTTCTTTATTCCTCTTTTACTATGTTATCCCAGAGGCTCTACCACTACCACTGATAGGCTTTGCCTTGGTGACTCCATCTTCGAGCTGGCTGGCATTGTGTCTGTTGGACATCGGGGAAGCTTCAAGCAGCTTCTCGCAGAAGCCACCCTGTAGCACCCCCACTACCAAAACCTCACCACATAAACCAAATATAGCCTATGACTACATTTGTGGATTCCTTACTTACCAAAAATATCTATTTGACTAAAATATAATGTAACATCTTGCTAGATCACTTTAATCTCCTTGTGTTTATTTTGTTTTATTGCCTGCATTTCTTCAGTCTCACATTTCCCAGTTCAGGGTTCCTAATCTCACTTTCCTTCGTTGTCCTTATTCAGTAACTTCTATGGCATACTTTTCCATCCAGAACCTTCCGCATCCTTAAGAAGATAAATGACTATTTGATTATATGCTACTGACTTTTCTGTTTCCTGTACTTGCCTTCTATGTTCCTTTACAGTTTAAAAATGAAAGGGTTACTGTTCCATCTCAACTGGAGCCTAAGAAATATAGAAAATCTTAATTTATGATCATCACTAGCCATGACAAACTGCTAATATTGATAAGAACTCTTAGAAGTTTTCTTTCTTTGTTTCACTGCTTGTTATAAAAGGTCTGGTAACGTGTACTAATGTGATATTGGGAAGTAGCACCTCTTAAATTTTAATTAATGTTGCTATCTCATTAAAATAATATCTGCCAAAAGAAGTGGAAGCATCATAGATAAAATCAGTCAGAGAATGTAAAAGCTGAACTGGAATATTTGTAAGAAAATCATAGCTAACTGAACAAAAGATGCTAAGTATTCTCAATTCAACTTTGCCTTGCAGCAATCTCAACAGAGGAGCCAATCCTTTAAGTACTTTATCTTGCAAAACACAATCACTAGCAGTTCACTCCAAGTCACTGGGATTGAACTGAGGATAAAGATCTTTGCTGCATATTTTGGTCAAAGTTCTCTGAAATGTGTAGAGTTGTGTGCTATGTGAACAAAGGATGTTAAAAACTGGGATATTAGCTCCACAGAAGATCTAAGCACTTTACTTTTTCTAACATACATTTGACCTGGTTTTTATTTCTTTCACAACAGAATTCCAAAGCAGTATATTTTGGAGTCAATGAAATATGATGTTTTAATAACATGAAGTAATTTTGTATATCTTTCTTAAGAAAATAATGTTTAGAATTTTTACCACATCATTTTGAGTAGGTATAGTCTGGCTTTGTATAATACTTAAAATTCTATATGAAATTCATATATATGTGTAATATGTACTAAAATGTGGTAAGACTGAGACAGTCTTTTGACTCAAAATTGCCAAAGCACAAGCCCAAATTACTTTTATTCATGACTGTTCTTACAGAACATTTCTGAACTTGTAGCTTTCCAAACTTAAAAAATGCTTACAATACCAAGACCAAAATGCCTTTATAATGATCTGACAATTTTTCTTCTAAAAGTTATATCACTTTAGAGTCTTTACTGTTCTGTTCTAGTTATTCAGTTGTTGAAGTGGAACTGTAAGAAAATAATCTGATGAGGAACGTAAGGCCATAGAAGAAGTTATAGTCAACTGCCACTGTTGCAGTGCTGTTTTATCTAAAATGCCTCTTTTTAATCCATGCCAAGATGTTCTATAAAATTTATCTTTAAATTACCTGATCCACAGCCAATAAATCATCCTTGTTCAGCATACCTACCTGGTGACAAATGCACACACAGTCTGCCTAGTCTCCTAGACCTAAAGTGCTGTTTAGCAGCTTACCTTTATTTGTTGCTGTCACATACAGCCGTAAATGTGTGACCAAAGCACGTATGCATAATTTCCCTTGGGGAAAATATTAACATAAAAGAGGGTAGAGACTACAAATGGTAGACCAGAGGAAAAAAAATAAATAAAAAATAAAACTCCAGACCTAAAATCTGTGGATTCTCTAATGACTTTAAGCAAACTTTGTATCAGAACAATAATGTGAAAAGAAATATGCTTTACAAAGACATTTAAAGAAAGATATTAAAGTAGCATATAAAATTACTCTCCACATTATTTGGGACCAAAATCAACTGAGTATTTTTAAATTACACATATATAAGCATGTATAAAATTTGTTCAAACTTGAAAATAATTAAATTTAAATGTTTACTATCACAGGTACCTTTACTCTTTTAAATATGTTTACTGAAATACACATAAATAATATAAAACCTGGGAGTGGGACTCAATGATCCTTATAGCTATTACCCAACACAAGATATTTTATAAACCTAAGAATTAAGGTAACAAGAGTAATTAAAATTGCTTATTTTAAAAGACTTGATGCAATCATCATAGGATCATGGAATGGTTTGGTTTGGAAGGGCTCTTAAAGATCACACAGTTCCACCCCACACACCCCCATCATAGGTGGGGAAACCCTCCACTAGACCAGGTCACCCAAAGCCCTAACAAACCTGATCTTGAACATTTCCAGGGATGGGACATCCACAGTTTCTCTGAGCAGCCTGTGTCAGTGCCTCACTACCCTCATGGAATGTCTCTCTAACACCTAATCTAAAACTCCCATCTTTCAGTTTAAAGCCATTACCCCTTGTTCCATCACTGTGGTCCCCAATAAAGCATCTTTCCTCATCTTTCCTGTAGGCCCCCCAAACATTAATTTTCAAACCAGTCATATATTGTCTTGTAAACTAACATAGAGTTTGTATAAAGGAATAGCATGGTCTACAGAGAAAGATGGAATCCTATCAGACAGATTTTTTTAAGAGTACTTTTGTTTTTCTAGGTGATACATTTTGACACTTACCAGGGCCTCAAACTGCTCATCTCATCATTTTAGGAGGCATTCTCTTTCACAATAATAATGAATCCTCATACCAGTTGTTTTGTAGATCAAATAAATTGTTCTCAGTCCTATCTAATAAGTTTGAAGTCTTTTTGCTTCCTACAAAAATGTTTGCAGATCAGTAAAACATAATGGTTTCTATTTTAAATAGCCAAGCTTTCCAGACCAGTTACAAAGAATTCTTGTCTTCAGACTTTATTAATTTAGAGTTTAGCACTCAGTGACAGAGTTTTCTAATGAAGGCAGTGTTCAGCAGTCTTCTTCAGTTACACAGGGCTGCCAAGTTTTATTCCTTTTTCTTTTATTTTCACGTTGAGTATCCTGAAATATGATGTGTTTTCTAGTACATTGCATGTACGTTCTGTTCATTCTTATCTCTGTTAATGAAAAACAATCAAGGCAAGTGAATCCGTCACTGATGTAAAGGATGCAAAGCAAGCGCTTTCTTAAAGCAAGAAATACTGTTTGTGATTTAGCAACTGAAAAATCTGTAAATTATGTCGTATAGCTCCATGCTTTCGCTATTAACGCTCTTAAAATGCTCTCACCCGCTTTAGCAGATATTATTTCCAGATTGTAATTATGATATATATCTTTTAAGCCAAGACTAATGATATGTCTGTTGTTGCCATGAAAATGCATGCAAACTAGGTCAGTGCTGCAATATGATGGTAATTCCTCATTTTGTAAATGTTTTAGATTCCAGAGGATTCTGCTTCTCGTTTTGCTCAAATCTACCTTAATACTGAGATGAAATATTTATACTGGAGTTAGTTCAATCAGGCAGTCATTTTGTTTGACAAATTGGGTCACCTTTTGGGGAATTAACAGTTTGTAATACACAAGCTCATGTGAGATTTTGATATACTTGTACTCGTCATTGTGAGCACCACGATATTAGCACACATGGTCCAATGCTATAACCTTGTGGCAAAACAGTTGGAAAGTGCACATAAAACTCTGTGGGTAAAATAGTAGCATAAGAATTTGATACTAAGAAAATCAAAACCAAATCTTTAGAACTCAAGAGGGAGAAAACAGATACCACAGAAACTGTTTTCCATCAGTAAACTGGCATTTTTTAAAAGCTTTATCAAATACCTTCTCACCATGCTTGCATGTATATCCATATTGTCTTGTTTTTTTTTAATTTAATTTGCTCAAATAAATATCCTGGAATAATCTGTTAAAAATAGATAAATAGGCAGAGTTTTAAACAACGGTTAATTTTAATATTAAAGATATTTCATTCTCTTCAGTGTTAATGATTTTGAGAAGAGAGATGAAACAAGTGACATTGATTTTCTAGATAGAAACCAACTGTCAGGCTACAATTTGAGACTTGGTTCCCATATTAATCATTAGTGAGCATCTCACATCTCAATGGGATCTGCGTTATCACATCTATGGGACCTGCTATCTGGAATTGTATCAATGGATTGCTTTGCCATTAGAAGGGTCTCATTCACTGACTTCCTATAAGTTATCCAACATGCCCATCAGTTTTTGAATAAACACAGACTGGGAAAGATTTACATGATAGCATACCTGAAATTAAGTTTGAAGTAATTACAAATATGGTAATTTTACTCTATCTTATAGACAGAGCCTACAAATAGCGTACCTACAGGGAGTAACTTTACATTCAGTGTTTGTACCTTTCTGACAGCACAAATTACCAGAAGTAGAAATACTTTCCTTACATTAAGCATAAGCATTTTGAAAAAAGGCTATAATAAAACGTTTACAGGTTTCAGTATTTGAATTATAATGGCTGCAAAGATGGTGTTTGTGCTTCAACTCTTTAAATTACTGCTTGAAAAGCGAATGCATTTAGGCACTTAAGGTTTGATTTATAAAACTGCTATTTACTTTTATGCGGGTTCTTTGCATAGTTTACTTGGTAAAAGTAGAACACACTTAGTTTACATAAATTATATTTTTTTTCCCTTGTTCATGAAAACTTTTGTGGATGTTACATAGTTGTTCTCATCTCAGGAATGCACGTTAAGGTAAAAAGGGTCTGAAGGTGTGAAAGAACTCTGGTAGTATCAGACTCAATAATTAGATTGCACTGCAATATATTTTATTTAAAGAAAAATAGTGGGAACATTTTACAGTGAAGTGTGGAAGGTAGACCTGCCTGGAGGAATGTCAGACTGACAAAAAAACCCCAAAACATTTCCTTTCTTAATCTGTGTTGGGTCTGATCTGGCACTTCCAGTATATTCACACTTAACTTCTTGCTGGGTGATTTTTCTATTTACCTTCCCTACATACATTGTTCAACAAAATAGTGTTAACATGCTACCTAGGACAGCTTCCTAGCTGCAATCTCAATTTCCAGTGATTACTACCTGTGACAACTTTGAGTTAGGTACCAAAGGTCTGTAGCATTCATAACTGAAGTATAAGCGGAAAACTGATGAACACCTATGCAAGTGTTCCCAAATTCTAGTATGTTCTAAATACAGGGGAGAGAGAAGAAAATAATTTTATACGTTTTCTGTTATAATGAAAAAGCCAAACACATTAACATGATAGATGAGATAGAGGATCGGGTGACAAGTAACATGGAGAAAGCAGAGGCACTCTTTTTTTTTTTTTTTTTTTTTTTTCTCCCCTTGGTTTTACACTGGCAATTGCTCTTCTCATGCCTCTTAAATTTTTAATCTCAAGGCAGGGACTGGAGGAATGCAGTCACATCCATCACAGGGGAATTGGATGGAATGGAATGGAATGGAATAAGAATAGAATAGAATAGAATAGAATAGAATAGAATAGAATAGAATAGAATAGAATAGAATAGAATAGAATAGAATAGAATAGAATAGAATAGAATAGAATAGAATAGAATAGAATAGAATAGAATAGAATAGAATAGAATAGAATAGAATAGTGGGAGAAAGGAAGAATAGAAGAATAAAAGAACGGAAGAACAGATGGATAGAGTAGAAGAATAGAAATAGAAATAGAATAGTTCAGTTGGGAAGGACCTACAATGATCACTTAGTCCAACTGCCTGACTGCTACAAGGCTGATCAAGCTAAAGCATGTTTTTAAGAGCATTGCCCAAAATGCCCAAATGCCTCTTAAACACTGACTGGCTTAGGGCATTGACCCCCTCTCTAGGAAGCCTGTTCTAGTGTTTGACCACCCTCTTGTTAAAGAAATGCTTCCTAATGTCCAGTCTAAACCTCCACTGGTGAAACTTTGAATCCTTCCCATGCAGGAACATGTTTCCACTCCTCTCCTAATTTATATTTGTGTACAGCATTACTCTATCCTCAATTCAGAATCTGGGATTTGGTCTTACTAAATTTCATGTCATTTATGATTGCTCAATGCTCCAGTCTATCTAGATTGCTCTCTTGTCTCCCAAAAGAGTGAACAACACCTCCAAGTTTAGTATCACCAGCAAACTTGATTGGTGGATGAAAAATGGGACGTGATATGGCACTGAGCACTTACAGCACAGAAAAACAATCATATTCTTCCTTGATCATTCTGGCCTCTTATAGAAACTGATATCTTCCTTATTATCATAAGATATTCTACTCAATACTTAAAAAAAGGAGGGGTGGTGATTTTTTTACACCAGGACTGGGTAATCTAATGGTTTAGAAAATTATCTCAAGGGGAATTCTTAAGTGGCCAAGTTTTATTTACAAAGTTAAGGAGCACTGTGACCATGTTAGTGCTGTCCCAACATTTAATCTACATAACTTCTGTTCTAATTATTACCTAACTTCTCATTCCCAGGAGTCAAATGCTTCAATCTTCTTTTTATGAAAAAAATTGAATCCTATTCCTGTTATTGGAATCAAAAGCAGAAATAGAGAAAATAATATTTTTAAGGATTGTTAGGAATGTGGCCACCTCCTCCAGCTACTGTGCAGAGGACTTTCCTGCCCAGCCACTGGAGCCCAGCCAGGTGCACAGAGACACATAGGACACTTACACAAGTGGTCATACATATTGACAAAAATAAGGCACAGCCTTCATCAGCACCTAGATGCAGGTCACACATAAACCACGCACAGACAGTCGAGAATCCTCCTCTTATTCATCTGGTAGATAAAATTTCACTAGTGCAGAAAAACAGAGGACATTTTCCAGGTTCACAAGCCCACACACATTTTCAGATCACTTAAGCACTGGCATGACAACTTGTCTACCCACCATGCCTGCCTTTATCCCAAGCCTACTTTACACACTTTGCAAGTCCCCTACTCATTGGCTGGTCCAGCTTGATGCCCACTGACAAATCTACAGCAATCACACAGTCATCTTTGCCCAACAGATTCCCTGGTCCAGACTTGACTAGTCCAGGTTTAATTTTGCTAGTGAGTACACATGCACACTCAGGCATATCAAGTTTGGTGTGTTTGATCCCCCAGTAGCCTGCACCAGGGGCATGGACTGTCACCTGCATTCTTGTTCCAGCGACTGGTGTAGTGACCCTCACTCACCTTGCTTCCCCCCCAGCAGCTGGTTCTAGGAGCACACATCTTTTCTGCACCCATGGCTGGAGGTTAAAGGGCACACTGGCTCCAACAGCTGGCACCAGTTTTCACTCACACACACAGAGGTGTCATCAGTAGCTGGCACTTAGTAGTAGCACACATATGCATGAGATAGAGTGAGATTATGCAGAGACGTTGTTAAGAAAAGTTTAATAAGAAGCTATAAAAAGACAGGAGCGAGAGATTGCAGTGATCAGACACAGAGTTCTGCAAGGCAAGTGTATTGACCAGGCTATTTTATATGTGACCAACCCTTTTTATACTACCGTCTCCTTTGTTCCCCCCAATCCCCATTCCCCTGCAAGCACCAAGTGGGTTTGTACAGCTCTATCATTTTGGGTCCCCCTGCCATCATTTGCAGTCTTATCAGTTGCAAAGTCCAATTTGCTCTCCTTGAAGGTGATGCCAGTGTTTTCTTTACTGTTCATCAATTAGTGTGACTGGTGAGGTTTGTTTCTTGTCATTGTTTCCCCATTTGTTTAGTCAGTTCTTTGTCTTGTGTCTCTGTACATGCCTTTTCTGGTTCCCCCTTTTCCTTTAGTTTCCCAGTTAACAAGGTCCCCCATCATATAGCCTTGCTGGAATAACTTCTTACAGTCTCACTTGCCCTCATCAATTATTGTGACTGACCAGGTTTCATTCTTATCACTGCCCTGTATGTTTTCTTTATGGCTTACTCCTTTTCTTTTTACACTTTTTTTTTTCCATTGGCAAAGGGATTTGATGAGATAGCATTAAAGGAGCAGACACTGTCCTTCCACATACACTTACAAACATAACTAGTGAGAAAATGTTGCATCATTTTTTCACCACATTATTATTCTTTCCCACCTCTACTATCACTCTTTCCATTCATAATCAGAGGTACCAGAAAATACTGAAGCTTGGGGCAAATATGTTTCTAATAACCCAAATTAACAACAAAAGAACTATTCTTACAGACTTTACAGCTGCTCATTTTTTCAAGCGGTGTCAGTTCATACTTTGCTTTTCCACAAGTGTTAGATAAATATAGTAGTATTGGGAACATTAAAGCAACACTAGACTGTCTTGTAATGCATTTTGCAGTAATTTTCCTTTCATCCTCAACTGCTATGTGTTTTTGTCATAACCATCATGAGAAAGCAGGCTCTGGTAGTAATGAGGAGTGTGACCCCTCATTCTATTTGCATGAATTTGCACAAATTAATGTTTCTTGGGGATTTTTTTTCCCCCTGATCTTGAACTCCACATTTCACAAATTCTTCCTTATATAAAAAGTAAGCATCTGACAATTCACCTCTCTGTAGTAACCACAGTACATGTATCATTTTATTCTCTTCCCTGCAGCTCCTCAGAGACTAAATTCTGATCTTTCAGCTTACCTGTAACAGATATGTGTACAATGATATAACAGCACTTTTTCAGCTCTGCTATAATTATCAGATAGCCTAAAATGACAATTCACTGCCTTTCTTTTCTACATCATATTCTGTGCACATAGTTCTGGACCTCTCTATGAGCTTAGATCTGTGTGAATAGTGTCCCTGTTAAAACTGTTGTTAATCAATTAATTACATGTCACAGAAGTAATATATATGCATACCAATGTATTTAAAATACAAATATATGCTTTATATCTGTGTAGCTGATAGGCATACACACATGTATACACATATATGTATAGATTAAAAATTTCTGAGACAACTATTATCCCCAGAATTCTGTATTAAATGTTATTCTATACAGGACTGCTTTACTTGCCATCGCTTTATGCTATTAGCTGTTTCTGCTCTGTCCCTTGGACTATGTTTGCCCAAGGCTTTACAAAGCAGCAGCTGAGCGAGATAATAATAACAGTGTCCAAGGCTGAGAAGCACAGCAGGATCCTTTGGTAAAAAGATGTGTAATATGAGGGAGATTTGAACCACAGAATGTACTAAGTCTTGTAACAGTCATTACCTTCTGTTAGCCTCCAAATTTTCTTTTGTGAACTTAATTCTTAAATGATTTGTTCTCCTGAAGAAATTAATAAGTGAAACAGAAGAAATTGTTTGCAATTACACCTTGAGGTTACTTTTCAAGGGGCTGGTTCCTCCTGCACAAATTTGACCAAAACTTCTTTTACTGACAGAAAATGAATCTATCATTTTAGAACCTAGACAGAAGAATACATGTAAAATGTTGAGTTTAATAGACTGTCCTCTGATCTAACCGCTAGATCAGTTAAAAAGCTGCCCAGGCAAGTGGTTGAGTCACCATCCCTGGATGTGTTTAAACAAAGGGTAGAATATGGTTTAGCATAGGACAGGAATGGTTGGACTTGATGATCTTAAAGTTCTTTTCCAACCTTGTAATTCTGTGATTCTAATGAAGATTTTCATTAGAATAATATTGAAAATGACCCAAGAGATAGTGGATACAAGGTTGCTTTTCTAGACCTGTGAAAGAAATTAAAAAAAAAAGATTAAAAAAAAATAATCCACTGATTCCTACTGCACAGCAATCTTCCTGCTCTTTTCCTACCATCACAACAGTCTGCTGGAATACAGAAACTACCAAGGAAATGGACTGACATAGTTTCTGCCACCTTGCTTAAAGTCAACAGATAACACTGTGAACAGAACACAGATCTTCCCAGGGAGTTCAGTTGCTCACATAGAGCTCTGTGGATAAGAAAAAAAAATAATCTAAGTTTTAAGGAGCAGTTTATTTTCTTTTCTCAGCCTAGGTGTAGATTTCCCATTTGAGATTTAGCAGGGTCAAGAGTTTTGAGCTCCTTTGTCTAACAGGATGAAAGGGATCTTGTATGACCGCCACACTCGCTTTAGGCTGTGGTACAGTGTTTCCTGTGGTGATATTATTTGTTCCTCTGTCTTGGCTCATGTTGCCCTATGTGTCACCTCCCGGTGGCAGTCTGTCTCTCCTCAGCCGTCTCATCTCAGGAAATGACTGTTTTGAATTATTCCAGTTTCCATTTTATTGGAGCTCTTAGTCAAAAATCAAGGTTATTCTTTCCATACCGACAGTATGATGATTCATGATCTTCCTCTCTACCCTGTCACTTCTGGGGCCTAAAAGTTTAAAATTATGTTGATGAATGGGAGAGGAATTGGAGGACTGAGTAGAAAAAAAAAAAAAAAACCAGCAGATTTTTTTCTGAAAAGATTGAACTTTTTTGTTTAGCTCTACAAAGGAAAGTTACAGATGCAGTAATATGTAATAAAAATTAAATCTAGCAGATGAAGCAAAAAAAAATTCTGCATTTGGAACTTAAAGTGTTTGTTTTGGTTTTTTTTAATTGGGAATAAGTTGCAACTTCACAGTGAAAAAAAAAGTCATTCGTCTTGGTTTTCTTTCCTGGAAGAGATGTCTATTTTAAACACCAGTTAATTTAGAGGAATCTTATAGTTCATGTCACACAGGAGTTATAGTAGATTATTGCAATGGTCATTTCTGTACTTATCACTTCTTAATGTACCTAGAGATGTTTAAAAATTGCATTCTCTATTTTTTACTGTTTTGCATTTTCTGTTTGGAGCAACATAGCAGTTATTCACTCGCTGAATACTAGCTGAAGTAAAGGTAAAACTTTCACAAATGGTCTTTCATTAGGACTCATGACAACTTGATTTATTGGTATACCTGAGGGTATGTAGTCTGATTAGCTGCTTGACTTTGACATACCATCTTTTTACTCATGGGATTTCTGAAATTTACTTTTGCACGTTTTCTCTTCTCCAGTCAACTACATTTGAGATACCTGATTTATTCTCTGTGACAATCATTGCACTAACCTAGCCATCTCTAACCATATAAAAAATTACTCATGTAGACATGAAGTAAGTGACCCTTAATGTAGCCAAAATTATTAGTAATATATTTTTATTTTCCCTATATTTTATTCCTAAATTGTCTCACCCCAAGAGGCAGTTTGCTAACTCTACTCTTCTGGCAGAGAGGTTCTTTAGAGAAATTCAAAACTTGATCAGACAGGGCAGCCTGAAAAAAGCTGGTCTTGCCTTTAACAGAGGGTTGTAAATGATCTCTGGAGATCCCTTCCAACCTAAATTATTCTATGACAGTTTTATGGAGGAGAAAGGAGAAGTTTCTTGGCCAAAGTCAGACTCTAGTTCCATGTTTGAATTCAAATTAATGTGCTATGAATAGTAGGCTGGATACCTGTGACAGAGATTTGACTGTGCACACCTGCTGTACTCCAAACAGAAAAACAATGCAAAAGATCTGGCTGAAACATAAGCTGTCATTTTTTGTCTTCCATAAGGATGAAACAATAAAAGATGGAAATGGCTTGAGCTCCTTCTTATAGTTGTACACTCACATAAAGTGGTCAAAATCAGGGAAAAATGTGGGTATCACTTCTCTTTCCAAGGTGGATAGAAGGTGCTGCCAGCAGGTGTGCTATTTTTGTGAGTATGCAGATTTAGAAGGTGCTTTCATGTGCAGAGAGAAGCTGGAGCCATGCCTCTGCACAAAGAACAGCTCTTCTGCATTTCTAGCTTCCAAGGATGGTCAAACCCCACATATTTTAGGCACTGTTTTGGGTGAGGCAGTGTCACAGGGTGACCTAGGATAATCTTGTCAGTGTACTTCTTTCTACCCAATGGAAAATGCAGAACTGCTGTCTAGCCAGGATGCACATAAAAACCCTTTTAGACCCCCTGCTCAAAGCCTGTGCATGTTGTTTCTGTACATTACATACCACTAAAAATATGGTTTGCTTACGTGGGCTTAAGAACAGTGGCTGCCTTATACAGAGTTCTGGTACTGGTTGTCCTGGTTTCAGCCAGGGGCTTCAGCCAGGAAGGGGCTAACCTGCTGGGCTCGGGACAAGTAACTCAAATTGACCAATAGGATCATTCCATGCCAGTTACATCATGCCGAGTATAAGAAGCAGGGGGTGTTGCAGTGTTGGCGCGCGAACAGCAGGGACCGGGCGGAAGTGTGCTCGGGGCTTTGTTTACTCGCGGCGCGAGCTTGGGTCCTGTGTGTTGCGGCTGGGTTTGCGCGGGCGGCGGCGCGGTGTCCGTTACGGGGAGTGCGCGATCTGAACTGCTCATCTCAGCAAAAGGTTGTATTGTTCATTGTTATTTGTTCTTCCCCTGTTATTTCCAGTAAAAAATACCCTTATCCCAACTTGCGGGGCTCGTGCTTTGGTTTTCCCCCCCCCGCTCCGGGGGAAATCTGAACGCGTGGTCCCCGGCTCCGGCAGAACCACAACATATTTTGGCGCCTGAACGTGGGGCAATAAAGGTTGGGATAACGGTAGATCTGACTCTGACCCGGTTGCAATTACGGTAAAAGTTGTAAGGATGCTGTTTAAGATGCTGTGGGTATTATTTATAAAGGTGTGGTCCTGGCTGTGGAAAAAAAACCTCAGCAGGCTGTTTGCAGTCCTGGCAGGATGTTGTATCATCTCGGGGCTGCAGCTTCCCTGCTTGTTCCCATACTTTGCTCTAGTGTGCTTTATGACAATGTTTTATGATGCAGTTATATTAGTGACTATGAGTTTAATCTGGAAAGTGTATGAGGTTTTGCGGTCCTGTCTAGTCCCTGGGCTGAGAGGGGCTGGTGGTGGTGGCCATTTTGGTGAGAGCACAGAGGGAGAGAACTACACTGGTTTTTTTCCTTTCTGGGCTAAACATAACAGCTCTTATGAGAGTTTTTGAAAACTTTCACCATCACCTTGACATGGAAACTATGGCCACAGTGCTAGAAGTTCTTCTGCACTTGATCCTGCTTTCATCATATATTAAGAGCAGGTTTATGAATACTGCTCAAGAGGTTTCCCAAAGGCAGGATAACCACGAGGGGCAGGACAACCACGAGGGGCAGAACATAGGCCATTACCTAAGTACGGCTCAAACACTGCTTGATATCAGACAGCGCTGTCTGCATTGTCCGTACTGTCAGGGGGGAGGGGAAGAAAACAGATTGTCAGGTACTGCAGCAACCCCTGTAATTGGCACTGCAGCTGCGGCAACCCCTGTAATTGGCACTGCAGCTGCGGCAACCCCTGTAATTGGCACTGCAGCTGCGGCAACCCCCGTAATTGGCACTGCAGCTGTGGCAACCCCCGTAATTGGCACTGCAGCTACTGCAACCCCTGTAACTGGCACTGCAGTTACTGCAATCCCCACAGCAGACACCACTGATGATCAAAAGAAACAATCCCCACCAGTGTCTGTCGCCCCGGTTCAAAAGAGAAAATACACAAAAAAATCAGTTCGTACAACAGCTGATGATGATGATCAACCGGGCCCATCAGGGGGATATCAAGATGAGGCAGAACCAGAGGTTGTCACCCGATCCCTGTCCCTGAGTGAGCTTCGTGAGGTTAGAAAGGATTTTAGCCGCCAACCTAGTGAGCCCATTGTCACCTGGTTGCTTCGGTGCTGGGATCATGGGGCTAATAGCTTGGAGTTAGATGGCAGGGAGGCCAAGCAGTTGGGATCCCTTGCCAGAGAAGGAGGCATTGATAAAGCCATTGGAAAAAGGTCAGGAATCCTCAGCCTCTGGAAACGGTTACTGTTAAGTGTGAAGGAAAGGTACCCCATAAAAGAATACATTACATGCCGTATGCCCAAGTGCGACAATATGGAAAGAGTTGTCCAGTACCTTAGAGAATTAGCTGTACGGGAGATAATTAGTTATGACTTGAACAATTCACAACTCCCTGCCGATCCTGATGAAGTCCCGTGCACCCCAGGCATGTGGCGAAAGGTTGTACAAAGTGTACCATCAGGGCACGTCAATTCACTGGCAGCAATAGACTGGAGTGATACGGATCTACCAACTGTAGCCGATGTGTCTTATAGGCTCCGCAAATACCAAGACAATATTTCCCTCTCTGTCATCGCAGCAGTAGAGAAACTGGTCCAGCGCCTTGACAACAATGTGTACAGCTCCCGACCCTTGCAGAGCAGTGTGGCAGCTTTTGGAAGAAGGCGTCCATCATCCCGAGAGGGAGAAAACCGAGGGTACTCACCACGAGGTAAACTGTGGTTTTACCTGGTTGACCAAGGGGAGGACATGAGGAAGTGGGATATGCAGCCCACTTCAGCCCTTCGAGCACGAGTGAATGAGCTGCAAGGTAAAACAATCGCACGTCGAGATTTCACCAGGAGGAACGCTGCACCAGTTACCACCGAACAGAACCCTCGACCAAGCAGAAGGCCTATCTACACTCCTGATATGTCTGATCCTCTTGAGGGAACCTCCAAGTCATTCATGCACTCAATGAACGGCAAGTATGATCAGCAGCAATAGAGGGGCCCTGCCTTCAGCCAGGTGGAGGAGAGGGATAACAGAGTTTACTGGACGGTGTGGATTCGATGGCCTGGCACGTCAGACCCACAAGAGTACAAGGCTCTAGTGGATACTGGTGCCCAGTGTACTTTAATGCCGTCAAATTATAAAGGCACAGAACCTGTTTGCATTTCTGGAGTCACAGGGGGGTCCCAACAATTGACTGTACTAGAGGCTGAGGTAAGCCTGACTGGAAAGGACTGGGAGAAACACCCCATTGTGACTGGCCCAGAAGCTCCATGCATTCTAGGTATAGACTATCTCCGTAGAGGGTATTTCAAAGACCCAAAAGGGTACCGGTGGGCTTTTGGAATAGCTGCTGTGGAGACAGACGAAATTGAACAGTTGTGTAACTTGCCTGGACTCTCAGAGGATCCTTCTGTTGTGGGGTTGTTGAAAGTTGAAGAACAGCAAGTGCCAATTGCTACAACAACAGTACACAGACGACAGTACCGAACCAACCGAGATTCTCTGATCCCCATCCACAACCTGATTCGTCAACTGGAGAGTCAAGGAGTGATCAGCCGGACTCGCTCACCCTTTAATAGTCCCATATGGCCAGTGCGGAAGTCCAATGGAGAGTGGAGGCTGACAGTAGATTATCGTGGCCTAAATGAAGTCACTCCAGGTATGAGTGCTGCTGTGCCGGACATGCTGGAACTCCAATATGAATTGGAATCGAAAGCAGCTAAGTGGTATGCCACGATTGACATTGCCAATGCCTTCTTCTCAATCCCACTGGCGCCAGAGTGCAGGCCACAATTCGCTTTCACCTGGAGAGGTACACAATATACGTGGAATCGTCTGCCCCAGGGGTGGAAACACAGTCCCACCATCTGCCATGGACTAGTCCAGACCACTTTGGAAAAGGGTGAAGCACCAGAGCATTTACAGTACATTGACAACATCATTGTATGGGGCGACACAGCAGAAGAAGAGTTTAAGAAAGGAGAAAAGATAATTCAAATCCTCTTAAAGGCTGGCCTTGCCATAAAACAAAGTAAAGTCAAGGGTCCTGCACAAGAGATCCAGTTTTTAGGAATAAAATGGCAGGATGGACGTCGTCAGATCCCCATGGACATTATCAATAAAATAGCAGCCATGTCTCCACCAAACAATAAAAAGGAAACACAGGCTTTCTTGGGCGTTATAGGTTTTTGGCGAATGCATGTGCCAAACTACAGTTTTATTGTGAGCCCACTCTACCATGTGACTCGAAAGAAGAATGACTTCCAATGGGGCCCTGAGCAGCAGCAAGCCTTTGAGCAGATTAAACGTGAGATAGTCCACGCAGTAGCCCTTGGACCTGTCCGGACAGGGACAGATATTAAAAACGTGCTCTACACTGCAGCGGGGGAGAATGGCCCTACTTGGAGTCTCTGGCAGAAAGCACAAGGGGAGACTCGGGGTCGACCGCTGGGTTTTTGGAGTCGGGGCTACAAAGGATCAGAGGCCAATTACACTCCAACAGAAAAAGAAATATTGGCCGCCTATGAAGGAGTTCGAGCTGCTTCAGAGGTGATTGGAACTGAAGCCCAGCTCCTCCTGGCACCCCGACTGCCAGTGCTGGGCTGGATGTTCAAAGGGAAGGTCCCTTCTACGCATTATGCCACTGATGCTACATGGAGCAAGTGGGTTGCATTAATTACACAGCGAGCTCGAATAGGAAATCCCAATCGCCCCGGAATTGTGGAATTAATCACAGACTGGCCAGAAGGCAAGGATTTTGGAATGTCACCAGAGGATGAGGAGGTAACACGTGCTGAAGAAGCCCCACCTTACAACACACTGCCAGAAAATGAGAAGCAATATGCTCTCTTCACCGATGGTTCCTGTCGCCTTGTGGGAAAGAATCGCATGTGGAAAGCTGCTGTATGGAGTCCAACAAGACGAGTAGCAGAAGCTACTGAAGGAAAAGGTGAATCAAGCCAGTTCGCTGAGGTTAAGGCTATTCAGTTAGCCCTGGACATTGCTGAAAGAGAGAAGTGGCCAATGCTCTATCTCTACACTGATTCATGGATGGTGGCCAATGCCCTGTGGGGGTGGCTGCAGCAATGGAAGAAGAACAACTGGCAGCGGAGAGGCAAACCCATATGGGCTGCTGATCTATGGCAAGACATTGCTGCTTGGGTAGAGAAGCTTGTCGTAAAGGTACGTCATGTTGATGCCCATGTACCTAAGAGTCGGGCCACAGAAGAACATCAAAACAACCATCAGGTGGATAAGGCTGCTAGGATTGGAGCAGCTCAGGTAGATCTAGACTGGCAACGTAAAGGTGAGCTATTCATAGCTCGATGGGCTCATGATACTTCAGGTCATCAGGGGAGAGATGCGACATATAGATGGGCACGCGATCGAGGGGTGGATTTGACCATGGATGCTATTGCACGAGTCATCCATGAATGTGAGACATGTGCTGTAATTAAACAAGCCAAGCGGTTAAAGCCCCTTTGGTATGGAGGGCGGTGGATGAAATATAAATATGGGGAGGCCTGGCAGATTGATTACATCACTCTCCCACAAACCCGCCAGGGAAAGCATTATGTACTTACAATGGTGGAGGCAACAACTGGCTGGCTAGAGACATACCCTGTGCCCCATGCTACTGCCCGGAATACAATCCTGGGCCTTGAAAGGCAAATCCTGTGGCGACATGGTACCCCTGAAAGAATTGAATCTGACAACGGGACTCACTTCCGGAACACCCTAATAGAAACCTGGGCCAAAGAGCATGGCATTGAGTGGGTGTACCATATTCCGTACCATGCACCAGCTTCTGGGAAAATTGAGCGATATAATGGACTTTTAAAAGCTACATTGAAAGCAATGGGGGGTGGAACATTCAAGCATTGGGACACACACCTAGCCGAAGCCACCTGGTTAGTCAACTCCAGAGGATCTACCAATCGGGATGGCCCTGTCCAAACAAAGTTTCCACATACTGTAGAAGGAAATAGAGTCCCAGTAGTGCATCTGAAGAGCATACTGGGAAAGACAGTTTGGGTCATCCCTGCTTCGGGCAAAAGCAAGCCCATATCTGGAGTTGTTTTTGCACAAGGACCTGGTTGTACCTGGTGGGTAATGCAGAGAGATGGAGAAGTGCGATGTGTACCTCAACGGGATTTGATTTTGGGGGAGAATAACCAATATAATTACTAAGTAGAAATTGTAGTATAATGACTGTAAAATAACTTGTTGTTGTATATTCATTACTGCCATAATTATAATTGTTATATGTTGTATAAAAGATTTTGTTGGTTCTGGTTATGACGTAAATGGCATGGAATGAGGGGTGGATGATGTCCTGGTTTCAGCCAGGGGCTTCAGCCAGGAAGGGGCTAACCTGCTGGGCTCGGGACAAGTAACTCAAATTGACCAATAGGATCATTCCATGCCAGTTACATCATGCCGAGTATAAGAAGCAGGGGGTGTTGCAGTGTTGGCGCGCGAACAGCAGGGACCGGGCGGAAGTGTGCTCGGGGCTCGGGGCTTTGTTTACTCGCGGCGCGAGCTCGGGTCCTGTGTGTTGCGGCTGGGTTTGCGCGGGCGGCGGCGCGGTGTCCGTTACGGGGAGTGCGCGATCTGAACTGCTCATCTCAGCAAAAGGTTGTATTGTTCATTGTTATTTGTTCTTCCCCTGTTATTTCCAGTAAAAAATACCCTTATCCCAACTTGCGGGGCTCGTGCTTTGGTTTTCCCCCCTCCCGCTCCGGGGGAAATCTGAACGCGTGGTCCCCGGCTCCGGCAGAACCACAACACTGGTGATCAACTAAGTTCCTTCACAATAACTTGCCTGACTGGCACTTGAACCTGAAACCCAGAAGGTATTTATTTGTGAGTTCTCTAAAAATGTTTTCCCTTTCACAAACACTGTGTATGTATGCATAATTGAAAAATGGGTGTTTTATGCTCTCTTGTTCCTCTTCACTAATACTGGCACAAAAGCAGAGTCACAAAACTATGAAGAAGATATAATTCAGTTCTCAGCTGAATATATAATTGTTGAATTTACCTTTTATGATAGATACCCTGCAAAGTTAATGGAATGATATAAGGGATTAACTTGACCCCTTTCATCTCCACTTTCAGTAGATTAATAATTGTACTTTATTTTCTTTATCACCAGCACTTTTGATTAAACACATTTTTGTCTGTCTTATACACTGTGCTTTACAGAGCATTAGGCTGTTGGAAAATATTTATATCCTATGTTAACCTTCCGTGACTCTGAGCTTTGCCTAGTTAGATAACAAAAGCACAAGGAAACTGATCTGCACATGGGGTTATATTTGCATAACTCCATTTATTTCAGTGACACAAAGTAAATGAGAGAATCTGTTCATAGAGACCTGGCACATAAAGGAATTAATATAATTACATTTAGAACTGTCAGAACCTTTTTTAGAAAGACCATCTATGTGGCGGGCCTTTGTCATTCTGTTTACTACTGTACCTGGTATTTTTAATTTCTTGGTACTAATTCAGTAGAAAGAGTTTAATGCCCACAAAGGATTTGCACAAAAAACATGACAGTAAAATATATGGACTACTCAAAGGATGATTTCTGAGGAGACAATATTGATAAGATCATCACCGATGTAAATGAGAGAAAAACTTGAACTTACACAGATAAATAGTGTCTTTCTGCCTCTAACAGGTACCACACAGTGGCTTTATTAGATAATTTGCCTGATAGAAATGAAACTTGTGGCCAGAGTGTGTTGAATGTAACAGCTGTCCCCTGTGATCTTTATATTCATCCACATTAAAGGGTGTCCATTTACTTTAGTTGTAGAGGCTCATGTTTTTAGCACTAAGAGATTCTGACTGACTGTTACAAGACCTAAACTGCAGACTGACTGTTACAAGACCTAAACTCCTTATATATATTGAGGCAAGGAAATACTTCTATTTCAATTATTTTAATAATAATTTAATATTATTTTAGGAGTTCTTTGAATAATTACAGAGGTAATAGTCTACTGTTTAAGAGATGGAAATCAAGGACTCAGGTACTTAGCAGAAAACAGTCTCTGCCGATAATATACATTTATTTTATGACTAATGTTTACTCTGTCCAGATTCAGGCCCACCAGCTGAGGAAAAATATTGATTAACTAGAGGGAGTTCAGAGGGAGGCCACCAAGGTGGTGAGGGCTGGCCACTGTGAGGAGAGACTGAGAGAGCTGGCTTTTTTCATCTTGGACTGGAGATAGCTTCATGGAACCTAGCAGCAGCTCCTCAGTGCCTGTAGGGAAGTTAACATGGAGATGGATCCAAAATGTGGTGATTGCCAGGAGGAAAAGACAAAACAAGCACAAACTGAATGAGAGTTATAAGGAGAAACATTTTCCCTATGAGGACAGCTAGGCAGTACAACAGGTTTACCAGAGTTGGGCAGTGTCCATCCTTGGAGGTTTTCAAGACCCAAGTAGAGGCAGCTCCAAACAACCTGGTCTAACCCTCTGGATGGCCTTGCTTACACAGGTGATGAACCAGCAACCTCCTGAGTTCCTCTCAACTCCGAATTATATTCTGTTTGTGCAATGTGTGAATCCCAACTTCTTTACGTCCTTCCATCTGTTAATTAACTTTAAGTTTGGAACTGAAATAAGCACCATTGTGTCTATATTGTTGCACTGAAGTGAAATATGCTATAAGGTAAGGCTACGAAGTACTCTTTTTTCATTTTATTCAGAAGGTAAGTAAAGATGTGTATTTCCATGTTCTGAGAAACAGGAGTGACAAATTTCTTTGACACCCATTTGGATTGGAAGAAAAAAATTATAACTCTTTCTATTGATTTGAATATAGAAAAATAATTTAGGGGTTGTTTCAGCCCTAGACTCTAGGAACAACATAAAATATGTAATTAAACATCTAGCTTTAGGTTTCTGAACTAATTACTAAAGCAGTTTTACTGATAGTTTAGGAATTTCTTTAGGAGAAAAAGTAAAAATAAATAATGAGAACAGCAAGGAATTCCATCCCCCTCCCCATACTGTAAGCTTGTTGATATGACGGAATATCTAAATGACAATCTGTCTCTTCGGTTTCACAGAATTTAGCCGAATGTGTAGTTAACGGGTAGAAGACATAAAGCATCCTCCAGAAATATCAGCTTTAGTTTTAAAATAGTGGTTTTACATGTGCCCTGAAAAAAATGAAAGACAGATTTATAAGCTTATATGATGCAAGAGGAAAGTAACAGCTACAAACTGGGACTCGCATCATCTGGTTGTGTGACACTGTGGCATTTGAAGGTCAAATTGCAAAGAAAGCTCTGGCTCCATCAGCTACAATTCCTTGTAAGGGGACAAAAGATGAAAGTAGCTCTACTACTCTGTCCATGGATCTAACACTAGCACTCTGCTTGTCAGTGGAGATACTGAGGGACATCCAGGCTCAAAAGAAAAGCATACGGATTCATCCTGATTCTACCTTTCCAAACCTTTATGTCTATCATTGAGTGAGAACATGTTCTCCCCTGCTTAGCACCTGACCATCATTGCTACTTATCATCTGTATTATAAGATCTTTCTTTACTGTAAGAGAGAGTATGGAGAAAAAGGAAATTATTTTAATACATTTAAACTGCATTTATATGTTATACTACAAAGTTGTGAGCTCTTCCTTCTGGAGAGGACTGTCCTACATTGTTCTGCCACATTTTGGTGGTGTGAAACTTTAAAACTTTCTCTTCAATCTGAAGAAACAATAAGCTTCACCTTCCACATCTAGCAAAGCAATTGAAGGCCATATATGGACTAGAAATCATTTGTAGAAAACTTACATTTTTAACTGAAACTTGTGAAAGCTTGCTGGAATCAACTGCCACATGAAAATATTCATATTGCAATACCAAATGAAAAAGAACCCAGTTTCAGAGTCGATCTGCATGACAACTCCTGAGAGGTTTCTTGGCTCTGTGCTTTCCAAATGACAAACCATCATTCCATGGTAAAGATGTATGCCGACACCTTATGCACCGCAAGTGTACCAGAGCTCCTCTCAGAATGCTTGTAACAACTGTATGCATTTTTCTCATCATTGATATAATTCACTAATGTAGACTCCAAGTGCAAAACAACCTTGGAATATATTCTCAAGTATATACATACATATATCCTCAAACACCCCTCTTTTTTCTCTTTTTTTATTTACACATTGAGATAAACAAGGACACAGTGGACCTTCACTGAGACTCCACACATGAGATGTATTAAGGTGGATGCCTAGGGTGAGGCTAGCAGGGCAATAGGCACTTGCCTTTAAACAGAATCTATTTAAACATTTAAACACTTTCTTCTTTCCCTCCATCCCCCTTCCCCAACCTACTCACCCTCCCCCTCCCCTCCAAAAAAAGATAACATAAATTTAATGATTCTGGAGATTATTTCACATTAAATAAGAAGAAGGCAGGACTTGAGTTATTTCACCAAACAGCTATTGAGTAGTCTGCTGGAGGCAAAGAGAATTTGCATCCCCTTCAGAGTAGATGTATTGGACATGCCTTCTCTACAGACACTGTGCCATGAGCATCTATGTCAGCTCTACTGAAAGGCCGTGTCTATAAGATCTAACAAGACTGACCAGTCATTGTCATTGCCTACAAAATGCTTCAGGAAAGGTTCGCAAGTCTTGTGGAGAATTTCACTGCAGTAATATAAGACAAAATGACAAGAAAAAATATAGAGAAAATAAATCTGGAATGCCATTTATTTTCCAAGTGATCCCAGTGACAAAGAACACAACATTTAAGTTAATTACAAAACAACAGACCAAAATTAAGATTAGCATGAATAAAAGTAATTTCAACTAAGGCCAGGTTGGATGGGGCTTTGGGCAACCTGGTCTAGTGGAGGGTATCCCTGCCCATGGCAGGGGGGTTGGGACTAGGTGATCACTGAGAGCCCTTTCAACCAAAACCATTCTAAGAGTCTATAATTCTAAGATCAAGGAAATAGTGAAGTGCCTCTAAATGCCCTTTATTCATTCTCTTTTAATATCCGATGTCTACACTATAGGCAGCCGCACCTGATCTAATTATTTATATTCCCTACTTAATCTATTGCACTACTAGGATGCAATTCATTCATGTCAAGTTGACATCTAAAATAGGTCAAATGAATCAGGTCTTTTAAGTGTCTATGTCTTTGCATTGTCTTTAAAGAAAGATTAGGATGACAGGCTCAGATGTAAATATCAGACAACTGAACTCCACATTAAGAATAAAATTTAGCACACACAAATACAGTGATATGTTAAAAGGAAAACACTCATCTGTATTCCAAACAAACAAAAAAATTCCAAATAATAGGGATAGCAATTTAAAATGTTTTTCTATTTCATTAAAAATTAATTTCTTGGCATTATGCTGTACATTAAAATATAATCATACATGAATGTCCTCAATGACTAGTCACCATTACTTAGTCACAGTACCATTCATTTTAGGTTTGCTTACATTTGATGAATCTTTGATAGGCCATAGACATTTAGGATATGACTTTATCTGAATCAGTGTAAATATTCTAACATGACATTTTACTTGGAATGAACTTAATCACAATTAATTTTAACCTACAATCCATGCTTGCATTGTTAACTCGAAACATGTAATATTTAGTAGTAATTGACTTGGATGAAATGAATGTATGCTACCACTGTACTTGTTCTTGTCAATAATTTGCAATTACACTGATAAAAAATCCCATTTCATCTCCTTAGAGTGTGAAACATGTTAAATGGTTTACAATGAATTAACCAAAACAGTTCATATTAAATTACATTAATAGGATGGATGCAATTCTCCTCAGGTGTTTAGGTACCATCTCCTTAAATGCCAGCCCTTCAAATGAGATTTCTCCAATCATTATTAAAATGTTAAGAGTTTACTAATCTGTTTTTTTACTATTCAACATTAATCATTTTCCTATTCTTTGCCACACATCATTGTGGGATTCATTAATTTTTCTTTGTCTTTTCTAAGATTATATTTTTGTTTGCTATTATTTATTGTGAAAGCAATTTATGGATTAAGTCGATGTTAAAAGTAATATCCCAATACATGAAAACATGCATATATTTAAATTAGTTGAGTATACTCTCAGAGTTGAAAAGACCATTTCTATGAGTGAACTTAAACAATCACATATTGTTTATTTTTACGATCAGATAGACTCATGAGATGATTGATTCAGAAGCTCAGATATTTTCTTTTCAGAAAAGGAAATGATAGAAAAGTCTTTTTCCTTTTCTCACCTTTATCAGAATATTTTTTCCTAGGCTTAGGCATTTATTATTGCAAGATGTTTTCTGTAATGCAAATTAATCTCATAACTGTTCTCTAAAGCCTTTTGGATTTGTCAACCTCTTTGTATAAGTGTGGCATCAGAACAACATATCATACTTATGTGACAGAGAAATTTTCAAAGGAACTGATATTCAGACAGCAAAAGCTCAGCCCTTTTTGGTAAAAACAACTATAACTCTCATTGCAACAGGGGAAAACAAACTACATTTTTAATACGCAATGTTAACCATCTAGAACCCAACAGATCTTTTTCCTGAAATATTGCAACTTCACATATGCAGAATTTTACACCTTAATTTTTTATTAGTAATGTTCTTTGTCTTTGGCTGGTCCTTTGTAAATTAGCATCCTATATTCAGGAACAATACTTTCAGCACCTCTGAGCTTATTTAAGCCATTCTGATCATCTGGCCATAGTGCTGCTGCACCTGTTCTGTGGGTGTTTCATCTCTGGATTTTTTTTTCAGGTTATCCCTTTGATATTCATTAAAATCCAAACAATTCTATACATAATTTCATATAATTAAAATCTGACCAAGCATCTTCATAGAATTCATTTCACAGTCTCCAATTATTTGGTCCATTTCAGTACGACATTAATTTCAACACATTGATGCTTTTGTTTTTCTGAAGTGAATTTTCAATTATTTCATACAGCATATTCACCACAGAAGTCGGGATTCTTTCCTTGCTGGTAAAAACATATTATGCATTTAGTCTGTTCTACCAAATGCAAACGAAATGTTTGAAATGGCTGGAATTCTTTTAAACATTTTTCAAAATTTCTCAAATCTTCTCCAGAGTGAAATTTATTTTTTTAACCTCTCAGGGGTTGATATTGCCCACATCACCCAATACCTGTATCACAGACCCCAGTGGGTTTTTTGTGGCAAATCTTCATCTTAACATAAGCCTGTGATTGTGGTCATTCTTGACTTTAAGGCTTACAAGAACTGTGTAATTCATTATCTGTAATGTAGGAGGAAGTATGCTCCTTAGGTAGAATATCCATATCAGTCCTTTAAACAATTTCAGTTGATTTTAATGGAAATATATGCCTTTCAGGATTTTATTTTTCTTTAAAGGTTTGCATACTACTACGATTAAGTATGTCTGCATGCTTGGATAGCGCGGTCTGACATTTGATATGCTATGTGGTCAGCAATCCATATGAGAAGAGAAGCTGTTCTGTTATTCTCCACTGTGTTAGTAATAATACCCAATTACCCACAATTTCCAAACGAAAAGTATCCACAGCTTAATTGTGCGTAGTTTCAGTATCAGAAGTCTTTACCACTGTTATGGCTGGGACATGCTTGGTAGTAATTTACTTTGTCCTAGGAAGGTCAGTTAAAAGAGAAGCAATTATTAGATTGCTTAAAGAAATCAATCCATATTGTGGAGCATCTAACTGACTTAGTTCAGGAAACATATTTTACTTTTATTTCTATTGATCAACAGGCAATAATATATAATTGTGACAAATGATCAGATGAACAACTGAGGGATTGATGCCTGATGTACATTCCTAAAACAAAAGCTGTGATTACTTCTTTGTGCAACCTTGTCACAGCATGCGAGCCTGCGTAGTACTACTGATAGATGTGTGTCTTAATTCAGTTTCTTACTTACATATCTTAGGTAGGATATTGCTTTGACAGGAAGTATAACAGGAAGAGAGGAGCAAAGAAAGGAGAGGAGAGCATATACTGCATGCTAAACAAGCTCTCTGACACTAGTATGTGGTAGAATTAGAAAATAAATAGCATAGAAGAGAAATATTAAAATACAGAGAGAAGTTGGAGAAGTAAATGCCCTTTGGCCAGCATATGAAACAGCTTTAGCCAGGATCTCATGACATTATGAAACCTAGTATGAAGATTTAACTGTATTGATATGACAAATAAATAAATAGTATGTCATTTTTTTACTACATATTACGCCATTAAATGAATGGTTAAACCACCTTCACAGGGATTTTAATTAATGTGTTCTAGTTTCCAGATTGAAAAGGTTAAGGGATATAGACAGTAATTTAGAGTAGCTCAGCTGACTGGTGACAATTTATTTATATTTGATGACTCTTACATGTTCAATTACACGCTCATATCCTAATCTGTGATTTGCAGTGACTCCCATCACCTTGATATTACGCAGAATAACATGCTTCAATACAAAACACTTCATAAAAAATATTACCTGGGTTCATATGTGATAACCAGCTGGTACTTCGGAAACACTCTGTGTTTGTAAGGCCTTCGTTTCCAGTTGAGCTATTCAGCTAAACCAAAGTCTTCCAGATTTACTCCTTGGATGTGTCCAAGCACTTAGTTATCTTGTCACAATTGACTTGTAGGTCATATTGGGCACAACAATTCTTAGAGATGAGCAAATAAATAATTTCTGGGAGATTATGACCACCTTCTTTTCTTTATGACAGACCAGAAATGAAGTATGGAGGCTTTTATACACATTACTTCAGTGAAAAGTCGGGACTATGAAATTACTTGTCTGGAGTGCGGTCAGAATTGGATATGTTATACTTCACGGAAATGGTGCCTGCAAGCCTCCATCTCTTACTGGAGTCTGATACTCATTCCGTTCTCCAAACCTTAGATCTGAACAGCAATTCCTAATTATTATTATATTTGTTCTAGTGCACACACATGTAACTTGCAATTCTGAAACAAAACCTCCATTTATGTAAAATATACTTTAGTTAGCAAAAAAGAATAACAGCCTAAACATTATAAAACATCTCTACATTGCTATTTTCAGAACAGGGCCACTGGCTTTTCTGTTATTTTCTGCAGACTCCCTGTAAATCTAGGTCCCCTTTGTAGTCAGTAAAGAGAAATAATCAATTCTTTGGTAGGATTAATATCTTCTTAAATTAGAGATCTAAACTAGGTCAGATGAAACAAGTCATGAAAATACTGGTATTCCATCACTGTAGTATAAAAGAAGCAAGATAGCCTTCTTGAATGCAGAAGCTGTGGAAATTGTAAAGATTTTAACTTAGGTGAGCTCAGCATCATGTCTTCTGACCCTGGGAAAGCTTACTTCCTTTGTCACATTTTCCGGATGAGAATAATTTAATTTCTCGCCTGGTTTTACCCTTTCTTCTGATTAATTCCAGCATCTGGAACTTAGGAGATGTAGGAGAAAGGATCCTTGAGGCTAAATACTTGTGATATTGTAGTGAAACCGTTCCATTATTATTGGGACCAGAACCAATGAACTAAAATATCAATATATGTGTTTATATATAGATATATAAAAGCAATGTTCTACTCTCTAATTTGAATTAGCTCAGTAAAATACAGAATACCTTATCCTTAATGACTTGTTCACATAGAATGGTCAATTTTATTTTTTTTTTCTGTATTACAAACACTGTTACAGATCTGCCTCCTTTAAGACACAACACATACATAGTGATTTTTTAATAAACTATAGGAGATTATCACTTGTCAATTCTGTATGATGATATGTGATATGAAACTGTACTTTTCTAGTCATTCTGTATTTAATCATGCAAAATTCTATCTGGCATTGTTATCTTTAGTCACTAATTGAATGAAGGAAATGTCACATCTAGTTGAAAAAAGTTACAACAAATGAAAAGGTCTTTGCAATATCACCAAGCGACAGGTGATAGGACAAGGGAAAATGGACTCAAACTGCACCAGGGCAGGTTCAGATTAGACATTAGGAAAAAGTTGTTCACCGAAAGGGTTATCAGGCTGCCGAGGAAGATGGTTGAGTCACTGAACCTGGAGGGATTTAAAAGATGGGTAGATAAGGTGCTCAGGGATATGGTTTAGTAGAGAACAGGTATGGTTGGACTTGATGATCTCAGAGGTCTTTTCCAACTCAGTGATTCTATGATTCTGTGAATATATCCTTGGATATTCAGAATGAATATAATTTTAAAATATGACTACAAGAGTGAACAAGGAAAACAGAAGAAACATTCATAAATACAGAGGTTAAAAAGTAAGAAAGTAGAATTATAAATATAATTTATAAAGAATATATGCAGGTTAGTACACCACTCAGTGCCAGAAAGATGTATTTAAAAGGAATGCAAATATAAATAGGTGTTTCTCAAGCAGATAATATAATGTAAAATAAATAAATAAGTGCATTGCATAAAGTGAAAATCTACTTGCTCAGAAGATTTGGAAATAGTACCATTTATTCATCCACTTTAATTTGGGGATTGAATGTTGGTGACTGTATTTTAAAAACTTTCCCTTCATCTACTGCATAAGATTGGTTGGTAAGTTTTAGTGGTTGCTCCCAAATGACATATCATGAATGGAATGAAAGGATGAAAGGATCTTAACCATAATATTTACACTTGATTCTGTGTTTTGCATTGATATTGTAGTATGCAGATATGAAAGGCAGATAAGAAGCATACTGAAATAATTCTTGTGAGAACTGATGAAACCTGACAGACACAGAATGATTGTGGTTAATTAATCATAACTATTAACAACCATAACCACAAACATCACAGATACCATGCAATTCACATGGCAAGTTGTATCATATAGTAGCTGTCTAATTTTCAACATAATATTGTTATTTTATTCTGCAGTCAAGTATTTCTTCTTCTAATTAATTTTGGTCAGGATTTATGAGTACAAAAATTCTCCTGAAGTTCACAGAGATTTTGCTATCTACAAATTTCCTTTCTTTTTCAAGGCTTTGGGAATTAAGTTTTATTGAGAATACTGATGGTGTTCGGTGATACTATTGAAACTAGATGTAACAAAATAAAAAAAAACTCTTCAAGGCTCCCAATGTATAAAACTCCTGGAGTATCCTTCCATGGACAAGTAGATTATAAAAAAAAAAAAAGAGTAGCTGCTCAAGTGAAAACTATTGAAGAAGAATATAAATTTATATCTTAGATAAAATCTTTGTAGATTCACAGTGAATATTTCAGTTGAAAACTAGTATTCACTTTTTCAAAGTATGATGTAGTTAATGGGGCAAATTGTATTTGTTGCCTTTTATAAAAAGTTCTGGTTAATATATAATTAATTATAAATAACAATCTAATTTCTGAAAATTTAATTTAAAAAATATTACACTGTATTTCATATGATAATCACTAAATCATTTTAGGAAATACTTCTAAGTATTTCTTATCTTCACCAGAATAGTTAATTATTACTGTAGTAAATTATATTAGAGCAGCATGGATTAGCGACGTTTATGTATTCATTACTTCTCTGTGATAGGAAATGTAGAAAGTATGAAACAATGTTGTCTACTTACAAGAAAAAAGAACTAGACATAAAAAAGCTAGATAATAAATAGGATAAAATGACTGACTGTAGTAGATCCGGTATTTTTGAATTATTATGACATATAAAATTATATATATATATATATGTAACGAAGGACAGAAAAATAATGCTTCTTTAGTTAATTACTTTTCTGCAGTCTTAGTGTAAGTTTAGTTCAGGGCTAATGAATCAATAGTATATGCATTGTAGTTCATGCTCACAGCATGGTAGAATTAATATAATTTTCTTTTTATAATAACACACTCAAGGAGGACCACCATCATCCCTTAATGACTATTTTTTTTTTTCTTCCTGAGGAAAAAAGTATCTTTGCCGTGGTAGCTGAGAAAGATTCTGGAAGATGTTGATACTCTATCATGTATCCTTCATTCCTCTTCCACATGTTCAGACAATAGCCTTTAAGATATCCTTGTCATGTTTTGTTGACACTCTGAAAACATCCATACAGAATGAATCATAGAATCCTAGACTAGTTTCTGTTGAAAGATACCTTAAAGACCATTTAGTTCCAACCCCACCTGACAACGGGCCTCCACTAGACCAATGACTCTGCAGATGTACAGAGACACTTGGTGGCTGGCATACAGGCTTTAAATCCATTGTTGCTTCTCTGTACATTCTTTCTGTAATGTCTCATTATATAACTACATAATAACTTTGAGAAGAAAAAGATGAACTTTCTCAGGTCATGTCACAGTGGTGATCTGTGAAGGATTCAAAAGCTATCTGGTAATAAATAATAACAGCAGCAAGGATAATAAGCATAAAACATTTTTAAGTACTTGAATATTGCCCTTATTTTCTCAGCTAAAAGTCCTATGGTAATGTGATTTTTAAAATTCAGTGTGTGTGTTTTTCCCATCAACCATGGTGAGATGATGTTTCTGCCATGGCAGAAATCTTTTTGTTCGAGCTTCCTTTCACACCTTATGTAGTTAACATTTTCAGTATTAAAAGTTACCCTTTGGTCCAATGAGTGACTCTAATAACACAACTCCACCTATTTAATCTGGCATACCTAGAAAATAAATGAATGTCAATACACAATGTTCCATTCATTTCTTTGGACACCTTGATATCCTGAGAGAATTGTATTTCATTCATCCAATTTAAAAGTTCTCTATACAGTCATACATGTCATTTCTTTTTATACCTACCTTACATTCTTCTATAGCCTGTGTTTATGGGCTATTAAACACAACATTTGTATTTACCATTGTTTAGAGTGTACAGTCAAACCACGTTTTTGATTTAGTTTATAATGGAATTTGAAAAACATATTTTTAACAGAATTCTTTTCCCTGTAAATCTTACATTTTTAAAGAGCTACAGTTCCATCTCAAGGTCTATTTCTTAGTCCTGTCTTTCGTATACAAGGAGAGGAAGGCTATCCTTTCTGTAGTGACAATGCAATGAATAAGTTTGTCCTTGGCTTGACAGAAGAATTTTACCTTGAGTGGAGCTATTTTTAACTTATTAGAAAGAATATCACCTGCTTTATACTTATCTTTAGATGTCTTCAGCATATGTTTTTAAACATTTTAATACATATTAGATGAAGCCCATTTTAAATTTTGTAATAAATTTGCACATAAAATGTTTTAAACTAAGATAATTGAGCTGGCAGAAAATGTTGCTCTGCACCAGTCTAATTCCTCCTTTAAAAGTGTAAGTCACTGATAATGAACTACAGAGCCTTCCACAGCTTCCCATTTTAGGTTACTAAGCAGTAATTGACTAAAATAAAAGCAAGATCTGCTTTTTATTTTTAATTTGATCCTAATTTTATGGCAATCATCAGTGGAATGTTTTCTGGGTCACAAAAACCTGCTCATTTACTGTTGCTGCCATCAGCTGAAGTCAACTGATGAACATAGCGAATGAATGATCACTCTTATGCATGTCTGAAAGGCAAACTACAGTGAAGGAAAATCAGAAGGCTATTAAGCAGTAAAAACTGCTCCAACCTTTGTATAAGTCCCTCTGCCAATGACAGATTATTTCTCTTTTCTTTAATTTTTTATTTTGTTGCTAGTCCTGCAAAGCTTTTCTGTTGCTTTGACTGCCTTGACATTTTTCCTCATGTATTTTCCATTTCTCCTTCCTCTTTCTGCAGAAGTGTTCTGGCTTTTTTTTCTTTTTTTAAACCAATACTCTTGTGCAGTTGAGTGTCATTCTCCCACAACGCACATCAATACATACATAAATTCTCTCTGTGAGGGTGATGAGCCCCTGGCACAGGTTGCCCAGAGAAGCTGTGGCTGCCCCTGGATCCCTGGCAGTGTTCAAGGCCAGGCTGGATGGGGCTTTGGGCAACCTGGGCTAGGGGAGGGTGTCACTGCCCACGGAAGGGGGATAGAGATAGGTGGTTTTTGAGGCCCCTTCCAAACCATTCTATGATTCCATTATTCTATTATTACTATGACATGTGTGCTGAGAGAAATGCATATTTCAGCTCCTTTGAGAAGTATGGAAATAGCCATACCTCCTGGCAGCTGCTTTGGATCAGAGATTTGAATACTTTTCTCTAGCTTATAAATTCTGTCAAAGATGCAGCACTACACTGAGCTAATTCTACCTCAAGTTCAAGTAAGGAATCCAGAAAGCATTACACCAAACCTATTGAATTTACTGTTTTGGATCTTCGCTAGCCTGGAATTTCTCTAACATGTCCCTTTCATAGTGGGGAACACTCCTTTGCAACAGGTTGTTCTCTCGTGACACCATGTATTATTTGTTGAATTTAAAATTACTTTAGCAATGAAACAATCGTGCTACTGATGCTACACACAGTCTATCCTAAATGTTCTTTGCATGTTTTGCATATATAGTGCTAATATAATCTTTACATTAGAAATGGTAACTGGTACTTAACTCTGCATTTTCAAAGTGGTCAAGGCTGTGCATCATGCTAAAGAGTATATAAGTCATGGAGCTAAAACTCTGGGAACTGCTTTGAAAAGAATAGGTGTTATCTTAGCTGCTAGTACTGACAGAAGGGTAAATAAATCTAATCTTTTGGGGCATAAGATTAACACCTATGTGCCACAAAAAGGCATTTACTTATTAACCAAACATATACGTTGTAATAATTTGAAGGATAAACTCATTCTGGCTGGGGCTGTCTGACATGTCACACATGTTACGGGTTTATACTGTAGCAGGAATACTAATCTGAATGCAAGCACTGCTGTGTGAGAGGTAACAGTCCCCACCGCTAAAGCTGGTTTTTTTTGTTTTGTTTTTTTTTTCTTTCCTGTATGGCTACATATGAAATGGATGAGATTTACAGGGAATGAATTAAATTTCCCTTTCATTTGATTCCATAGTGGACTTGTTACTGTAATGTGAGGAAACGACAAGCATGGTCCTTCACCTTTCCTTCCTTTTAAGCTTCCCTACATTTATTAGTTTTACAGCTAAATCCCTCCTTTTCTACTTGTTAATCCTTTTTTTTTCACTGTATGCTAACAAGAAATCCAAGTTAGAACCAACAGCCAGAAAGAGTTGAAATTCAAAGCTCTTAGTCACCTTCTTTATTTAGTTTGAAATTAATTGGTTTGAACAAACAGAAACTTGAGTCACACATAGTCATTTTATTTTTAAATTAGAAAAAAAAATCTTTGTTTTCCATTTGGAGAAAAAAAAGAATATTTGTCCCTCACAGTGGGGGAACAGGAAATGGAAAAAGTACTGAGGGTGCTATAGGTAATTGGTAAATAACATTTACTCACCAGAAGAAAAAAAATAGCAAATACTCTAAAACTTTTACTTGTGTCTATAAAGGTTGCAATTAAGATGTCACAAATTCCGCTTCTTTTTCCTTTACAAGTTTCCAGGTTATGAATTGGAGGCAAGCAAAAATGGCTTCCTTGTCACTCACTCTGTTTAAATTGCAGAGAATCTCTCCTTACCTTGGTATGAACTTTTGCTATTGACTCACAATGTTTTCCTTTATTCAGCTTTTCTTCCTTGATCCAAACCTTTGTGGGCTTTTGGTTTGGTTGGCTTTTTTTTTAATTGTTGTGGGGGTTTTTTGCAGGGGGGTGGGAGAGAGATGTTCTTTTTAAAATAATTCTCCTTTATAGTGTATGTAGAAGATAGGGTATCAGGTAGTCAATAGTATTAAAGCTCTTTTTCTGATGTCTGCAACAGGTTCTTTTTTACCTCCAAATGTAAGGGGAAGGATGTAGTGCTGTGATAATATCTACTGCAACACAAAGCAATGGCCTGTGTTTTTGTTATAAAACAGCTATTCTAGTTTTAGAATATCTTCTCAAAATATTTTGAAACCATGGCGTATCTGTTCAAGTTCGTTCTGCAGTTTAAATTCCTGAGGTTTTTCATGCACACAGTCTGGAACTTTGAAGGCATTTAAGGAGTGTATCAAACTGTACAGAGAAGAGACATCATATTTTCTTGGGGAGGAAGGCTACAAGAAAAAATGTATCATAATATAGTGCCATTCTTGCATGAAAAATTGACCCTGACAAATTTTTTAAGGATAGGCACTGTTTTTACAGTAACATAGCAATAATATATTTTAAATAATAATAATATATTCCTAAATTGTGCATTCAAGTGAAAGGTGAAAATTGGTTTCTTAATAGGCTGCAGATAATACAGGTTTATATACCTCCTTCCTTTTAGAAAAGTACACAACTTAGCACAAACATACATAAATTTATTGACCCAAAGTCACACACAAATGAAATCTAGACATTCTTAACTAACATAACTTTTTACTCTAAGTTGTTCTCTCATCCAAAATAATTGTTTATACAATATATATCAGCCCACACTTTCTAGACATAAAATAACAATAATTAGCTCTCTGCAGAATATACTGTCAGGTAGCATTCATCAGGTAATACTTTAAAGTGAAATTACACCAGGTTGTATTACAACCCATGATGATCTTTCTTGAAATGCAATATAATATTTCATTAACTATTGCCTGGCATAATTTGCATAATTTGGGAACATGGCACTTTTATTATTTAAAATTCTTCTGAAACCCATCCACCATTTCTCTATTCAAACATGATATCTATTGTTGGATTTGGAACACTGACTTAGTTTGGCCAAAACCAGCACAGATGTAAATACATTTAAATTTTAGGCTTCTGACTATGCCATTTTTTGAAAATGATTGCACTTCAGTTTTCTGCACTTCTAGGCATGGAGCAAGATGTGGTATTTCAGCATCTGACAAAGAACTGTCAGCTGAGTGCAGTTAGGAAAGATAATTCTACTTAACCTATTCAAACTGTTTGGCGCCACCTGGCTCATACCAGCATCTTGGTCAGTGTACAAAAATTAAGAGGTATGGCTCTGGGTCATTGAATGCCAATGAGAGACGCTCCCACTGGCCCTATCCATAGAGAATCCAGGTCAAGAATTCCTTGTGCTACATGGAGTAATAGGATTTTCTATTTCAGAGGCTTTAAATTAGCACAATGCCTGTATATAGAACTGATCCTACAGCTTTATTCAAAAGTCTTTGTATGAAAAGTGAAATGTTCCTTATTCACCTGCTGGAGTGAAACTTTCTGAGGGAAGTATATTTACCCACAGCTGGATTGTTTTTACAACACTGGAGGAATCAGAAGGAAAATAGTACATGTTCTATATAGCAGATTTGGTTTTAGAATCAATAAGGCTGATTTTCACTTTTTCTCATCACAATGTGTCATGCACTGTCCAGATGACATTAGCAACATAATCAGTCCGGATGTTAGACAGGGTGTTTTTTCCCCTTTTATTATTTGTATTTTTCCCCACTGTGCAAGAGTCGGGTGGAAAAAACCAAAAAGGATGTAGCAAAAATAAATAAATGGACTATGAAATGCTTTTTGTAAATATATTGCCTGCTGCTTTTCTTTTGATACTGTATCCAAGTGCAATAAAAAGAATAATAAAGTGCTGATGCAACATGGAATTTTTTGTAATGGAGTTAGATTTATTTTAAAGTCCCTCCTATTATAGATTAAGTTAGGAAAAAAGGAACTGCCAGTTTTACAAGAGGAAATAAAATGTGACTCAGCAAAAAAATTAAAATCTTTGCTGTGTAACTAAAATGCTCGGTTCTTTTCATAGATCTGGGGAATTTTAGCGGTCGGACAAGAAGCGCTGTCTCTGTACGTGAAGGTCAAGGAGTTGTTCTGATGTGTTCCCCTCCACTTCATTCACCAGGTACAGTAGGCTGAAGTTTGTATGCATGCTGGTCCTTTATAGTTTACTCATTGTTGGATGCTCACTATTTTAAGTACAATGTGCATGTGACTTCGAAACTTCAAAAATGAAATATCCACCATTCTGATGACAGTTTTTGGAGCACCAGAGTAATTAAAGCTCATATACTGCAAATGCCACTGAGTAGCCATGGAATTTCTGTTTCAAGATTGTCTTATTCCCAGTACAAAACTAGAATGTAACAACAATAGTCTTTGTGCCACCAGTGGTGAATATGTTGCCTTTAGGTCACAGAAGATTTAGAGTTTAGAAGCCTTCAGAAATTGTTCCAAATATCAGTTTCAAGATACTGTTGTTGAATACAAATTGTCTTGTTTTTAGTACAGTCATGATTTTGTTTGCTTCCTCTTGTTGCTTAGTTTCTAGTTCAACTGCATTATTGCTAGAAGTCAGACATATCATAAATCCCATTAAATGCCTGTGGATTCCCAAATGAAAGTGTAGATATTGCAGAGAGCTTATATTTTTGCTTTTCAAATTGGCATTCCTGCAATGACTGCAGATAGCTAAGTATCTTTATATTTGCATATCGCATAACATGTGGAGAAATGATTCTAGACAGAATAGCTTGTTTTTTCAATAGATTCAGTGTATCCTATCCTTTTCCTCTTTGGGAAATGAGGTCTGTACTGAGGGGATTTTTTTCTTCTGTTTGAGCCCTGGAAAAAACTCACATTGCAAGAGCTGCAGAAAAAAAACCTCCTCTGAGTTAGAGAAATGCGTTCAGTTTATATTTATTCTGGAATGTTTGTTACTACTGTATAACAGTTACCTATGCAATTAATGCTTGTTATCATCTGGCCATGACTGCTTTTCTGACTTCTGAGTACATTCCCTGGTTATGGTTGCCTTTATAATCTGAGATTGTCACTGCAGTCTCTATGTGATGGAATTAAGTGCATGATGCTAAGGCTTGATCATGATAAGTAAACTGAGAGGGAGACAACGTAGGCAGAAAAAGTGAGAGACGGTTTCAGCACCACAGCTAAATTTGATTCCTGCAAACGAAGTGTGAGGATAGATGGGCATTGATAGTGAAGTAGTCATATACGTTGTAACAGCTGTCATTCCCCAAAATGTACTTTATATGTCATCAAAATGTTTATAAGTTTTTCCCTAAAATTATGCTTTTAAACTTATATTCAGACAGATTCTCATGCAATGTTCTACTGTAATACACACATTGCATTTGATGGTGAAAATCTAGTATCTTTAATTTCCGTCAGTGGGCCAGAAAAACCCCTGCTGTGGAAATTACTGCTCTCACAGACAGCATTCAGTTGGTTTAGTTTATATATATTTCTGGGCACTGATATGCTATGCCAGCAGGAAATTACTTCTAGAAAAATATTTTGAGGCCCTGGCATAATTTTTTCACCATAGCTATTCCAAGAAAGGTTCTGCAGTGTAGAGGAGTAGTCACTGAAAGCTGAAAAATTGCATTCATATGCAGATGTAAATACAACCTCATTTGAATGGGAAGGGGAGTCAACCTCCCTTTCTTTTCTTTGTCATGTAATGCAGAGTCACATGCAATTTCCCTCCAACTCCATACTTGTAAAATACCAAGGGGCAGTAAATCCTTGCGGATCCACAAAGGAACTGCAAATGATACTAGTACAGTGGCTGGAGTCTCCTGGGAAAGGGGTCAGTTACCTCCATCAGTCTTCCAAATAAATCCCACACCCGGTGATATTTCAAATTAACTAATTTCACAAAGCTCTGGCAATAAGGTACAAGATATTATTAAAGATGACTGCCATAACAGAGTCAGTTTATTGAAAATAATTTTGAAGGAAATTAGGACTTAAAGGGGAAGTGTCTGAATTAAATTCTGAAATTTTTCAGTAAATATGAACCTTTTCTTTGAGCTATGAAACTCTTCTGCAGAGCAGGGGGACTTCAATGATTTGTGTGTAAGGACATGTAAAACACTCTTAATAAAGCATTCTGTTTCCAAATAGTCCATTTTATTTTTTCCATCTAATTTGAAAAGATAGCATTGTTTTCTAAACAGTACTTAAAATCAACTGGGATACAAACTTTCAAGTGAATACTAAGATACTGTAGTAGATATATCTAAGATAAAGACTATTTAAAATATGTTTGAAATGTGTGAACATCTAACATTAACAAGACCATGAGTTATGGAGGTGTTTTTTGTGATATTTTTTTTTTTCTGGATGAACACCACAAGCTCTGCTAAATTGATTTACTCACATTGATCAGCACCTTTAGAAATAATTTTCACTTACTTATTTTAGGAGATAAATCTATTATATGATAACAAACTTAATCATTCCCCACAACCTCATAAGCAATTTATCCTTCAACAGAATCCCATTCCTCAATCTCTAAAGTCAATAGCTACTCATAAACTTGCCTAAGAATTTCAGTATTGAGCCCTTTTAGAAAATGATATCATTGTGAAAGAACACTGTAGTCAAAGACATCAGTTTATTAACATCTTCCCAAATAAAAAACAAATTCCATTCTTAAAAAACACAAGTATAGAAAAATATTTTTTAAAATCACTATTTTTTTTACAAGAAATTGATCCGAAAAGAAGTTTCATATATATATGCAGACTTGATTTCTTTTTATTAATGCTGTGATATTTTATCAAGATGCAATAATGAAACAGAAATGCAACCTTTTGTTACATAGAGATTATTCATTTGGATTTCATTAGGTTGTTGTCCAAATATTTTACAGAGGAAATAAGGCGGGGAGAGGGTGGGGACGTGCATCTGACATATATTCAGAATATTTTTAGTGCGGATTCAGATGAGATAATTATTTCTTGGTTTAAATAAATGAGTTTGTTAACTTATTATCATATTTGCTGAGAAATAGATGAGAAAATAAAGGGTTTTTTTGAGAGTCACTATCCCCTCTTTCAGAACGGTGAAGGGAAGCACGTTCAGTTAAAAGGATTTTGTGCAGATTCCTTATTAGAAAGAGCCACCTACAGATTCTCACCTCCTGCTTTTCCTGGGACATCACTCCAAAACAATGTTCCCTTTGACTTCATTGAGAGTCCTATATAATTTTAATTTGTGTACTCTAGAAACTTTTCCACCAATACTTCTTTTGTTGCAAATTCTTAAGTTTTCCCTTGTGAAATATCTGAATTGTGGGTAACTCAATCATCCATTTACATAATATTTTAACCTTTTTTTTTTCCTCTATAAACATAACATTTGATTCTTCCTCACCTCCCATTATTTTTTTTGTCCAAGGTGGGTTTCCTAGACAGTTAACTCTTATGCACCCTTGCTAAGTGAGAGGTTCATTAATTACCAACTACTTAAATAATAAGCTTTGTCTGATGTCTCAGTTTTAAAAGGCCTCTACTGCTTTTTCCCCATAAACAGGATTATTGCTTTCCATTGTGGCATTCTAAAGAGTGTAAATATAGGGGTTTATTCTGTCATTTAATCATCTTAATTACAAGGTTTACCATGGCGAGATTAAAAATGAATGGAAGATTTCATCCAGATTTACATGTTTCACTCGGAATTAATACTTTCTGCTGAGCTTTTTAAGGCTTTTATCAAAGCTTTCAGTATGAGCTTAATAGAGAACAACGATTCCCATTGTTTAGGATGAGAATAGGGCTGTGTGCAGAGGAAGGCAGATGCTTGTTCCCTCCTGCCTCAAAGGGACACTGCTGTCTGGAGGGGGCACTTCTACATAATCTTTCCACAGCATGTAACAGCTGTACAGATGTTAAACTGTAACTTTTTTTTTTTTAAATCTGTTTCTAAAGCACAAAGCTGATCTTACCCAGTTTGGAAACTGTGTTATAGATTGCAACATTTATGCCTCCCCTTTAGTGTTATAAAACTGTAGTTATCATGAGAAATGCTTTACCAAAGTTGATTAATGCCGGTGTGATGGGGATCACAGTCCTTCCCATGCATCTTCTGGATGTCTGCATAGTGTCTTGCTAAACTGTCGAGCTGCTAAAATAAAACTCTTTCTACCGTGGTCCAGGAGGTTTTGACTTGGTCTATTTCTTACACATCTGTCCTAGTCTTGATATTAATTGGAGAAAGTAACGTCAAATGCCTTTTTAAAAAGTTATTCTGAGCTTCTGTTGGTGTGTACTTTGGACGTACACAGGAAACCTCTCTGGAGGTAAATATTTTGCACTGCTCAGGGACTGCAGAAAGAATCTGCAGCATTGTGTTTGCACTAAAACTGCATCTTTGAACTGCAGCTCCACTACAAGTAAGAAACCAAATCCATCTGAAGTGCAGCAGTTCTCTAGGTAGAACTGGCCAGACTGCACAAATTATACATAGAAATAATGAGACAGGCTGTAAATGACCTAATTCAGGTACAGAATTCTTAGGAGTAGACTTCTCCAGGCAAATTAGTTACGATAACAAGATTGTTATATTTGGGCTGGACTGCCCTCAGTGTGCTCATTAGCTTGTTTGCAGGCATTTGGCTCAGGTATCTGCATGAAGGACACAGAAAATTCTGGTTTGAAGGCACCCCTGCACCCTCTGTCTCTCCATTTACTAACCTGGCTTTTGTGGATGCAATTCACAGATGTCTAAATATGTACATGAAGGTCACAAGGCTATCTTAAGGCGACTCAGTCCCAGGATCCAGGCACCTAAGAGTGACATTTCAGTGCTGGACTTCTGTATTTATGTGTACCCAGCCATTACTATTTTCTTCAAAATCATAGGAAGGCTCTTAGATCTCTGAATGTTAGTCCCTCTAGACATGATGGGGTGCTACTTCATCATGTTAACCTATCACAAACAGTTAAGATTTCTTCCTGATCATAATTTGTGACATTAATATTGTTCTATTAAACAGTAAAGTAGCACCCAGATTTTTTTTATCATATATTTATTCCAAATCTGACTTTTCAAATCAATGTTAGCATGGAAGACTAGATAATTTGCTTCAAGGAGAGACCAATGTGTAGGCAAAAGTCACATTTCTCCTCTCACCTTGAGAACAATGTGGACTGCTTTGCTGATTTCTATCAAAGCACTGGCCACTCACAGTATTCTCAAAACAACATTTGGGCAGGTCATGCCTCCAACCACGACTCTCCAATGAATTTAAGCAGAACTTACTCATCAGTACCTTCTATTAGTTTGTAGAGGTCAATATGTATGAAACTGGTGATGGCAAATAGCATTCATTGGACATTTCAATCATCTCCTGCAAAATGCTAGTCCTGCCAGGAAGGTAGGTCCAATACCCTGAGGTTTCTTCTTTTACTAGGAAAAGTGACATTTAGACATCACTGAAATTTGCTTATTTGATTGAGGATTTTATCTTTGAGGGTTTTTTTGTTTGTTTCAGTTTTTTGTGTGTGATTTTATTGTCTTTAAGACTTACAATTAATGTTACAATGGAATCCAAATATATCCTAGAATTAGCAGTTGACTTGTAGTAAGGGGGTCTATATGAAGACATAGAGGAAACCCATCTTAACTCCATTTTATTTCTCTAGTAATTGAATCACATACTTTGCTCTTCACTCATTTTAATTCACTGTGGGAGCATGATGCTGACTAACAGAAAGGTCAGATAAATAACAGTATTAGAAAATGATTGCTAATTGTACAGTACAGAAAGGGTTACTTAATAAATCCTTAATATTTCATATATAGAAGACAAGACAAAGCAATTTCTCTATCACTTATTTATGGGTACACAACATATAAATGATCATAATATATATATATATAAAATGTTTTTAAAACACTATTTTGAGATGTCTATGTATCAACTAAATGAATTAGTTATCATGTGTAAAAGGGTTCCCTCTTAGGCTTTAGTATATTTTTGGTTTTATTTTACATTAACTGAATGCTAACAAAGCTTGAACTTTTTTCTTTTTTTTTTTTTTTTCAAGAATAGAAGGGAAAAAAGTCTTAGAAGACAGGTTCATGGTACTTCAAACTCTATATTCCAGCTTTAATTTTGGGTTAATTCCATAAGGTCATCTTGTCTCGTTATCCACATTTTTTCCTGAAAGAATCATAAAGGTGTTTCTCTCTTGCATCCCTTACTTAATCACTTTTACTAGATTGCTTTGGGAAACTTTCTTGTCTAGTAATGCTAATTCCAACATGTATTAGTATTAAAGTAAATGTCCATGGCTCCTGACAACACTTGAAATGGGAATCTGTATTCTTTATCTGTACAACTGATTGATGACTATGCCTGTAGTTTTCATTATGGAATGAACAAACACAATTAACTTAGCTTTTGCTTTTTTTTTTTTCTTCTATGGTCTTTCATTACTCAATATATGACCAGTAATTTTGCTTCTGACTTCCCTGGAGCACTTTACAGGGTTTCCTTCCTCAATCTTGTTGAAGGCATGCATCTGAGGATATGTATAAGAATTTTGAAATGATAGAATTTTCTGTAGGGTAGCATTGTAACAAGCTATGTTTGCCAATGAGGAGTTATTCCCAGTCTGTTGGCAATGTGCTTTAATTGGCAATTCGATTTTAATCACTTTTTAATGATCTGCATGTGCCCCAAATTCTAGGCAATATCTGTATAGTAGGCATATGGATAAGTAATTATTGATTTAAACTTTTTATATTTTTTTTTAATCACTTGAAAAGTAATAAATGAACAGAAATGCATTACTGGTCCAACTGTAAGAAATTATCCTAAAGAACTTGTAGTTGGGTGATTTTTTTAATAAAACTTTTCCAAATATTACCTCTGTTGATAAATCATTCCCACCCCCTTAAAAATACTAATAAGCCTTTCCAAAAGTATACTAGAATAATAAGGTATACTAGAAACCGAAAGTTTAGTGGCCCTAAACCCACTGGATCACTCACTGGAGCTGTTCCTTCCCTCAGGGACTATGAAAATGCAATGAGAGAAAGCTGGTTGACCTTGGCCAATTAAGGCAGCCCAAAACATTGGATGAAGGGGCAGCCCTGACAGGGCTCTGCTTAAGAGACATGTGCTGTAGTTTTGGAGCTACACTATTGTCAAGAAATATTACCCCAACTGACAGTTCATTGAAATCAAAGTGAAAGAAGACACCAAGAGAAGGAGGAGGAAGCACAGGAGATTAATTAATTTAAAAAATGTGTTGAGTATGTTGGCCCTCAGGCTCATGCTCTATTGCTTTTCAGGCACCAGCCGTATGTGGCTATTTGTCTACAGCTTGACAAATGGGACAATAATGATGAAAAGTTCCTGCAGTGAGCAAACTCCTCTTCCCTAGAGACAAGTTACTAGCCTGTTACTGAGATGTCCTAACAAATTAGACATAACTATCAGGAACCACTCAGTCTAGTGATTAAACAAGACAGCATTGTCCTGCCATGTTTAACAGAAATGTATGTTCATGGCATCACAACCACAATTCTGCAACTAGTACTGTGAATGTAGCAATTAAACTAGAAAATGGTATTGAAAAACTTTTTCTGTGGCCCAGGCTACATAACTTTTAAAATGTCAGGAGCCTAACATTAATAGATTTAAGTTAGCAGTATATCACAGCAGTTGCAGTCTCAGAGGTGTAGGTATTTTGCAAAATCGACCCTTTCATAATAACCTTCCTATTAGAATGCATTTGGTACTTAGTTCTGATGTTTTACTAAGGTGGTGGTTGGAAAAATATCATTTTACAAACATGTCAGTAAGTTAAATATCAGAAAACCCATTTCATTTAAGATAGAAAATTCCCAATTAATCCCAGTTACCTCTCCATTTCATACCATGGAAAAGAATAGAGTGACAGGGCACATGTTACTCAATGCAACCAAGCAGAAGACAACAGAAATACAGTGCTGATCAGACAGATGAAACAAGAGGAAAAATAAGAAGGAAGAATTGATGAGAAATGAGTAAGAGTCTGGAATCTAGCTTTTTCTCTCCATTGCCATTGTGGGGAAACCTTATAGGATTAAAACAATGATGAAAACATAAGATTTCAGAAAATTGAACTCTTCCTAGACTAGATATGATTAACAAAATTCAATAGTTATCTGGTAGAGATGACTACTGAAAGTGTTAGGAGGTAAGCCTTCATTCTGAATAGAATTTCTGAATAGGTTTGGGCTGAACTGATATGAATTCTATACAATGGCACTAACAAGTTTCCCTATATAATAAAGTCAGTTATTCCTTATTTCATACGCACAATATGAAAGTGGACTTCAAATCATTTGAAGTGATACAATGCTTAAAGAGACATAGATTTTGGTACAACCTTATTTAATTAGTTCAGGAAGATTGTTGCAAATAGATGAAGCGGTACAAAAACAATTCCAGTTGGTATGTCTAGTTTTAATTTTTCTTTTTCAAGGGGGAAACTAGAAATTGTTCAGTAATACACATCTGAGTATATTTATGGTTTTTTTTTCCTACACAGTGCAGTCATAAGTGATATGAAGGTAGTTCCAACTTTACAGTAAATACATTAAAGGCAATTGCTTGGATTTTTTAAAGAGAAAATGACTGAATAGTTATAGGTATAGTGTCATAGAGTTCAGACAAAAATCTGAATTATTACAGCAAAAGCCAAACACCTGTGCAGTAGCCCATGTGCATCCTTTATCTTCTGACGATGAAATATATTTTCCACAGCAATAGCAGTCAAAAAGTGACTTCTTTAGGATCGCAATGCCATCTTTTTAACATTATAAGAATAAATACCATACTTAATTCTGATAATTTGATTGCCCTCTTCTATCTCCTGTGTTCTCATGCTATGTTCCAATATTGTTAAAATAATTTCTGATGACTTCATTAACCAGCTAATACAATTCCTGTTGCGTTGATGATATTACCCTAGAGTGGAGAATCTGTAACTGGAAAATTTCACTTCATTTATTGGTTTATTGAAGCATTAATTTTCATAGTATTTTCATCATTCAATAATTAAGAAGGTCTCTTATTGGGGAGTGTAAGGATAACAATTCATGAAGAAAGAGAAATGGAAAGAAAAGTGGAGATAACACTAATGGCTTGTCACAGTTTTGGCTCTTCCTGCAGAACCACAAAAGTGTTTAGGGGTCTAGCAAACTATCATGTAGTTTCAATAGTGAAGAGCCTAATTTCAGTTCTTCTAAATGCAAGATTGAAGGGAGGAGCACTACCCATTTTACAAACTACATCAGAAGATGATCCACAAAGAAAAGTTCAAGAAAATACTGAGACTGCACTGATTTACACTTGATATCTTGGATTTTACATCATGCTTCATACTTAAAAGAAAAAAGGCTTTGAAAAACATAATTAATCTTCTGATAGTTATGCACAAGAGGGAGCAGAATCACCTATTGTTTGCATTACTTTAATAATGATTTTTCTTTTGAAAGAAAAAAAAATGCAGGCGTGTTGGACAAATAACTTATTCTTCCATGTGATATGTGTATATGATGTGACACATCAGGTGTCACTTTGGCTGCTATTGCTTAGGGGTTGAGGAGGAGAGATTATAATCATGGGACACTGCCCTAGGCTGAAAGTAAGAAAACAGAAGGCTGTGTATTATCTCTAAATAACAATTTTGTGACAAGTAGAAGATGGATGGAAGCAGTTCACTGGGTTTCCAGTAGTGCTGAACAATGTGCACAGGGACTCAACAGTGTAATGTCTGTATGCGGAAACAGGTAAGAGTTACAGTTTCAACATTGTTAAATTTTAAATGATTGATTGTTGCTGAGACTATTTGTAGTGATTTATTTGTACAACATGGTTGAATAGCATTTTCAACATTCTAGGGCAGTTTGCTAATGTTTCATATATCTTCCTCTTCATCTGCACTTTGAGTCATTTTTTAATTAAGGTGAAAAAAATAATCTGTCACTGTCATTCTTAATACTTAAAGCATTGTCTTTCAGGGACTATAAATTGAGGTTTATGTTATTCTCTTTAGCATATGTTCACATGTTGCATTGTGTTCAGAGAGATGTAAATGGAGAATCCATTCCTTTGTACGTTTAAGCCTAGAAAATATACCCAGAAGGAGCTTAGCACTAGTCCTTGAGCATCTGGGGGATTATGTGATCTTTACTGCTAAACTGATTCTGGGCTTTTCTTGGTTGGTTGGTTGGTTGGTTGGTTGGTTGGTTGGTTGGTTGGAGTTTGTTGTTGTTGTTGTTGTTATTGTTGTTTTTGTTTTGTTTTAACATTTGAAAACCAAACTTAGAGGGATGATGAGGGGGAAGCAATCAATCTCTGATGTTCATTTACAAAGCTCTAAAAGATTCATTGACTATAACTTTGTGTGTGTGTGTTTTGGCATTTCTTTTAAATGTACAAAGAGCTGGTGAGGAGATGAAGGGCTGTTAGAAATTAAAAAAAATATGTATTTGTGGAGATTTCAGTTTGACTGAATCATAACTGCTAGGAAGTCGCTTCCATCTTCTTCAGTTTTCCCGTATAAAAATGATGATAATGGCACTGCTATTTATATGATATCTTAGGATAATAAATACTATGGGAGCAAAGAAGCAGGCCCAATGAAGATCCATAAATCATGTTGTACTATGGCCATGGTGGAATTCACCAAACACTGACCTGCAGATAGACCCATCAAGAGCCTTTAAATTTATATTAAAACACCTATCATCAAGAGAATATAAAGCAGAGAGGCAGTGGGGTGTAACGTAGGTTCAATATGTACACTTATACAGAGGCAACTCTCTGGACTCCTGAGTACTTGGTTTTTGGAAATACAATTCCTATGAAAACAACCACATGTAAAGAGTGGGGAAAACTGTTAGAAAAAATTGTGTTTTGAAGTATAAACTATAACTGCAGTAGCCTTTTATTTTATTTTCTACACCCAGAAGTCTGAAATTAAATCTTTTTTAATAAATCTTTCTGTTACTATTCATCTTTCCTGGCATTAGGAATCAAGGTTAATGAGAGATAAGTGATATATTGAAGTTCTTGCCTTCTTCAAAGTGCAAAAAGCCAAACTGAAACATGCATATAAACTCCTTGAGAGACTGATACTCTGATAACTGGCATTCTAGTGAGTATTTTTAGCCAAATTAAGAATTTGCTTAACAGCGATTGTTGAAAAATGATGAGCAGAGAAAACCCAAGGATGCAGAGATTTTGTATCTCTTAGTTGAAAAAGAGGTCAGTCTTGCATTTGACAGAGTGATATTCCACAAATTTGTAATATCCTATAATTACTTTGGGTTTTTTTCTTTTGATGGATGTGCTAGTTACACCTTAGAAATGAATTTAACGATTGGTGGCATCACAGTAGTCATAGAATGAAATTTCTGTGTGATGCAGGAGCCCACTTGGGTTCATGATTCTGGGGTTCACTACAAGTAACACTGCTCTGCAGTATAACTTTTCATTGTGCTGATGCCTGCAGCAGATTTAGGTTAGAAGCAGACCACGCCACAGTATTATTATCACATTATCAAGTATCATACTATTATCAGAGAAAAAAATGTGAGAGAGAATAAAAATTTAAAACCCACTTTACATCCTGTTTAATGTTTTGCCCAAGAAAATAAGTTCTGCATAAAACTATTCTATGTAGTGATGTGCTTTCTTGAGCATTAATTACTACCCTCATTATTTTCCAGTGCCACATTTTTTATAAGAGGTAGACAGTCATTATGAAAGAATTCTTACTCATTGAAATTGTTAAGAAATAATCAACATGTGTTACCGGACATTCACATTTCCATCAGAAAAAAAAATAAATAGTTAACTATCCAAATCAGAGCTTGCCAGTGACTCTTCCTGCACATTTGTCAATGCAAAGTTTTATATGTCATGCAGATCATTAATTACAACTGCATAGCTATGATTTTTAACTGTTGAAATGTTCAACAGTAGAGGAAAAAAATCCAGAACTGGTCTTTTTGATCATGCTTTGCAGCTAGTATTTAATACTTTCAATTTAGAATAAGTTAATTTTTAGGTTATTCAAATGCTTTTTAATCAACATGTCCTTTAAAAAACATGAGTTCTACATATATTACAGAAACTTTGTTGTCTTTGTCAATAAAAAGCACAATAAAAATATACTGAGTTAGTGTGACTAGATTTATTTTCTTCCGATGTTTTTACTTCTATCTCATTTTTAAAATTGGATATTAATCAAGTCTCATATCTGTCATTGAATTATTTAATCTTAGATTGAATCTGATGAACTTATAATACTGTGAGTCTTCCTGATTACCATTTCTAATGCTGGAACAAAATTATCTTTAATTCTTGTCTTTGAAAATTAATAATCATAAAATCATGGAATAATTTCTGTTTGAAAAGTCCTTTAATATCTTTGAGTCCACCCATTAACCTAACACTGCCAAGTCCACCACTAAAACATATCCCTACACATCTACCCTTTTTTCAAATATCTCCAAAGACTATGACTCAACCTCTTCCCTGGGCAGCCTGTTCCAGTGCTTGATAACACTTTTGGTGAATAAACTTTACCTTATATCTAAATAAACCTCCCTTGGTGCAACTTGAGACCATTTCCTCTCATCCTATAACTTGTTACTTGGGAGAAGAGACCAACACCCTGCTGGCTACAACTTCCTTATGAGTAGTTGTAGAGAGTGATAAAGTCTCCCCTCAGCTTCCTTTTCTCCAGATTAAACAACCCTAGTTCCCTCAGCCACTCATTATAAGACTTGCTTACTGCACCCTCCTCCAGCTTCATTGCCCTCCTTTGGACACACTCCAGCACCTCAGTATTCTTGTAGTGAGGATCTGAAAACTAAGTACGGTCTTTCAGGTGTGGCCTCACCAGTGCTGAGTATAAGGAGTCAATTACTTCCCTAGACCTGCTGGCCATAGTTGTTTCAATAATTATATGAAGTCTGTAGTACTGATTAAAAGAGCTGCAGTGCTAATGGATAAATTCTGAATTAATTTCTCTGATATTATGTATTTAGACTGTTTAACTGTTGCTTTTTACCAATAATGTTTTTGTCTGCTTTACAAAGAAACTAGCGTTATACAGTGACACCTACATTACCTGGGATGTTATAAAACATAGAACAGCAGTTTATATGGGACATTCAGAATTTTTCTACATAAACTGATTTCTATTCATACCTAACAGAGGAGTATCAAGAACAAAGCTACCGTTAAAATTCTTTTATATTCTTTCAAAAGATTTTTAAAACTTCCTGCTTGCATTTTGTCTCACTTGCAATCAGTTTTCTTTTCCTAGCACTTTTCCTCCTTAAAAAGCTTCTTTCAGTTCTAACCACAATTTTGTTTCCACTGTCAGCTTTTTCCGATATTTTTACATAATTTTCCTGTTTTCTTAACTTACATAAAAACCTAAAATAGCCTTGAATTCTGAAATTATGGCATTTCTAAACAATCTCTTCCATGAAAATATTTATGAGTACATGATATCTCAAAAGTTAATTCAAAATATGTCAAGAAAATACTTTTTTTTTTTTTAAATAACAGAGGTCCCATATTCAGGATGAGTTTGTGTCCTGCAAAGTTAATGTGATATATTAAACACAACATTTGTTGCCAATGCGATGATAATGATGTGCTAAGAAACAGCCCATACTGATTTGTCAAGAACCAATCATCAATTTTTATTTTATTATTTAATTTGAAAGCATGAGTGGCCTGGTGGAAATAAAGGCATATTTAACATCTGTGAATGACTCCTAGCTGCATGAGGAAACAGTCACTGGATCCGAAAGGATCAGTTCCTTGGAGAAACTTCTTGCAACAAGTAACACAGAATTCAGTAAACTGCAGATTATGCTCACCAAAGACCAAATTTAAAGATAGAATAAAGGGAAATAAGGGATTAAATTGCATATTTGCTTAGAAAAATACTGATATTACAGAAAAGGGAATACTTAGTAGAATTAAAAATTGCATACTTCAGATCTAGGACATACTAAGACAATTACTACCTATAGAGTAAATGATACTATTACTCTAATTATCAATATTTTAATGTATCAAATAGAATGCCATGTACAGCTTTGAATCCTATATTTGTTTGATCTAGCCACCAAAAAAATGAAGCCATACAAGGATTATGGTCTTCCATTGTGACTGTAACTGAAAAAGTTTAATATAGGTCATCGGTAAAGTATTTTCAATACTTTCAATACGGCAAGTTGAACAAGTAATAAGCTATTTTAAAAAAGGATATTAAGATGAAGAGTCTTATTATTAACTGAGCAATGAAATAGTTTATTCTGAAGATCTAAATTTAGGAATGTAACTCTCTGGACATTTTTAAAGACTGGGCAGACAATGTCAGATCTTGTTTGAGGGCAAAAGAAGGGTCTGAAGATCATGTGGGTTTGCGTTCCTTTTGATCACAATATTTTGATTCATTCTGGAAGTTTTTTTGTTCTTTTTAATATGAAAATCATGACAGAGACAATCACATATACATAATAACCTATCATTCTTCCCCAGGAGACGTATTTTTGTTGTATGCTATATGGACTCTTTAAAGAGCCCACGTATGAGAGAGAGATTTCATCGATCTTTACATGTTTCAATGACTGGCTAAAATTCACATGTCAGAAGTACAAATGAGACTGTATTGGCTGTGTAAACTGATAATGAATATACAATATTTGCATCCTACTGTACAAGTTCAGTTCTGACATAACACCTCTTCTACCACGTTTTTAGTTATTGGCTGCATGAATGGTTATAAGAAAGAAAATATTTGAAGATTTATCACTGTAATTAAATCTGAACAAAGACAAATACATGATTGGTAGAATTGTGTTTCAGGTAAGTGAGCAGTATATACTGAGCCCCCAGAGCAGCGAAGAAGCAATTTCATTGCTAGCTGATAAATCGACAATATCTGTTTGCTCTATGTGGGTGCATTACAATGCAACAAATAAATTACCTTCATTAAATATTTTCTTGGAGGATTAATGAGCACTGATAATAAGCCACAGCAGCACAAAGAAATCCACCAAAATTATTTATCTGTTTGAGGTGGAAGGCTGGAGGTACAGTTCATTGTTATCATTCATTTTAGCTAAAAAGAAGCCTTCCTCCCTGTGAACATAAGTATTCTCCATCATTAGAGAGCACCACATATTGCACCCTTATTCTGTAGCTGGTACATGGAAAGTGTGATGACAAAAGTCAAAACTGGGCATGAGATAGAATTTTTCCTGATATTTTATTTTAGTTTAACAGAGTATTTCTGAATGTTAAAATCCTCATGCAAATTTCATAATTTATAGCTATGTATAGTAAGTTAAGACTGTAGTCTTGAGAGCACTTTTTTCTACTTTTCTTATCAATATAAAAAAAGAAAAGCAACAACGCTTTACAGTTGCTAAAACTCCCAGATTATCTCAGATTTTGGCTGTCATCAGGCATCAGTACATTCATCAAGTACTGCCATCTTGTGGAAGTGGAGTAATCAGAAGAAATCCTAAAGAGAGGAAAAGAAATACATTTTCCCAACAGTATACTGTAGGAGACAGTTGTATCTCCCACTGTATCACAAAAAGAAGACAAAACTGAAATTTATTTCTTGTGAAAACACCATAAATCCACAGAAATGCAGTTATGGGATGTGTATTTGAATGTTTTATCTTCGAAAATGTAGTATTTAACCATTATATGGCCCATACATTTAGGTTTTAGGTGAGCTTAAATTAGTTAATTCAGTGACTTTCTTGTTACATCTTCACTTGTCACCCAAAATACCTTAGCTCACAGGACTGATGAAAAGGCTGTCCAGAAAACTCATGTTAAAAGGATAAAACAAGCAATTCCTCAGGAAAAAAAAAAAGCCTTGAAGCAAATCTGGGAAACATTCAGGCTCTAATAAACACAGCAGTGAATATATGTTGCTATCTGAATGCTTCCAGCACAGCCCTCATTACAATACTTTAGGGGTTATTTCTTACTGACCCAAAATGACAGAAAGACTTTTGGATTACCATAGGACTGACATTTTCTGCATCAGAATGATATCTCCAAACGCACAATACATCACTAACATAAGTGCTGATATGCCATATTCCAACTTCATCCATTATGGGAAGCACGACATGTGACAGCTTAGGAATTAGTGTTCGTGAAACAGAGAAAATAGATCTGCAAAAATAATTTAAGAAATTATAATAAAGAAAACTTCACACCATAAATTCCTTTTGGCAAGAGATAGATGCTCTCTTTCACTACTTTATCACCCAGTGACCAGATTTTCACTTACCACTACAAAGTACTTAATCAAATATAGATTCAAAATGGACATTTAAAAGGTTTTCCAAATCACCTTCAGGAAACAGATACAAAACTATTTGGAGAGTTTTTTTCTGTAAACAGGCTTGCCATAAAAATCAAATATCAGTTTTACCATTGCCAAAAGAACTTAAAACCTTTCTAGACTAAGACTTTGCATGTAAGAGAACTTACCAACAGAAGAGTACACCAGCCCATGTCACAGGCGAACACCATTTTACAACTGCCTCTATAATTCATAATTTCTCTGTCTTTTTACTCTCTTTCTGTTTGTGTTGATGAATAGTATCTACATAAAAGTTTCTTTTGTGTTTGCAGTGTACTGTAGTTTACAGGAAGGGCTTTACATCATCCTTGTGGTTTTGGCATAGGTGTCACATCAAAAATAAAAGAGATGGGCATAAAAAAGAAATAAGGTCAGCATGTATTCAGTAAAAATACTTCTATAACTGCAGTATTCAGAGTTTCCTATTTTCACTTAAACTTCTTTTCCCTGTTGAAAGGAAAATGAGTACAGTACAGATAAACCATTTTCTCAAAAGGAGATGGTTCATATGTAGGGTAATTACTTCCTGATTTTAGAATTACAGTTTGGGTTATTTAGATTTTGGCATTTTAGATTTTCCAAAATATCTTGAAGCTTCTAATTTTTTACCTGTCAGGCTTGAGACGTATCTCTGGAGTTTAGTCTCCTATTTAAAAGCTAACACAATGATACCTGTGCTTTGTGCTTAGCCAAATGACACTGAATGTAAAACCCTTTACCTAAACCATTATAGGAAAATATAGGCTTGAAGTTCACTAACAACCGCAGTGAGCTGTGCACAAATAGGCCTAGTGTCATCTGTTTGGTCTTACACTTCTTGTTCTGGAATTCAAAAAGTTCACACAGCTGTTCACCATTTTGTAGGAGAGGGATTTTGAATGAAAGCCTCCTGTAGCTTACATGTGCTTCTGTGCTGAACTGCTCTGGGACTTGTGGCATGTAACTATTTCCCATTGGTTTTGAATATTTTGCTGTGCTGCTTCTACAGATGACAGACTTTTCTATGGATAGACAGCAATGTTTTAAGTGTTTATTCTCCATCATTGTCTCTTTATTAGTTATTTTTATATGTAATTACACTCATCTGGGTATTTTCTTATACATGATACTTACTGAAGAAAAAACCCCTAAACCCAAAACCAAAACACACACACACACACCTCCCACCCTTTATTTTGTATCTGAATACCCTTTGCTAACAGTTCTGTAATTTAAGAACCCTAAATTTTAATTTTCCTGGCATACAAACTGGGAACATTCAGAGCCACCCCAGCATATGAACAACAGCACGACTACAAATTGAGAAGTGTGAGACATTTGTACAATGGATCAATGTCAAGGTACACCCATTTCCCCATAATTGCAGTCATTCTCTTAACACCCTTTTGTAAAATCACTTCTGCAAGATCATCCATCTATTTCTGTCAGCTAAAAACTCTTGAGTCCCCAGATCCCAAGCCAGCTGTGGTTTTTTCTGCATAGCATGCATTCGAAATTGCCATTTCCCCGAGATATGTCCACTGAAGACTATACATACTGTGCCATAGTAACCCTCAAAATTATATTTAAGAATCTGCTGAACTCATTAACCAGGTCAAATAGAAGAGGAACTTCGTAAAAAGTGTAAGGGACTTTTCACCTGCAAAGAAGGTTCAGAATTCCAGATCAATTCCATATCTGAGCATTGAGATGCAAAGTCTTCAGGCATGTGAAAGTGTATTCCCAGGGTTTTGCTTTTTAGAAATGAAAAATAGAAGTCATTCAATGTCAGTGAGTTGAGAATGATCAAGTAAACTATTGGCACTTTTTTCTGTTCTTTGGCGTTTGGGCTCCTGGCTGGAATACAGATGCTGTAGGTACGCACAAATAGAAGCATTAACTGCAGCTTAGTAGCACAGATGATTTGAGTTTTAGATTTGACAGAAGTTCTGTTACTTTTTGTTTCTAAAAATACTTTAGAAGGTGACAAAATGACAGTACTCCTTCCCAGATTCAACAGCAGACTAAGTATTCTATTTCCTTAGAGGCACATGAATATATTGCCTCAAGTACATTCCTTAGGAGTAGTTCTAATTAATAAATGAATAATTAACTGTGTATGATTTTAAGCTACAAATGGAGAAAAATTTATTCTATGTGAACTACCAATGAACCCAAATTGATGACTACTTTAGATTTGATTTGAACTGTTTGGTTTGAGTTTGTCAGGGAACTACTTGAAAGAGTCCAGTGCAGAGCCACTTTTAAGGGAGTGGAACATCTTCCTTATGAGGAAAGGCTGAGGGAGATGTGTCTCTTTAGCTTGGAGAAGCAGAGACTGAGGGGTGACCTCATTAATGTTTATAAATATGTAAAGGGAGAGTATCAGGATAATGGAGACAGTCTCTTCTCAGTGGTGTCCAGTGATAGGACAAGGGACAACGATTACAAGCTGGAGCATAGGAGGTTCCATGTGAACATAAGGAGAAACTTTTTCACTGTGAGGGTGACAGAGCCCTTGGACAGGCTGCCCAGAGAGACTGTGGAGTCCCCTTCTCTGGAGACATTTAAAACATGCCTGGATTCATTCCTGTGTGATTTAGTCTAGGTGATTCTGCTCTGGCAGGGGGGAGTTGTGGTGGTGTGTGCTTAGATGATCTTTCAAGGTCCCTTCCAACCCCTAATATTCTGTGATTCTGAGAACTACTTCTAAGCCAGAGCAATCAGCAAGACTCATTGCTTTCCATTGGTAACAAGAGTCTTCAGATAAAGCCTATGCATTTTCCTTGAACTTGTATGTTCATCATCACTTCATAGAATTTTATGCTGCCCTGAATCATTCTACCAGATAAGACATCATGGTAAAAGGTGACAATGAAATTTTCAAAAAGAAGTTGTATAGGGTAATTAGTATTTTACCTGAACCATAACAGAAGAGGAAGGAAATTCTAAAACCTTAGCGAGGTTTCTGTGAGCCCTGAATTTCTCAAGGTCCTGTGTAACCACTCGGAGTTACAATTAGATCTGGAAAAGGTTTTAAGCACAAAGTCAGAGTGTGTAGCTTAATTCCCTGTTTCGAAGAAGTCTTCTGCTACTGCCGGGTGAATATGTTTAGACCTTTAACATAGAAATTTTTGTACTAATGCCATCAGTTTTCAATGAGAAAATTTTCCTCTCACTTCAAAACTTAACTGAACTTCTTAAAAATTAATTTAGAACAATCTGCATCTCTACATCACTGCTTGCACTATTGACTTATCTTGGTTAAAAAAAGTAGTCATTGTGCTTTTCTAGCAACCACATCAATGAATGGTACAACACAGAGATCGAAAGGACAAATCAGTTGGAATTTCTAATGCTTTCTATACTGTTAAACTGCATACCTAGCATAAATTTAGTTAGGATGCTAAAATACTTCTTGCACCATGAGAAGCTATAATAGCATTAGCAGAAAAGCACACAGAAAAAATTAAATTTTGAGGTGTTTTCTCTCACCCCATTGACCCTTTCCTTTTCCAACTACCTTTCTATCAATAAAACATTTTGACGGTAATGCCGATAAAAGTATGAGAGAACAAGACTGACATATGTGCAATTACTGTCTTCATATCACTGCTGAAGCTAAGAATAGTCGCCAAAGAAATTTGGCTGTAAAAACTTGGAACTTGCTATACCAATGGAGCAGCTTGCACGCCGCAGCAGTAGCAGGGATTTTATATACCTGAACCAGCATTGGCTTTTCTGATTTTGGAGTCAGTTCTTTAAAGACTATCATGAAGGGAGATTACAGAAGAAATTGGTAATGGTAATGGTTCAGTTTAAGTAGTGAAGAATATTTTTTTTTAAGTGTGAAGGCAAAACGAAACAGTGGAAGATAACACTGAAAGGAGAACAACTTGTATAAAAGTACACGTCAGGTTAAGGCTTTAAAGCCTCAATTGATGGATCTCCACATGAATAATTCCCTGCAAGGAATTCCCTGCTAAATCAGAATCTCATTAACTTGACTGTTACTTCTAATGCAGAGACATTAATGCATCTAGGTTTTTAATAAATCATTATATAATCTCATACAAAATAATAGGAAATAATTTTTTTCTCAGCAAATTATTATGAGTATAAACAGAAAAGTATATACTTTTCAGGTGAACAGAATGATTTGTGGGATAAAAATGAGAACCAAGGCACTGAGTTTAATTATCCTTTATAAAAATCACTTTTTTTAGTCTTTGATTCATTGGATCATGAGGCAAAGCAGTGGGTAGCTTTAATTTAAAGAATTATTCATTGATCATAGGGACTTAAGCTGCATATTGGAATCTTTCTAAGATTCTTCAGTGAAGCAGATGTAGAAGATAGAAGTATAGTGTGGTAATACTACCAGCAGGGTAGGTTGAAGAGTTATTAGAATCTGTAGATTTTAAAAACAGACATTCAGAAATTCAGATACAGTCTCAAATGCTTCACACAAATGCAGGTAGTTGATGTCAGTTGCTCTTCCCTTATCCATCAACAGTGTAACCCCATCATAGAAGGCCACCAGCTTTTGTTGTAGTTCACTGAAATTTTTAACAAGTAGAGAAAATAATGCTTAATATATTATATTCTGGCTTGACCAGAAAGACTAGAAGAGGAAATTATCTAAAATTTATGGGTGATTCTGTTGAATAATTTAATTAATTTTCTTGAACAAATTCTGTCCCATGGACTCATTGCTTATGTTGTTTCCAAACTTCCAAGGAAAGAAAAAAATGTATTCTCTTCAGTTCTAAAATAAAGAAACCAAATAAACGAAAAGTTTAAAAGCCTTTAGCTTTTTCATAGATTATTTAAATAGTGGTAGTGAATATTTATTGAATCTAACCATTTATATTACACAATATTTTTTCCATAATTTCTTTTATTTTTTCTGTTCTTTTCAGAGATCATCTATAGCTGGGTATTTAATGAATTCCCATCTTTTGTGGCAGAAGATAGCAGACGCTTCATCTCTCAGGAGACAGGCAATCTCTACATCTCCAAGGTGCAAACATCCGATGTTGGCAGCTATATATGCCTGGTAAAAAACACAGTAACAAACGCCAGAGTTTTGAGTCCTCCTACACCTCTGACACTAAGAAATGATGGTAAGAAAAATATTATTTCTTGGTATCACATCGAAGCAAAAATATTAAGCCAAAAATACTCGAGTTAATTTAAGAACCATGATTCCATTTTTTTTTAATTCTTGCATGCATTTACTGCTTTATCCAACAAAGGAATACTGATCAAGGAGACAGTTTCTTTTAAAATACCTCACAGTTGTGAGAATATTTAGATGTCTGAAGGTTGAGGTGCAATCTGACACCTGCTGATGTGTTCTGTGTACAATAAAAGTTACTCCTTCTTGCTATTCTGGTGTGTGTCACTGAAAAACAAGCAAATCTCCTTTCTTTGTAATGTATGTTTCTTTAGGGCTCAGTTCAGTTGCCTCAGTGCAAGTGACCACTACTATGCTGAGATACCCTCAGGCAACTGAGATGTTCACAGGTGAATGTCAAATATCAGGTAGGGCATGTAGACCAGCAGCACAATGCCAGGAGAGATGCATTCCTGAAGCTCAAATGACTCTGGGTACACATAGTTAGACAACTGAACTGACCTCCTATTGCTTAAAACTTTGCCTGCCACTGTACTAAAGACCTGCTATACTTCCATGCTCCAAATTCAATGCACTGATTCAGTACCACCAAGAGCACTACAATAGCTTTGATTACACTAATAGTCACCCAGGCAGTTTTTAATTTCAGCAAGACATATAACTACAGAATTTTATTTGTTTTTTCTTTTTCCTTCTTTTTCTTTTTTTTTTCTTTTTAAGTACTTAAATCTTATCACAAAGTGGCTTAGGACTTTTCCCCAATAATTAAGAGAAACACCTTCCAATAATATTTCTTGTGGAGTAGTATGACTTTTCAATATAGAAGATATGTAACTCCAATTCAGTTGGAATGTTTGCCTACAGAGAAAACTGTGCTATTTGCTCTTTTTTCAGCAAAAAGATATGAATTACATTATAATTGTTTTTTGGTTTTGTCTTCTGTCAAAATAATGTTAGTTTTTAAAATAATAACGAATGATTCCATAAGTGTCTGTATTTCCCTTTTATTCCAAGATGTTCCACAGTTAATGATATTTTCTAGTTCTTCAGAAATATATTTCAGTTTTTCAGCATATGTGAGTGCATACTTACCTAAATCAGAGAGAGAGTAAGAGAGGAGGAGAAGAAAAGAGAAAGAGAGAAAGAGCGTGTAAGGCTTTTGTCTTGCTTACAGCTTTTTCTAGAACTAAGACTAGTCCTGTGCCATAGAAGCATTACCAAAGCTGCAATTAAACACAAATGACTTAGTTGAACAGAGCAAGTAAAAAATGTCTTCACAGATAAGAATGGAATTAAGTTAGTTTATTCACAACAGCAAGTTGAAATTTCTGTCTGCACAGCATGCAGCCTCTGCAGCAAAAAGCTGCATGTTTTATCATATCATTTTCTATTTTCTTTTGCTGTTTTAGTACCCATGCTAATTATTGATTTGCAGGTGTTTAGTTTTAACTGAATTAACATAGTAGATCTGATCTGTTCAATGTCAACCTTTGAAAAATTAAAACAGCAAACGTATTTTTAATCAGTTTGAACTCTGACAAAAAGATTGTGGTATTTTTTATGCTATTTATTATTCATCTCTTTATTGTTTTTTAATGACATTTCTTCATGCTTTTATTTTATTCCAGTTTTGTGCAGAAATACAACAGATTAGTTATCTGTATCATACTAACAGTAAATAGGCAAACATACAGTGTAAGAAATTGAAGGAGTAAATAAGGATAAATGCAGCAGTCTACATCACTGAGCTAAGAAGCAAAATCTGTGAAGGAAAACTGTGCAGATTTTCTTAAATGTCAAGTGGGTAGTATACACCAGCCTCAAGCAAATTGGTGTTTCACGGCTCGCTGTCATACAACTGTGATAATCCAGCCTTCTGAACTGTGCTGGAGTATTGGGCAGGCATTTGAACACAGATGAACTGCTCCTCAACAATCTACCAATCCATTTTTTCACATGCATGAATTTCTACCAAGCTCCTGTGCCTTAATTTTTATCTATTTGGATTTCTAAAAGCTCCTTTACTGTAATAGAGTTCTTTAGTATTTCTTAGCAAATTTTTTGCTTTCTGTATGACTGAGCAAGTTTCTTAGTAAAGAAATTTTTACTTACTTTCTACTTAACTTTGTCCTCTCCATAAACCTATCTTGAAAATGTATTCAGGAAAATTCTAAATCTTATTTATTATGTAGGACACCTGCCTTGTTCTATCTCCTCCAGAGAATGCAGTAATATGGGCCTTTTAATAACTATCAATAACTATTCTAGTTGGAGGCTTTCATCTAGTGGAGTCCCTCAGGGGCTGGTACTGGGACTTGTACTATTCAATATATTCACTGATGGCCTGGATGAGGGAGAGAATGGAGCCGGGCTCTTAGTGAGGCCAGCAACAGGGCAAGGGCAACAGGTGCAAGGTGGAGCATAGGAAGTTCCACGTGAATATATGGAGAAACGTTTTCACTGTGAGGGTGATGGAGCACTGGAACAGGCTGCCCAGAGAAGCTGTGGAATATCCTTCCCTGGGGACATTCAAAACCAACCTGGATGCATTCCTCAGTAAATTTAGTCTATATGATCCTGATCTAGATGGGGTGGGTGGACTTGATGATCTCTCAAGGTCCCTTCCCACTCCTTATGTTCTGTGAGTCTGATTCCGTGATCATCTGGGTTTAAAGTTAAAATATTCCATTAGTGGTACTGTACTTTTTTATAGAAATTGCTTTAGTTTCTATTGCCTTGTCCACTGACAAATATTAAAGGACAAAGAAACATTTTTTTATATATATACATATGTATATATAAAATACTCAAAAATATGGGATAATATAGCTGCTAAAAAGAGGTGCTCACTGGCATTAAAATATTAGTTTCTGAAGAAAGTAACAGTTGAGGATGGACCCTATTAAGGAACTGAGAAATTTAGAATTGTATTAAAGCAAATATCCAAGTACTTAAACATTTACTTGTCACTGTTGCTGAGTTCTATTATATGAGCTAGTTTTAAACATTCTTTACAAAAGGCATTATACATACATATATATATATATATATAAATTATATAGTTTGTATTTTCTGGATATATGTATGTTTTTTAAAAAGGGTAGGATGGAGGATCCTGGGAACTTCTGCCCTGTCAGCCTCACCTCTGTGCCTGGGATGATCATGGAACAGATCCTCCTAGAAGCTATGCTGAGGCACATGGAGGACAGGGAGGTGATTTGAGACAGCCAGCATGGCTTTAATAGGAGCAAGTCCTGCCTGAACAATCTAGTGGCTTCCTACAGTGGAGTGATTGCAACAGTGGACAAGGGAAGAGCTACAGTTGTAATCTATCTGGATTTCTGCAAGGCCTTTGACATGGTTCCCCACATCATCCTTCTCTCCAAGATGTAGGGTGGTTTTGATGGGAGGACTGTTCAGTGGATAAGGAATTGGCTGGATGGCTGCATCCAGAGGGTGGTGGTCAATGGCTCCAAGTCCAGATGGAAGATGGTGACAAGCAGATTTTCTCAAGGGTCTGTGCTGGGACCATGGCTGTTTAGTATCTTTCTTAATGATATTGACAGTGAGATTGAGTTCACCCTCTGCAAGTTTGCTGATGGCACCAACATGAGTGGTGAAGTTAATGTGCCAGAGGGAAGGGATGCCATCCAGAGGGACCTGGGCAGGCTGGAGAAGTGGGCCCAGATGAACCTCATGAGGTTCAACAAAGCCATTTGTAGTGTCCTGCACCTGGGTTGGGACAATCCCTATTATCCATGCAGGTTAGGACATGTGCTTGAAAGCAGCCCTAAGGAAAAGGACTTAGGTATACCTGTGGATGACAAGCTGGATGTGAGCCACCAATATGCATCTGCAGACCAGAAGGCCAAACATCCTGGGCTGCATCAAGAGAAGTCTGGCCAGCAGATTGAGAGAGGTGATTCTGCCCCTCTGCTCTACTCTGGTGAGACCTCAGCTGGAGTATTGTCTTCAGCTATGGAGTCCTCAACACAAGAAAGCCATGAACCTGTTGGAATGCATGCAGAGGACGGCCACAAAAATTATCCAAGGGCTGGAGCAGCTCTCCTATGAAGATAGGCTGAGAGAGTTGAGCTTGTTCAGCTTGGAGAAGAGAAGGCTCCCATTTATAAGAAAGGGAGCAAGGAAGACCCAGGGAATTACAGGCCGGTGAGGCCCACCTCTGTGCCTGGGAAGATCATGGAACAGATCCTCCTGGATGACATGCTGGAGCACATGAGGGAAGAGCATGTGATCCGGGACAGCCAGCACGGCTTCACCAAGGGAAGGTCGTGCCTCACCAATCTGGTGACTTTCTATGATTGAGTAACAGCATCAGTAGATAAAGGGAAGGCAACCGATGTCATCTACCTGGAATTGTGCAAGGCCTTTGACACAGTCCCCCACCACATCCTTATCTCTAAACTGGAGAGACGTGGATTTGATGGGTGGACCATCCAGTGGATAAGAAACTGGTTAACAGACCGTAACCAAAGGGTGGTGGTCAATGGGGCTATGTCCAGGTGGAGGCCGGTGACAAGCGATGTCCCCCAGGGGTCTGTCTTGGGACCAGTTCTCTTTAACATCTTTATCAATGACATCGATGATGGGATTGAGTGCACCCTCAGCAAGTTTGCGGATGACACCAAGCTGAGTGGTGTGGTTGACACCCTAGAAGGAAAGGAAGCCATCCAGAGGGATCTTGACTGGCTGGAAAGATGGACCTGGGTGAACCTAATGAGGTTCAACACTGCCAAGTGTAAGGTGTTGCACTTGGGCCGGAAGAATCCCAGACATAGATACAGACTGGGAGAAGAGCTCCTTGAGAGTAGCCCTGCTGAGAAGGACCTGGGTGTCACCGTGGATGAGAAACTTAACATGAGCCAGCAGTGTGCTCTTGCAGCTCGCAAGGCCACTGGTATCCTGGGCTCCATCAGAAGAGAGGTGGCCAGCAGGGACAGGGAGGTGATTGTCCCTCTCTACTCTGCCCTTTTGAGGCTCCACCTGGAGTACTGTGTCCAGATCTGGGGCCCCCAATACAAGAAGGATGTAGAACTGTTGGAGAGGGTTCAGAGGAGGGCCACAAGGATGATTAGAGGGCTGGAGCACCTGCCCTACAAGGAGAGGTTGAGGGAGCTGGGCTTGTTCAGCCTGGAGAAGAGAAGGCTGCGGGGGGACCTCATTGCAGCCTTCCAGTACCTGAAGGGACCATACAAACTTTTTAAAAGGGCAGATAATGGCAGGACAAGGGGGAATGGTTTAAAGCTGAAGGAGGGAAGGTTTAGATTGAATATTAGGGGGAAGTTCTTTTACAGAAAGAGTGGTGAGGTCCTGGAACAGGCTGCCCAGAGAGGTAGTGGATGCCCCATCCTTGGAAGTGTTTAAGGCCAGGTTGGATGGGGCCCTGGGCAACCTTGTGTAGATCCAGGCCTGAGGTTGGTGGCCCTGCCTGTGGCAGGGGGGTTGGAGCTTTATGATCCTCGGGGTCCCTTCCAACCCTTGCCATTCTATGATTCTAAGGCTCAAGGGTCCGGGGGGGAGTTTTTAGCAACATTCTAGGACCTTAAAGGTGCCTGGTAGAAAGCTGGGAAGACCTATTCACAAGAGCATGTAGTAATAGGACAATGGGTAATGGTTTTAATCTCAAAAAAGGGAGATTTATATTGGATATTAGGAAAAGGTTCTTCACTATGAGAGTGGTAGATCACTGGAACAGGTTGCCCAGAGATGTAATGGAGGCCCAATCCCTGGAGATATTCTAGGTCAGGCTTGATGGTGCTCTGAGCAACCTGACATAGTGAAGATGTCCCTGCTTACTACAGAGGGAATGGACTAGATGACCTCTAAAGGTTCCTTCCAACCCTCCTATGATTCTATTAACTCAAAAATTATTCTACTTCATATATTTATCATCATCCTTAGATTTTGATGTATAAACAGTGCCTACTACCAAGTGACTTATGACAAAAAGGCACTCCTATGACAAAATTGGTCTCCATTTATCTATGAGGAAGAAACAGAGTAATATTAAGGCTTTCCATCAAATTCTGCAAGAATGTAGGAACTTCCTGGGCTTTTATTAATCTTTTATTTCTTTCGTGATGTGTCTCAAAGGGGAACTTAGCTCCTTTATATAAGGAAAATTAAATAAAAACCTCAAGAAATCTTTCAATGGATTCTGAATAAAATGAATATCTCATTTGTTCAGATGTCCTTGACAATCAGTCATTTCATACAATTCAATTTCACTTCAAGCTGGGTTATAAAAACACTCTAAAATCCTGAGGAGATTAAGTTTTAGCAAGAAAAAAATATACGTATCATTTCATTAACCACTTTTAAATGCATTAGAAACTTTGAGGAATTATTTAATAACTGTTTACAAATAATCAACAGGGTGTTAAAATATATCTTGCCGGCTTGGATGCTGATCAGGAACAGTAAATTATCTTGACTAATCAACACAAAAGAAAGCCTCTTCAAACTTAGGAAACCTAGGGAGTGTAGAACATTTGATGCCTGAAGGGAGCTTATAGATAGGAGGGGAATCAACTTTTTAAAAGGGTAGATAATTGCAGGACAAGGGGGAATGGATTAAAGCTAAAGGGGGGAAGGTCTAGATTAGATATTAGGGGAAAGTTTTTTACAGAGTGAGTGGCGAGGTGCTGGAACAGGCTGCCCAGAGAGGTGGTGAATGCCCTGTCCCTGGAGATGTTCAAGGCCAGGTTGGATGTGGCACTGAGCAACCTTGTGTAGATCCATGCCTGGAGGTTGGTGGTCCTGCCTGTGGCAGGGGGCTTGGAACCCTAAGATCCTTCGTGTCCCTTCCAACCCAGACCATTCTATGATTCTATGACAAGACAGTTATTTCAAGTTCGCACATTTTCACTAGTTTTTCTTCTTTTAAAAAAACTACATTATTTTTCTAGACAGTATGTTAGCATTATCATTGAAACTGTAATTCTGAATTTTATCTCTTTGTACATAATGCTTAGTGTCTTTTCTACAGTGAAATTTCCGTGAGGGAGAAGAACTGAACAATTTCAGACATCAGAAGATACTTTCTGCTGTATTCCATTAGAACAAATTAGCTTATACCTCAGCAGAGGTCAGTGTATCTGAGCAGACATATTCTCATGTAACTGAATGAAAACCCTGACCTTCAATTTTATTATTTTTTTCATGTCATCATAGTTCTGCAAACTGAATCTCATCTGTCCTAATTATATTGATTAATTATAAGTGATTAATAGCCTCACATAATGATAGAAACTATCGTTGTCAAGTTGTTAAGATTGTAAATTTCTACTTTACCTTGATGGGGTATGTTCTGCATATGTTTATTCAGGTTGAAGTCTAGGATATGTTGCTGGGTTATCTAAAGATCTTTTTCCCATCATTAAGAAAGGTTTGGAAGAAGTCAAAATAATTTCCCCAATGGTGGAAATTAAGCAATACAAGGTCCATTATGTGACAGTAAAGTAATAAATAATACACAAAAATAGAGCAAAATCAACACTTTCACATAGGCTATTTCCATCCTTGAATAATGCTGATATGTGTTAATTAACTGACAATTAGCTTAAAAGATTTGCTTAAAGATAAATCTTAATGTTTATAATCTGTCAGTTTCCTCTTTCTGGAAGCACAGATTTTCTTTCATACTTACACTACTAGTTTTGTCTTCTAACTCATATGGAGCTGAAATCTATCAGACACAAAGCTATGGGCCATAATGCCAGTTGAAATACTTATCCAGATATGACTTAATCCTGCCAGGTTTTCTGTATTTTCCAACCTTATAGGCTACTTCTTTTGTGTGAGTTATATTGCATGATCATTAATTCACATTTTTTAAGCATTTGAGAGTGAAATGTCTAGTCCCATCTTGTATTTGAATTGTGCAAATCCATAAATGCTATGTAAAACTGGGTGGAAATTTTAGCAACTCCTCCAAATGCTCTAAAACAGAACTCAAACCACAAATAAGCCTCTTTTTTCAAAGACAGTCTGTCTGGGCAAAATTAAATTTTATCTCTAGCAGTACACAGACTGATAGGACTGAAAAGTATGCAAAGCCTGCTGTGGAGCAATGCTGATAAAATGGCAGTGTCTCTGGGCAGCCTTTAGTCTTGCACTACACATGCTTCCCTAAAATTATAATGAGATATTTAAACCCATGAAGAATGTATTTTTCTTAGAGAAAAGCAAAGATTACAGGGAGTCTTTTATTTTCAATTTCATTATGACCCAGTTCCAGTCAGGCAGTAGGAAGGACATCTTCAAGTATTGTTTGCTGGCCTTCTCCCGTAAATTCTCAATGAAAATCTATAGGTAGGCAGAAAGTTTTATGGAGGGCTCCTATACAATAACCCTTTACAGAGTGTTTTATAGGGATTGTAGCATGGCTCAAGGACTGTTTCAAATAACATACCAAAGTTCAAAAGATTTTGCCTAAAAGATGTATAGAGAAAACATCCTGGGATGGTCTTTTAACAATATAAAAGATCTGAACCCAGGGGAGTATTTTGGGATGAATGCTGGGAAATGTTTGGAAAAAATTAAGTTCCGGCCTTCAATTTACAACAAAAATTGTCACAATGTGAAACAGTTTGCTTTGAGTTTAGTCTACTTTGAGCTTTGTTAAGATACCCTCTTTTATAGAAACATTATCTTCCGGAAATGAAGTTGTTTGGGTTTTTTAATAAACTAAGTAATTTAAGATTCTAGACATGTATCACCTTGCACAATTTCAGATTATTAAGAATAGCTTTATATCTTACAGACTCAGGATTTTAAGTACAAATTCCCAACCATGCAACCATGAGGTATCATATAATGTTCAAATAAGAATCACTAGTTAGTTTGATGTTTTCAACATAGTGAAACATTGAGAATAGCAAGAATTTTGCGTGACTTTAGGCCTGCAATAAGTTTATAATCAGGATGATGTGTTGCTGTTGGGTTTAAAATAACAGTTATTTCAATGCCTGTTACCAATAGAGAAGAAATATTAGTGTTAGTTTGATCATTCTGATTGAGAAAATTGAGGTACTTGTATTTGTATGATTACATATAGACACTTCACTGAAAAAAAATTTTCTATTTAGGAAGCTCTTTCTAGTTAATTAGTTAACAATGAATATTAGAACAACACTATTTTGTGCCTTAATTCATCAGAACCAAATGAAAAAGTCCTCTCTGGACACTGCAACAACTTTGGCATTTTTTGTACCTAACAGCAAAGGGGTTATTTTGTTTTCATCTGGTCAAAGAACAGTGCAGATTGAAGAAATATGGAGTTTAAGGTCATATGTGAATTGCAAATATTTAATTTACTATAGAGGAAATGAGGTTCTTTGAGAACTATGAACATGCCATCAGGAAGATAATTAGAAACCCCATGAAAATTAGATCCTCCACCTAATCATTTAGATAAAATTATATTTTCCAGGTTTCTGAATAGCCTTTGTGAGCCTGACCTGGAAGAACAGCAGGCAATTGGAAAGGAGGAATGATAAACATTGGCTAATGATACCTAAAAGAAATCTGCCACCGGATTTCTTGTGCAAAGTTCAGCACAATCTCCTCCCCTGTAAAAACAAAGTGGAACAAAAAAAGCAATGTGAGTTCCTTCAGCTTTTTATTTACTCATTCTTAGGCTTCTAAAACAAGATGCCATGTTAGGTAGTAGAGTCCTGATTTTCTTGATGTGTATGGCAGCTCAGAAAACTTATCTACATGTATAGTCAGGGAAAATGTTCAGGTTGACATGTTTCCATACCAATATATATACAAATCTTTGTACAGGAATGTTGTATACAAGCCATTCAGATGCCCTCACTTATATATGAATATCAAAAGGGTGAAGTTTGGTTTATCCAGTGTCAGATGCGCTGGGTTTAGCAGAAAAGCTTAGATGGTAAATTACATACAAGTGAGAAATTTGATGGATTGAAGCATAGTTTATTACTTAGTAAAGACTCATCTACATAGAGAAAGCAAAAACTCTTAATAATTACTGCTTGATGTTTTCAAATACAACTGAACAGAGATCTCTGCAGCCCAAACTGTAGACTAGAAATTTTGGCCTCTCATTTAAGAACTAGAGAAAATATCCCTAGTCTCTTCATTTCTTATTCTGAGCTAACCTCTGCTTTTGTGTCCCTGGAGTTTGGCCCCAGTTCCCTTTATTTCAATCAAAACTCACCCACTTACAGCTGAAAATTAAGTACATTCAGTTGTATTCACTGTTTAAGAGAAAGTTCTCATGTATGACACACATACACAACAATTATTATAAATACCTAATTTTTAAACTATTTCAGGATAGAAATTCTAAAAAGGGCTTTCTAGACAGAGTTCAGAAAGTAAGTGCTGGACTAGTGAAATGGAGTATAATATAAAGATGGAATTTAAAGCAGAAAGTGGAAAGTTATCTTTAAGCTCTAGTTAAACATTTCTGTCTTGGTCAAATGTGACCATCTACATTATTAGAAATATATTAACCTCTTATCCTATAGATGTAAACTAAAGAAGAGTTTGTTCCCTTCTTGAGCTGCATTCATTAAGACCACTTTTTTTTCAGAAAAATGAATTAAAAATTTTTCTTTGATGTTAGGATAGCTTCCAATAAAGACTTCTTTCTATCCACTGATATGTGATGGGATCTTCTCTCTAAGTGACATAAGAAAACACTGTTGGTACTGCAGTGTTCAGTATGCTTCAGAACAAAATTTCATATGAGCATTTTTGTATCTTCTCAAAAGATACATTTATAGCTCAAAAACTTGGCTGAGAGATGTCTTAGATGGAAATGGAAGGAATATTGTGGAAAGTTAATTTATTCTATATAAATATAATCTGTATATTTTATAGTATATTAATATATCAGTATAATAATTATATTAATATATCATTATAGTCATATTACATTATGTATGTATTATTTATCCTACTTGTATTTATATTAAATTATTATGTTATATGGTATTAAATATATAATTTATAAATTTTGTATTTTATAAAACAATCATTCCAACAGGAAGACACTTACAGCAGGTGCTGGTCCTTCCTAAAATAAGATTAATATCAGGTGAATCAATAAATTCTTCTCAGTACATTGAAAATTTCTGCTGCAGTCAGGATGTAATGTTGGATATCATTGTTATATTTTAATTAATTCAGTTTTGCTTGGAATTTAGTATCATTGTATATGTGTATATTCAAGTGCTCTCTTCCAAATAAGTGTTTGGGAAAGTTTAATGGTGTAGGCCTTCAGGGAAAGTGCTTAATAGTCATCTGTCACAAAAAGACCTATTGGATAGACCACCCTAGTTTGAATCTGAGATTATTGATAGGAGAATAATTTATACATGAACATTCCTGCCATAGTTCCTTAGTAAAAATTTTCTTGGGTTTGGATAAATATTCATACAACAGATCATAATTACAATATGGAGGAAACTCAATTTCTACTCTGTAAAATTATTAGAAAATTCTTCTAGCAGGACAAGTTCATCACTCCTCAGGAGGATTCCCTGAGATTGAGAGGAACATACAAAGCCATAAGAATCCACAATAATTTTGTGATTAGAATACTATCTAGGCTGTAAAAGAACCAGATTAGCATTCCTACATCATCTGATCAAGACCAGGGACTTCACTCAAAGCTCTCAAGCAAACACTATTAATCACTGAACTATGAGGGTTGTATCTTTTGCTAATAATGGCAGGTATAAATCTGTGACTAATCTTTCTCCTGGGTATAGGAATTCTTTGGCTTTCATTTTCTCTCTAGCACTCTGGTAATATTTTGCCACGAATCTTAGATTCTTTTCTAGCCACTGTTATAAGAGCTTATAGACACTTATTCAAGTATTACCTGTAACCCATTCAAAATTAGTTTCTAAAGTAATTTAAAGAACTGTTACTTAAACAGTTTGAAACAAACCCAAATCAAATTACTTGTAAGAGTTTAAGGACCCATCATGGAAACTTATGTTCTGGGAGATTAAAGCAGGTGGTTGATATCTACAAGACTAACAGAACAGAAGCATTAGCCTCTACACAGTTGGAGTTAGACAATGTGTTATGATTTCTCGGAAGTCTGATTTATTTTTTCTCCCATGAAGACAAAAAGTCTTCCTGTGTGGACACAATCATAGACACAATTTTTCTACACTCTTTATTTGAGGTTGTAAAAGTCATGGAGTGGCAGGCTAAATGAAGAGGTAGAGCAGTTTTTTTCAAAGTGATAAGGACTGATATCCTGTCTTTCAGTTGTGCTTAGCTGAAAGGACTGACAGTCAGAAACTGATCTTGCCACTTTATTCCGTTCTCCATTTCCATTAAATGGCCCACAGGGGATAATGTAAGCAGTTTTAGCTGTAGCAATATCTGTAAATGTTTGAACTTCTATTAAATCTATTCCTGTGGTATGTGAGCACCTCACAATCAGTGTTTATCACATTATTGTGATTTAGTGAATTGTGTAATCTCTATTTTTTAATGGAAAACTAAAATGTGGACAATAGTGTGGCTAAGGGTTCATAGGTTACTTTGGCTAGTGGAGATTTGAGCTCAAGTCACAGATTTGTAGCCAAGTCAGAGGAAAAACTTGGTAAATGAAACCATTTATTAAAATTAAACCTGATTTTATCAAGATTTTTCCTTTTATGAGTTGGAGAATATGTAGCAATTGTTCTCTGATAATTGCATTGCTGTAAAAAAAATCTCAAGGAGGGAATGGGGAAATAATCTCTTCTATAAATACCGAGCTCCATTTCTGCCAATGTGACTAACAAGCCATTAATTCTAACAAGGTCAAGTTAGTCCCGGCATGTGTTCAGTCATTTGAATAAGTGCATTTTTTGGTAAACAGAAATATAACAGAATGTTACATGAGTGTTTCATCTTAGTTCAACTTCAGCCAGCAAGGAATTTTATGAATTGGTAAATTAGACTTATTGTGCACTGGTATGTTTCATACCAATCACAAATCCAGCTGTTTCATACTCAGATCTGAACTCAGCTGAAAGGCACCGCTTGTGAAGTAGGAAGCATAGTGAACTACTTAACTTAAGGAAGAGTGAATCGGGGGTGGGAGTCATCTCTGAGATGGTAAAAGATTGTCCAGAAGTAGGCCTTTTCATGGGAAGGCAGAACATGGGGTCGTTGCGAGCAGCTCTCCATTCTTCTATATATTGCTCACATGCGCTCTGTGATTTGTATATTATATATAAATTTATTATGTATATATAATTTAGTTGATTTATATATAAATAATATGTTTTTATTCTGCTATGATCAGTTTTATTTTTTGTTCTATTTCATCTTTGACTACTGGACATAAAAAATCATAAAGATAACTTTTTACGGCCTTAACTAAACCTCTGAAAGAGAGTCATGTATGTAAGTCTGAAAGAGATTGATTCTAATGCACATTACTCAAGGCCTCAATATTTCTTAAAAGTTCAGGTTCCTTTTAGCACCTGATAAAACAGAACAAAAATCTCCATGAAATTGCAGGTGGTGGTTGTTTTACCATTACTGACTCAAAATGACCAAAACAGAGCCTGGAGGTACAACAGCCACAGCAAAGCAATTATAGTGTAGCGTGGGAAGGTAAGGCCTTGATAATTCCCTTGATGTCTCTGCAACTATAATGGCCTCCTTGGTCTCAAAGGTCATAAATAATAAGAAAAATATCCCTTTGCAATAATAGATTTTTTCCCCTAATTTTCATAGGGACACCAAGCAATTGTTCAGTAATTTTTCTTCATTTTTCTGCCAGTTGCTGCAGGCATGTTGCTTGCTGGTTAACAATAATTCAGAACAGGATGTGGTACAAAACATTAGGAGATCAGTGTTTCATTAGGAATATGAAATGATGACATGACTCTCAAGCATTCAATACTTGTACAGATTCCTCCTACTAAAGGGAGTTAATGTAAGTTAAAAACACAAGATCTGAAAGATATTATTGTACCACATATGTGTTCATAAGTACTGTATTATATCAAAGGCAAGAATACTTTAATCTTATTTTAAGTTGTATTTTTTCAGGGCTAAAAAAGGTGAATGTTTAATAGTATATGACAATTTAACACAATGATTTTCAGGAACAAAGTCCTACACAAAAGCAAAAAAACCCAAAACTATTTAAAATTCATTGAATCACAAAACCTGTCAGTGAGTACACAGTCATAGTACACATACAAAACTAGTCAACAGATGACAGAGATATAAAAAGAATACCTGAAGAGTATAAGGCTACATCATAAGGCTTAAATGAACTTTTTTCAATAGAGTGCACTACAAGAGAACCTTATCAGGACTGAAGTTCTCATAATTGAAGTATCAATAGAAGAAACTTAGTAGAAATATTCACATTAAAAATATGAACAAATCACCAGGGTAACTCAATGTGATGGGTATTAGCTCAGTTGGACCTAGGGGAAATTTCTAGCAGCTTCTCACAGAAGCCACCCCTGCAGCTCCCCCACCACTGCCAAAACCTTGCAACACAATTCCACAACACTCATGTACAGAAGGAAGCAGGAGGTACAATTTTCCTTCTCCAGGCTGCAGGCCTTGAAGGAGTATAGGTAGAAGAGTTGGGTTTTGTTAAAAAAGTGAGTCATGAGAATCTCTGAGGACCTACAGACCAGTGAGTCTGTATTCTATGTGAAGTGTTTTGATAGAGAATATATATAAAACTACAATTAGTATGGTTGTATTTATCACATTACCATACAGTATTCTTTCCATGCAGTCATATATCAGAAACACAACTTTTAAAGAGGGAAATCATGCTTCAATTGTGTACAGCTTTCCTGAAGAGTTTGAGAGAATATGAATAGAAATGGTCAAAGTAATACTCTGCACTTTAATTTCAAAAAGCTCTTGACAGGATTACTCATCACAAGCTGTCAAAGAAATGAAATTCTCCGAGGGGGTGAAGGACATCCCCATTCTGCATTAACAACAGGTAAAGAAAAATCACCTGTTGTGGGAGTATCTGATCAGTTTGGAGAGCTGGGAGATTGTCAATGAAGCCACAGAATACTATTCTGGGACTTCACCTTCAACACATAAACAATTTCAAAAGGAAATTAACATGGATGCAGAAAAGCTTGTTGATATAAAATTATTAAGGATATTTAAACTAAACTGTGAAGACCTAAAAAAGGATATTGTGATAATAGAGTGGATAGTTGATATAGACAATAATCACTATCACTCAGTACAAATTTGTATAATACCTAAATTTAAAAATATTATACCTTTATTAAAGAGATAAAAATGTCATTGACACATAAGCTCAAGTGCAAAAAGACAAATTGAACTGAATCATGAGGGAAACAAACAAACAAAAAACTGTGTCAGATCTATAGCTTCAATATTACTGTGATGTTCCTGTCTTCCCATCTCAAAATGATAGAATAGATTTGGAAAAACTGTAAAATAGGCATGAGGAGTGATTGCAAGTTTATTAAAGATTCACCCTAAGGAAGGATAAATTGCCTGACAGAAGACACAGCTACAAGAGGATATGACAGATATAAAATCATAAATGAGGTGAATCAGAAACTGATATTCATAATAACAAAAACCTGCCAGAAAACATTTTTAAAAAATCAGAAGGATTGTCATTAAATCATGAAATTTATTGACATACTAAAAACCAGTGGGAGAATATTTTTTTATGACAGATTAGACTATGAATTATTTCAGTCTGTGTTAGGGAAAATTTTAATTGACTACAATTTTGTTGATGCCCTGACTTTAATACCCAGGACACAAAGGCTAATTTCCTTTTTTTCTACAAAAAAAAGCCCCATTTAATATTTAATGACAGAACTGGTTCACAATTTGCTTTTTCATACAGGGACAATATTTCTCCACAAGTTCACAAAGCAATGTCAAAACACTGATTTAACCATGTTATGGAGGAAAAATGGGTCACTATTGCTAGTACATGTCATACTTGCATGATTACATTTTTTTTAAAAAGAAGTCTACTGCTACTTATAAAACCCTATTATTTATGTGGGAAAAGAGCACTGCCTCACTGGAAACTCCTGAGCCTCATGAGGAAAATTCAGAGGGCTAGAAGTATATAGTTTTACTATTTCAGCCTAATGTGGGGTTTTTTTGCTGTAATAGGTGTGGGGTTTTTTCTTTCTATCTATCTATCTAATCTATCTATCTATCTATCTATCTATCTATCTATCTATCTATCTATCTATCTATCTCTGCCAGTTTGTTTTCCCTCTTTCATGAATCTGTTATTCCCATCCTTCCAACCCCTTATGCTCCTTTTTTTTCTCTTCCTTGCATGAGATACCTCTCTTTTCCCCTTTCATTTAATCTCTTATTCCTAGTTTCTTGATCTAGAATTCTTTGGAGATTCTTGACTGACTTTATACTTAGACTAGAATTGTGTTATTCCTACTGTGTCCACAAGTCCAATTCTATACATTTTTTCCTCATCTAAAAATCTAAACAATTCTTGCTTAGTTTCTTGTAGCCTTTAGTTCCTTAATATTGGTTATCCCAGTAGCTCACCTTTAGTATGAGCGAACACAGCTGTTAGATTCATATTCTTCTCCTGCCATTCTGATTATGACACCTTGTCTTAGTCTCATCAAATACAAACCTTTCACCTCACCTTAGAAAACCTGTCTCCCTTCCCTGCTCATTTCTCATTCCCTAAATTCTTGTGATTCACCAAAGCTGTCACTCACTCCACAGTGAATTCCAGAAAACTCCATTGATTTAAATGTTTATATTTTTTACATCTGTTATTTTTTTTCTAGTTGTTTATTACAGTATTAAGTGTATTGTCCTGAGATATGCCATCTCCAAAATTAAAAATGTCACTGAAAATTAAATAACTGAATTCTGTATGTGTCTGCATATTTCTGTATCTGCAAACACAAATGCTCTTACATCACTTGTTTTTCTTGCTGAGCTTAGATGGTCCTCAGTCAAACACAGCATATGTTGATTTATTTGTCATAATTGTAACTGCACTGGTAAACAAAGTTTTGGTTTATGAAAAATTTTCAACCTTCCAAAATTGATCATCTGCTTTAATCTTTCAAAATGTAAATATTAGCCTGTGTTTGAGAAAATAAATCCTTTTCCTTAAGCTCACTGTTGTGCTGCTGGTAAACTTGAAGAGCATTTTAGAGTATGTACTGGACCTGAGCAGAGCGTATCAGATCAAGCAAGGATATCTCCATCAATTACTAGCTTTACTGCTGAGCAGGTTCAAAAAGCAAGCCACAGGGGTTTTCTGTAGAACTCTCAATAAATGGAAAAATGACATATTTTAAACAATCCTTATTTTCCAGGTGTGATGGGAGAATATGAACCAAAAATTGAAGTCCATTTTCCTTACACAGTTACAGCTGCAAGGGGAAGTACTGTTAAGATGGAGTGTTTTGCACTTGGCAAGTAAGTACAGATTCTTTCTTAATTACATATCATAGTTTATTAAGATGTGACATGCCAAATTTATGGTTCCATTATCTTGCTGAATTTCATTTTCACAGACAGTCCTTACTGCACACTCAAAGTAGCCATTTGACAAAGTAGCCAATTATTAATTCACTGCCCAGCCATTTCTGTGGACAGTAATTCATTCAAGTTAAAAGACTCCATGTCAAAATGAAAAGTAACATTCTTGTAAATAAAAAGAGGAAAGATAATTTATAGAAAAATTTACCAGTCTCACACATTTATTCACTGGGATACCATAAATCAGAAAATTGGAGGCATTTTTTGCCAAATTATCATAGTTGGAGAATAAACAAGATTAGTAGCCTTATTTTCCTCAAAAAATAATTAGTTCATATATGAAACTATGAGCATGATGTTTTAAACGTATCCTAGCACACTTTTTCACAGTGCCAATTCTCTAGTTTCTACATGAAGTAATTGTGCTCCCAGAGAACAGGTGTTTAATATTCAAGTCAAGGGGGTTGTTGTATTTTACATATATTGATAAATGAGTTTAGGGATAGAAAGGTTTTAGAAATACCTCTTTGTTGTTTCATATAAATTAAATAAGTAAAATTACTTCTATACACTCCTTAGATTAGAGAATAGAGAATGAAATTGATAACATGTCAACTTTGTTGTGGCAGTTACTATTATTATTGTAGCCAAGAATAAGGGTGATAAGGGAAGTATAAAGTCAGAATTAAGAAGCAATACTAGTGATTCAAAGAAATTACTTTCTTCTGTACATGTATGTAGCTAGAAACAGGTATTCCATCAGTTACGTTTCACTAGAGGCATATCAAATATAAAGGGTATGTGTTCTTCAAAAAAGCTCACCAACTTATGGAGGAGATTATGTGTGTTGAAAGAAATCCCAATGCATTGAATTTTTTTCAGTATCATTTGATAATAGTGTTCCTTTTAGACACGCAGGAACACTGTGCGGCCATCCAGCAAGACCTCGACAGGCTGGAAAGCTGGGCAGGGAGAAACCAAATGAGGTTCAACAAAAGCAAGTGTAAAGTCTTGCACCTAGGAAGGAATAACCATTTGTGTCAGTACAGGCTGGGGGAAGACCTGCTGCAGAAGAGCTCTGCGGAGAAGGACCTGGGCGTCCTGGTAGATGACAAGTTGGCCATGAGCCAGCAGTGTGTCCTGGTGGCTAAGAGCCAATGGGACCCTGGGAGGCATCAGGAGGAGTGTGGCCAGCAGGTCAAAGGAGGTGATCCTCCCCCTCTACTCTGCCCTGGTCAGGCCCCACCTGGAGTATTGTGTCCAGTTCTGGGCTCCCTGCTATAAAAAAGACAGGGATCTCTTGGAAAGAGTCCAGAGGAGGGCTACAAAGATGATTAGGGGCCTAGAGCATCTCCCATGTGAGGAAAGGCTGGGTGAGCTGGGACTGTTCAGCCTTGAGAAAAGAAGACTAAGGGGAGACCTTATCAATGTTTATAAATATCTGAAGTATGGGATGCAGGGGGGAAACGGCCATCCACTGTTCAGTGGTCTGTGGACACAGGACAAGGGCTGCAAGTTAGAGCAGCAGTATGAGCTAGGGAGCCTGCTTTGGCAGGGGGGTTGGACCCGATGATCTCTAGAGGTCCCTTCCAATCCCTATGATTATATGATTCTATAAATTCCTCCCCTACACATATAAGGTCACGCTGTTCAATATAATGTATTCTGCTTGGTTTTCTAGTTCATAGCTTATAAAGGCAGAGACATGTTCCTTACAGCCTGGCTTTGATTAAGAAATAGTAGAAAGATTTGTCTTTATAATTCCCGTGGAGTTGGACTCAATGATCTTAAAGGTCTTTTCCATTCAAAACCATTCTATGATTCTATTCTGTGATTCTATGAAATGTGGAAAGGAGCTGTTCTGTAGAGGCTGGCGACTCCAGGGTCAGCAACACTAACCAATTTTCTGCCACAGTTGGCAACAAGGCCCTTTCAGGTTCTTGGCTACAGCTGCAGCAGTAACTGAGTTTTCCTCATTTTATTGGAATTAAGTGGCATCTGCCAACAGATTACAAGTGAACTGTCCCTTTCCAGTGATGAGGTATGCTACATGTCCTTCACAGCCCACACTGACAGGCAAGAAATGCAGGTACTGATACCTTCCATAAACTATCTTTGGATGAGTCAGTCACTATTGAAACAGCCAAACAAGGAAGGACAAGGTTGATAGGAAGGGCTTCAATTAGCTTATTTCCACATTCATATTTGGTGTTAACCTTTAATAAACAAAAAAAACCCAAAACACCTGAACCATCAAGCAATTTAAGGTTATCTAGTAAGTTGACCCCATTTGCTACTGTTGTAATGGGCAGCTATTTTTACCATGCACATTCCTTATCTGCTTTTCACAGCCATTAATGAACAATCAAATCAGCTGAGCTGAAATTACTTTCAACCTGATATGGTAATAATTACATGAATGACATTTCAGGCCTCGTTTGAAACCTGGAGGCTGAGGTGGGAGGTAGAAATGCATCAGATTTCCTATTCATTTTCATGATACACATTTTTTGTCCCCATCTCTTATTCCTGATAGCTTGCACGGATGTTTTCTTGTAAGATTGCCATGGGTCCCCATTATCAAACTGATCAGCAAGTAATTTGTTCCTTCGTTATTTAGCATTTTGCGATTTGGCATTTTGAATTTTTATTGTAAATAACACAGAAGCTATTCCAGTCCCCAAACAAATGTGCTGCTGTTTTTCTCATGCTTTAATTTACCTGTCTGAAACACTCACTCTTCTCTCTCCACTGTAATTGTGAGAATGACAGACATTCCAGTGAGGTTTCCTGAAGTAGGCATTTGGAAAATATTCCAGAAAGACGCGAGTCCTTAGTTAGAGATTAATGATTTATTAATAGTGTTTATTTAGAACTGCCAATCACTATGGCTGTAAGAATTAAATAAATTGGAGCTCTACAGCTTTTGTCTCCAAACTAAAATCAAATGTCTTAATTGCTTGACAGACAGAAATTATCCATGAAGGATTTTATTCTGGCCCAATCAATATATAGTGAAAATATTTTATTACTGATGCCACTTATATATATACTTTCTTGTTACTAATGAATTCAAAGTGTGCAATACGTCTAAATGATGCTATTTGTATAAGATAATTGTGGTGGGTAGATGCTGGCTGGAGGCCAGGTGCTCAGCAAAGCTGCTTTATCATTCTCCCTCCTCTGCTGGACAGTGCAGAAATATATCATGGGGGTTTTATTGTTTTTTTGTTTTTTCCTGGTATATAACTCTAGGTTGATTTCTTTTTTCCCCTCTTAAATAATTCTACACCCACTCTTTCACACAGATTTTTTTAATGTCAAGTTGTGTATAATGCACATACCTTTCCTGACCCTCGCATTTCAGCCTTTTCCTCACACTTCAGCCTTTTCCTCACTGCATTTTTGCTTATGCATCACACCATACTACAGTTTCTATTTTATTCTCCATATAAACCTCAAAGTTCATTTTTTTCTGGCTGGAGTCATATACAGTTTGTATTATGTAGTGCCAACAGCCAATTATGAGTAAGTAATCATATTTTATTTCTCATTAGAACAAATTAGAGGATGTGTGCTATTGCTGTACTTGTAGGTTACCAAAGTTTTCAACCTTTGCTTTTAAAACAGGCTCTTTGGGCCATTTAGACTGCCAAAACAATTGTTTTGCTAAAAAAACCAAACAAACACCTAAGTTTCTGCACCCTTTTTTCCACTATGGTTATTTTTAACCACATAGATCAACACACAGAGATTTTAATCAATAGAGAACAGTGCTGACAGACAGTTTTTCTTACAACCCATATGCTTGTTTTTCTTTATTTCTGAGAAACTGTTTTATGTTTCTACTATTTCTGTATGATAGTAACGTCTACACAGTATATCAATATTCTTGCTAAATGCTAACTTACTTCAGTAATGTCAAGACAAAGTTTTTATTGTGAAATATTCTTAGTTAAAGATAAGAATAAAATGGAGATATTGATTTCCTTTTATTACTGAATTATGATGAGGCTGTTATGATACAAGCATTGTTCATGCTGTTATATTTAATGTTGCATTAATAATTCTATTGTAAATTTTATTTTGAAGAGATATATAGCTCAGTCAAAAACATTCATCCCGTCTGTAATATGGCTTGCAAGAGCTCAGCTGATAGTCACTTTTTAAATCTTGCTTTCTAAATAAAATCAAACCAAAACAAAACTCAAAACAAAACCAAAATAAAATAAAATAGGTGAAGTTACATATAATCAGGTCACACAAATTAAAATTAGTGACTTGTAATTGAGGAAATGTTTTAAAATATTCTCTTGATACAATGAACTCTGAATCAATTTAGATTAAGAAATATCTCAAAGTTTTAAATTCATGGAATATAGGATTTTAGTTCGTCTCCTTGATCTGATTTTCTTTTAACGAACTTCTCTAATTTTTCTTCAAGTTTTCATTAAAAATGCTATTATTTATTTTATGTCATTATCAATATTTTCATTGTAGACTCTATACACGTAGAGAGAGCTTACTGAAGATTTTTCAATATGCAGATAATAAAAGCAAAAAGTGTTTAGATAAAAGAATATGATATCTGGGCAAAGAGCAGGGTGGCACTGCAAAAAAAATTATGGTATCTGTTGAAGGGCATTTGACTGCAACTGTGGAGAACTGCATGAAGTATTTTTGCTCGTGTTGTTCATTAAGGCAATGACATAGGGTAATGGCTTCTAGACATTGCAAATCTTTTTTCAGGTGTAATAGACTTTGAAAGTCCACATACGTGTTAAAAGGAAGTTTCAGTGAGGCCTGGTCAGTGTTTGGCAAACATTGTAATGAGGAAGAAAGAAATTTCAGAAAAGAAGGAAGTATAAAGGCACCCAAGAAGTGCATCTTTAGTCAAAAGTTTTAAAATACCTGGTTCCTTTTTTTTCCTTCCTCTGAACTTTAGCCTTACGTGGTTTTTTTCCAGAAACACCAAATTCACAAACAATAATCCTATAATGAGTCACAGATCCAGGTTGCACACTTCTCTAACAGTTATCCATCTGGTCCCTCGCATAGGTGAATCAAAGTTTCCAGCATTGCACCATATTTCTGAACTGCAATGGACAAAACCTAATCCTCCCTGCTCTTCATATTTTTTAAACGTGCCTTTTCCTCTCTGTCTACCAGCTAAAACTATGCTGCAGGTCTTCTGTATCTTTCTTCCTGACTTTTATCTTTTTTATTGGCTGTTTCAAAACTGATATTCATGTGTTGGTTGTAGAGAGCAAGATTCTTCCCGGCTTCAGAGCTGGCAGGTAGCATCTCCTACAAGCTGTCAATAAGAGAAGCAAACAAGACTTTCTCATAGCTTCACCCCCTCCCACTAATCCAGTGTCAAAAAGATTTATGAGGATTTCTATTCTGAAATTTTATTTTTTTTCTGACATAAATCTCTATAATACAAATCCATGAATCCACCTCTCACTCCAGTCCTAGTATTATGCTAAACAGGGGCAGACCTACTGCATTGATCGCAATCTAAACAAACTTAAAGTTAACCTCTGTTAACCATGGTACACTGCATCTCTGAGACAGTGAGATCACAGAATCACAGAATCACAGAATTTTAGGGGTTGGAAGGGACCTCCAGAGATCATCGGGTCCAACCCCCCTGCCAAAGCAGGCTCCCTAGCTCATACTGCACAGATAGGCATCCAGATGGGTCTTGAATATCTCCAGAGAAGGAGACTCCACAACCTCCCTGGGTAGCCTGTTCCAGTGCTCTGTCACCCTCAATGGGTAACAGTTCTTCCACCTGTCGGTAAGGTGCTTCCTATGCTCTAACTTGCAGCCCTTGTCCTGTGTCCACAGACCACTGAACAGTGGATGGCCGTTTCCCCCTGCGTCCCATACTTCAGATATTTATAAACATTGATAAGGTCTCCCCTTAGTCTTCTTTTCTCAAGGCTGAACAGTCCCAGCTCACCCAGCCTTTCCTCACATGGGAGATGCTCTAGGCCCCTAATCATCTTTGTAGCCCTCCTCTGGACTCTTTCCAAGAGATCCCTGTCTTTTTTATAGCAGGGAGCCCAGAACTGGACACAATACTCCAGGTGGGGCCTGACCAGGGCAGAGTAGAGGGGGAGGATCACCTCCTTTGACCTGCTGGCCACACTCCTCCTGATGCCTCCCAGGGTCCCATTGGCTCTTAGCCACCAGGACACACTGCTGGCTCATGGCCAACTTGTCATCTACCAGGACGCCCAGGTCCTTCTCCGCAGAGCTCTTCTGCAGCAGGTCTTCCCCCAGCCTGTACTAACACAAATGGTTATTCCTTCCTAGGTGCAAGACTTTACACTTGCTTTTGTTGAACCTCATTTGGTTTCTCCCTGCCCAGCTTTCCAGCCTGTCGAGGTCTTGCTGGATGGCAGCACAGTGATCCTGCGTGTCAGCCACCCCTCCCAGCTTTGTATCATCGGCGTACTTGCTGAGGGTGTATGCTATTCCCTCATCAAGGTCATCAATGAAGATATTAAACAGGACTGGACCCAACACCGAGCCCTGGGGAACACCACTAGTCACAGGCCTCCATTCAGATTCTGCTCCACTGGTCACGACGCTCTGAGTTCGGTCCGACAGTCAGTCCTCGACCCACCTCACTGTCCACTCATCTATCCCATACTCACTCTGCTGTCTAGGTGGCAGCAGCAGCTGAGCATTATTTGGTACAAAGATGGGAATATAACTTAGGTGTAAAATTATAGAATCATAGAATGGTTTGGCTTGGAAGGGACCTCAAAGATCATACTGAGATCTGTGACATATAACAGGTTTCCCTGTTTTAGAGCCAAGTATGACAGTTCTGTTGGCTGTTTCTTTGGGATATGTCATCAGATCTTTGCAATGTGGCAGCAGTCAAGTGTCATAACTCATGGAATGGCCATTGAGCCCCAGGAGTTGCTCCTTTCTACATACTGTCTTTTGGAAATGATTAAGCCTCCTTCTACTTTTCCATGAATACAAAGCAGTTCTTGCCTCTTGCCACAGTAATGGTGGCATGCAAAAACACCTTGGATATTACAGATAACCTGATTCTATAGTAAGGATATTCAAAGCACATCAACAACTGCCTTTTCCTCTGAATCCTGTGACAGTAGCACATACATTGTTATCCCCCTCAGAGGAACTGCTGGTCAAAACAAAGTATGAAAGGACATGATGAATCACTGCATTGATAAATGAAGGTTGGAGGTTTGACAAATTCTAACCAGATTTAATACACAATTTGCAGGCAAAGAAGCAGCTAATTTTGACTTGTCTTTTAAATGTATTACGGTACTCAAAATTTAATGACATGCCAAGATCCCTGGCTTGCAAAGAACAAATAATTCTAGATGTTACACATCCAATTCCTTGTTGGAACTAGGGATTCGAATATTCAGTGTTTTTCCTACATGTAGAAGAATTACTAGGGGAACAAGGAGTGTTAGCATCTAAGCATTATTAAGTATTAAGCAAATTCACAGTGCAAATATCCACAGGTATAATTTGCCTTCACTTTCAAAACCAATTCTTATAATAATATTCCTTTTTTCGTCTACAGCTCACAGACATAGAATGGATGTTTTCTCTTTTTAAAATAGGGGAAAGATGGTATATGGTATTAAAATAAAATTATTCACTCAAAATCAAACTTCAGGTTAGAGACAAAAATTGGTATAGAAATACATGTTTCTAAGTCCCGTAGGACAAAAAAAATTACCATTACTCAATGCTCCCTTGCACAACTTTTCACTTTAGAAAAAATATTTTGTCAATTTTACCACATACCAAACCTGGAAGTTCTAGAAGCTACTCTTTAAATTTACTGATAACAAATCAATCCCAACAGGGAAATGACCACTCTCAGTAGAAAATCAGTTGTTAGTGTTATAAGTAGGGATGTCCTTTCCCCTGGAGATAAACTTGTGATGAGAGGAAAGAACTATCCTAAACATGAACATGGAAACTTTAAGCTGAGTTCGTCTATAAGATGGGAATAGATCCAGGATTTTTTTCTTTGATAGCACATATTGTTTATGTCAAATAAATCTAAGCTTTTCATCAATTCATGCTGAATAAGAATTTATGTTATAAGGTGCTAGACCAGGATTGGACTTTGTTCCTATTTTTCAGGATGGATTGATTTCTGCCTTCCTTTAACTGGATTTTTTCTTGCATAGACTTTATAATGCTGTTTCAAATATTGCAATCATTCATAGTAATGTGATAAAGATTCTTTGGTAAATCTCAAATAGGACTCCTAGGACTCATTCTGCCTCAGTCTGACTAAATGCTTCATACTTACATCTAAAAATTTAGAGTTAATTGCTTTTACTGAATGGCATAAGGAAAGTGGGGGAAAAACCACTAAACTGCAAGTCCCCATCAGTAGAACACATTTCTTAAAGAAGCAGTATTACCAATATTATCAATCCTTTCTCTCTCACAACCAACAGAGAAAACTTGTAAATGCTACTAAAAACCATGTTCAGTAATTTACACAGCTTTACCTTAGGTTTAAAGGTGAAGGAGCCTTTTTTTGCATTCCAAGCTTACTATCAAGAAGCGCAAATGCAGGCTCTATCTCTGTATCAGAGGCAGATAGGATCAGAAGAAAACATATTCTGGCAATTTTCAATAGCAGGTCCCCAGAGTTACCATTGTGGTATTTCTTCTCAGAATTTCAGATCAAGAAATAAATGCATATAATACTGTGCGATACAAGAGCTTTAAATCAACATTTCCAGAATTTGTCACGCTTACTGTCTTCAAACTCTGTAGCTGATTTGGCAAGTTCAAAGCTATCTTGCAGATCAGGGGTACAATGGATTTACATGCGGTGCTCATTTGCAGCACGATTGGCAATAGGCTGTGGTTTCTGGAAGGACTTTCTGCAACTAGTCCTCTGAAACTGTTCTGTATGCATACACTGGCCATATCTGTAAAGGAGAGTTAGGAAATACCAGGTTAATGTGCCAGCTGCAGAAATTCTCCTGGATAAAGTTTGGAATAGAGAGAAAATACACAAGAGAAAGTCCAGTTCTAAAATAGCTTTATACAGTGCAAAATAAACAGAGCTCCACTGTAGTACTGTGGCCCTGAGAATCCACACAAACACCTGCCAAAAACATGTCACCTTTACAGGCAAATTGTCTGCTTCAATGCATTTGTGTCCTCTAAGTTAAAATTGTGGATTTATTGTGTACTATCCTCCGTACTAACACAGCAGATGCCATATATGTCTTTTGCTTTTCAAGTTGCCTCAGATTCTCTTCTTGACAGCTTTGATCGAGTCACAGGCTTGTGACAATTTACCTGCTGTTATGTCTTTAATACTTTTTAGAAGAACATCCACTTCAGCGTGCTCCCAGGCAGCAAGTTGAGGTAGAGTGTCATACAGAGACTAGATAAAAGGGTCAGTGTAAGGCTATGGAAAATGCCACAGCATATATCTGTCCTTAACAGCTACTGTAACTCAACACCCCTTCCACCCCACAATACAGCGTTTGCTATAACATGGAATTTTGCAATGTGGCCAACACTGGGTCCACGGGAGATGTGCAGCTCTTTTCATCTAGCCATGCTGTTCTGAATTCATTTAGAGTAAATACCATTATCTGACTTTAAATGGAGAGACAAAGTATTGCAGAAGAGGTTTTCCACTTTACTGACTAGTTCTAAAAACAATACCTTGCTTACTGTGGATCTTCTGTTCTCTTGTTTGATCACATCTTGATCAGATTACTCTTGTGTTTATGATTGACTTGAATTTAAGAATTTGGAACAATCTTTGAAATCACTGGAATTTTCAGTTATGTTATCTAACTTCAGCTATCAAACAGTTAAAGATCAAGTATAGGCTAACAGTTTAGTCTATGATCAGAAAAGCCTCTGGAATATAATTAACTATGAATAATGAATCACGGATAATTAATGATCACCCCTGACATTATATTAGATATTAGATATTTTAGATCCTAACATGTTAGGATTTTAAGTGTGAAGAAAATGACATGGAGTTGGACATGCAGCCAAGGAGGTGCACTGTCCGCAAAGAAAAGCTAGAGGTGGTGGGAAAGCACATCCACATTAGTATATGACACTGTTATGTGCATCAGGTTTTTGCAGTGCAGTCACGAGTGTTGACATGACTTGCAGACCTGGACTTGCTCCTGCACACAAGCTTCAAACCCATCACCATTTCTTTCTATTCTATTTCTATTCTTTACACCTGTACTCACCGCTGTTGTATTTCATTAGTACTATCATTTAACAACCAGAAGAAAGGAAGATTTATTATCCTGTATCCTAAATGTCTGCATCTGACTAGAACAAATTTATATGGGACATTCTAAAGGTAGAATCATGTGAATGGTTGATGGACATTTCTGGAAAGCATCTGGTGGGGAAAATTTCATGATACTCCCTTACATTATTATCTTACATAATTATCATGTAACAATGAGTAGATATTTAACACAGTTGTGAGGTTGGAGTGCATAAAGAGAAAGGTTTTTTCCTAGCTTTGAATAACAGAATCATAGAGCGTTAGGAGTGGAAGGGACCTTGAAAGATCATCTAGTCCAAACCACCTGCCAGAGCAGGATCACCTAGACTAAATCACACAGGAACACATCCAGGTAGGGTTTGAATGTCTCCAGAGAAGGAGACTCCACAACCTCTCCGCACTGGGCAGCCTGTTCCAGTGCTTTGTCATTCTCACAGTGAAAAAATTTCTCCTTACATTTACATGGAACTTCCTATGCTCCAGCTTGCACCCATTGCCCCTTGTCCTATCGCTGGCTGTCGCTGAGAAGAGTCTGGCTCCGTTCTCCTGGCTCTTGCCCCTGACATATTTATAAACATTAATGAGGTCACCCCTCAGTCTCCTTTACCTAAACAGGCCCCGCTCCCTCAGCCTTTCCTCATAAGGAAGGTGTTTCACTCCCCTGATCATCTTGGTGGCCCTAATCTGGACTCTTTCAAGGAGTTCTATGTCCTTCTTGAACTGAGGGGCCCAGAACTGGAAACAATATTCCAGGTGCGGTCTCAAAATGTGCAGACATGCAGAGGTTTTCAAGATGTATCATGATGTGAGCCTGTGGCATGCTTGTGTCTGAAGGCACAGCTCAACAAGTGGCGCATGGTAAAGAACAATAGTGTGGAAAAGAATTGAAATGACTGTAGAAGGCAATATATTTCAGAAGAGCACATTAATTTGTAACAATGAAAAATGACATTAGTAACCTATACATGCTTAATTAAGGTGTTGCTGAAAAACTAGGAGCTCAGATCTATGGAAAAGGTATTTTAAAATTCAGACTTTACTCTTATTTCCACCTCACCCCTGTTCTGAAATAAATCTAAACTTTATATATCTTATTAATTTATTTTTCCTGATGAAATAGAAAAGGTAAAAATCAGAAAAAGTATAAAAATACTTTCAATAGTTTTAAAAAGTTTTACTTCCAACTAAACTTGTGTAGAATTCTCAACAAATTCAATAACTTTTTTCCCAAATAATAGACTGCTAAAAATAGACTCATAATCTCCTGTAGATGTAAATTTAAAACTATGACTCATATTGTCTTCAAATTTGAAGTTAAGATACTCATAGTGATGTCTATCACCGTTACCATTGACTTCTCAGAACTTTCATTTCAGCTCAGATGAATGAGAAGTTTAATGATGGTATTTCTGAAATTAAGCAGGAATTTTATTTTCTTAGTAGTGCTAAGATTTACCAGCAGTATTCAACAGATTATTTCCAAAACAGGAAAAATCTTATCTTTGAATTCAATTGAAACTTGAAAAGTTTCTCACAGGACTTGATGTGAAGAGTTATAATAAAAAAGGAACCTGTATTCCCATGGATGTCTACTGAGACCAAAGTAAAAATTAATTATAATTATTATAATATTTAAGTTATGCATATTACATTAAACTCATATTAATGTTAGAGATACTTCTGCTGTTGATTTATTTTTTAAAAGGCTGTGAATCATTTGAAAAGATGAACAATATGTGCATATGTTGGTTAGCTTTTATGGTGGATTTTATGACTTTTCTAGAACAGTCACACAATTCTTTTTTTCACATCCTCACTCAGATATATTTCATTCTTTCATTTCATTTTCACACAAGTCACAAAGGAGAAAGAGGGTTATATATATTTTTATTTAAGATGTAAAATTCATACTTGTAAGTTATGCAAGAAAAAGAAGAAGTTTCATTACACAGAACTAGAAGTTGTCTGTGAATAGTGATTTGCAGTTTGGGAGTACTTTCCTTTGGAATCATTACATCTACATAGCTAAAGTAATTTTATCTCCTTGAAAACCTCCCCTTGCTGCCTGATAGTGATCAAGAAAAAAGTGAGGTTCTTTTAAAAATGTGTTTCCTAATGATACAGAAAACAATGTTTTCTCTATATTTGCCATGCTATATACATTTACTTTCTGTAACATACATAAAGGAAATTTTAAAAAAATTACTTAAATGCAATTTAAAGGAAATTTTCTAAATACATTAATTTCAAAATAATCTAATAGCAGCTAAAGCTAAATCAGATTACTTTCATGGTTTATAATGCCTTATTTCATTCTCATAAAAATGCACTCTAAAAAAATTCCACCGTTATCTTCCATGACAAAAAAGCATTTTTGATTTTACTGGAAGTAAAAAGGCAAATACTGAAGGGCAACAGGCATGGTGTCAAATAAAGTTTACCTGCCCACCTATCTCATTCATGAAACAACGGTTGGTAAACAGTATTGAGTTGTACCAGCATAAAGTGTTCTGTGGACCTGTGTTGTGATCAATAATTATTAATGAAACATTTGCCTGTCATTTGTGGCTGTTATGCAGTCAGAGATCATAATTATATTCCACATAGAAAGAGGACAACAAGAGTTAGAATTTTCCAGCAAGTGACTCAACAAAGAGCATGAATTTGATTTTCAAAGTGTACAATTCTAAATAAAAATATGCAGGCTAATAAATGAAAATGTATTATTTCTAATATATACACATAACAAAGTATAGCAAATCAAAATATGTAGCCATGGATGTGAACAGAATATCAGAAGTGGTAGGGCAAAAGACAGTAAGTTGTATTAGTGCATCAGAGACAGATGTATTTATTCTTCATATTTATAATTGAAAAGGTTGAATTATTTGTGTCAGATAAGAATTGTAAGGGTTTTTTAAATATTCTAATTGAAAATTATGTAAAATAACTTCTAATAGGAAGGAAATTCATAAATTAGACCCATACAAGCTGCACAGAAGAGTCTTGAAACCGAACCTACAGGACACAGAAATTTGAAATCAGTCAGCAAGAAAGTAATTTAAGATTAAAAATAAGCAAGCTTATCAAGCTTCTGTAATGATACTGTAAGGGGACAAAAAAAGCTCATATGATCCACACTCATCATATGAACCACAACCACCTATAAATAGAAAAAGATATACATGAAGAAAGAGATTAATTTGTTTTGTCTACTCAGGGGAATAAAAAAAGTGGTTTGTTTGTCATACATGGATTTCTTCCTTGGGGGACAATGTTAAAGGACCATGTTGCAACAACAGAGAGGTATTGTAGGGGCTATGCCTCAGAGATGAGTCCACACACTGAAAATAAAGGATCTTTTGTCAGGTGAAGTAATCAGTGCAGCAAACTGATAAGGGAAACAGTGATTGTCTATTTCCTATATTTTCAACTAAATAGTGGATACCGTTCCATATGGGACTATATATTCACTTGGTGAAGGTAATTATATTAACAGGCTCAATGAAATTCAGTGATTTGTGACATTCTGGATATAAGATTAGAGAAACCTTCTGACCTCCAACTACAAGTCTAGGAATTTTCTGAATTCTGAATATAAAGTACTAGCATTTGGATCATCATGTCTGGAAGTTTGAGTGCAACTGTGGTAACTCACAGCCTGATTTTGTCTGGTTTAAGAATACCTAGACCTTTACCCATGGGTGGTTGCTATGTCTATATTTTTTGAGTCTCAAATTGGACACCCTGCAATAGTGAAGGAAAGGTGAGATTTTAATGCATCTTCAGCAGAAGTCAGGAAATTATGAAAGAAATTAATAGAAACTTTGAATTTGAATCTATGCTATGAAGTACTTTTCCCCATCTAAACTGCCCCAGATCCAATTGTGCTTATATCTAAGCTTGGACTCGAAAATAATTCAAATAAATACAAAATATTTTTTTGAAAAGGCATCAGTATGTAACAGATACATCTTCTTTTATTATGTCCTCCAAGTTTCTTTTGGAATACCTGAAACAGTCCAGTTTTCAGCTTACAGACAAAAACTGTAAAACCATAGAATCTTTAAGGTTGGAAAAGATGTCTAAGATCATCAAATCCAACCATCAACCCAACACCATGTCTACAAAGAACTATGTCTTTAGGGTTTTTTTCTTTTTTCTTTTCTTCCTCTTTAAATATCCACCGCCATATTTAGACAAATGTATGTCTGTATCACAAAGCCCAATGGGTACTCAGTGACTCATGAGAATTTTGTCTAAAAAGAAAGTTGAATGACTGCAAACACTATTAAAGCAATTTCTTCCATCAGAATAAATATATGACTCAATTTCCACAGACCTTTGTGGAATAACAAGCTACGATGCAAAGCCCTTGTCCATTTAATGCTGTGAGCCAGAAACAGTAGTACCATTAATACATGCTTCTTACACTACCAATTTTGAAACTTAAAGAACACTGCAACTGAAAAGGTCTCCAAAATTTAGTCAATTTATCCAAGACAGAGTGGTACAGAAATCCTCCAATGAGGTGGAAGGATCACTTACTGATCTCCTGAACTGCAGTTTCATTACAGAAGAATTTGCTAAATTGATCCGGATTTTGAAGTCATTATTTTCTTTTGCCTATTGAGTGAAAGTGTTCAGGAATAAAACATAGAGTGCTAAAGAAGCTCTAGAGAGAGTATTTCAAGTGATTTACTTGATCTCAATAAAAACTTGGCTTCCCTTGTGGATGAGAGAGACACATTCCATATAATAAACCATTTATTAAGGATTCCCCACAGAAAGTGAGGTATATCAAGCATTATATGAACCTTAATTGTGGTTATATTTTATTGCTACTTAGATTATTAAGTGTTTAAACTACCAGATAACAGAAACTTTATTCTCACTAGTGGAAGAGTGCTAACAGTAATTTTACTAAATATTTCAGCCCTGTTCCAACAATCTCTTGGAGGAAAGTTAATGGTCATAATCCAAGTAAAGCTCGCCTGAGGAAATCCCAAGCTGTGCTTGAAATACCTAATGTGCAGCTAGAGGATGCAGGGATGTATGAATGCAAGGCTGAAAACTCTCGTGGAAGAAACGTCTTCAGAGGACAACTACAAGTGTACAGTAAGTGTAACTGCACACAGTATTATACAGCCATGCTTTGTCTGTACTTGAAGGCTTTAACCACATATGAAGGACGCTAAAGTCCAGTATAAACAAAATATCTTTCCTCTGAAATAGAATTAGATCTGAAATAAACTATATATTTTTATTTCTTAGTAATGCATGAATGCCTGAAATGTAAATAAAATTTACTCCCTTAAAGAACTGGTTTAAATAAAACTTCATGTTTCATTCCTATGGACTTTTTCTTTTTTTTTTTTTTAAGGGTATCACTATAATTTAAAAAGGTTTGGGTTTTTTTTTCCTGTTGTGTAATATGAAAATGACATGCGATTTAAGCATTATGTAACTGTCAGAAAATTATATTAGAAATACCTTAGGATTTTTATCACAGTTTTATAAATATTTTCCTCCTGCCATACTTGGGTCCTGAGTTTTGTCAAATCTATTGCAGAGGCATCAGAACTGGAAAAGTGCTTTTTTTTGTTAAAAAAAAAGTCAATGCCAGTTTAGGCATGCAATTTCTGAAGGTAGTGTTTTTCAGAAAGTGCTGAACATTTTCTCTCTAGAATTGTTCTTTCTAAAAGTTGAGGGTTTTTTGTGTGTGAGCATCAAAAATACCAAATCATGCATCAGATTGAATAAAAAAACCAAAAACCAAAAACCAGCTCACAGCCTGAAATGAAAAATTTTTAGAAAAATCATTCATTTTATACAATATTGTTGCTGTGTCCTAGAGGCTAGAAACAAAAGCTTATATAAAAAATGTCCTATTTACTGAATGCTTAAAAGTCAAATTCTCCTAGCATTGAAAGTATGCTTCAGTTCTACCTACTTAGCAATTAAGGTTACATCACTTGTTAAGATTCCATGTATCCTACAACCTTAAATAGTTAGCAAGAAAGCTCTATCATGTAGCAGATCTTTCAGACTCAGAATTTATTTCTGTCTTCAAATATAACATTCGCTGGAATTTCAGCTGCTGCAGTTTAGACAGGTCCTCAGGATAATAGATACCTTTAAGAAGGAGTATTTCCTGTTAATTGATTTTTTTCTTTCCCTGATTTCAGCCCATGACTCCTAGTGCTTTCTTCCCATTACTACCCACACACACTTATCTGTCTATGCTACACACTTTGATCAAATAACAGTAGACTGGCAACATATTTTTAGTTTATTTTCCACATATGTCAATATTTCCAGGTCTGTAATCAGTTTTTCTGCCTCTCCCTCTTTCTAATGTCTTTATCTTGGCTCCCTCATTTTTAGTGGATATCAGCATATCACTGGATGATGTTTCTCTAGCTTTTTGTTTTCATATATCTGGGGCCAAAGACATGGTTTTGTCTTCAATTTTTTTTAGTATATGTTGGAAAATATATGTGATGGCAAAGGTGGTAGTTTACACCCTTCAAGTGGGAGATGGAACCCATCAGCACTTGCAGAAAAGGTTTTACAAGACTTTTACTGAAAACAACACTCAAAGCCCAGGAACTACTTCATGCCTTCTACTATGCCATTATCCCAGTGATATTTCTCCAGTATTACAAATTCTTACTGTCAGTTACCTCCATGAATGTATTACAGCTCCTGCTTGGGCCAGGGACATTTAGGAGCTTGCTTGATATTTTTTTGACAATGTTTCTTAAATTCCTGATTTTTATTTTTTTTAATATTAATTTGACATACAGTGTGCACCCCAGATCATAAACTTACTATTTTGTAGTGCTGTGAAACTCCTAGATGACAAAGCACTTTATAAAGGACTCGAAATTATCTCTACCTCCCTCCTTCAAAGTTCAAGGAATATGAAAGATCCTCTAGAAGAGAGAAACTTAGATGCTGAAAAATGAAATAGTTTCCTCAAGAGCACTCTGCAGGCTTGTGGTAGGGTAATAAACAGAACTCAAATCATAGAAACCATGAACTAGTGTTCTATACAGCTCTGCCTCTCTCATTAGCCAGGACACATTTTTGTTTGGAGCAGAAATAAAGATGGTACTTAAATCTAGGAGTCCACAGAAAACTTTCTCTGTCACTTTTGCTTTAGTCTGTACAGACAGAAACAAGAATTTTTAGTTCTCCATGGTTGTACAATTGTAAAAATTGTAGTTTTTACAGTTACTGCATTTATGGGTAGTACAGTTTGTGATAATCATTTTTTTGCAACAGTATTTGAACAATGTGCTTAACCTTGTAGAAAAGGGGTCTGCTTCACATTGTCTCATTCTTCTGATTATCAGCTATGTTAAACTAGTCTTTTATTATGTTTCTATTAAATTTATTATTATATTTTAGGCTATCCAAAAGGTAATTCAGAACCAGATCTGAGCCAGAGTTTCTTCTATCTGCATTAGCAGAGCAGGTAACAGAGAGCATCCAGGTGGAAGAGGCAAGCACAAGCTGTTAATCAGCCCAACAGCTGCCTTTCTTTGACCTTGAAATGAAATACTATCCAGCAAGCCTCTCCCAGCTCTTTAAGACACAATCATTAGCGCCCTGTTGGCCAACGAACATTGACAACCTTTTCCAGGCATGTAAGAGGTTTTGGGTAAGGTTTTTAGGGAGCAAAATTAGCCAAGTGTTACTTTACGAAAGTATCAGCTTTCTTTGATGACAGTTGACATGGCAAGATTTGGGGGCATTACTTGAAACAGCATTTTTTGCTGTACCTCTTATTCATAACAACAGTGAACATGAATTATTTACCTTTAAGCTCATTTTCTTTTCACTGACATCTTATTCCTCCAGGAGACAGTGATTATTTTGGCTCAGAAATTCAGATGTAGGCCATCATTCCTTACCAGGGGTTTCTTGCAAGATTTCAGAGCAAGGTGTAGGACCAAATGTGTCATACTGCAGTCTCACAATTTGCATATCTCTGTAAGAACGCATTTGCTGTCTGTTTGAATCATCTTCTTTTCATCAGTTGCATCTGATCTGGGTCACCACAGAGTATTTTGAAGAAAGTCCAGGATGCCCAGTCAGCCTGTCTGGTCACATTTGATCACTAACTAGTGATTTTTCATGGCTTACCTGGTGCTATAATCCAGATATACCCTGACTTCCTGATGCAGATGACACTTAGGATGTTATTCAGAGAGTGGCGTATTTCAGATGCTGACAATTTCAGATAGTTGTAGTCTCAGCACTTAGTGGAAATTCAGCTATAGAAGTGACAAAGGTATTTAAAAAATCATTTTGATAATGCGAGACATTCCCATATGCTTTACAACCTGTTTTGAGAGGTGCAATTTTTCCCCAAGTGACCTGCTCCTCCTCTAGTTTCCATGAGATTTTATTCAAATTGAGTAACAGAAGACAGCACAAAAAAATTAAATTTTGGTGGATAAGTTGGGCATTAGCCTTTTGTAATCACAGTTTCTCCACAAATCCTGACTAGTGGCATTTTCCCAATGGTAAGTGCTGATTTGTGCAATTCCTGCTCCTTCCTGACTGAATCTTTTACATTTGCTTCTGTGTTATCTGCTCACTTATCTGTCCATTCAGCAGAGGGTGGTGATGCAAAGCAGACCACAAAAACACTTTTTTGGCCATTTTTCATTTGGTTGGATCCGTTCCCTGATCCTTCTGACAGCAGTGCCCCATGGTGCCACAGCAGCAGGTGGGGTTTGCCTTAACACCAGAGTGGCACAAACAGCTGAGGGCAGGAATACTAATGCAGTGTAATGGATGATCCTGATCTGCAAAAAAAACCCCAAAAATTGATAGCTTCCTTATGAAAACTATATGAAAAAAAAAACCCACTGGCTATAGAGGAAGAGATTTTTGTCATCGGAAATTTACCCTTCAGTTGTAATTTGCTATCTTCTCTTTTTCACTGTCATAGCTAGCTACCTATTTTTATCCTACTATCCTACTTCCCAATTGGCCCTCTGTCCAATTTTTTTTTTCTACTCCAAATTCTGTACATACTCACTTTTTAGAACACTATCTGAAATCACTTGTCTATGCAAAATTTTGTCCTTATTTTCTTTCAGTCAAAAAGTTGCTTAATAATTTGAGAAAGTAGGTTGAGTTTTCTGCATCTGAATTTCATTTTGCACAGAGGATATAAAAACTGGCCTGTAAGCTCTCAGATTTATTGCCAATTTGTGTTTATAAAACCTTGAATAAACAGGTGCAGAAATGCAACATAAAATAAATCAGGGATTGGACGGTGATTTTAAAATCTCAGGAGCACTGTATAAGCTACAACACAATATCCATAAAGACTATTGTATAATAAAACACATCCTACTCTTCCTATAATCACACAAAACCTCTTCACTGGACAGATAAAAACGAGGAAACACCCATTTATAAAAATAAAGGATAATTTTTAACTTTTGAAATCTATTTAAATGCTTCTTAGAATTAAGTGTAGTTATGGAATTAAGCTTTCTTTGCTCATGTGTCTATCAGGATGATGCTAATACATTTCTGTTTAAATATATAGAGAGGGAGTCAAAGGTTGCACATTCAGTTAAACATTTCGGTTTTTAAATTATTGACAGTGATTAAGAACAACTGTCATGATATTATGGAGAGTGACCCTTTCTAATGAGCAGAGAGGTAACTCTGTGGCAAAGTAAGGAGTACACAGAGAGAGGAAAGGGAGCCAAAAAAATGATGAAAATATTTGTCTCGGTCATGCATTTTTCTGTCTTCCTGCTACATCTACCTATTGCTTTGCTACCTTGTTCTCAGAGGGCCTCTCAATCTGAGTGATTGCCTTGGCTGATGGCAAGTTCAACAGCTTGAAAATTATGAATCCAATTGCCATTTAAGCTAGGAGGAGAAAATTTAAGGCAGAAAACCCCCAAATAATGGGAAAAAAAGGTTGTTAATACCAATCAATCATACCACTTTGTTTTGCATGTTTGTAGTTACAGAGGAAAACCCATGCCATGGTTATGCTACCATGACAGCCAAGCTGTGTACTGAGGAGAACACCACTGGAGCCAGGCTTGGGGACACAGTTTTATTTCAGTGTAAACTCATGCACACTCTAATTCTGAATGCTCATGATGAGATCAAATTCAACACAGAAAAAGATTAGATATGCTATGGTTCATCTAGTAGGATTTTTAGAAAAGCTAAATAATAAAATATTAAATATAAGTATGAACAGTTTAGCAACTCTTAAAAGCTACATGATTTTATGGCACTACTGGCTAAATTTTATTAAATCTTAGTTGCATATTTAACTGTCACATCTCCCGAAATCTCATTAGCATACTCATTTTCAAAGGAAACAATTTCTTCCTAGCATGCTTCCTTTGTGCATACTGAAACACTCAAAAAGAGAATGGCAACAAATACACAATGCAAACGAATTATATTTTTAGGACAATTAGTAGACAAGTGAGCAGGGACACACACAAGCTGCTTCTGAGGATTTCGCAGGACCCTTTGATATAATCGGTTGTTCAGTGCAGAGGAGCATATATGGAGGAAGTCATGCATTGCGTTGACGATGAGGAGAGGAAGAAGGGAGCAGATGGTTTTGGTCTTCGGTTGGGAGTAAGGTTGGGTCAATCTTATCTCTTTTCCTCTGCTGAAAGAGAATTAAGCGGTTCTTTTTCTGTAATGTTTCTAGCTCCTGACAACTGTTTGGTCAGGGACTCAAGCAGGCTATTCTCTGCTTAGGAATGATAGACACCTCACTCACTTTATCGAGATGTAAGCTAGAAGCAGTTAGTCACCTGTCATGCCTTTTCATATCTTCTCACGTCTTTGATTGGTGACCTGTCAAATGCCAGCTAGACACAAAGATTTATTTTTAAGCTAAGTTCCCCATGTTTAAGTACCTTATCAATTATCCAACATTTGAATCAGAGAGATCTGGATTTCTGCTCAACCCAAGCAGAACAATTATATATTCCTTTAGCAATGAAGGCCTTTTAGTCACTTATTCTCTACTATTTAAAAAAAAAAACCAACAAAAAATCCCAAAAAAACCCCACCCCATAACACCTCCAATATATAATATGATTAAGTTAATTAATTTTATCTACCATCCTCTTCACTATACAAATTGATATGGTCAAAATATGAAAACCCAAAATCTGGCTTTTAAGCATATATTTCCATTTCTGCATATGAACACTCAGTTTCTCACTGAGTCATAAAAAGTTTTCCAAATTATCAGCTCCTATATATAGATATCTGATTGACTGCAGTATTAAAGATCTGCTTCTCTGCAAAAAATAGTCCCTGCTTTTAAACAGATTATTAAATTAAATTTAGGTAATAATGTTCACATATACACCTAACAACAACTGTCCAGCTTTAAAAAAATGTTTTAACATGGAATTACTGTGTAATTTATGATCCTGATGAATGCTGGAAATCTCTTGGGTTCTGTACTTAAAAACATTAAAAGCATTTTCTCCATTGACTTATGAACTCAACCCAAGACAATTTAATGAAAATATGTGCAAATACCTTGACAAATGCCCAGTCATTCCTAGCTGAAAAACTCATGGTTTCATAGTAAACTGAGAAAAATACTTGAAACAGAGTCCATGATGATTGACCTCCGTAACAAAATTTAAATAGCTTCAGTCTTGAAAAATTGCTAAATATTCCATTGTGACTACCAAGCAAATGCTCTTATATTCAGTAATAATGAATCCATTAATATAGAGTACTGTAATTCAGTCCATTGGACTTTATTAAATCAAACATTTTCTAATCATGGTCACGATACTGCTCAATGCCTGGTGCCATTACAGCATTTCCTTTAAAGTTACAGAGTTTTGTTAATTTTATTACTTTTTGTTTGGTTGGTTTGCTCTTTTGTTCAAATGTGCTTCAAGTTGAGAGTAAACTCAGCTTTGTAAGTTCTGTAATTGATTCGATCTTTGCATATCAGCTACAGGTGATCAATTTGTATGCTTTGTATTCAGCATGTGTATAACGTGGTATTTTTTTGTCTTGCAGCCTACCCACATTGGGTGGAGAAACTTAATGATACTCAATTAGACAGTGGAGATCAGCTCCGATGGGAATGTAAAGCCACTGGAAAGCCAAGACCCACATATCGTTGGCTGAAAAACGGAGTTCCTCTCTGGCCACAGGTACATTAGACGAGGAGTCCTCATGGATGTTACATGTTTCTCCTTTTATTCAGATCAAGTCTGTTAAAGAAAGTAACAAAAAGAACTTAATAAATTAGTATTTCTGTATTAGTTTCTTGAGTGTCAGTATATAGACGGGTTTTTTTATGCACGTCCCCTCTGGTCCATCTCTAGCAATGTAAAATTGCATTCTGCCATTGTACTGTAACATATGTCTAACCAATCTCCAGTGTTTAATAGTATTTTCTTTTAGATAGTGGTATTATGCTATTTGCACCTATTTTTTATTTTTAGTAACAACTCAGAGACACGCTTCATTTGCTGAATCAGATTCCTTCATATTTCCCCCCATGTTATGTTATGTTTTGTTAATTTACATAATTTTGTTTGTATATTGTCATACTTTTTCAAACACTAGCAGATTAATTTGAGAGGCACAATGACTCTTAGATTTTCATCAGTTTTTAATTTCATTAAGTCTCTGCAAATAACAGAACTCACCATCAAGACCATTAAAAAGCTCCATGGAAGACTCCCAGAATGTAAATCCTTAACTAAAATTGCCTGATGTATTTTAGAATTAGATCTAGATAAAATTCTCTTCCTTTTAGAAGACCACTTGGCATATGGCCTGTCTTTTATTTAACTTTGTTCTCCTTCTCTCACTGAATCATCAACATGTCAGCCTGCATCATGTAGGTTTTGCCAAGCACCTTTCCATTTTTATAGTCTCAAATTTTTTAGAGAAAAAAAAAAAAGTTTTGTAAATATATTTCATGCTATTTCCAGATTCAAATAAAGTCGTTCGGTTCTGGAAGAAAATAGCTCCATTTGTAAATGAATTCCCAGAATGGATTTATAAATATAAAAGATGTAATGTCTTTCTTTTCAGTGAATGTCACTTCTATCTGTGAACATCATCCAATTATGCAAACAATGAGTAAGGAAAAATAAACATAGTTTACTTTTGAAGCTGTGAAGCATTGAAAATAAGGTTATATGCCTTTACTTTATCTGTTTCTGCCTTTTTAGATAGAGCTATTAGTCCTGAAATTGAAGCAATTTAAATATCTGTACTTCTGCTTTTCTGATTTTCCAAACCATTAGTTTCACTAGGCTCTGAAATTTCAGATTAAACTTCAGTTTAAACTGGGGGTTTACAAGAGAGAGCTTTTTTCACAGTTTTTTCTGCATTTGCAAACACTGTTTTTTCTCAACTTTTAATTAAACTAGCAACAGCTGTAATCATGAAACCTAGAGATATTTTGTAGCATGTCAAATTTTTCATTATGCAACTCCATGAAGTGCATATACACCAAAACAGCTGTTAATGTCTCTTTTCTTCCAGCTGTGGTAATTATTTTCTACTATTGGACCCTTCTAAGAAGTTTTAACTAATGATGAAGGTGATTAGACCCTTTCACTCTTGCTCATGCAAGAAACTTTTATATTTACTTTTATGAAAATAGCACAACTGGAAACACACATTTTCTAGAGTTGTGAAGATCAGCACAAATATTGCACCTACAACTGACTTCCTGCCTCATTTAAGTTCTCAGGATAAACTGCTTTTAAATTTTTTTAAGGGTAGTAGCAGAAAAACACAAAAACAGAAAAGCAAGACTTCTAGGTAGTGAACTTGCACTGAAAAAATATGTACCCTTAAATATTTTTTGACTTTTTTCTGCCCTACCTATCTGCTTTCTTCTTGTCATTCCTTATATAACAAGAAAAAAGTAATACCAAGGAAATTTGTTCTTCGATTTTATTTTAGCTTAGTAATGTCTTTTGTCCCATTGCTTAAAGTGAATAGCACAGCAAATTTCCAGTGCCTGTTTGCTTTTATAGATTTTTTTTTCCATTACAGAGCAGGATTGAGATGGTTAATGGTGTTCTGATGATCCACAGTGTGAATCTCTCAGATGCTGGAATGTATCAGTGCTTAGCAGAAAATAAGTATGGCACCATTTATGCCAGTGCTGAGCTGAAAATTTTAGGTGAGTATTATCGGAATAGAACAGACTGTTTCTTTTCTTTCCCCTTTGATAATTACATTTGTTCTTGGGCTGCTATGATAAGGAACAGCTTCTGCCAGTCCAAACTTAGTGAAGTAGATATAAACAGGTTCCTTTTTCTTCTTGTTATTGATGTGTGAGTGGGTCCTTTGTTGCCCAATGGAGCATGGGTCCTTCTGTTAACTTCACTGACTTAGATTTTGTGACATATATCCTTCTCATATAAGGATATTTCAGTTCAAATAAATGGAAAAAAAATGTGTTACTGTTTTAAAAATACATGCAGGAGAAGAAACTTAAAAACTGAAAGTAAATCTACTTTATTCTCTATTAATAATAATTATTTCTACTAAGTTCATTAGTCAAAGGTAATTAAGTAAGAACTTAGTTTTAAAGGTGTAAAAATTTCCTTTAAAATCACAAGAATTCATTTAGTACTAGAAATCACATCATTCTGTAGTAAAATTCTGTAGTAAAAATACATGACACAGTGTTATGGGAAATATAACAAAAATGTAATTAAAAGTTGCAGTCGGAAGTTATTCAAGAAAAACTTGAAACATGTCTTTCCAACATACTGTTTTTCCTTAAAGCAAACTGTGGTAACACACAAAGGAACAATAGTGGTAAGAGGATTTCCATGGGGTTAACTGAAACAGACTTGTAACAGTCTCATGATCTCTATTAGAGTATGATATAGGTGGAGGACAGGTGTCTGTCAAAGTTACAGCCAGATCAGAGATCAGAGGTCTCTGTACTGCTCAAGCCTTCCAAATTTCAAAATGTGTACCTGGGAATCATTCTTGAAAACTCCCAGTCAAATGAATAATAAAGATGAAGTCACTGAAATATACTACATTTGAGCTAGGATTTGTTTTTTCTGAAGAATATCCTATCTAGTACATTTCTACTATGTCCTAGCTGGCCAACATTAGACTTTCAGTGATAACGCTTCAACATATTTCTGTCTAGCCATAAATTTAAATCAACGGTCAGTTGTTGCTTTTTTTATTGCTTTCCTTTGTCATTTGTGACTCAGTCAGCAAAGAGATCCCTGTTGGTTAAAATGTTCTCTTGCTCTGTTTTTTATATCTGTTATAAAATAGGTATACCTATTACATCAGGTAGTTGTACAGTTTCTTCAATGTTCTCTAATATTGGAAATAGCCATTATAGGCTGCTGCAGTAAAATCAGCCTTACATTTTGTCACTTGTGAAATTGTACCCCTGTTAAATTTTAGCCATAATGCTGCGTTAAATAAGCAGTTGTGCTTAATTTTCTGGATTGTTAAAGGGAAAAGAAGAGAATAAATTGTCCATATAAATATCTCTGGTATGAAAATTGCCCCAAGTAATCGTAGGAAATTCCTACATATTTCAGGCAATTGGCTGTGGTATGTTTCTACATGGGTAGCTGAGATTGTTGCAGAGGCAGGGGTCTTTGCATTTGCAAAACTAGTCAAAGAAAAACACAAATAAATGAGATTTCTTAGGAATAACTGTCCATTCTCAGTGTGAAATTACATTAATTAATGTTTGTGTTACATTTATTATCTTACCTGACTCATCATAATTAATGGGACTTCTTGAAAAGCTAAATACTAAGAACAAGGCATGGTTAAATACCTTCTGTTAAGTTCTTACTTTTCCATTCCCAGTATTCAGACAAACATAAAAAAGGAAAACTATATAATTACTCTAACAGTATTAGAATTAAGCCTAAGGGTATCAGAATAGAAGTCCAAGAGTATGAGTGTAAGTTTAATTAACTCTAGAGAGTGCAATTTGGATAGGTATGGAATTTAAAATTCATATTGAACTAGTTGCTTCTAACAAGTTATCTATGAAAACAAAGAATTTCTGAACAAGTATAGCTAAATCAACTGCAGTATTTAATTTCTAGAGCTGTTGGGTTTTACAAGCAATCTTACTTTTGTATGTTGACATGAGGGACAACTTACTAATTTGTAAGTGGATTAAGGTATAGATTTACCATCTAATCTTGGCTGCTGATTTCAGATGTTTTGTAAAATTCCATCTAATCTGCTGTACAATAATTTCCAAGCCAAAAATAGAGAATATCTCCCCAGACTGAGTCTATTATTCTAATCCTCTGTGAGACTGTAATGAAATGGGAAACTATGTTTGTTCTCTGTATAGGTAATGTACTTCTTTTTAACAGCTTCAGCTCCTACATTCCCACTAAATCAACTGAGGAAAACAATAATTGTTACCAAGGGCCAAGAAGTTGTTATTGAGTGCAAGCCGCAGGCCTCTCCAAAACCAACTATCACTTGGAAGAAAGGAGACAAAGTGTTAAGGGAGACTAAGAGGTCAGAAACCTGTTTAGTAAACTAAATATTGTGTTCACATATTTGATTCTGTAGTATGATATGAAAATATAGCAAGCGACAAGAACATGTATATGGTAACGTGGGTATTGCATCATTATTTGGCAAGCTCATTTGTGTGGCAGTAGTGACTTTATTGTTTCCACAATATTGAAAGAAAAATCTTTAAATTGTTTGGAGATGCAGGCAGATGAAACGAAGATATTATTTTGTTTTGTTGTGTTTTTTTTTTTTCTCTATTTTATCTTACTTATTACAAAAATGCTTCAGTTACACTGTAGAGATACTATAAACCTGGTGTATAATGACATTAAAAGCATAGAATCTGAAGCAGGAAGGACCACATAAAATATAAATTGTGCTTATTCATTTTAAATAATTTTAATAGGGCAGATTTGAAGCTTGATTACAATGGAAGTTTAAGAATAGATTAAAAAAATATCAAGAGAAGAAAAATAATTTCATTATAAGATTTAATTATACGAGTAATTTCTGTACTCAGCAGCACATCTGTTTAACAGAATATGTTTGATTAAATAAGTTCCATCCAGCTCTGTATGTTAAACTTAGTTTATATACTGCAGGTTAAATGCCATCTGTAATTACACTTTACAAGATTGCATGTCTATACACTAGAACAGTTTTGTCACCCTGCACAGGATCTTAAGTGCCAGAGTAATCTTACCTTATTTCTGGTAATGTATATGAACGAACCACTTAAATTGGCTTGTAGGGCATTAGTCAAAAAGATGAAAGCAAGGGCTCTTTGTTAATTTGTGTGATACTGATGAAAGCAGCAGAGCGCATATCTCCTTGTTAGCTGCAGAAGCTGTTTCATTCGGGTGAGTTTTATTTTCATTGGTTTGTTCTGAGAAGGTAAAATGGGTAACTTTTCATGCCATATTGGTTCTGCAGGGCAGAGTGAAACAGAAAATGTATACAACATTTTAATAACAGGTATGAGTTGTATAGTATATCATGACAACATATGACAACACAGTATTACAAAGACGCTGATAATATATTCTGAGGCTGGTGTCTCTATGCTGTAGCTACACAGTTAGCTCTTGGTTTTGTCTAGGATAGAGTTAATTGTATTCCTACTAGCTGGTGTAGTGCTGCTGTTTGGATTTAGGATGAGAATAATGTTGATAAAACACTAATGTTGTTGCTAAGTAGTGTTTACACTAAATCAAGGACTTTTTAGCTCCTCATACTGCCCTGACAGCAAGGAGGCTAGGAATGCACAAGGAGCTGTGAGGAAGCACAGCTAGGAAAACTGACTCAAACTGACCAAGGAGTATTCCATACTATGTGATGTGATGCTCAGTATATCAACTAGGTAGGTGGTAGTTAGCTGGGAGGGGTCACTGCTTGGGAGCTGACTGGGCATCACGCATCAGGTGGTGAGTAATTGTTTTGTATATTATTTGATGATGATGATAATGATTTTCCCTTTCTTTTCTGTTCTATTAAACTATCTTTATCTCAATCTATGATTTATTTTTTTTTCAATTCTCTCCCCCATCCCACTGAAAGGGAGGGTGAACAAATGCTATGCAGTGTTTAGCTGCCTGCTAAACCACAACAACTATTTTCACTACACAATCTTTTCCTCTCAACTCCACAAAACTTACCATGAGTTCTCTGATCACCACATGTAAATCACACTTTAATCCAAGACCAGTAAAGCATTCTGGTAATTTCTTGATGTCTGTCAAAACATAACCTTACTCTGAAGTTAAAAATCTCAAAAAAGTAAGATCTGGGGCTGCTACATTTTTGGTATTTGCAGCTGTTGATACATGGTTATTTTGACAGAGGCTAGATGAAACGTGGAAGATGAAAAGCTGGTTGAACTATTTCAAATCTTTGAAAGACTTGGGTTGTGTTCAACTTAATTTTTAATCAGCTGGTAAGGGAACATCTTGTGTCATTCAGATCAGTTGCCCTGCGTCTGTTCACTGGTGGAGGGTGGGAGGTGGTGGTGAGGGAAATACCGGTTTCAAGCTAAATCAGTTCTGCCTCTATATGCAATATGCTTTTAACAATAAGAATAGAGTCCATTTGAAGAGGGTATGAGGAATGCTATTGTGATTTTGGTAAAGAAAGTGTAAATCAATGAAGATGTGTGTTTCCATGTTTGGGGCACTATGAGAAGGAACTGTTGGAAGGGAACAGTGTAAAACTTTTTATAAAAAGGAATACTCTGACGTATTTTGATGAGCACATCTATGTACTTAAAAAATGGACTTTCTTCATAGAGTTCTGATAAAAATCCCAGACAAAAGAATCAGAAACTGACATGTGATGAACTTGCATAGAATGTTAAAATATCAAAGATTCAAAAAAATTTTAAATCAATCTGATTAAATAAAGGGAAGATAGAACAGCAGAATATATTTTTTCTTTTCTGTCGCAGTTTATTCCTCTTCTACAGAGTGGTTGTACCAAGTGCATATTAAGTTTCATTTTTACCAAATCTGCCAGTGCAGAAAAGGAATTTGTTCAAATTTGCCACATCTGTTAGAAAAGTCTGAATACAAAAGAGACATTCCCCACAACAGAGAAGAAGAAATGCCTTTTGACTGGTGGGTCTGCAGTCATCTAGTCCACCTCTTCCAAGCTGTGGTGCTTCCTTAGGTGTCCCCCATACAGCCCAAAGATGGTTGACTTAAATACCTCATGTGGCATTTCTGTTTGTAACTGAGTAGAATGCTGAGCATGAGTCATGGCTGGGTACAGTTCTGACTGCAGTCAAAACTTTACTCTTTAATGCATTCTGAATGCCTCAAATGTTCCAGATTCATCCAAAAGACTAAAGCCTTTGGCAACATAACTGTGTATTCTTCACTAGCTCCATCTCTTGGTCTGTTTTTACCTTTGAAAAAAAAATTCAATTAAAGGTCTTCATATTCACAGTGCTAGGTTTGCTCTCCCTGGTAAGCAATCATTATTTTGACCATTCAAATAATTTGATTGCACTTGGAAAGCATCTCTGTGTTGTAAAAGCTCTTTTGACCTAGGTTCTGTATGAGTGGCTAGTCTATAAGATAGAGCAAAAAAAGAAGGCTATTCACAACTATTTGGAGGCTAAGAGCATCATTCTGACTATTAGTATTATAAAAGTTTTAAACTTGATTAAATTACTCCTATAGAAACATACCTATTTAACCAAAAATACAATGTTTTCACAAACCATTCTATTAACCAGAGGTAAAGATCAAGACCTGCTGCAAAAGCCCCATTTTAAGATGAAATAAAATTCATCATATTGGAGATCTACTATGAAAAAATTAGAAGTTCCAAAGAACAAATCATAGTCAATCACTATCAACCTTTGAAAGGAATTACATGCAGAATTCGAACCTCTTTCATATATCATTATTTCAGTTATAAATACATTCAAACAACCATGTGTTCATCAGCATTTGACTTAAAACTTAAGGGGAGGGAAAAGAACCCCTATAGTTATACTTTTGAAACTGGAACACAGCTGACCACAACAATGGGAGTTGTGTATGTAGACATATACATTCTAGCTGTACATTTTCACTGGTCATCTGACAGTAATTAAAAATGCCAACTATCTTTACTAATCACTTGTCTCTGGAATCCATGGTCTCTCGATGAGTGATTGTCATTTATGGCAGTCTGTGATTATGGTAACTCTGGTAATTGTCTTAACAGTATCCTATTTAGTTCATAAGGATTTTGTAAAGAACTTTTCAATCTTTTAGTTCATAAATAGCTTTGGTTGTACATAAAGTGGATTATATTGTGATTCTTTGTTTTGCAATAAAAAGTATGACTGGAACTTTGATTTAGGTCCTAAATAGTAAGAATGCGGTCCTTGTCAAAGAATATGGCGATTAAGAAATATCTTTTGATGTAGCTGAAACATTCCAATCAGATACTTCCTAACCTGTAACCAAACCCTCATTTACTATTTTAGAATCAGCTTCTAAACAAGATCCAGAACCAGACTCCTCAGACCAGAAATCCAGTCAGGACTGTTTTTGATTAAACTTTTTTTTTTAAAATGTATGTATAAAGCTAACAGAAGGCAACAAAAATTATACTTAAAATATACTTAAACATTATTTTATCTAGACAGTAAACTTTATAAAACACAGTAGAACAGACTGGAATCTGCTGTCAATTATATCAATATAAAAAAATCAGTGATTCAATTCTGGACAAACATTTTTAATGTTTTTTTTCAGCTGCTGTGTTCAGCGTTCTGCAAATTGCATATATTTTCCAATGATTTATTACTGCAGAAATTTTAGTGAGTCGCTACTCCATGAACTATAATCTGTTTCATTGCGTTCTTAAGTTCACATACCATTCTTGTCTAGATTGCCTCATAGTAGTGACTACAACTGATGTTTACACAGATGTGCTTGAGGACTCATAGGTATTAAAAACATAAGTCTTAGTTCATCTGGTTTTGTTCTTTCTCCTACAAATATAATATTATTCTCATTAAAATGATACTGAATTTTCACTCTAGGTCATTATTTCCATCACGTGACCATTAATTATAGTTAAGGTAACATGACTCAAAAGGACTCTAGCAGTGCAGACTTCTATTCAGTCTCCATTTTTCCTTCTCCAGACAACCAAGAAATAAACCCTCCACAATTTAATCAATAGATAGGCAACTGGGAAAGCAGAATTTTTATATTGACAATTTTGTGTTGTTTTATTTTGCTTTTGATCCTTTTCCCTTTTAAGTTTCTCAAGTAATAATGCTTCTTTTATTACTGATTTCTTGTGTCTCTTTTTTTTTCCAGATTAAGATTGAATTTTGAAAATATCTAAATATAATGATGTTTAAACTTAAATGTATCATTGGTAATATAGTTCTGCATTTATGGACTCCTACCTTTCCGTATGAGAGAGTCTAATCTTTCTCTTTCACATGACAGAATAGGCATTAAAGAAAAACATGAAGAGTCTCTGAAGGTTAGATTCACAATAGATCACCATGAGCAGAACAGCAATGCCAGTTCTTGGCAATTGTATAATTTCTCATATTCATCCACCTCAGTCCAAGGTTAACTTTGCCTAAGGACCTAAATATAGTCAGCATTTCTGTAAGGAAAATAAACTGTAACAATGCTTCAGCTACTTTTCCTATGGAGCAATTAGTTTCCTGCAGTTCACTTCTATTTGTACAAGTTCTGGAGAGAAGGTAAAGAAAACTTCTGGCAGGTAAGGCAGCAGAGGGAATTTTAGACAGCTTGTTGCAGTAACCTGAATTGCGTTTGTCGGGAAACAAACTTAACATTCCTATTCCTACAGTAGACACCATGGGTTTTTTTATTTTTTGCTAGTGGGTAAAATCTTTTCATTCCATTTTCTCAGGATGATATAAAGGAAACACAGAACAGCTGAGGGTGGCAGGGACCTTTGGATATCATCTGGTCCAACCTCCTGGATCAGAGGAAGGTCAGGTAGAAAAGGTTACTCAAGGACTTTTCCAGTCAGGTTTTGAATATCTCCAAGTATGGAGACACTGTAACCCTTCTCTGAAATGTATTCCTGTTCTAGCTAATCACTTCTGCAGTAAAAACGATAACTTTATGTTCTAATGGAATTAATATTGAAATGGAATTTGTATTTCAGTTTATTCCCATGGCCTCTTGTCCTGTCACCAGTCACCACTCAGATAAGTCTGCCTTTATCTGCTTACTCCCTCCCATCACTGGGTCTATCAGTTGGTCAGTTTGTTGACCACCTGGGGGTTCTGATCTATATTGAATATGATGATATATATTTTTGCCAATGCCTCTTCCATGACAACTGAAATTCTTCATTCAGATCTGCCTCAAACCTGCTTGGTCATCAAAATTTAAAAAATTGAGATGTCACGTGCTCATACAAAACTTGCTCACCGTGTTTTGCTATGTAGCAGAGTTACTGTTGTCTCAACATGTTCTTCATTTACTGTGTGCCTCACCTGAGGTCATGGGGACTGATTTGCAGTTATAGGGAAGCCTGCAGAAGCTTTATATTGAACAACGAAGCACTGGATAGTAATAGCAAGTGCTGTGACAGTCAGTCTTCAGACAACACAAATAAAATCAGTGGATACTGATAATAGAGTAGCATGAATATTTGTAAAGCTACCAGGAACTAAAAATATGAATAAATATTAATGAGAAAATTCCATCTTAACCTACTAAGTGAGAATCATCATCTATAGGTACTAAATAAAGAGTAAATCCACTGGAGAGGACAAAGGGTTCAAGCTGTGTGTACCATAATACACAAAGGAGATGAAATGTCACCTTTACCTAAGTTTGTGTCATTTTGTGTTCTTTCAGTTACGTTTCTCTAACATTCAGCAGTTGTGAAAGAAGTCATAGAAGAGAAAGAGAGGAAAGAGATCTCCTATGGGACTTTAAATTCCAAATACTAATATAGGATTGCTAGACTGTCGTTAGACAGAGACACAGGAAAGCCTGTAACTATTGCCTTTTACCTACCTTCAGGTTAATACTGAAATCTTTGAACCACAGAAGTAGTTGTCCTGAATGCCTAGATATTTAATCTGTCACACTTTGCTCTGCAATTAGTGAAAACACATAGAGCACTTAAATCTAAAAATATCATCATTCAGAACCTTAGAAATGGACATGTATTTATATTCTTCTGGTCTCTCAGACTCCTTCATCTTCAGTTTTGACAGGTTCTTATTACAGTTTTACTCTTCACTCTACTATATTTAAGAATCTGTCAGTGTTTCCATTGTAAGTTCCTATTTTAATGGCTTTATAGCTCAATTGCTACAAAAAAAAAAAAAAGGCGAAAGGAAAAATAAGGTGTTTTAGGGTAGAAGCAAGAAAAAAAATGTATTTGAATTTGCAGGTGAAATTTGTATTCAATTTTATAAAGTGCTTTGGTTAGTACATGTTGTGTTATATTTTTAAATTTGAACTTGTATTTGCGTGTAACAGAGGTATATATTATATACTTTCTTCGTAATCATGGTGGTAGCTTTCCAAAAGAATTTCAGTTCCAACTAACCGTGGAATGTAACATTTGTTTAAACTGAAAATTGTGCACTGTGGGGCAAAAGAAAGTGTAGATATAAAATGAAGGCAAAATAACTGGACTGTAATTTTCAGATTCTCTGTAGATCCCTAAGTTGTTCAAAGCTCAGCTCATGCTTGGCACAAGTTTTTCTGCATCTGTGTGCTCAGCTACACAGAAAGCACAATAGCTCAAGCTACCTTCCACATTTTGGCAAAAACATTGGAATTTTTTCCTTGTAATAAAGAAAGATCATCAGAATGAATCCATCTACAGGAGCAGATTATTAAGCAGTTTGAAGATTTTATTTTGTGTCCCCAGAAAGAAACCCAAAGAAAATGGACATTCACGAGTTTCAGTTAGTTTAACAAATAGCCACAGCTTTATTAAATTAATTCTGTCATTATATACAAGGAAATTATTATCTGTAAGATCCCAAATAACTTCTTTCAACTGAAACATCACAGTTTTTCTTACCAGGAACTGTATTAAGGAAAATAATATCCATTATTTTTCCTTAGTGCATGTGGGTTGACCCAGACTGGATGCCAAGTGCCCCCCCAAGCTGCTCTAACCCTGCCTTCCTCCGCTGGGCAGGGGAAAGGAATGATAAGACTCATAGGTCGAGATAAGGACAGTGAGAGGTCACTCAATGGGAAAAGAGACTCAACCCAGAAAAAAAAACAGATATTACCAAGCAATTAGAAATCAAAGACAATCTTAAATCTTAAAAGACAATCCTTCTCCCGCCTCTCCCTTCTTCCCAGGTTCAACTTCACTCCCTCCCTCCTTCCCCCAGCAGCACAGGGGATGGGGAATGGGGGTTGGGTCAGTTCATCAATCCTTGTCTCTGCTACTCCTCCCTCCTCAGGTGGAGGACTCCTCACACTCTGCCCCTGCTCCAGCCTGGATCCTTCCCACAGGTTCCAGTTCTTCACCAATTGCTCCAGTGTGGGTGCCTTCCACAGAGTGCAGACCTTCAGGACCAGACTGCTCCAAGATGGGTCCCCATGGCGTCACATGTCTTTCCAGCAAGCCTACTCCAGTGTGACATTTTCTATCCAAAAAGCCACAGGTCCTGTCAGGGGCCTGCTCCTGCAAAGGCCTCCCATGGGATCACAGGCTCCTTCAGGGTACATCCACCTGCTCCAGCATGCGGTCCTCCACCTGGGCTGCAGGTGGAATCTTTGCTCCCCATAGGCTGCAGGGAGGAACCTGCCTCACCATGGTCTTTTTCATGGGCTGCAGGGAAACCTTTCTCTCTGGCACCTGGAGAACCTCCTTCCTCTCCTTCTTCACTTATCTTTGTGTCTGCTAAGTTTTTTTCTCACATCTTCTCTCCCCTCTTGCTGCTGCAGTTGCTGCTGGTCTTTTGTTTTACTTTTTTCCTTTTAAATCTGCCATCTCAGAGGTGCTACTACCATCACTTATGGGCTTGGCCTAGGGCAGTGGAAAGTCTGTCTTGGAGACAGCTGGCATTGTCTGTGTTGGACATGGGGGAAGCTTCTTGCACCTTCTCACAGAAGCCACCCCTGTAGCCTGTCATCCCCCCTCCCACCCCAAACCTTGTCACACAAACCCAAACCAATATAGTACTTCATATACTGCTGTACAGCTATTTAGGCATTTGTTGATGCTCTTGAAGGAAATAATGATTGATTCTAATACAGAAGGGTATGTTTAGGTAGCAGTGCATCGAAGTATATATTATTTTAGAAAATAATATCTTCTTCACTTGTTTGGTTTATATTTGAAGAAGTGCTCCACCATATCTTACCAATTTTAAATTCAATAGGATTTAATTGTGTAAAAACATATATATAATTCCCTACAATAAGCCCCCTTGTCTCCATTTCCTTTGTCAGCAGAGTGCAAGACTCATAAACACTCCGCAGTATCCGTCAATGACATGTGGATGTTTTGCACCTCTTCAGGTCCTTACAAACTAGACAGGAATACTACAGAAACTCTGTTATACCTCTTGGTTTTTTTTTTTTCCATACAATTGCATTTCTTGAATTTCTCCTCAGTTACAGAACTGTAAGTATCCAATGTATATATTCCACAGCCAAAGAGCTCAACTTACTTAAGTTGCTAACAACCAAAAGGTATTTGATCTGTTATGTATTCCTTGAAGATCTGCTGATACAACTCAACTAATTATTAGTTGAGCAAACAGCTCATGAATTGCGATTCTATGATTCATTTCTTGGCTGTTGTTATAAATGGATGCCTGTACGTGCACCACACAGGCTGAATATGACAAGTCATCAGTTGCCTAAAGGTTTTTCTTTGCTTAAGGCTCTTCAGACTATGACTTTCAACATAATTTGTCCTTAATAGAAAATTCACCTAAAATTCCAGGGAATTTAAACCCTTAACTTCATTCTACTGGCTGATCCCCAGATTCCCAAGTGGCATTTTAATGATGAAAAAGTAGTGAAGAGAGAAAATGCTGAGGACATTGAGAAAGAGAAACTTCATGACAGAAACTCTTATCCTCCTGAGAGAGTTCCACGAGTCACTTCTTTTCAATTTTTGCATAAATCATGGTCTAATTTATCTGTGGCAGACTCATAATGGGAATTAGAGATCTAGTTATAAAGTATAAGAGGGAAACAATCATAACCTTGACTAAATAATAAAAGCATGTGGCAAGAGTATCCCTTCACAAAAGATCTTTTTTGAAAAGAACACTGTTTTATAAATTGATCGTGTTACACAACTTGGGTTTTAACAACACAGTGATTTTGGTCATGCTCCTAAAAAACTCTTACTCTTTACTCATCTTTTCTTACAGAGAAATGGTTAAAGAAGCAGTCCAGTACCCATCATGCCTGAAATGTTTCCTGGTTTGTAGCCCTTAGGCAAAAGATTTACTTTTCTGTACCTATTGGTGCAGTCAGGTCTGTTCAGGTGAAATCTAGCCCCTTTATGTCACCTGGCCTATCTATTTTTTTGTTAAATCATTTCCCTTGTCCACTGGTCACACAGATGCAGACACACACGTCAGAGCAGCCCAGGAAGAATGGGAGCAACTGGACATGGACCAAGACAGGTGCTCACAGCAGAGGCGTGTCCAGGATATCACACAAAGCGAGTTTCACATTTGCCTACCCGTTCTGTTAGGGCAGATGATTTATTTTTACAAGTAAATTAAAAGCAGCCTTATAATGTTGCCTGTTATTGCACTGGGATGCAATCAGCAGTGTTATTAAGCTGTTAGTCTTTGGCTTGATTTTAGATCACATCATTGCCCAAGTTGTCCTAAGGCATTTTAGGGGTTTGTGCAGGCCAAAAGGCATTCCTGCCATCATTTTTTGAATGCTAACATCATTTAACAGGATGGAAACATGTCTGTGATGTCTGGCTTCAATATAGGGAAATAATTTGCCTATTTATTTTTCCAATAGAGAAATAACCACGGTTTAAGTTGTGCAGCACATGAGTCTTACCTCAGCCAAAAATCTCTGGTCATCATCACTGAAATAATCACAGTGAAATAGCAATAAGGTAAATAATAATTTCTGTCACTCAGTGACACATCACTATAAAGCAATAAAATGTTTAAAGTCTGTAGGCAAAAGTCTATTTTTAAATTAGGAAGAAACAGAAAGTTAAAGAAGAAATTCCCAAGGCATTGTGGGAAATGTGTGAAATTAATCCAGATTGTTTGGATTGAGAAATCTCATCAGACTCCAAAATACAAACACATACCTCCTAGTGTATCTTTTAATTTATAGCACTGTACTACTCAAGATTTTGTTAGATCTAGTAGTCAGCATCCATCATCTCTGTGGAGATTACAAATATCTTGTACATATGGGCTGCTAAAATTTATTTGGCACTAGAAAGCCACCATCCCAGGGAATATTCTTTCTTATCAGTCAAAAACCTAAAATAGGTAAGGTGGCTTTTCAACACATATTGTATCAATCACAATTGAGCAATCTTTGCTGTAACATTAAGACTGTGTATATATAACATTAACAATTATATTACTAAATTTCAAAATTTAAAGAGAAGTTGTAAAGCATTTTTCACCTTCTCTCACATTATATTCTGACATTCTCCAGTCTGTCAATGTTGAAAAGCCATGGCTTGTCAGTATTTACATGCTAACTGCTCCCAGAGAAGATGATGAAGTCTATGCACATAGCTTAGGCTTTATTATTTTCAGGGTCTCTGAGAAGACCCTGTCAATCTCCTCTCTGCCCTCCCTTAATGTCTCCCAGTCTTGGTGCACTGCTGCACCAGCAACTGTCAGGTCTCTGTTAGCTACACTCCAACCTGACAATTGCATGGCTAGTACCAGCAAAAAAAGTGCTTGGGTCTCTTCTTGACACCATTCAGCTGCAGCCGGAGGCACAGAGTGCCCATACTAGGAAGCAGCCAACAGAAGCCTCCAGTTCACTGATAGAAGCAAAAGTCTCCAGAAGACATTCTTCCCTAGCAGTGGTAAGCCACCAGAAGTTGCCAGAAAGAGCTCTCAAAAAAAGATGGGAACTGTAGCAGTAACAGCTTGTTCCTGCTGCTATGTTTTGGGAACTGTGTTAGTCCTATAGTTGATTTTTCATTGTCCTTTTGTATTTTTTTCATACTGTCAGTTTACTTTCATCAGATGGAAGAGAGGAAAGAAATCCTTTTACTGTGAAGTGAGCAGTAGCTCACTGCTGGAAAGGCTTTACCACCTTTCGTAAAGGTTGAACCTGATGCTTGAATCTGCAACAGGCATCATATAGACTGAGACTGAGTTTTTTGCAGAGTCGTAGCTGCTCTGCAGCAGGCTGTAGGAAGAACCAAACAAGATCTAAGGACATGAAGATTCAAATGCCTGCACTGCAACAACAGTGACATGCATCAGCCTGTATTTCTTCATATATGGTTTCACAATCAGTGACTCACTTATGGTTGAGGTGTGAATCCATTTGTTCTTGTCAGTTCCAGATTTGCCTTTCTGAATGAAGTTTACGTATTGATGAATAGCATTTTTTGGATTTTAAAGGCATTGAACTAAAAAATCCAGGTTATTTCTTTGAAGGAACCTTCGTTTTCTCTGCAGCTCAAACCCTGCTATAGTTTGTTAGATGTTAGAAATATTCCTTTAGAATCTATAATGGATAACTCTAATTTTCTTTACAAAAGGAAGGCAGCCTACATTCCCATAGAAAAGGAAAACAAGGTGTCAAAGCCATGTATTTGTAAGCTGCTAACAGATGTATTGAAAACAGCATGCTATTTAACACAGAAATATGCAGAATCTTTTACGACCCAGAAACTGAAATTGCTTATATTGTAAGCAAACATTCCAATAAATGAAGCAAAGGAAAATATTAACATTAATGTACTTTTATTTTACCTTAGACCTTAAGCAGATTCAGGAGAGACTTTATGACTGGCATCTTTGTAACTTCAGATGAATCTTGCTCAGCCTGTCCCCGTGTTCTAGCATTTCTTCTCATTCTGATTTCATGCATCAGTAAACTCTGAATGATCCATGACTTGGAGCATACCATGCACTAATTTTGCTCTGACAACATTGTAATGGGAATTATGATAGTTATAACATTTTCCTAGGTAAAAACAAGGGAAGCAAAAGATTCTCTGTGTTACCGTTGTCTAGGTTATATGACAGCAGAGAAGCTGTTTTTCACTGTGAATTCTTTGTTTTAATGGCAATAAGCAACAAATGGCAACCTGTACTTTAAGTCTGCAGTAGATATGCCTTAGATGGAAAGTAGTATTTGTGGGACTTAAAATTACTAGTACATCAAGAGCTAACTGCTGCATTCAGAAAGGTATATCAGTTGAAGTTTTTATCACCATATTCCCTTTAGTGGTGATTCATTTTGTCGTGAATCAGTTTTTCAGCCCTTACTTGCTTTCACATGCAAGGAACGGAGCATTATTGTCGTTGTGGTGTTGTGTTTTGTTTGGAAGTTTTGTTCTGTGCCACTTTTCGGGATCAAGGCCAATACATTAGTTCTTTGTTGTCCACTGAATACCCACTCAGGGATATCGTACATTGTCTTTGATATTCCATTAGTACGCATCAATTTCTAAATTCTCACATCAGCTTGAAAGACTCATGAGATTCAGACTGTTGAATTTAAGCACATGTGCTTCTTCCTTTAAGGCGTAATTCCTGCTTGGTGTTTGACTTCTGCATTATGGCTCATCAGCGCTTTCATGTGACACTCAGAGAAAGCATATACCAGAAAGTGTAATCCGGATTTTGTATTGAAGAGAATCCCTTGTGTCCAATACAAACTTCTATAGAAAGAAATACTTTCAACTACAGCAGTAAATAAATCATTATTTATTAAAACACATGTATTCCTTAGCAAGGGGTTTCCTGTTCAGTTGAATGCAATTTTCCCTATATATTAATAAATAGATTGTCACTGCATAAACATAATATTAAAGTGAACTAATGCAGACACCTCCAACAGGACCCCAGAGTGTAGAGAACTATATAATAAACCTTGACTGTACATAAGTCAGATAATAAAACTGGGAAGACTGTTCTTTTGTAGATCATATCCTGAATTTTTAAATGTTTCATTCTCTAGTTAGGCAATTTAAATTTAACTCCTGTCTATTATTTTTGCTGGTAAGGGTTGATTTTGTGGTTTTTTTAAACATAGATAATTCGCTTTCCATCATGGAGTGCCATTTCAGGAACTAAGACATAAAATTAAAACTAAAAACAACACTTCTACTAGGTCATTGGTATTAAACTTGTCTACAACTCCAGGTGTTACTGTGGCACTTCCTTCATGAGATCTGTGTTGCATTTACAGTACTATTGTTCATACAGTTTTGTTAATGTATAAAAAGCATATTGCCTATATTCAAGTCTTGAACTTGTGGCACCACATTCTCACCCTGTCACCCATTTGGTCTCAAAATGTCTAATTACACAAGTGACCTAGCAACTGGCAGCTCTGTCTTGCTTGTAGCGCCTCTCTAGGTTACTGCAGAGAGGAAATCCTATTTCCCTTTTCATCTTAACAGTTTTGTAAATACACAAAACAGATATTTCTGTTTGCCTCCATGTATCACTTGACTTCTTTTTCAGAGGACCAGTCTGGAGTTGCTTTTCTTTCCACAGACAGTATGGTTCTCTTCAGGCATGTTCCTTAGCGGTAGGTGTGGTTAACTTCTCAGCAATGTGAGATCAGCTGAGAAAAGCCAGATAGCTTTGGATATTCTCTCCTGTACCCTGAGGGCTCTTCTATTCAGAGTAACACTCATTGTTATACTTTGATTCATTCAATTCAACATAAATTTAAGGACATTAAGAAAGAAAGTACTGTTGTTTAGAGACTTCATTTTGTCTCCCTTTCAAATGACCCAAATAGCTACTTTTTCTCCCCACTTTAGATCCTTATGCAATGCATCATTTAGTTCTCAGTGTGTTGCAAAACATAATTTAACATTCTGTGTATTCCCTATTCTCTCCCTCATAGCCTCTTTTTCCAAATTGTGTGATAATTTTCAAACTCTTTATTTGTCAAATTAATTTTAAAGCCCTTTTCCACAAGTAAGTTTCCCCCTTTGCTTGAGATACAAATTCCTTAGAATTTTTGCACCTCTGACACAACAAAACTCAAGGTCAGGTGTTTTGTCTAGTAAGCATCTGTTCAGGGCTTCATCTCTAGTCAAGTTACTGATCTTCTGCATTCACTCCCAGATCCTGTATCCAAAATGATGAGGACGGTAACAAAGTTTGTTGAAACAAGATTCAGTTGTCCATCATGTTCAGGATTAACTGCATTAAGTGTTACTACTTGTCATTATTAGATGCACACCTTACTGTCTTGTTCAATCCATACTTTAGTGTCCCGTCCAACTGTGATGCTATTTTTTAGGATGCATACGTCTGTTTGCTAATACTTTGAGGAGAATCTGAATTTTCCTGCAAGTGTTTCAGACTTCGTGACTTCTTTAATTGATCACACTGAAAGAAATGAGCTCTGAGAAGTTTATTTTGAATATAATTACAAATATTAATTAATATATTTAAGGATTATCAGACTGTAACATGGACTTCCCTCTGTTCAGGGCTTCTCAGTCGTTCTTAAAGTACCAATCTACACTATGTTGTGAGGTCAGTAATGAAGAGTCATCCCTTATTACAGCAAGGAGGCTGTGGACAGACATACTGCCACATCAGCCCCATCTGGGAAGTTCTTGGGTAATAAAACATCTGGAGGGTAGACTGGAAAAGGATTTTAAGGGAAGGATACTCTGAACAGACATAAATGGGTTAAAGTTTGGCTTAAGTTTTTTGTGGAAGCCAAAAGAAAGTCAGATAGATGGCTTCCCAAGGTAGAGGAAAGGTGCATTAAAAAAGCATCAAAAATCAAAAAAGGAAATATTTGATGAGGAATAATTACTGGGCTCTATTGAACTAGCTCAACTTTCATTGTGGTACAAAATTTACAGTTTAATTACAGAAACAACTGAAGTATTTCACTGGTAATACTGCAAACTGCAAAGTTTGCATTCACATTTCCAAAATACACATTTCAAGCAGAAAAATAAAGGAAAAGGTAAAAGAAGTTCAAGTTTGATCAAGAATAGCTAATCCAACAAAAGAAATATCTCTTTAGCCAACACAAAGTGCAGGGAAATGTACTCTAAAGCTCTTGATTCTGGGCTTCAGAAGCATCCAGTTTCTTTTCTCCTTAAATGTTGAGGACAGGAACTTTTTATTCTGGATTGTGGCTTAATGCTCTTTAGTACTATGTTGAAACCTTGCTAAGAAAAAAGAAACACTTGCCACACTTTTAATGCACATTCAGGAAGCTTAAAAATTTCTCTGCAGCTGCTATTGTTCTCATAGCAGGGTGATTGAAAAAATGAATATCAATGCCCCAGGTTCTTAACAGCACTCCATGGAGCTCTGTGCTAGATTGCCCCGTGGCATTATTATCCATGTACTGTTAAACTGGATTCTGCACTTAGCAAGTGGAGGATTTTGATCAATAGGAAGGATGCTACACAAGGGACTCTGTGGATGGGCATTAAACTTACTGAAGCAACTAAAAGCAGTCTCAAGGAGTCTTGACAAATTATAAGCTGCTGATCTTGTCACATTCTTAGCAGTAAACTGACCATGAGCAAAGAACTGCCATCAGAGAAAGCCAAAATGAGAAACAGTTAATGCACTGCAAGCTGGCACCTTTTTCATCCTGTAGGAAATACCAGCTTGCCATTAAAAGATTCATAGGCTGATCCCAAAATGTCTGACTGAATATTATCAAAGCTGATTATTTTTAGTGTTTAAAACTATCCCAGTGTATTTCTCTCATAGGTCTATGTACAGAAAAAAAATGTTATATTTCAATGAATGCAAATTATTCAAAGTCACTAGAGAAAGATCAAAGAAAGAAACTTCATTCAAGTAAAATCAGAGGATCACAGATGTTGAACAGCCACCCTGCTTGTCGCATCACGGGTTCATTAGTTTTTAGCCAAAAGGTATCAGAGCATGACCTGACTGATTTATACATCAACCTTTAACTTCTACTATCATCTGCACTGAGATCAAATTTCATAAAAGGCTATTTCAAAATCCAAACAAGGGCAGGAAATTGCATGGAAAGGAATAAATAAAATTGCAATTGTTCTTTCCCAACTTTTAAAAATTTGTAATAACAATTCAGCTACCAAAAAAATGCAAATAAAAAGCTTGATATGAATGTTGTCTTAATATCCCTTGTGCTAGGCACTGCTCAAGCATGTGCAGCTCCCAGATGAGGGTGCAAGTTGGTACAACAAATGATGCTTATGTAAGCAGGTTACATTCTTTGTGACAGAAATGCAATTCATTATTCAAATTCCAGAAGTCAAGAAGAAAAGCTTATGTTTTCCATGTCGAAGACTTGTCATCGGCAGTTTGACCCAGGACACGTTGCTTGTCATGAGACACAAACACAGCATAATAAAACACTTTGAAGTATTATTATTGGTTTTACTGAGACTGATATTCAGTATGACACGTGCAAACACTAGAAATATTTTCTCTGACACATGCTGAAGCTCTTGTCAGATCCTCTTTAAAAGCTAAATACTGTCCATAAGAAAGTGTAGGCTTTGATATATGCTTTTGCAGTGAGATAATGTTAGTGCATTTCTTGGTTAAATGTATAACCCAGAAAAAGTATATCTTAATCTAATTTGGAAACCTTCATATAGACTCTGATTTTCTACTACAGGAGAAAAATTGCGTCTGCTTGTTTATAAATAGCAGCTTGAAAAACTGTACACTTAATTAAATGTCCAGTGACTGATCTGATCACACTGGTATGTCTTCATAGTTTTTGATTTATAGAGAGGCAAAGGGTCATGGGAGCCATTTACTGCATTAATGGTGATATATGAGAACAGCCATTTTAGTCTGCAACATTTTATTAAAAATCTTCTGGCTCAGGTTGTAACTACAATGCAGGTTTATTATCTATATGCCTCCATGTGTGTTGCTTCTGAAAAACAATAAGAAGCTTTGATTTGATGGACAAGATCCAGGGCCAAATTATGCCCTGAGAAACAGATGGTGTGTGAATGGGAGCTGTGTGAAACAAGCTAGCAGAAAAATGAGGCTGTAACTCAGACTTTGTGGTACCCAGGATGCAGTCATATAACGTTTCTTCTTTCAAACCAGAAATCTAGAAGCAAATAAACCTCATAGATGTTTTACAGTACACAAACCCCCAGACAGTCCAGAATCATGTCCCCAGTCACAAGGTTCCACATATTTTGTGTCTCCACTAAAACAATTCAGCAAGACTGTCTACTGGCTGGTGCTTTATAATGCCGTGTTCTTAGTCTTCCCTTCCTTCTCTATTTTACAGATTTGTCACATTCTCAGCTGTCATCCCTTTGTTTTACAAGTGTATGTGTTTTAACTTACTTGAAAAGCCAGTTCAAAGCCAGGGCCTTGATTTGTAGCACAGGTAGCTAAAGTGCACTGCTAATAGCTTCTTGACTCAACTTACAGCTTTTTTTGCTCTCTTTTTGCAATATTATCTTCTCACTGCTTCTCTTCTTCAAGATAGAATAGGTAACTAAATTTATTGACACTTCTGTCAGGCAGAAAGGTCTGCATGCTTAATGTATCACAAAGGAAAAGCCAGAGTGAGTTTACAGACCTGGACCATCCCTGCATGCAATTCAGAAACACATCACATTTCCACACTGCTGTGATATGCTTTCATGTACGTTGGGGGTGTTGCAGCTAGTGCCATCTCATTTTCCCTTACTCCAGTGTCTGCTTCTCTCACCTTTTGCTCCTGTACTGGTCACCACAATTCTTGAGGGTGTTTTTGTTAGCACAGGAGCTGCCATGCCTGACTATAGTGTTGCGCACACTCCACATTGGGCAAAACAACCTTTTCTCACTAGAGACTGAGTTAAGCCACGATTTACCAGCTCAGAAGACAGGTTCTTTTTCTAATGCTTCATTCAGCCAAAGAGTCATCCAAGGCTAGTGATGCGAGTTGTCCCCTGGTACGCTTCTTTCTGTCTGCCCCCTGCAGGGCAAGAGAAACAGACACATATCTTAGGCAAGATCCAGCACTTTTAAACAGCTAAAATAAGACTAATCCCATCGTCAAGAACGCGACACCAAATATAGTTCACTGTGAGAATAAATCTACATATAGTCTTGGGCACAGACCTAAGATATTTCTATTTGAAGAGCATTCCAAATTGTAGTGACTTTCCTGCCCAATGACTCAAATAGACCTTCACTTTCATGGCTGTAAGCTTACAGAATGAGATTTATTCGCTCCCTAATACTATGTTCTTCATGCTGCTGTATTTATAGCGGAATGCATACACTTGTCTGCTTTTCATCTCTTTCTTACTTCTGTCCTCCTGGAATTTTATTTGCTCTTCTTTTATCTTTTTTTTAGTTATAATTTAAGGTTTAATTTAGCCTCAGATAAAGAACCAATCTGATGTATCAGATGTTCAGACAGATCTTTGAAACGTTGGAAGCGGATGTATTTCACTAACACTTTCAGTTTAGAAAGCTTCCCATTGCAGTGCAAACAACACTGCTGTGACTTGTGTCATGTGTGTTGTAACTTTATTGACCTTGGAATGTCGTGGATGTAGGAGCTGACTTTTTTCAATTTTTCGTCAAAGATTTAAGAAAACATGCCACATTGTTTTCATTATCGGACTTCTATGGTTTTGTAGGGATTTTTATAGAACAGCAGTATTAATGACAAATAATAATATTGAAAAATTTCATACCTATTTGCATGGTATTACTTTTATAGAGAGCTTCTAACATCTGCTGTTTTGTTTTAGCTTCTTTTTGTTTTATTTTCTTTCCTTTTGTTAATTCTAAGAACTACATAAAACCACAAGATAAAATTGTGCTAAAAATCTACCCAACGATTACTGTAGGTAAGCAGGAATTTAATATCTACAGATTGAGAGTGTAAATACATTTATTTAAGTTTATTTATTCTAATTTGGAGATTGTTTTTCTTCTAGGTACTCAAATTTGTCAACAAAGAATAACAGGATGTTGTACTTAAAAGCAAAAATATCTTTCAACTCATAAAATCTTTCATTTTAAGTGACATTTGTTAAACTGAGAATATTCTGGTGACATTGCTACTTTCTTACAACTATAGTCAAGTTCCCTCCTATGTTACCAGATTCAGGCTCAATATGGTTCATTTCCTCATTTTTCTAAATCAAAAAGGATAGAAGTGTTTCTAGGAGGTTGAGCTACACGATACTCTTCTTTAGTGTAGAAAAACAATAATGTGACCCTCATTTGGAGTAAGGAGGATAAGGTGTCTAAGATCACTGACTTCAACTATTACTGGAGGAGCACATAGCAGGAATCACCTGATACCTCTGCCAATCACAATAAGGAGAAAAACCAGAAAATAGAGAACTCATTAGGTACCACAAAGTTATTTTATAAGGAGCTTAACCCTTAAACTACTGAATCTCCTCTTACATGGTATATCCAGGAATATAGGAAGCAAACAGTAATTTCCATTAAAAACCTTGAGAGATAAGAAATCCTCATCCACCTGTATTACATTGTGAAATATCTGCAATAAAAGAATGTCAGTCACAAGGAATGTATTTATTATGGGGTACATACGATTTAAGTATATCCTATATATACACTATACTTTATATTTGCAAGTGATAACATTTACAGTAGCTATGCATAATAAATGCACATTAATTTATACATTTTAAAATTTATATGCATATACAAGCTACTATATGTGTCAAATTATGGGGTTTACTTCCTGTTCCTATAATAGAGGAGATAGATGTGCTATCCAGATACCAGACGCTAGATACCATCAAGATTTCTTTTCTTTTTTTCTGTATAGTTGAATGAACAGTACACAACAGATACAGAATAACTGTCAAACTTTTTCAGACAATCTCATGCCCTTTTACTTGTCTTCACAGCTTAATTTACAGTGATTATAGAGAACAGCTCTTAAACTGAAACAAATAGAAGAGGTTAATGAAACAGGTATGCACTACATCAGGTATTGCTGAAATGCCCTGTGCCAGTTAGAAAACAACTTCCCGTGGCAAGAATCTTTGAGATTGGTAATTACAGGAGGGGAACAGGTATGTGTCTTTCTATTACTTTCAGGGATTCTGCCACAGGAAGTCAGCCTAAATTTAGGAACAGATCTCCAGCAAAAGACAGGTGTTAACTCACTGTGTTTCCATGTCTCTCTCACTATTTTGGGCTATTTTTTGGAACCTTTGCACTGCTTCTTGTTCAGCACATGTCATATTCCAAGGTTTTGGTTGGGTAATAATCTGAAAGAGTCTTAATTATTTTGATTTTTACATAAAGCATTCTTAAACTTCCATTTTGAGTTGCTGTCTCTTTGGGGATTAAAACATAAATCTGCAAGGACTGCTGTTATCCTAAGTAACTTAACTCTTTGGATTCCTCATCTTGACTACTGGGATTGGAAGGTTATTTCTAATATACTGTGCAAAGAATTTCAGGACTAATCACTTGTGGAATCAGAATATCATTTAGGTTGTAAGGGACCTTGGAAGGTCACACTAGTCCTCAATTCTCTTGATAAAAGTGAAGCAAGCAAACACTCGGTCATACCTGGCTGTCATGGGGTTTTTGTTTACTTTTGAAAATTACTTTTCAATAAATAATAAAATTAACAGCAATCATTTGTTAAGGAAACATAAAAGTATGACTTCATATTCCCACAATGAATTTGGGGAGAGAGCATCATCAAAATAAATAATAAAACATATTTTAGAATTTTACTAGTGTCCCTATACCTAGTGCAAACAAGAACTTATATCTACCTAGCACAGGACAGATTAGTTTTATTTTTTATTGGCCAAAATATGAAAAAGTTTATGACATTATGGCATTTTGAGCCTAATAAAAACTATTGAAACTTTATATTTAAATTCCTTTTTAAAAAATATATATATATTTCTTTTCAACTTAAAGTTATTTATTTTCAAGTGATTGGAGTGTTTCTAGTGCAACATTATACCAGGATGTGTGGGAAAAAAACAACCTTGTATTCCTAATCTATAAGACAAGTCCATGTTTAGTGATTTTTTAAAACTTTTGCAGTAAATAAAATTGTATCTAATCAGATTTTAAAATTGTCTATCATGAAATCATGCAGAATGCTAATGAAATAGAGAGCTTTGTTCTGCTATCTCACTGACTGGGGAGACCTTATTACCACTTACAATTACCTGAAAGGAGGGTGTAGAGAGGTGGGTCTCTTCAGCCAGGTGACAGGAGTTAGGACAAGGGGAAATGGCACAAAGCCGTGCCAGGGCAGGTTCAGATAAGATGTTAGGAAAAGAAATTTCACTGAAAGAGTTGTCAGGGCCTGGAACAGGCTGCCCAGGGAGGGGGTTGAGTCACCGACCCTGGATGTATTTAAAAGAGGTAGATGAGGTACTTAGGGATATGGTTTGGCATCGGACGGGAATGGTTGGAATTGATCTTAAAGGTTTTTTCCAACCTAGTCATTCTGTGTTTCTGTGACTGTGTCATTTGCCCTAATTTGTGAGTTAATATGCTGGGATTGTTCCTGCCTGATTTTATCAAAGTTATAATAAGAATTGTAAAGACAGGAAATCTGCCCATTCATTTATCTTCTAAAAAGGGCACAATCTCCTTCTGTACCTTGTGGACCCTGAACTGTTATGAGTTATTACAACAGTCTTATTAGAAAACAAAATTGGACATTCAAAGTATCAGCATTCCTGAGGCAAAAATCCTTACATTTTCTATTTCTTATATTGTTGACAACTGGTGTTGCCTTCCAAGTGCAATGTTGTTATGGTTACTAGTTGATTTATTTTTTTTCCCTGATTATCCTTTCCTGTCTTTTCTAGTCTGAAAATAACATGACCAAAATTTCCTGTTTTGTCCTCTGACCCACTTGTAAAAGGCCACTGCACAGCATGTTCCAGAGAAGTATGCTCATGCCCCTTCAGTACATTTCTCAGGGCAAGCGAACAAGTTAGGTCTTAAGGTTTGTCTGGATGGTTTTCCCAAGGTTCATTTGTCTGATGGGGGATTTCCTATGTGTGGTGAGCCTGTAGGCAGCTCTTACTCTTACAAACACTGAAAACTACATTAATCGTCATGCATTTGAAGCTTCCACTTCAGCTTATACTGAGAGAAGCCAAATATGTCTGTGAACCTTGCCTCTTCCTCTCATACAGTGCTCTCATATCTTAATGATCTCTGGAAAAAAAAAAAAAAAGCTTTCAAGTGTCAAGAAAAATACTTTGCTCCTGAATGGTAACAGTGTAGATGGAGTGACATCTGAACCCATCATGGCCTGTCGTGTATGACCAAGAGAAAAATTTATATCTGTGAATAAGTATTCACATTTTCACAACTAGCAATGATGCAAATGCACATAAAGGCAATAGACTTTTCAATAGTTCTCAGTGCTTGTGAAGAAATTAACTGTATATGACAACTACTTTAAAGGGGCACTGATCACATCTAACATTAAAATTAATTTGTTCACAGTTGTAAAGTGATTCAACTTGATTTTTTTTTTATAGAAAACATCCTAAATTGAAACTGTAACATAAATGTACATTTATTGTTTCTACGTCATGTCCACACACACATGAAAGTAAAATCATGTCTTACGAATACTGGTCATACTGCTGTCAACAACAGAAGTCATACCTCAACAGAAACAATATCAGTGATTTACTATCTTTTCCGTGTCTGTATGTGCCTACAATTATCCTAAAATAGTTAGTTTTATTATTAAAAAATCAGATTTTATCTAAAGTTCTGTGTACAAATGCAGTTTAACTTAGTTTTTTTATTTTTATTTTTATTTTACAAGGACAGAAATTCTTAGCATCTTCTTCCTCTTGGTGTTGTTAATATCTTTGTCATCTTCTAAAGTCATTTTTCAAGACATCAATTAAGAACACAGTATATGCTATATATTCTAGCTTTGCTTTCCTGCTTTTTATTTGCTGCTTTTCCTCATGTCAGTGATAAATTGAGCCAAAGATGGTAGTCATAGAAAAAAAGTAGAAAATGTATATATAGCACATGATGGATACTACCAAATGATGGACACAACCAAATTACATATAATAAATAGAGATAACTAGAAAAGGGGACATGTATATCCTAAAAATATCAATTTCCCAATACCTTAAAGTTCCTTGATGAACAAAACAATGCTGTCAACTGTTTGTTTGGGTTTTTTTATCAATAGAATCCTTCTTGGCAATTAAATATAGTACTTTTAAAATGCTTTCTGTTTAAAGGCTTTCTTTTTTTTTTTTTTTTTTTTGTGTATAATCTGCAGTATCAGATAGTAACTTCATGTTGGCCTGGATTGTTAATGAGGTTAGGGTCTTTTAACTATTTTACTCTTAAACTATTAAATTCTCTTTAAAGGCAAAGAAAATCTATGTAAAAAGGCCATATTCCAAATAGCTTTCCAGTTCTACATCTCCTGCCTATACATGGTTTCGTTTCAATCAGAAGATAAGCAGTTTATTCCACTGAGATTAGAATTAAATATGTTCCAGGAATACCTGAATGTATCTTGTCTTTCCATTAAATGCTGTACATCTGTTCATTCTATATAACTAAATATTAGATGGAGAAAAATTGCTCTTTCAGCAAATTTTAGAATACGATACATTTATGAAAGAAGACAAAACATGCTGACATCAAATATAGTTACTTTGTTCAGTATTGTACTGGGATTCACTGAAAAGAGAAGTAGAACAGAGCTTTTATCAGCTCGGTCCAGATCTGTTTTCTGGCAATTCAAAGCATCTAACAAATCTTGTGTGCTCTACTCTGTAATATATCGAAGAAGCTATTTACTATACAGGTAGATGGCAGCTATTCAAGGAATTCTGCTACATCAGAAAAGGTTCTACAATAGCTCAATATGTTCTGCATTGTAACTGTGGTGGCAACAGACAGACAAGAGTGATCTACATTCATGAAAGTATGAAAGAAGCAACCTATCTTTCTGCATGATTCACATGACTTTCAGAGAATGATCCATTTCAAACAGCAACCTGCATTGTTGGAATAATGCCCCCTTAGCAGTAAATATTCTTAAGTTTCTTCTGTCATGAAGTCTGTTGTTGGATGTAGCATAACATCTAGTAGCAGCCAACCATATGATCCTTTAGCTGTGTTAGAAAGTAAAGCGAAAAAAGTAGTAGTAGAGTCATTAAATTCATGCAGTACTCCACTGTCCTTCTCATATATGAGACCTGTGAAAGTAAAATTACCACTCTCTTCTTTCTCTACCTAAATATACTGTTAGTCCAAAACCAGTTACTGAAATTTGGAAGTAAGTAAAGAATTAAACATCGTTTTGGAAGAGGCCTGAATTCTGCAGCAATGGTATAATCCAAATTCAGATTTCTTTTGTTCAAGATAGAGAAATACTGCACTTTCAACTTCTCTAGCAAACTTCTGGCTACTCTTTAGGGGTTGGAACATAGTGTCACAGATTATTGCTGTCCGATTGAGAATGGAGGGATATATGAAGCTGTACATTGACATATGATGTAGGAGAGAACACCATGCACTGGTGAGTGATATTAACAGCTTAGGGCTGAACTGCCCATTCAAAATTATTTAATTATCCTAGTTTATTTTTCTTAAATAATCATGCCCTCTAAGCAGGGGGAAAACAACCAAACAACCAACAAATGAACAAACAAAAAACCGAAAAAAAACCCCAGACGCAAGCTTTGACATATTACAAAACCACAGAGCACACTTTTAAGTATTGTATTGTGTTCATATGTCAGTGGGGTTGTCTTAACCCTTGTCAAATAAGGATGGAATAAGATACCAGTAAAATACATTAGGCATGCTCAACCTCTGTACTGAGTAATAGATCTCCAGCATCAATCAGATGTAGCAGAGAAATCTCTTCACTCTGTCTCTAAAACAAAACAGATGCTGCTCTGCCAGTTTTCATTATGCTAAAGTAGTGTGGCAACAAGATTGCTTCTGTTTTGATGTTATCAGTTTTCTTGGAAATAATAAGCATTTCAGACTGCTTTTTCGCCATTGAAATATCGCACTTCTCCACAGCCAGAACACCTCTGCTGTTCGTACATTTCACAGAAAAACACTCAAGATTAAATTTTTAAGTGTTTTAAGGATGTTAGGAACTACTCTGAGTTGATAATAAATTACTATTTACAAAACATTCAATAGCAGGAGCTTGATTGAAAAGCAAGCAGTTCTTAAGACTTTTATCTAATGTCCTCAGCTGTGCAGTGTTAATGAAGGTTTGCAATTACCATGAATTTTAACTAATACTCAGCTTTATTTTTAATTGTTTTGTTTGCAAAATGCATGCATTAATCACATTAATGTCATATTTTATCACTTTCAAAATTACCTGATGGCAGTTGAGGGGCTCTAGATAGGACAGCTTGTTTCTGTCTTTTTGAAATGCATTATGAGAGGGTCATACGATAAAAAAAAAATTAAATAAAATCACATTATCTTATTCTTCTGAAGAGAGTTCATAACAGATTTTGGCTTTAGACATTTTTTCAGACCCATCTCGTCTCAATATTTTATGGCTATAATTGAAATTATAGTCATATAAACCCTTTATTTAAGTATTCCTGTAAGGAAATTTTAGGCAATGAGCAATCAAATGTGCTATATAAAATGAAATCCTGTCCCAAAGTATATTAAGGGTAATTAAACCACTGATATCTATGACTAAAGAGGTTTAGTCTAGAGTACTATGTGGTAAAATGTATACTAATAATACCAATATATTAATAGCTCTATTATTCTGGTGCATATTGGGTTTATATTGCATTTATAAACTTATTTCTAACAACTCTTTTCTTGCATAATTACATAAATGCATAATTGCTTTTGACATATCTGATACTTCTTAGATCAACAGCCCTCCAGCATGGTGCAGATAAGGAGATGTTAGTATGGTACCCCATGGATCTGCAGAACTGTAGGCATGGGAAGAGGAGGGCAAGATCAGGCAGGCCCTTCCGAGCTTCTGGTACTTCAAGCTCTTCCATGCAAAGCCAAAGATGTGCAGTTACTTTCAAAAGTGTTTTCAGGAGCAGTAGCAGTGTTCATTTTTCAAAACTAGTGACTGGCACAATACCCACTGACAGTGCGTGACAGTATGTGACATTGATATTGCTGTACAGTACAACTGCTTGGCATCACGGGGCAAACTGAGCTCAGGCTGCCTGCATGGGCACCATGGGCATCAGTTTGGCACCAGGACCAGTTAAAGAATTAGCCTAAGAAGCAACTGGAGGTCCAAACCATTCACTGGTTCTTCACTGCCTGTTTAAGCTGATGCAACCAATGAGACTAACATACTCGGATACTGACTGAAGTGGAAGATACTACTTAGTGTTGTTATCTACAGCCTTTACTGTCCATTTTTGTTTTCCTTGAACTTACTTGATTGTGAATGGCAAAGCCTATAATTGAGTTCCATGTGAATATGATTATGTAAATCCTTTCACGAAGTTTGTCCCTTTGTACCTCTGTGAGCGGATGAATTACTTTTGATAAAGCAAAAATGGAGCTACCAGACACGTATCATGGGCTATAAAGGAGTCAGGGCTTCTTTTCCTATAATGTGCCTGTTAAATCCATTTCTTTGTAGACTGGAAGGGAAACACTGGTCAAATGTTGCACCATCTTTGTCAATTAGTCTGAATGTTGAAGAGCTGAAGGCAAGCGACAGTTTCAGACAGCAAGACAGCACTGAAACTTGCTGCTCTTAAGTCCTCTCAATTCTTTACTGTAGATCAAAGACAAATTCCATTGCAGTGTTCTGGGACTTGGGAGTAGCTGATATCCTTACTAAATGAAGTACACGCGCCTTTCTGAAGGTCTGATTCCATGCACCTGTCATTCTTCTGATTTTATTCATCAGGCAATTGCTGCATTTCTGAAGCATGACAAACAGCAGTAAAATCCACTCCATGACCTTGATAACAGAAGTGGGAAAACAGAGAAACCTTGAAAAATGCTGCTTTTAGCTGTCAGTCTGTTTTAGCAATTTAATAATTTAGCAGCTAGATCAAACTAAATATGTTTCTTTTTAAAGTTCTTGCTGAGAAATAAGGAATGTTTTCAGCCCTCAAAGCAAAAAGTAGATTTTGCCACTGTTTTATTTAACTTTTTTTTTTTTTACTATTGTATACATCTTGGTTGAAAATGAATTCTTTCCCTCAGTGGCTTATAGAACTACTCTTAATATTTTATGTTGAAAGAGGAATCAAATTCATAAATAATAAATCTAAACCTTCTAGGTGGAATACACAGGAATATAATGAGTTTCTGTGAAAAATCACAGGTTTAATGCAATGTTGCAGTGTTTTAATGTCAGCTATACTCATTTGCTACTCCTGAATGAGAATAAATTGTCAGTCATCAATGTATGCATTCAAATGAAGATAATTACTGTGTTCTTCACTGATTTTTGCTACATGACTTAGCAGGAATGAGAATCTTAGACATTAAAAACGAACCACACACTGCATACAGTGGGGTCAAAATGAACAATGCTTGATAAAAAATTTTGGTTTATTTCATAGAATTAATTAGGTTATATTTGAAAGCCTTAATCATAACTAAAGATAAATGAAATGAGGGGAGCAATTAGATAAGCAACTAAAAAATTATCCCAGAATAAAACATTGGCGATGAAGGAGGAAAAACATTCATAAAGGAACCAAGTTCAGTAGAAGGGTCTCAAAAGAAGCTTTGTGCAGAACTAAAGAATAGATGCTAGCCAGCACACTCAAGCCAAGGGGTTCAGAAGACCTGAAACATTCATGTCTTGTGTTTTAGAAGGTCAAAAGAAACACAGGCAAGGACTCATTTACATAACAGACAGATGAAGTAGTGTTATGCCTGTGGTCCAGACCTTTCAAAAACCACAGAGCTATTACTGTAGTCCTGAAGCTTATACTGGCAGTATAGGTTTTGTGCCTCACTGATATAAGTAGCTATAAGAATTAAAGCTACTGACTCGAAAACTCAGACTACTTGAGCTAGAGAGATCTCATTAGACCCCTAGGTAGAATTTACTTAGAGATAGATACTGTTTCGAAACAGCCCTACACGGAAGATCTAGAAATCAAACTTCAGCATGAAGTAGAGACTCTAGAACCTACAGAGAAGCTGAGAAGTCAGCTTAACATACTGTTGAGTCTGACACAAAACACACTGGCTGTTGACATGTTGATTCAACAGTCCTAAAAAACATTTTTGCACAGAGTATAAAACATAATTTCACCAGCTAAGATGAAGATTGTAGAGCTGGCCAACTCTTTTTTTTTCTCCTCCCTTTCTAGGGTCTCATGGATATAGAGGTATCAGAAATATGAGTACTATTAGAGTAAATCATGATTAGTACTTAGCTTTTGGATCAGTTTATGAACCTAATTGTTGAAAAGGCACCTTCCAGTTTTGCGCCTAACATCAAAGAAAATGGTTCCTAGTAATTTGGCTCTTGAGTTTTCATATGATTTTAGAAGTTCCAGGATTTTGACGAATACAAAATAGGCTTGGGTTAGGTGTCAAGGCTTTGACAACATTCTAATCATATTCCCTGGCTAGTATACTTTGTTGGCTATCTGTGGCTCATGGTGCTCTTGTAGGCTCTTTCAGTTAATGACCAAAACTGTCGCCACTGATTTGATAGGGTAGGAGTAAGCATCTCTTTGAGAGATTAAGGTAAAATATTTTTGGTTTGGTGTTTGGGGTTTTATTTTGTTTGTTTTTTCAGGGGTTTTCCCATTCTCTCTCCTACCCTTTATGATATGAAATGAGGTATTATTTGGTTCTTAATGGATTGACATAAAATATTGGCTAAAATATTGCTGACGTGGTAGTATGGGAAGCCGAGCTGTCTAACTCTGTCATTTCTAAAAATCAGGACTGATGTTAGGCATATATTTGTGGCATCTAAATTATAGCTACGTCTTTAGATGCTTTAGCTCTCACCTTTTTTCTTTAAAATACTGTATGATCTACTAGTTTTCTTCACATGGACATACCTGTATTGTAGCAAAGATATCACTTTGACTTAAAAAAGTCTGGGCAAAGATTACTTGGCTGAATTAAGTAAGTAGGTACTCATAAAGTCATTAAACGTTTATTTCAATGTCTATCATTTTTCAGGTCAGCTGTCCAGTTGGCTGACTACTGTTGGGATGTAGATTTTCTCTGCATGAAATTTCTTGTCAAAAATGAATGTGCAATAAACTACCATTCAAGAAAGGATTAACCAGGACTACTTGTCTATAACCCTTGTCTTTGATTTGTTATCAAAAACACTGGATTATTTGATTTCTCTTTCTTTCAAAATGTAGTTTTATAAAAATATATTCATGCACACAAATGTGTCTAGATAAACAGATATAAATAAATTTACTGGAAATATAAATTTGAGATTCCTAGAGAGTCAACAATCTTTTTCTAATTCTGGTTTTATGTAAAAAAGTAAAGTCAGAATGCTCCGGTCCAAGCTGCTAAGCTGTGTTCATAATGCAGTCTGGTGTAGTTATCTTTTGTGATGAAAAAGCAGTTCATAACCATACCCATTGTCATCTGTGGGAAATTATGCTGTTTCCATTCCACATAATCTCATTGTAGAGTTTATCACAAGAGACTATCAAAGAAACAGGTTTTAGCAAGATTCAGTGAAGGATTAGACATTTAATTGAATAATAATATCCAAATTGTAAGAATATATTATATTTATTAAATTTTAAAAGAGCTTTGGGGCTTAATCTCTAATGTGGATTTTAGAAATAGACTGTGATAGATTTCTTTGCTCTTCTTCTAAAGCATTTATCAAAAACTACCATTACAGAACTACTGCCCTAGACAGACCTGTGGTCCCTTTTATAAGACTTTATCTTCTTAAAGCAATGAAGTCATCAACATTGTCCTATATGTGCTGCGCGACCCTCCTTCAACCTGTCTGACTTGAATTACATGGCCAAATGGCAATGAATTTTTTGTGATACTATCTGTTGTTCGTTAGAGATTTAGACATATTAGAAGAGATGTAATTTTTCCCTTGCCAGCTTGACTGAGAAGTATAAGGGTACTAAGGGTTTCACACTCCCATTGTTATCACAGTACTCCAGATGGAGCCTCAAAAGGGCAGAGTAGAGAGGGACAATCACCTCCCTGTCCCTGCTGGCCACCCCTCTTCTGATGGAGCCCAGGATACCAGTGGCCTTCCAAGCTGCAAGAGCCACTGCTAGCTCATGTTAAGTTTCTCATCCACTGTGACACACAGGTCCTTCTCAGCAGGGCTACTCTCAAGGAGTTCTTCTCCCAGTCTGTATCTGTGTCTGGGATTCTTCCGGCCCAAGTGCAACACCTTACACTTGGCAGTGTTGAACCTCATTAGGTTCACCCAGGTCCATCTTTCCAGCCTGTCAAGATCCCTCTGGATGGCTTCCTTTCCTTCTAGGGTGTCAACCACACCAGTCAGCTTGGTGTCATCCGCAAACTTGCTGAGGGTGCACTCAATCCCATCATCGATGTCATTGATAAAGATGTTAAAGTGCACCTGTCCCAAGACAGACCCCTGGGGGACACTGCTTGTCACCAGCCTCCACCTGGACATAGACCCATTGACCACCACCCTTTGTCTGCGTGTTGTCAACCAGTTTCTTATCCACTGGATGTTCCACCCATCAAATTCATATCTCTCCAATTTAGAGATAAGGATGTGGTGGGGGACTGTGTCAAAGGCCTTGCACAATTCCAGGTAGATGACATTGGTTGCCTTCCCTTTATCTACCGATGCTGTCACTCTAGCATTATGTAACAATAACTCTGGTGAAGTTTCAAACTTCTATGTAAGAGCACTGTAAAAATAAAAAGAGGTGAATTCAGTGTTTTATACAATCTTTTCTTTTTTGTGAGTGGCAAGTGGCAAAAAGTCCAAGAACAGCCTAAAATATTTTCTGTTACTGTTTTTTAGAAGAGAATTAAAACCTACATAGTGCAACATTCATACTAACATCACTGTTTGGCAAGGGATATAGTGACAGTTTGTTTTTTCTTTATCATTTTTAGATAATAACTAAGGCAGTTATACTAGTTACATGAATGAGTACCAAGTTTGGTCAGCTGTTCTCAAACCTCTTATAGATGACCCATATATTTTCTTTTATTATTTGTTTTTCCCCTTCTTCATGCTTACAGGTACATATAGTACATTATAAATGCCAGCCTGCCCATCTGTATGTCTAGCTGTCTTTGAGCAGTCCTTGGCTTGCTCCAAAATTCTTCATTTCGGCCCACCACTTCCTTAACTTCAAACTGTCCCTTTCTTTCCCTTCTGAAATGTTTTGCAACCTACCCTTTATGTTTAAAAAGCTAGTATCCATGAATTCAGAGGAAGAGTTGCACCCCAGCCCAGGCAGTCAAACATGAAATAAGTTTTAAAAGAGGAAGAAGGAGACAAGCAAGAAAGCAGTCAGGAGGAAACCACAAATTTAACTGAGGCTTCTTTCCTTTACCTTCATTATATACTCCACTGCTTTCCCACTGTCCTGCTGCTGTGTTAGAACAATGAAACACAAAGATGCTCTCAAATGTGGCTAAGATCTACTTTTGTTTTTTCTCCATGTTAAAGTTTAAGAATACTAGTGTTAGTTTCAAGGGAGTGGTTTTCAAACAATACATCATCACTAGCTTTCACCAGTGTGTAAGCTTTGGATAACTCAGCCCCAGTGACTGCAGGTTTTAGATTTCCTCTATCACTTTTTATTAATGGAGACAAATAAAATGCAAAAGGTAGACTAATAGAAATTATTTATAAAAAAAAAAAAAGTGTCAAAGTGTCATAGGATTGTTATGATATTTGCTGGGTCCCTGACACCTGTGTGGTGCTGAAAAAGTATAGCCAACTCTATAACACTACTGAGATGGGAACATGAGTTTCCAAAACTTCAGAAGCAGATAAATTGGAAGCTGATGAAGGACCAAAGACAAGAAAGGTTGTCACTGGCTTTGCCCTATCTTGTCTAAATCTAGCCACAACCAAGGAAGTCTATCATCGATGTTAAATGTACAGAAACCTGCACTTGAAAATTATTTCTTTTTTTACGTCTACTTATTTCCCCTTTATGTCACTGCACAACTGCTATTAGGAAAAAATCCAGACAACTCCAGCAGAATGGGACTTAACTTTCTATATCAGGAAGAATTTAAGTTACTACACGAATTTGTAGCGTCATCTAATTTCTGAAACTTCTGAAAAAATTATAATATAGATCATCTTGTGAAATTTATAGATGTAAATAAATAATCACATGCTCAACTTTAAATCTTGGTCTTTAATAATGAATGATGATAGCATTTTTGTTAATTGTCAAATTTTCAAAGGTATTCTTTTTTTTCAGTGCTTTGTGATACTTAAATACATGGCTAGATGTAGAAACTGAGGAAGAGAAAGAGAACAATTCACATTCATAATGAATATTTTCCAAAGATCCAATCTAGATGTTTCTTCACCCGCTCTTTACACATCTTGTCAGTATTATCTTTGACCATTTGGGTTCATGATCAATCGGGATTAGTTCACTTATGCCGCACATAACGGCATCTCATCCGCTTTGCTGGATATGTTCCTGAATGTGCTCTAAGATTTAGTCCTTTGTTTATTACTGCTCATGATTTATTTGATTTCAGTATGTGACTTATCTCTCACCATTATCAGTTATATGCAGTTATAAATACACTGTTCTGTACCTGCAGATTTCTCTGTTACTGAGTTAACTTTATAGAAATGATTCATTCAGTTTACTCAGCTGGATCTGGCAAAATCATCTATACACCACGGTTGGGAATTTGAATTAAGTTGCTTAGTCTTTGTATATTACTTTTTTATTCAAAATACAAAAGGAGGATGACACCTCTACTTTCATGTTTGAGTATACACTTCATGAGTTTCTTACAGTGGCATTTTTTTCATTTTGAATTCAATAGTGCAGCTCTTATTCATCTGTGCATTGATGATACTGGAATTCTAGAGATAACTTTTTCTTTTCATCTTATGTTGAGCTTGAACTAGACAGCTTCTTTGGAATCAAAATGCTTCAGTGCTTTATAGAGATAAAATATATGCTTAATAAATGTAGAAATTTATTTCTATGATGACACCCCATGTATCTGCATTAATCACAAAAATGTACAACTAAGAATGACAGTAAACCCCATCTTGATCTTCTCTGTCTTTTTATAATAAAGTATATAAGATTTTATGTGTTTAAATACAAAAATAGATGGCTTTGTATGTTACCTATAAAACATTAATTAAAATAAAGAAAAAATGATATTTTTTTAACAAATATTTATAAAAGTATTGTGAGATGTTCCTAGTTATTGCATGACGATGCTTAGTCCAGGGTTTCTGCACAATGTTGGTCTAAGGATAGAAATAAGGCAAAAAGAGCTATCTTTATTTAGACAAATAATATAATTAAAAATCAAATGACATTTTGGGATTCTTTTCTTCAAATGTTCTAAATATACATCCAGCTACTGCAATTTTTTTTTCATTTTTGTCTTACAAAAATGTGTTTCTGCACATTGATCAGCTGTTTAATTGTTTCTTATTAATAGTTCAGATCAATACAGAAGCCATGTTTAAATAGAACCAGGTCCTAGCATAGTTATCATATAATAGATTACAAACCCTATTTGAGCTACATTCACAGGATTCTCTATCTGCTAGAAAGTCATTATATTTGTTAAAAAGACAACAAAGACCATAAATGCTTTTCCATCAGTAGTTCTTCCACAGGATATGCATTGACTTCACGTTCTAATATCAACTCTATCACGCTCTAACATCCTACTAAATATAAGTAGGATGCCATTCATGTGGTCTGGCTGAAGTACAGATGTAACAGTACCAGTTTAAACAGAATGAACAGGGTCAAAAGAGAAATATTTTGCATTTCCTCTAAAAGTAACATTAATGTATTCTCTTAGATATAAATTATAAAAAAATAATTACTATAGGGGCTGGAAGCAAAACTTTCTGTAATATCAAAAGTAATCTAGTGTCTAAGACAACAACCCAGAACTAAATTTTCATCTTCATGAAAATGGGCAATAGTCCCCTTAAAAGGAGAGAGACACAGAGAGCCTATAGCACTCAGGTAAATGTGTTATCACAGTGCTTCATTCTGACTGTACTTCACCGTACGCATTACAGACATCTTGCATATCAAGCTCTTTTATAATAGATCGATAATAACCTGTTGTAGTCATGAAAAGGTTATGTTACGCCAATGGTTTCACCAGTCTGAAGATAGTGTCTGTGTTGAAGTAGATATCAGAAAAATGAGAAGCAGTTATTACATTCATGAATCAAAATATTTCAACTATTATTGAGAAGACATTCCTGTATCATGTTTTTTTTTTGTGTTAACATATTGATTTTAAATAATATATGTATACATCCAAATTCCTGAGCTGTGATGCATAAGTAGTTTCACTCCCTTCGTGTGCTGAGTTCAAACTTGTTCTGTTAAGATTAAAAGGTCTGTCAAATGCCCAGGAAAATGATAGAGGTGACCCTGTGGAAGCATGTGCTGTACACTGGCAAAATTTTGTTGCTATGACTCACAAGAAAGTAAATCCACTTTTAGATTGCTTGTTCTGAAACAAAACATGCTGAAGCTATGTTAGAAAATGCTAAAGCCAGCACAAAAGCAATCTGCTGATTCAGAAGAGTTTAAAAAATATTAAAGTCTCGATAAACTGTGTGAATTAAGTACTCTGTCCTCCCATTCCACTGGAAAGCAAATAAAAACATGAGGCTGCCATAAACTCTTGAGTCTGGCTAAATGAATGGAAAGACCCATTTTTCATCTGGCTCATGCTTATGGTGGAAAATGATCCAGAGTGATCCTAGAATGGCAGAATAAGATGCAGTGACACAAGGAATTAAAAACAGTTGTTTCATCTATTGGGAAGAAAAAAAACCAAAAAACACACAGAAAAAATACTCCACAATTCCTCCATAGGTTCCAGAGCAGAAAGTAGAAATTTTATATTAAATACACTCCTGTTATGTGAGATATTTTTAGCATTCCACACTGTTTCCATTTTAAGCAGATCTGTTTTCAAGTACAGTTGTCTATGTCTTAGCTGTATTCAGTCAGGCGTATAAACCTTTAAATTGAACTTCTGCATTTGCAAATTTCATTTTTACAGTTTCCTATTAATTAAATCAAATTAAATGAAATCTTATGGCTAGTGTCCCAATGTGAAGCCCAAGAAGTGGTGTAAAAACATACAGCGAATGCAAGACATTATGTAATTGCCAAGATATTCATTGTTTAGACATGGTGATTAATTCATTTGGCATTTACAAAGATGAAAATTGTAATTATATAATAAAGCAGTTAAGGAGAGACATATTGCTTTGAATGAAACAAGACTCAATCTGTTAATCTAAATGAACATAGGCTTAATCTAAATAGAATCCTTTTAAATTTCTAATATTTGATATTTTTTATGAATGTGGAGATTTTTGCCCAAAGATGGACTTTTGCACATGAAAATAATACTCCAATAGCATTTCAAAATTTCTGTTCAAGCAAGCAGCTATGAATTATTTAAACAAATTTCCATGACTAGGAATGTCGATCTGTAAATTAAGTTATAAAGGGCAGTAGTCAATGCTTGGCACTATTTATTTGGAAGTCGATTTTGTGACTTGCTATAAAGCTTGGTCACATAAAAATGTATCAAATTAATATTTAAAGTCCCTGTCTTTGATCAAAAACTTTATTCTTTCCATTCATTACATTCACATAGTGAATACTTTGACTAAATGCCCGTACTATACTTCAGGCATTGGAATATATATCCTATATATATATATCCTATATCTAGGATACAGATTTTTTTTTTCGTATGTCTAGTGATTTAGGAAGTTAAATATGAAAACCATTTTTTGTCTTATTAAGTTCAAAATTAAGGCTATAATTATTTCAAAACCCATGGAATTCTGCAAAAAAGGGAGAAAAAGACCCCAGACTAACAGGGACATAGACAAAAGACTGACATTTAACCCCTTCTTTCCCTCTGTCTTCAACACAGCCGATGGGCTCTGGGACTCTATATACCTCGAGTTGGAGGACCATGACTGCAGTAATGATAAACTCCCAGTGAACCCTGAACTTGGTGATTTGCTGCACCTGGATCCATAATTTCTTGTTAGCCCAGAATTTCTTGTTAGTCTAGAATTTTATTATACCAGGCTACAGAATTCTGATTGACTGAAATTTAGTCAGATCATTAGCCAATAATTTCTTTCATATTCATAGAATCATAGAATGTATTGGGTTGGAAGGGACCTTTAAAGGTCATCTAGTCCAGGCTCCCTGCATTAAGTAGGGATATCTTTACTAAAGCTGGTCGCTCAGAGCCCCATCAATCCTGACCTTGAATATCTCCAGGGATGGGGCCTCCATGACCTCTCTGGGCAGCCTGTTCCAGTGATCTACCACCCTCATAGTGAAGAACATTTTTTCCTAATTTCCAATCTAAATCTACCCTTTTCTAGTTTAAAACCATCCCTCATCCTATTGCTACATTCCCTCACAAATGGTTTTTCCCCAGCTTTCTTACAGAGACCTTTCAGGTACTAGAGGGCCGCTATAAGGTTCCATTCCATCCCAGAGCCTTCTCTTCTCTAGGCTGAACAACCCCAACTCTTTCAGCCTAATCTACCTACTCCAAAAGGTGACCATATCAATGCATGTCTCAAGAGCTCTGTTAGATTTCTGTGCTCCCTACAGCCTGATTAAGTTTCTGTAGTCAAAGCAGAAGCAACCAAAAAGAAAGGTCTTGTCATTAATCCGTGTTCCAGGAAAAACTAGCCTTCTGTAACTATTCTTAGAGTTTGTTGAATTAAAGGGAAAAAATAGAATTGGATTAAAGCCAACCTAAAAAGAAGAGAAAATAAAATATTTGAGTGATCACATAATTGTAAGAATTCAAGTATTGCTGAGCCTGACCAAGATCTCAAACAATGTATCTTCAGATGGTCAGATCAGAAAAATATCTAATGGAATTAAATGTCTATGTTGAGATGAAACCCCTTAGTTTCTGGTGAACTTTTGAGTTTATAATGATGGATAATATCAGCAACATAAACATTCTCATTTTGAGATGAAAATATTTGTTGAAGATGTGATGTTAGCTTGCAGCTATAAGGTTCCTTTATAATCAAAGTGAACATGAATGTTTCATCTCACCCTTTGGATTTTTTTTTTATTATATCATTGCCTAAGGGCTCCACTGTGTAGTACTTTATTCTTTGACAGTTTCAACACTACTTAGCCATTGATACTCTTCTTAGTTTACAACCTGATTGTGACTTCTTAATCACAGTCCCCACATTTTAGAGTAGTTCAGAAAAGAGATGGAATTACTCCTGAGGAAGAATCGTCTGGTAAAGAACTTCTGTCATCTTCTCCTTCCCATATTGTCCTTACTCACTCTTTCCTAATATCTGCTCTATTTCCTATGCAAAACTCATGGAAGTGGCTGGTCCTTGGAAATAGTCCTTGGAAGAAACTGCTTACAATGTAATAAGAAAGTTTTGTTGTACCTTCACTGTTATTTGCATACCTTTTCAAAGATGGCAATAATCTCCTTAATCAATTCCTTTGTTTAACAATCATCAAGCCTTGAGGTAAGACATGCTTAGTAATTTAGACAATGATTACTTTGTTGATTAAATAAATACTGAATGTGGAGAGACAAATTATAAATATAACAAATTCCAGCCTGACCAAGAAAAGCTTTTAGATGCAAATCCCAATTAAGAAGAAACGATAGTCTGTGAAAGAGCAGTCAACAGAATACAATTCATAAACGGCTCAGAGGTCCCAATCTCTTCAGATACAGTGATCACTAATGTCCCCTTTGCAAGGATAGTTGCTGCAAATCCATACTTATTTCGTGTTTGTCAGTAGGACCAACTGATTAGCAAACTGATTTATCTACTGCTTATGTCACTGCTGAACAACTGAAGAGGCAGGTTGTCTATTTGTTCTGCTAAAGACTGCAGGCATAGAATGTGTCTTCCCTGCTCGGATTACAAATGTAGCTGCACCTAAATTACTGAACATTGATTCTACACTCATTGTGTCTTTTTTCCTATGCGACAAAACCTATGGTCCTTTACACTGACATTAGATTATCTGTTTGCTTTTTTTCCACTAATTGTTCCTTTTTTTCGTAGAATTGCAGAGTCATAGAATGGTTAGGCTTGGAAAGAATCTTTAAAGGTCATAGAATCGTAGAATCATAGAATCATAGAATCACAGAATGTGTAAGATTGGAAAGGACCTTTAAGGTCATCTAGTCCAACTCCCCTTGCAGCAAGCAGGGACGTCTTCACTAGATCAGGTTGCTCAGAGCCCCATCGATCCTGACCTTGAATATCGCCAGGGACAGGACCTCCATTACATCTCTGAGCAACCTGTTCCAGGTCATCTAGTCCAATCCTCCTGAAATATTCAGGGACATTACCCAACCACTGTTTATGGCTGGACTGGTTGATCTTAAGGATCTTTTCCAACATAAATCATTCTTTGATTCTTCAATAGATCAGGTTGCTGACAGAAACTGACCTTTTTTTGAGGACTGGGGAGTCTCTGGGCAACCTCTTCCAGTGTTTCATCACACTCAGTGTAAAAATGTCTTCCTTATATCTAGCCTGAATTGCCCTTCTTTTAGTTTAAAACAGTTGCCCCTGTCCTATTGCTGTAGACCCTACTAAAAAGTCTGTTCCCATCTCTCTTATGAGGCCACTTTAAACATTGAAAGGCCATTTTTACCCAATGTTTGTAGCAAAGGTTCCATCTTACTTTGTTCCCTCCCACAGCCCTGCTTCTAAATGGTAGCTTAGGTTTCCATTTTAGATAAATGCAGTATATAAAACCATCTTATAAAAAAGGTCTTTGCTTTTTCTTATTGTTCCTGAAAGAAGCTATGAAACCCTGAATTAGAAGAAAGGTTATTTACATTCTTCTACTTTTTTACAGTTCATAAATAATGCTGTAATCATATCCAAGCAACTATGTGAAAAGCCCTGCAAAGATTCCGACTTCAAACACTCAAAAATTAGGAAATAATGATGGATGAGGTAACAAGTGTAATCACAGTTCAGCAGGAATGCACATAAGTGTGACAGGAGCATGAATCAACTGGAGTTTTGAGGATTTAGCTGGAACTTTTCATCAAAGTGAGCACCCCTAACGCGCCAAAATCATTGAACCACGGAGCTGTGTTTTCTTAGAAGAGAAATAAAATAAAGGAACATTTTTAAATGAAGCAAACTTGGTGTCAGAAAAGTGAAGTTATAAGCACATTATCCCCAGCCATTGTGTCCTTGGAAGGTTCATCCTTCCCTTCAGGTTTGCTCTTAGTTCAGCAATGTTTCATCAGGTTTCAAGGAATTCTGTATGTAGTCCTGTCTGTATCACTAGAAAAAATACCTTTCTTTTCATCACCTCTGATCCCTGACAGTGTCTGTTCCCAGACCTCAGAAGAGCAGTATCATGGTTTAACTAAGCACCAACAACTGCTCCCTCACTCCTCCTCCCTGCAAGGGAATTGGGAGGAGAATGAAAAAAAAACTTGTGAGTTGACATGAAGACAGTTTAATTGGATAACAAAGCAAGATGATAATGATGGTGACAACAACAACAACAATAATAATAATAATAAGGTAAGAAAATAATTCTGTGTGCAAAACTGAGATGTAGTTATGTTAGTTGTCGCAATCACAAAGAACTTATCTACACAGAGCAGATAAGCAGGCACTTCTTTTATTCCAGCGCTGGAGAACATGGGGGATAGTTCCATCAAAGAAGTGTTCACCCAAAGGTACAAAGCAGAACATATTTATACAATTTTTAGATCATTGCACAAAAATGCTCGCTTCTTAGCTTAATCTTTACAATGATTGGCTTTTGATTGCTTCACTTTATCTATATTCTTATTCTATAAAAATCGTTGGTTAGCTATGCTGATTGTTTTAAATAGAAAGAGGGAGGGTAATGATTAACATATTCATGTTACTTCCTGGAAAGCATTAACATATGTAAATGTCCTCCGCACATGTGTAGTTAAGTTGAGCAGGGGTCCTCTGGTGGTCGTTGATAGTCTTCCTCACTGTGTCCGCGAGTGAACCCCATCCTTGCGCAAGCTATTTTATTAGGGTGAATGTAACAGTTATATAGTGAGCAGAGAGGTCTCTGGTGAATTAGTACTCCTCTCTGCCATCCTGAGAAAGGAGCTTGGTGCAGTTATACAAACTTAGAATTCTATGGGCTCTTCTTCTGATTAGTCTCTTTCTGTAATTTTATGATACAACTACATATTTGGCAGTGGGTTATCCCCAGAAACACAGCAACATTTTCATCCTCTTTTTTATACTCTATGTTCCTAGCTCCAAATGAATGTCATTGATAATGCATCAAAGTTCAGGGAAAAAGAGAGGTGTGGCAACATTAGGAAGACAATAGTGTGATGTTTTGTGTAGGAAAAGAGATTTAGAGAATAAAGATTGAGGAGAAAAAAAGGTTGAAGAAAGCAAATAGAAATTAGGAAAACAGGAAAGATTGCCAGTGAAAAAGTATCATGTTCTTGTTTCAGTGCTGATGAGAGAAGATATTTATTGAGGCTGTCGGTGTGAAGAGATACGGGAAGTCTTGGAGTTGTGTGCCGCGTGAATGCCCCAATGCTGTTTTGACTCCCTCGAATAGCAAACAGGACCTAGTTGTGAGGGATGGGGAACTCAGCACAGGTTTCCCACAGGTACATCCACCTGCTCTAGCATGTGGACCTTCACAGGCTGCAGGTGGAATCTCTGCTTCACCATCACCCTCCATGGACTGCAAATAGGACAGCTTGCTCCACCATGGTCTTCCAATGCAAATCTCTGCTCCAGCACAGTGACATAGCTGTAGATAGTTATATCGCTTTTAAGGAGAAGCACTTGCAACTGAACTGTTATTACAATTTATAATAAAAATATTTTGGGTTTTGTCTAATGTGCAAGGTAAACTAAAGCTTTTAAGGTTCAAAAAGCCCTAATCGATGTTTGTTTGTCAGTAAGAACTTTATACCCTTTTCATCCTTATTATTACTGGCAACATATTTCTCTAGAGGGAACACATGTCTTTTAAACTGAATTTTCCCAGCTAAAAGACTATATTTCACCTTCTGACACTAGGAAAAAGTATCTTGTTTTACCTAATTTTCCAATCATAGTACCAGATTCACTTCCAGAATGTAAAATGAACTCAACTGACCTGAAAACTGGTGTTAATAAGACCCTAGTCCATTACAGTCCAGATCCCATTTACAGTTCCTCCTATCTAGAAGTATTTTTGTGCTGAGCCAATGCTTTTAAAGTGCATCTGGACTGAAGTGATTATCTGTCCTTCCGGCAAGACGACTGCATCCACTGGTCAGACTGGATCTTTCGTGAAATGTACAAAAGCTAATGTAGCTCAGTGAACTTTATAGTTTACTTATATATCTTTCTCTAAGCCCTCATTAATATTTAAACATTTCAAGATCCTGTCAGTATGATCATTAACTGATGGGTTTATTATCAAATGAGAAACATAATTAGATAAAACTGACAACGATAAGAAAAAAGGTGGTACTCTAGAAAAGCTATCTTCCAGATCAAATGTTCCTGCAATAATTTTATATGTGTTGCAGAAATAGTACAGCCTTTATTCTTTGTAATGCAGGTTTCTGAAACCGCAGATTGCACTAATATCTTAATAAACAGCCACATGTTCACAAGAGATACTGCCTTAACAACATAGACTCATAGAATCATAGAATTGTTTTAGTTAGAAGGGACCCTTTAGATCATTAAGCCAAACCATCATCCTAACCTGCCAAAGCCACCACTTAATCATGTCCCTCAGCACCACATCTAACCATCTTTTAAATACCTCCAGGGATGGAGACTCCACCACTTCCCATGGTAGCTCATTCCAATGCCTAACAACACTCTCTGTAAAGTTTTTTCCCAATATTCTATCTAAACTTCACCTGGCATAACTTGACGACATCTCCTCCTGTCCTATCACTTGTCACTAGGGAGAAAAGATCAGCCCTGCCTCTCCACAACCTCCTTTCAGGTAGTTGTAGAGAGTTGCAGATCTCCCCTCATCCTTCTCTTTTCCAGACGAAACAACCCCAATTCCCTCAGACACTCCTCATAACATTTATTCTCCAGTCCCCTCACCAGCCTCATCACCCTTCTCTGCACACACTCCAGCACCTTAATGTCTTTTCTATAGTGAGAGGCCCAAACCTGAAACCCATACTCGTTGAGGATGTAGTAAGGTTATTGGATGCAAGCAATGTATAAATCTGTAGCTAATGTCACTATATTACAGAGCAAGATTAGGTCAGTATCATGGGACTAGAGGGAGAGGTTTGCTTGTGAGGGGTACTCATTCAGTTCTCATATTTTTTGTGAAGTCTGTTCTCACATAGATTTCTCCACTTAAAAGCTCACATTGCAAGGTGTAAAGTAGTCTGGAGTGACAAAGGGAGTAATGACACAGCTTTTTGTCTCTATCTTTTCTTTCTTTCTGGATCTAGTGGCAATTATTTAGATCTCCACTAGATTAGATCTCCACTAGATTTAACCATCAATGAAGATGACAGAAGAAAGAATCGCTAGAATTTTCCAGGGTAAACTCAGAATTATTGCAGAACAGAGTAAACAAGAGCTTCAGACAAGAGCATGGTGAGCTCTGATTTGAATAGAGAGTTGGAGGGGACCTACAAAGCAGGACCAATTATACTATACTATCATTCTATCACTATACTAATCTATGTTCTTTTTCTTACATACAGCCTACCAAGCCCCTCAACGTTGACAATTCCACAAACATCTCAGGATGTCAAATTGGTCAAATTATTCCTTTCCCATTTTCAGAATTAATTTTTGTACTGAAAAGCTGTTTTGTTCTATCTCTTTACTTTATCCATCCTAAATCTGTAACTTTTATGGAAACGGTGGCTTAGACTAAGCTGTACTCCAACGGAGACCTTAAAGTTACTAAAAGAGGAGAAAATAGGAGCAATTCCACAACCAAAATGGGTAAAAGGCCAAGTGTTTTGTGGAGCATTGCATCTTGTAAAGAAATTTCTAAACAACTAGTGAAGAACTATTGATCCAAGCAAAATGTTCATCATGCTGATGGAGTCTCCCCCCACCCTCCGAGAGTTTCTACCTCGGCAAACATGAAGCACATGCAGGCTTAGCACTCCTCCAGAGGCAGGAAACTGATGAAAGCAATCAGTCTTCATTCCTTCAGGATGTAGTAGTACCAATTGTATGATAGAAATATAATTAGAGCTTCTCCAGTTGACAAGAAAATCAGTTTTATATGAGGATGTGGCAGCCATTCCCACCTTCATCTGTCATGTATTCAATCTGCACTGAGATGACATATATGAGGTGGTTGAAACCACAATTTTGCAAATGCATTCGATGCAAAGGCATTAACTAAGAAATTAAGAACGACACATGATCCGCACGCATCCGTAATCACTAAAATTATTTCAGTGCTCACATACTGTGAGCAAATTCATCTCATTCTTGTGTCTATTTCCAGAAATGACAGAGAAGAAGCTGCTTACTTTCAGGGTTTTTTGATGTATGATATCAATTGAACATAGAAAGCACATATTTAAAAGGTTGCATTTAAGCCCTAATTCTTTTCAGACCTTCATGCTGGCTAATTCAGGTGGATTCACCACCCTCTTGCTGATTAGTTTTCCAAGTGTCAGGCTCCCTTTCAGTCAGCATCCACATTGGCTGCTGGTACCTTGCCATCTTGCTTGGGATTATGGCATTCAGCTCCCAGAAATACTAAAATAACTGTCTGTGTATGCAAAGGAGAGAGCACTAAAGTAGAAAACAGCTCCATCAGGATGGTCATAAACAATGGATACTCATTTAATCAGAAACTACTCTTTTTTTCTTCTTTTTTTCCTTTTTTTTTTTTAATCCAGAGAGCAGGGGTCTAATGCAAAAGAAGTCAATTTTTCTCATCTAAACTCTTGAATTCACATGAAAGCAGTAACAGTATCTGTCAAAATAATTATTCAGGGAAGTGGGAAAGATTAAATTTCATTACTGGAAATCCTACATGCAGTTAATATTCTAGTATTGTCACTATAGAACATGAATGAACATTGGAATGCAGGTTCCATCTGACTAGACATTATTACAGAGCTTACAATAATAATGCTTTAGCTAGATGACTGCTGCCCTGAGCGCATGAAATCTTCCCATGTAAACATCTAATTAACAGTCTTAAATTTACAAGGACCTCATTTCAATGGAATTAAAGTTTCTGTTGTTCGTATTATATTGCTGAAGTTAATGGTAACACTTCAAGCATAACATAGTTTGGCTGTTCTGAGCTGTGTCTTCATCCAGTATAAATCAAAACAGATCCATGAAGTTGAATGAGATTATGTCATTTCACACTGGATAAAGATCTGCCCCTTTGAGCACCTGATCTGTTTGAATTTTACCTCTTGCAGACCAAATCTACTAGTAGTGCTTTTCTAGCTAACAAGTGAAACGTGGAAATATATTAAAGTAACTAAAGTGTTCCATGCACTTTGTTTGTTTCTTTGTTTTTCTGAGGGAATTATGAAGTTCTACAAGCACTTTATTCTTTCTAAAACTTCAAAAGGAAGTAAAACAAGTTAATAAGCCATTGCTTTCAGTTAGGAATATAGAAAAAAAAAATTGTTATAAAAATCTTTTCCTTGAAAAGTAGGAACCTTTTCTAAGTAGCAGAATATTTCTGATATTGAAATAGTGCATAAATAGAGGAAATATATTTAATTATTAAAATATATGTTAGTTTTAAATGGATCAAGAGAACATATGGATTGTAAAAAATATTTTTAAATGTCATAATATTACAGTAGCTTCAGCATGTTTAGAGATAGATTGTTCTAAACTCAAGATATTTTATAAAAGCTTTTAAAAGTCCTTAAAAGGACTATAAAGAGGCTTTCCTATCTTCTGGGATACTTAACCTGAGATATCTTTAGAGGCACTCTTCCAGTTTTGCTTCTTTATGCAGGATCAAACACATTTTGGAGCAGAAGGGCAAGGTACCAGTTAGCAAAGTAATGTGAAAGTTTAAAAATAGCAACTGTTCTCTCAAACTGTTTGTTTCATTTCTGTAGGTAATAAATTACAGTTTTGAACCTTTTACATTTGCAGTTGGACTCTCATTCAGTTTAATACCTTAGTAGATGTTGCAATTTTAGGACCTTTTTAATAATCATTGACATTGATGTCATTAACTGGGTCTTTAAAGCAAACTGTGCTCAAGCACTTGTCTGAATAAAGTAATTAATATGAAGCACCATTAAAAACAATAATGACCAGCCTACTCATACAAAGGAAAAAACCCCCAAGAGATCATCTTAATTCTGATATATCAATAATTTCCAGCATCTCCTTCTCATCAACAATGCAGAAGTCATATTTCTTCCTTGTGCTTAGAGCTGGAGCTAATTTTGTTAATAAAAACTGTCTTTTGGTGTCAGTCACTAGTAATTATATTTACATATGTGGACACCATTTGCATGGGCAAGAGCTATGCATTTTCATGCAGAACAGTTATTGTGCAGCAAGGACAAAATGAGAGGCTTTGTTGTGGGTCTTTTGAAAAAAACTGCCCTGAGACAATTTTCACAGATTAGCTAAAATAGAGCTGGAAGTAGTTTCCAGTACATTAACGTCTTAGCATATCCCAATGACCTAGGATATCACAACCAGGTATTGCACCGTTATAAATGTTTAAAAACCCGAAGTAAAGAAAATCCAAATAATTTTTTTTTGAAGAAGGACTGAGCCAAGCATAGCCATCTTTCTAATTAAGTAAACAATATTTAAATAAAAAGACTCTATCTAGGGTGATAATATAAAAAATTTATATAAAATATATGGCATTCTGCATCCTTAAGTGCTTTTACTATAGCAATAAATCATATCTGTTTTCTGTGAGAGTTAAAGGTTTTTACATCTATTATGAAGGAGCAAGAGAAAGCAAGAGGAAATGAGAGAGCCCACAGCCATTCAATGGGAAATAAAGGTTTCAACTATTTACAAACAGTTGTCCTGATTCCTTGTAATCTAAATTAAAGGATACTGACAGGTCCCGTACCCAATCTAACGGGAAATGACAGATTGCTCAGATCAGAACACTGTGATGGGCCACAGGCTAAATGAGTTAGTGCAGCTTCTCACCATTGGCATCTTTAAAGTTGTTATTTCCAACATGCACAGACACAGATTTCTTACTCCTGGTTTTAGACTGCAATGAGAAAAGCAGGGGAAAAATTTTGAAGCGCTTCAATAACTTACCTTTCTCCTTTACCCAGTCACTAGTTGTTAAAGTTTGCAAAGTTTTTAACTAACTGTAATGCTTTCCTGATTGCTGCGACTTTTTTTTTCCAAAGCCCTATAAAAATTGACTGCAGTATGAAAGATAAAGCCAAAATGCAAGGCCAAAAAAACCCTGATTAAAAACAGAGAAAGGTAAAAGTGCGTAAAGCCTAATCAAACTACTCAATGCTAATTCTTCCTCCTCATCAAAAATGAGCACACAATTGACTTCTATTTTTTCTTACCTGTAAGTGTTTTTTAAAGAATATAAAGCTCCAACTGCAAGCTGTGTTCATTTCTATTAAGTTCCAGGCACTGCATCACTGTCTCTGCTACAAGTCTTCAGTAAAATCCTAAAGGTTGTATAACAGTTGTATAACTGCTCAGCTTCTAGAGCATCCAGACTCCAGGGTCCACTGCAGAATTTTTAAAGTTTCTAGCCACAGCGTCAAGACAACTGTTTGTGACAGATGCAACAGAATGAAAATTAGAGTCTCCCCTTCTCATTATCTTAGTCTTGATGGAATTCTCTGCTCTCTGATTTTACATTGGAAGGACAAATACACAGCCTGGCTCTGGTAGGACAGGGTAAAACTGTCCTTGGTGATAAAGTGAGCTGAGAATATCCACCATATAAACCAGTGTGTCCTCTACTGGCTGTAAGTAATACCTGAGAACTTCCATGGTGGGTGGTAGCAGATATTAATTAATTTTTTTTCTGTAATAAAAAGGAGGAGTAAAAGTATAGAGATTACTAATTAATTTTGTTTATCCTTAAGAATTAATCAAAGGAAAATTAATCACAAGAATATTACAGGCAGAATAGATCTCCCTGTTTTACACCAAAATAAGGAAGTTTGTATTTCCTACTTCTTTACTCATCCCTTCAAAAAAGGACAAAGATTTTTGTCACTATGACAAGTTTTCTGCTCATAAAACAGCAGGAAGGAAAAAGCCTGGTACTTTTAAAATAAAATACAGTAAAATAAAGGATACTTCTTTAAAATCCTGCCAAATTCCCATATAAGCAACTCTTAATATCATATTCTACTCAATTCTCTTCTCTAAATCACAAGAAGCCTAAAGGTACTTGAGTTTTGTAATTCAGATTTGTGAGGACCTTCCACCCTGTTCATCTCCATCAGCACTTTTCCTTACCTCTCTGCCAGTCCATGCTGATTAAGAGAAAGCATTTCTGAGTGCCAAATAAAGAACTTCCGAACACTGCCTATGAGTAAAGATCCACCATTTCCTGGGAGCATAATTTCCATCCACATTCGGTCTCAGAGAACACCTTTCTGTTCATGTCAACATCCCATATGCAAATATTTCATCCTTCCAGATAAATCATCATATTATCAAGGATCTTAATTTCTCTGGTACATAAAAGATAAACAAAATTGATGAAATAACTGATCTGTGTGAAATTTGTTTAAACAAATGTACTCAGATTGTTTCCAATCCTGTGCTACTGCTAAACGTAGCTTTGAATAGATTGCAAAATTTTTACAGAGAAAGTAGTCACTTGGAAATATTGTCTGCAAACTATAATTATGGAGTATTTTGCCACCTTCCAGTGTTAATCTATGTCCAGTCCTGAAGCCTTTAAGAAGAAAATTCACACTCTCATTTGCGCTTCTATGTTTTTGTAACAATTCTCAATCTAGTTTACTGGGTTATTCTGTCATTAGCAAAATTGACATTGTAGAAACGCTACTAATATGTATTTACAAACTTGCTGATATGCTTGACAAGAAAACAACAGGCATTGCAAACCAGGCATCCAAGAACAGACCTTTTTCAGATAAAACTGTAGCGGAAAAACATAATATGCACAAATATCAGATACACTTTAAAATTCACATTCAATTTCAATTTAACTCATTATTAATTTGGGGATTTTTTTTTTTTTTTAAGCTTCATGTGTATACAGTATGCAGTGAAGGTTGTGATTAATTGATTTCAGAAAGAGTACATGGTCAAGTTCAAAGACCAGCATCAGGCACTCACCACCACCATCATTACCGAACTTTATATGCATTATATCTTTAGCCAGTCTCTAACATTACGTTATAGTCTTGAGTTAACGACAACCCCTGCAAACTCCTGCTGTCCTTTGAGAGTCACTGCAATGTCAATCTGGCTCACATCTAGACTTCAAAAAGATGCACAACAGGTGTAAACCCCTGTGTCTGTGCTGTAAGATGTTAAGTCCACTCGTAGGTCTTGTGTCACATTGTCAGCCCTATGGAGGTGTCTTGGATATGTTATGGCTATTTACACATGAACGAGTAGTATGGATCAATAGGAGCAGCAAAAGTTCATACTGTCCACCCTCCTAATTCTGAGTTTCTCTTCGGATCAGTTCTAGCCCCATTCCACAGACTGGATGCGTATTTGCAGATGAAAAGCAATGGACTCCTCAAACATCCCACCCTGTATAGTGTCAGCTCAAGTTCATGTGATAGGACTGCTTCATTTTAGAACCAAAGCCAAGGCAGGTGGAGACAATGGGGAAACTAATTTCCAGGTCATGTTCTTTATGTGAACAGCAGCTCAGATTTTGTCCCTCTAAAGATGCCAGGTCATAACACACAATTAATGTCTGAGGAACTAAATCAAGATCTGAGAGTCAGATACAGTTCCAGGCTGAGATATCCAAGTGTAGATATCTACAATTTGAATTAATTGAGACTCCACAGACTCTACTGACAAGACATACGAATTAACAGGCAAAATAGAAACTTACCTGACATGCAGACACCTCAGCTTTCTTTTTACAAATAGCAATGAAAGGTTTTCTTTCTTCCCTGTTCATCCTGATGATTGTCCTGAGTGCCAGTTTGATTAGAATTATCTTTATGTATACTGATGATCAAAATTGTCCTATATTCCATATTGTGTTTCCTCAGTAACTTATGTATTAGTATTTCCATAACTGGCTGTAGGTTGTTATCTGATATATCCTAGGGTTGCATTTGCTTTTGCTGCACAGTACTGTTAGTTCAGAGCCGTGTTCACTACTTTTCTATGATTCTGGTTCTCGGAGCAATCTAAGGCCTCCAGTTTGTTATGTTGATTTTTGTGTGTCAATGAACTGTTTATTTTATAACATTTCTGGCATCCACTTCTTTTATGTCCCTGTCATTATGAAAATTGAGATAATACTTAAAAGAATTATTTCCCTTTCAAAAATATTTTTTCTCTTCTGATCATTTCCAATTTCTTAATATTTTAAATTTGTGTATTAAACCTGTTTAACCAGTCTTGTGAATCTCAAGATGAAAATCATACTTGAAACCCATGAAAAATCAAATCTGCATTTATTTTCTCTAGAAAATGTTTCTTCTCACTTAAATCATGTCGAAATTTACCTCACGTCCATTTGTTATCATATCTTGTTTTCTGCTAAAAAGATTGGTTGCCTCTGGTTTTAAGCCAACATACTTATTGACTCCATGACATCGAGGCTCTTTTTCTCCATTATTAGACAGATAAAAACGCTGTTCTACATAAGCGCTATGCACAGGTGCCATTTTTTTCAGAGTCCCTGAATGGGCAACATCCATCTCCTTTATCTGATTACAAAGAGGTTTTCTTACACTTGCCTTCAATAATTTCCAAACTATCCCCTTGATCTCCCATTCATCCTTCCTCTTATCCATTCACCTGTCATTATAATCTTTCCCTCGGTTTCTAGTAGGTTAATAATTTTGGAGTTTGTTGGTTAGTTTTGAGTTTTTTTCAAGAATTATCCTTAACTCTACCCCAACACCATTTCTTCTCTCTTTGCTTCCCTTTTATTTATGAAGAGAAAAACCCACAGCACTTTTGCTATAGCATTTTCTCATTAAAATATATAGACATACTACGCAGGTGGTCTCTCCATCACTGAGACATATTGACAAGGAGTGAGGAGAAGCCTACGTTCCTGCTGTGTTATGTAAATAAATAAAGCATTTTAGTTTCTGTCATAGGCAGCCTCTGGCTTTTTTCCCTAACACAAAAAAAAGGAGAACACATGAATGCCAGGCATTTTAAGAAAAGTATCAATTTCTGAGCCAAATAATCCACCAGCAAATGTGTTTGTAATTCCTTTGATTGTGCGATTATTCTTTTCCTCATGGATAGCAACAGCTTTTAACTAAACAGAAATTCAACTGATAATATGTATAAGATTCATTAGATGATCTTCCGTATGCATATAACTTTCTTCTGAGCTCAGAATGAAAACCAGTTTTATATCAGGACTTACACTGTGTATGAGTTTTTATGATTTGTAAACACTCTAGGAGTGTCCTATCATTTGTCTGATGCTGACAGTATATTGATGAAAAATACTGTTCTTCAAAGGCTACTGTCATACTTATGGCGTGATGTCATGAGCATTGATCACAGAGCATCTTGATAGGAAAACAAAACTTACACCAAGAGCAACCTTCCAGTTGCTAAAGCAGACTGTTTCTTCAAAGATGTGACATTTTATAACAAAATTTCAGGCCTTCTTGTTTGATAGGAGAAACCCAAAACCTCAAAATTCTGATACATTATGCTTACTATAAAATTACCTTTAGACAAATAATTGTCTCGGATACTGATATATATATATATATATATATATATTTATTTAGAGCAATGTGGCAGATGCATCATCAGATTTCACTGGGGAATTTGAGAGCTGACATGTCCTTCCTCTGTCCCATTCCTTTTGAAGCTATTATTTTCTTCTGCCTCTCTGCTGAGAGCAGCAGGTGGTTTCACCTCTGCAGTGAATGGAACTACATTTTTAATTGGAATGAAATTCTGTTTTCTCCACCACAATGTTTATAAACCTCTGAAAATAAAATACCATTTTTCACAAACTGAGTCAGACAATGTGGTATATTATTCTTTTTCAAGAAAAAGAAAAGGGTATGCAGTCTCATATTAGTGCTTTAGTTTGAGGGCATTATTGAATCTCAAGCCGTAGTAAATCACTCCTAGTTTAAATCAAAGGTAACTCAGTTTTGCACGTTAACACACACAGCCTAGAAAGGGAATTCCTCCCCTTTTGTGCCTTCTGAGAGCCTAGCCCAGACCTGTTAATCAGGATGATCACTGTACCTTATTCTTGGTAAATACTTCTCAAGAGTAAACCACAAATCATACCCTCCATGATTTCTGATCATGGCCTCAGTAGGGGACTCCCAGCAGAAGTGGTGCTAGTCTCTACTTTAACAGATGTAGATCTCTCTCTAGAGAGGTACACATAAAAATATACCCATTCCTGGGGAAGAGCCGCCTACATACTTAGACATGTTCTTTAACACAGAGGAAGCTCTCCTACATCTCTACCTCCACTCCTATGTGATAGCAGGAAGCAGTTGCTAAGGATTAACTGCTTTCAGGGTCCACGTCCGCCGGAGGGCTTCCAGTACAGGTCTCCCACTTCCTTTGAGAGACCCAGAATTACCATCCAGCCCAGGAAAGGATATACAATATCTACAGTCAGGCTGTGGCTTAAATGTCAAGTAAGAGTTACTATGTCCTGTTTAGCCTTGTAGCTCTTCTCTGTCAGGAAAGGAGCAATGATTATTTATTGCTCTTCCAGGGCTGCAGCTTTAGCATATAATAAATTCAGGGACTTTGTCATTTTAGAAGAGCAAAATTGTGTTCATTTTCACCTCTATGTAACTTCCTGAATTTTATGATTAACACTGAGTAAGCAAAGCCGAAGTTTGAAACTCATTAATGTAAATGGTTGAACAACATTTCTCATGAATACGCTTCAGCAAAGTTCCATACATAGAGATGTAGTGGAGCTGCAATCACACAAAACTCAAGGAAAAAATTAAAGCTGAGCTACAAAGAAGCAGAGATTATTTAAGTCCCTATGCTATACTGTGTAGTAATGTCATAAATCACATTTTGACTAGATACAATTAATTTTATGCTTTTTCTAGTCCTCTTTTATATTTTACTTCCCATTCTTCACATATTTCATTTTTAAGGTCATTTTTTTTTCTAAATGTAATACCCTGTGCTTGATACTGAAATATGATTTGACAATAATATGGCAGTGAAATTTTAAAGACAATTATGAAGAATCACCTTTTTTGCTTCATACAAAAGGTTCATTAAAATTCACCATTGATGTGTGTCAAAGGATACTAATCCACTGATGCCTCCTTGAAACTTTTTGAATTAAGGAAAGAGAAGGAGTAAAATGGGTTTATTACAACCCTTTTGAAACAGAAGAGAATTCAATTATCATCTTCATCATCCCTTGCTACAGAAGCAGCAGTCCTTAATCCTATTTATTAGCTCTAAAAGTTATCATCATGGAATTTGGCCGCAAAAGCTGGAGATATATTTATATATTTATGTATTTATCCTTTTCAGGATAACTATTCTTCCACACGGGAGCCTGCGGATCCTGAATGCTTCCAAGTCTGATGAAGGAAGGTATTTATGCCAAGGTGTAAATGTATTTGGATCTGCAGAAATCATTGCATCGGTGTCTGTTAAAGGTATGATAATTACTTTGATGATAACAGTGATTTCAAATTCCTAGTATTTCATTATTGCTTAGAATCCCCAGTCAAGCATACAACAGCATTGTACAGGCAGAATAAAAAAGACTTTCCAACAAGCTCAGGGACTAGCCTTCTGGTCAAATATTGTATTCCTGCAACAGGTTGCAGTTAATTTCCAACAACATTTTTGGCCTTTTTCAGCTGAATTCTTGTATGATCATGGCTTTTGGTTTTAGCTGTTCAACTCTTTTTTACTTCATTTTTCAAACTTATTCCTATGCATAATATGCCTGTTTTAAGTGATAAAACCAAGATTTTAACTCAATCACAACATTCCAAGTGCTGCATCCTTAGAAAATATTGATATCTTTTTCTTAGATTTAATAAATTTATTCATTAGTCAATCCCAGAATTCCTATGGATTATTGTTTAGTATTCTGCTTTATTGCTTCCATGAAACCAGCTGTACGCACTCTTCACCATTGTCATGACCTCGTGTGCATTATGAATATAGTTCAATATTTCACACTATGTATTTGAAACAGTGAATGTAGACTCTGAGCAGACTAAGAACTCAGTCGTGTTATTTGGCATTTTACTATGATGAGATTCCCTTTAAATGTTTCTAATCCTTCTGTATTTCAAGAACCTACAAGAATAGAGCTGACTCCCAAGAAGATAGAGTTAACGGTTGGAGAAAGCATTGTCCTCAGTTGCAAAGCCCTTCATGACAGCACACTAGATGTCACATTCTACTGGACACTCAATGGGCAACCAATTGACTTTGAAAAAGAAGGTGGACACTTTGAAAGCATCAGGGCAGTAAGTGACTATGCGGTTTTCATCTTTGTGCTGCAAACTGATAAAAATTTGCATGATTTTACATGTCTCATGTTTACCAAATTCTGACCAAAATGAAAGATAACTGGCTTCACTGATGGAAAGAAATGTTAGGTAAAGTAGGTGCATACAGTAGCTCCCTAGAATTAATTCAAGCACTTTTCATCATGATAAACTGTATCTTTTGATATTAGTGAGGCACCTGAGTATCTTTGTGAGGGAGTAGAAAGTAGTTTGGATCAAATCCTTTTATATATTCTTTGCTGATTTTAATATAGAAAGGATGCATCTGCAAGCAACAATGTCCTTCTCACAGATAATGTGGTTATTGGAGTGTTCTCACCTCTCAATGCATTTACTTGCCTAGTGTTTATTTTCATATCTAAATAGCAAGGAGTATACTTCAATTTCCAACTCCATTGAATGAGGTAGGTTCTATCTGTGCAACCATTATTTAAATCAATAAGAATCCTGTGGAAAAAAATATGCATACCAATTTCAAATATTATTCCTTCATTCAAAATCAATTTAATATGATAAACAGCATGTTATAGTAATTCAAACTCGTCCCATGTAAAATGGTTTGAACTTTTCTTAGAAAGAAATCTCTTTATGTGAATGAATTTGGAAACAGAATCTACAGTCATTTAACTCTGTCTTCCCACTAATGAAATGTAAATCAAATGTCCATGCTATGTTAACAGAGAAAAATGAAGCTCACAAAGGTCAGGAAATTTTAAAAGTTAATGTATCTAATTTGAGTACAATGTAGCGAAGTTAACTTTGCATTAAAAATCTTGTCAGCTACAATCAATTTATTCTTCTGCTTGCCTTTATGTAAGACATTTTCACATTATGTAGCATTTTCACTTTGCGGTGTGGATATTATTTGAAAAATTGCCTTTACTTCAATAAGCTTTTTAATGAAAAACATTAACAAAGTATACCTTAGTGTGAAGCTTCTTTGAATACTTATCTTCATCTAAGGAAGTCCAATAAAGAAATCTATCATTCTTCTTGTTTAACTGAAAAGTCAAGATATTCTTTAGTTCAAGAAAACATCCTACGTTTTAAATTTAACGCAAAGTAATTTCCAAAAATTTTAAATGTAAATGTGTTCCATGGATCCTTCAGTGCATTTCAACATCTGTGCCGTAGGGAATTTCTAATCAGTGGGAAAAATCCTCGGGCTTGGAAATTTCTGAAGATACGTTTTCCCTATCAAAGTAGAGCTAATTTAATATAAATTCATTTCTTTCATGAAAACAAGATTTTGTAAATTTTCAACAATAGTTCTTTATTTAATTTCTACCACGGAAAGTCTTCAAATTGATGGAAGAAGGGCTCATTCAAAGCAAGAACCTGGTAGATGACATACCTTGTAGATTTAACCAGCTATTTCAGTATTAGTTTATGACTTCCTTCTTACAGTGTTGCTGAAGAGTCACAGCTACTTCTACTAAGTGAAAATAGTATTAATCACTCATAACACAGTCAACCCTCAATTTCAAAATGACTAAGTAGATTTTAAAATGTGCTGTATTAAGTAAAAATGTCATCTTTCTTTTCAGAGGTACACAAGCTTTTTCTTTCTTTTTCCTTAAAACACTTTTTTACAAACAGCAAACTTCAGCTGATCAGAAAATAGACTGAAAAGAAATATACAATATGTAATAATATGCAAAACATGTCTACAAAAACTAAGTCCTACCTTGTCATTTTTAAAGCAGTGTTGAAGTAGTGAAGTACTGTGCAGGTCTAAAGAAATATCAAAATGAAGCATTGGACCCTGATATTTTTAGCCTATGCTAGCTTTGCATTTACAAGATTATTTACACAAGAGATGGTCAGATCATGCTTCATTTACCTGCATTCCTAAGTCATTCAAATGTCAAGAAATTTACTTTAGTGGATGCCCCGTCCTTGGAAGTGTTCAAGGCCAGTTTGGATGGGGCCCTGGGCAACTTTGTGTAGATCTAGGCCTGTGGCAGGGGGGTGGGAGCTCTATGATCCTTGGGGTCCCTTCCAACCCATGCCATTCTATGATTCTATGATTCTGATTCTATGATTTCTGTTTTTCATTCCAAAGAGAATGAAAGGGTAGGCTTGGATCTACCAGAACAGGGCTGAAAGTATGTTAACAAGCAGTATAAGGTGGGGAAACACTCCTTTTCAGAGCAGAGATACCAAAACACGTCACTTTTAGGACAATCCTCATTGAAATTTTTTGAATCTTATTGGAAATACAATATGAGGCATCTTTCTCCCTCTTTGAAAACAGTCATTAAAATATACTTAGATCTATATTCACCAAAAGGCCTATCTTGATTTTTGTGTTATCCCAAAATTAAGGTGAAGTGTAGTTGAAAGGTGCAATACTGGAAAGTAGTAATGGTAGTAACACCAATTTTTTCTATGTTTGGACCAAAAACTCAATAATTCCCATAACTTATCTTTCATGGAGCATTGTCAATTCTATCTTTTTATCATGTCTGTTAACCACATAGGCATGTGAAATTAATCAAAAAATGTTTTTTGGTTGTTTTTTTTTTACTTCATTAAAACCTCAAGCATGACCAGGTATTAGAGGAAAGAAAGACATGATAAAATTCTGTTTTTTCTATCATGTAATCTTCCTTAACTTATCCATTTTCAAAGGAGTAATACATGTTGTGGTAAGAACATCTTCAAGAATGGAGAAAAAAGGGATCTTGAAAATCTTGAAATCTGATAGAATTCCATCTATATCTTTTATCTTCCATTTTTGGATTATTATTTTTTTTAATTGTGTGAGTCGATCCTGAACAAAATGGTTTTTAATGCAGGACATTTAAGAAAAATAAAATCCTTTGTGTGCATGAAGTTAGAGCATTACACATCCATATTGTTCTGCACACACTGATACTTCTTCAGATTAAAATTTTTTTAGGTTTGTTTGCATTTTGTTTATTTATTTGTAAGCCTGAAAAACTCCCTATTATTTAAATGGGGTTTGTTAATAACAAAACCATTTTCAATCTCTCACCACCAGTTGGATTGCGCATATTTTCATCTTGGCAGACCCAGGTGTTAAATATGGTAAACACTGTGATGCTTAATGCAGTGTTATAAAACCTATCACCAAAGTAACATTTATTTGGGCTGCAGATAAATTTCCACTTGCACGCTCCCTTGCAACTATAATTAAAAGGAAAAGCTTTTCTTAATGATGCATATTACTTCACTTGTTTTTAAATTATACATTTAGCTTTTTTGCCATAAAATGTGATCATTTTTCATATGCAGAACTAATTTTTATACAAATCACAGGTGATTTTGCTGTTATTTACTGAATTAAGAAGGCTTTAGTACCTATAGCAATTTAGGTACTTCAGGGACTTGCCTGGCAAGAGGGTAAGTGTGTAAGGATGTCAAGTTGAACCAAGTTGTGCAGGAAGGGAATATTTAGGAAAAGAAAGTGGGCTCCACTGGAGCAACAGCTGCAGGATGCATTCTAGAAAAAGGAAACATCCCAAATCTTGTGCACACATAACCCCACAGGATGCTTAGTAACAATAAGGAACAATATTGCAGAAGGATACTTATACCCAGAATCTTTTGGCATTAAGAAAATCTTAGTCTACCAAAAAACTCAATAACATTTTAGATCTATTAGGGATAACTTCTGTAATTAACAGAAACAATCCTTCATGGAAATCCAAGCTGCCAAGATTTCCTTCTAACACTGATGGATACTTAAGCACAGAAATTATAGATCTGCTTGCTTCTATTAAGGTAACTGAATTTCTGTCCCTTATGCCCAATCCAGAAGTCCTATTCAAGAAGCCTATTCAGAATTTTCTTTTCTAAGATACCTGTTGACTTGAGTTTTGTTCTGGAGGTATCCTTTTTCTAGCAAAAGACATCTGATTTTGTTGAGTATATTTTCATCCAGCTATCATCATTCAAACTCTAGGTTTGTAAGGCGACGCTGTTTTTATGGCTGCCAAGCAAAATGATTTATTGTGGTTATCCCCAGACCAGTAAGCCTCAGCACTGCTCTTGGTGTCCCTCACCTTGACCCGCACGAGTACCTTCCAGGCTCAGGAAAGTGATTTAGTCTCAATATCTTCTTGGTCTTTGATCCGAGCTGAAACTGCCACCATGGGAAGCAATAAGCACAACTTGTCATGTTATATTTTACGATGATTATTTGTTCACATGGATTGAATTAAAATCTACTGTTTCACATAGAAAAAGGCCAGTAGATACAGACTGGACAACACATTAAATACTGTTTATCACCGTAGACTTCAATCTGATAACCTAGAACCTGTGAGACAGAGTATAACTTTACAGTTTTTGTTTCATTTTCAAGTCTCTCCTTAGTTTGTTGTAGTGCTTTAATCATTTTTTAGAATTTAAGATTAAAATCTCCGAAGTATTTTATCAATAGGCAGCACTAAGTTCTACACTGCATGAAATCAATTAAAACAGCAGGCTGTTAATAATAACGCCTTTCCTCTTTATTGGACATAAAACTAAACAAGGCTAATTGAACAAGGATTTTATTTAACACCATCCTACCTCCCCACACTGAGTGAAATTGTCAAAAGTCTTATAGAAGATACATGCTCTATGCACAGGGAATTTCTGTTCAGGGTAATGCTGCTGTATCAACCTCATTGCTATCAATTTGTTTCACTGTTTGTTGCAATACTTTCCTGCTGATGGAAGAGGCTGAACACAGCCATTACCGTCAACCCAAATCTCCAGATATTTCAGCCCTATGCTCATTACCAGGTTTTTTCCCATTTGTCACGCTACAGCAATTAAATACTTGAGTGATCTGAAGCAGTTTCAAAATGAAAATAAAAAAGAATTAATCTTATCTTTTGGAAACAGTAATTTCTTGTAAACAAGGAAGGGAACAAAATGGAATAAGGATTGCTGGTGAAACATTTTGAAGTGTGTGTTTTATGAATGGTAACTACAAACCAAAATCTGAACACCATATAAGACCATGGTCTAATAATGCACTTTATCATGTGTTTCTTCCAGGTTATCTGCAGTCCAGGTGAACAGATTGAATTTATAGACATACCTGAATGCTGCACTAGAGTGGGACACTGAATATTTCTTAGAATATTCTGTAATATTTCTTAGTACAGAAATTGTTGTGCCAAAGTGCTTGTACCTTTGGTTATGAAAAGAGAGGAAGGGAAAGAAAAGTTACCTATCTATTTAACTTTCCTTTGGAGGAGGGAATTAACTAACTATTTTGGAAAAATATGTCTCTCAACATTCCTGAATTCCAACTACTATAAAAAAAAAAGTCATAAAAAAGACATGAAACACAGTCAGATATTTTTTCCACTGGTTTATTATACCATGCTATTTTGTACCTTCCCTTGTTTACATGAAATACTCTAAAGAGAAGAAACTTGGGATGAATAAAAAGTTTTTTCATGACAGTCCATTCTTTCTCTATGTTACTTGCAGCTAATGGATCATTTAACTTCACAGTGTTAATCTGGGTTACAACAGCACAATTATTTGAACCCCTGATCAATACTGCCTCAGTCTTCCTAATGTATTTGCAGGTCTATGCCTGTATTTCTCTTGCAGCTCTGCAACCTTTCTGCCACGGCAGTGTTTTCCAGAGCCTCCCTGGCAGAATTTCTCCCTTGCAGCTCTTACACTGATGATCTTATGGCTTTACACCCCAATCGTGTCGTTATTGTGGGGTCTCATCCAAAGCAGGACCCACTGGGCTGAAACACATCCTTCCCTCCTGCCTCCATTCTTTGCCACTTGTTTTCTAAACCAAACCACAGCATGCAGCAAAAGGAGATTATGGTCATTTAAATATTTAATAAATACTATCCAACAATATATGTGCTCAGAAGCTTAACAATCACTGTGCAACGACCGCTCTTAAATAACATGTTCCAATTAAAATATAGGAAGTTTGAGTAGGTCCCAAAGAAAAGATTACAACATTAGGAAAAAAAAAGCCAAAAAGGAGAAATTAACCATCACTTTCCTCATTGCCACCAACTGCACTGGAGAGAGCCTCAAGAGAAGAATACTGTTTCTGGTTGGCCACCTTTTCCCTTCTTTCTCTGTCCTCATTCCCTTTTTATTTTTCATCTAAGTAGCTCTCTTTAATCGTGTTGATATGTGACATCATCTGCTAATAAATATTTATTCGTGTGACAAGGCTGTGACAAGAATCTTTTTGCAGCACACTAATGAAATCCCAATTACTGGTCAATTCTTCGTGCTTCCTATTTTGGTGTATTCTCACAATGGCTCGTGTGTCCCATCTCAGTTCTGCTTTCATTTCTGTCATCTTCATCCATCTCTCATGCTACCCTTCTACTCAAATCATATGTATTGCTCCATGCTCTCTTTTTACCTGTTTTAATGGGAGCACAGGTACCCCATATTATTGAGACATTTCTTCCTTCTTTCTCCTGGTAATAAAAGCTAAGATACAAAACATTAATTTTGTGACATTAACATAGGGGACTCTGTGTCCTGAAGCTTTTTCTCATTCCCTACAATTTTCAATTTCAGCACTTTTTTCTGTTTAATTTAATCCCTAGACTTCACAAAACTGCCCAAGTACATAACATGCTATTTGACATCTAATACTCATTTAACTCCATCTCTTCCTATGCCTCCTCTCAATAAAATGAATCAAACATTTGCAGCAATTCAAACTGCACTTTGTCACCCCTCCCCATCTACTGCTGACACCCCAACACTCTCTGACATCTACTCTCAACTATCAGTTTTTGTTATTCTTGCTTTGTTTACACAAACCCCTCAAAAATACTGCCACTGGAAGGTTCCCCATCTCCCCTGGATAATTCTTATGGATCCACAAAACTGAAAACCTTGAAAACCATCTTTTCTACTTCTTGTAGACAGAGAATATGAAACTTGTGTATTTACCAGGTAGTATTCAGTCAACCTGCATCAGTCTGAATACTATTATCCTAGCACTATTTTACAACCATACACCATTAATCACAACACAACCAGTAACAATAATTTCATCTTCTTTGTTCCAAATGTGCTTATATGATTAAAAGACAGAACTCATAACATATATTTCCATTATCACTATATCTCCTGCTTTTTAACAGAGTAAAATATTTGCAGTTTGTAAACATCATAAGCAGTAAATAGGCAAGTGTTTGATGTGCTCAAACCTAAGAATTTGCATGAAATGGCACTTAAATTGTTCTAAATGTATTATGAACATAAATTGGCTTGAAGCCAACAATCTATCATAATGCACATATAAATTGTCAGCATAATTTAAAAGAACTATATTGTATTGCTATTTTTCACTTACTGTTGATGTTATAAACAAACTGATTGCCACAAGGTTATTCGGTAAGATCATTAGTTTGCTTCAGATAAATTCTCCAAAAATAAACTCCATTGTAAATCAAATATGCCAAACAATCAAGATTCAGTAGTAAAATATTTTTTTCAATTAAATTTGACTAAATTTTATTAATAAAAGTTATTTTGCTAGATCAAATAATGCATGAGACAAGAATTCACCTAACCTGTGTATAATCTGTGAAAAGATTCATGTATTTAAATAAACATTTAAACGGAACAAAATAGAATTAATAACCGAAGTCATTCCTGCTTAGGATCAGATCTCAGTCCCATTCAATTGTAAACTGTCATTTTAGTGTTCTGAGTTTATACAAAATATGATCTTATAAAATGTTTAAGTTTTTTTTTTATTTTTTGTATCCCCCAAACATCATATTCTGTATAGGAACCACTTTGTGGGACAACATCTTCCTCTCACTGTCAAGAGATTCAGATGACAGCCACCAAACCTCAGTAAACCCCTGTGGTCATAAAAAAGAAATTACTCAAACACCTCCTTAGGCTTTCATCATAAAATGTTTCCTGCATCTGCAGTCAGTGTTTGCCCACTCTTTTTTCCTGTTGATTTAAGCTTTTGTTGAATCATGATCAGATATAATAGTGTCACTACTTTTTTAGACACGTTCTTCCCAAGAAGAGAGACAATTTTCACTGCATGTTGTCCAGATTGAATTCCCAACCCACATCCTCAATAAAACTAATAGGCAGCCTTTATAGACCCCAGGCCTTTCAGTGCAGAAGCTGAGAGCTGTGAGTTGCCACATCATCTCTATTGACTACCCAGCAGTTTGAACTTCCTTCTCTTTTTGTCCCTTTTTCCAAGAGGAGTGTAGAAGTACTACTATCAGTGTAGAAAACGAGCAGCATTAGAAATGAAAGATAGGGTTGGTAAAATTATGAGAGAATGATTTAAGGTTCCTGAGTCATATATTTTTGACATATGATTCAGGAGTTAGAACATATGTGATGAACTGTGTAATAATAAAATTAATGTTTAATTCTTCCATGGAAGAATTAGGGAAAACAATGCACTTACTAGATGTTAGAAGAGGGCAACTATGGGCTCCATTTCAAATGCAGGCAGATTATAGATTGTTCTTGTGCAAAGCCTTCAAAAGAAAAGGTTTGATACTGAATCAAACACCTTGATTTAGAGATAAAACCCCAGCAAATGAATGGACAGATTAACAGGGAGGTTTCCTAGCAACTGGCTCAAGATGATAAACTCACTCTCACAGGAAGAATAGGTGTAATTCTCTTCACTTGAAGAACGATATGTTAAAGTTACTTTACTGCAAAACAACTCACAACCTCTTAGGATATATGAAACGAAAAGGAAAAAATCCTGGCTGGAAAAAGTATTAATTCACCAGTACTAAGTTTTCTGAAAGCTGGTTTTATTTATTTAATTTTTTTAATTTCCTCTGCAAATCACCAACATGCTCCCCAGAGGAAAGTGTATGTCTCTGCTTTTGCTGAAGCATTATGCCTTTTTCCACTGAGAGAAAACCAAAAGCAGAAGACAAAGTTTCTGACCTTAAGTATTTTTCTTAATGGAGTCTCTGCTTCATTCATGCTTAGCAATTTTTTTGAACTGCATTGTAATTGCTCAAAATTAAAGAGAAGCTGCAATGACATGGTGTGGAAATAGTCTTACAGGTTGGAAGGCCACCACATCCGTTTGAAACTCTGCCACTGGGCCCTGTTTATGGCCTTGAACAACTCATTATAGGATAAACATCAAAAAAGTAATCCAACTTCCAAGACTTAGAAGAGTCTGTAAAATTCATAAAGTCCACTTTATAAATACCACTGAACAGCAGATAATATATTTTTAGAGGTGCTGGTCAAACATATCTCCTACTTAACTAAATGGAAGCTAAAATGTCTCATTACTTACCATGATTAAGAATCTAGTGTCTTGACAATATATCCATCTGTATTAAACACAATGAGCTTAATTTCTTTCTACTCATTCATCCTGAGCAATGCTGGCTGCACATTCTGTTTGCTATAATAAATGTACAGTGTTTCATCGGGGTCTGTTGTACTGCACTGCTCTCCTCTCAGAGCAATGATTCTTCCAATTGCTCCTTCTCTGCCCAGTTACACAGGCATGCAGATGAAATACAGATATTTTTCCTGATAAGAATATTAGAATTCATACAGTCATGAACCCTCTGGAAGTTAGTGACAGACAAGATTTTTAAGAGTTCCTGAGCGATGAAACCAGACAGTTGCTATTCATTATGTTTTCCCTCCCACTTAACAACGAAACACACATTAAACGTAAATGACACTCAAGAGGACAAATGTGGACTGATATCTATTTTATCCTTCTAATAACTAAGGCTTCATGCTAGAGCATACTAGAGTCACTAATCATCTTGAGCAACACGTTTCAATCATTGCAAATGCTGATATGCGAGACAACTTAAAAAAAAAATAAATATCCTGAAGTTGACTCCTGGTAGGAGTATGTGTTTTTATTCAGCTTTTAGAACTGCAGAGTGCTCAGATAATCTTTTTCACCACTGTGATTTCTGATATGGCTGAGCAGGTGTATAGGAATTGCATAACGGCCTAACTGGTCTGAGCATCTTCTGTCCAGCAACATCAAGGAAGGACAGCAACATAAGAAGGACATGGAGCTGTTGGAGTGGGTCCAGTGGAGGGCCATGAAGATGATCAGAAGGAGCACCTTCCCTACAAGAACAGGCTTAGACTGTTGGGCTTGTTCAGCCTGGAGGAGAAGCCTCCGGGGAGGCCTTACAGCAGCCTTCCAGTACCTGAAGGGGCCTATAGGAAATCTGGGAAGGGACTTTTTACAAGGGCATGTAATGATAGGACAAGAGATAATGACTGTAAACTGGAAGAAAGTAGATTTAGACTAGACTAGATATAAGGAAGAAGTTTTTCACATTGAGGGTGGAGAGACTGGAACAAGTTGCCCTGAGAAGCTGTGGCTGTGACTCCCTGGCAGTGTTCAAGGCCAGGTCGGATGGGGTTTTTGGCAACCTGGTCTAGTGGGAGGTGTCGCTCCCCATGGTAGTGGGATTGGAACTAGATGATTTCTAAGGTCCCTTCAAACCCAAAATAGTCTATGAGGTCTATGATTCTATGATCATTAAAGAGGCCACTTCAGAAGGCAAAATACTATCCTTGTATTCACACTCTGACCTACAGGGTTATTAAGCTACCAATCATGTCCACATTCACTGTGGTCTCAGTGGCTGCCTTGATGTCCCCCCTGTCTTCCTTCTTTTTACATGAGTATGCTTCTGTGAAGATTTTGGCTCGATGATACATGGAATATTATGACAAGTTCAGTTACAAAAACACAAATGAAGGAAAGATTGGCTGAAGAAAGTCTGCCAAGATGTGCTGAAAATGAATTCTTCTGCCTAGAAAGAAAAAAAATTATAGGAGATTGGATCTTGGAACAAATCCTATTTCATCTTGTCTTTAATGACCTTGGCATACAAGACAAAAGTTTGCAAATTACAATTGCATGGTACAAAATTGGATATATTACCAATAAAGCAGATGATGAAAATAACACTTGGGAATAGACAAGAAATGTAATGCTTCAAAGCACAAGGTCAGGCCTACATGGATTACTGGTTGTAAAGTGGGAGTTCATAACTTGCAAATGGTTGAAGACAAAGACCTGAGAGTAACTACATGAGACAGAATAAGCATATGCAAAAAAGCCAATCAAATTCAAAACTAGGTAGAGTTAGTGACATATTTCCAAGACTTTAGTTTGAATATAGGGTACAATTCTAGTCATTCAGGATCAAAATTACTCAAATTAAAACCACTGCACAGGAATAGTATGAGACAGGAAATGTCCTTTATGCAAAGACTGACAATTTTTTCTTGGTTAGCAAAGTAAATAAAATCTGAAAAATGAAATGCCTGTACTCAATAAATGTTTCTTAAAGTGGAACACCAATGATAATATTATCTGCAGAGCTATCAAATCTTAATAATATGTAATTTACCTTCTATCAGATTATATATATATGATATATTATAGATTATATATATTATATATTACATATGATAAATGGTAAATATAATCTAACGCACATCTAATATGATTTATACCATATTGTATTACACTTATTACATAATCTCATATAATAATGCATTATTGTATAAAATGTATCATTATATAAGATATATTTTCATATAATATTGAATTGTGGAATAATACAACAGTGGTTTATATAATTATACAGTATAACATAAATTATGTATTCTTGCTTCTACAAATATATATTCTTGTAAAACTATGTATTATTGATAGATTATAGATTGTCTAAATGTAATAATTATATATAAAAATTCTAAAATATTAATTATATTCAATATCTAATATGAAGTTATACAAACTTTATATTGATGGTCAAATACCTTACCATGTTAGGTTCACATACCATACAAAATAGAAAAGATAAGGACATTTAGAGATATTTGCAGGAAATTTTTTCTACCTTGGGATGATATTTTGAAATTATTTGCATTTTACATCTATGAGAATAAAATGCTTTGAAATGAACAAAAAATATTTATGGCAATTTGCTAAAATTTTGGTGCTTACATTAAATCAAAAAGTTACAAGCATTTTTAGGACACAAAGTTAAGAAAGTAACCTGCAATTGCTACAAAATGTGCTCACTTACCTGTTCTTTCCCTGAGTAGCAACTATATTAAATCAACAATATCTACGAACTTGGGGTTGCTCAATCTGATAGGCAACTTTTATTGACTCCAGTAAGTTTTTGGTACAAGAATGCTTTTATACATGCAAAATCTATTATTTTTTTCTTGCTTTTATGAAATTATACAGTGATTCTTAGCAAAAGCCATTTATCCTCCAAAAGGATGTTTTACTTTCAAACTTTCTGCTTATAATTTTGGGGCATTGTAAGTACTGTTGACTAGAATGCTAAAAAATACGTGGGATGACACAATTCAGACTTCCTCAATCATATTTAATATTAATTTCCCCTATGTCAGTAAATATCAATCTACATTCTCTTTTAAGTTATCTTAATTTCATTACATTAGCGATACATACCCCAGATGTCACTGCGCTGCAGGGAAGAGGAAGAAAGGGCCCTTCATTTCTAAGATGACTTTTTTTAAAGCCAAGGATTGTATCAAAAATATTTGCATTCATCTCCTTAATTAATTTCCTCATACTAGTTTGTAACAATGTTTTTTCAGCATGCAAATATACACAGTGTGCTTTCAGCAAAGTCAAAGTTGTTAAAAAACAAAAATCCCCTTCTTTAATCCCTATTAGTAATTGTGTAAATGCGGTGTTCTGGTAATCCTCAAAAGTGGGTATTAGGGCACATACATGTTGTAAGATGAAAGCTGCATTTGTGAGTTTCTCACACTAAAAAATGCCCTCATGAACTACCTTGAACAAAGATTTACTGAATTTTAAATCTGTACATCATCCTTGTTTCAGCAAGCATCCTCTGCAGATTTAATGATCAGGAACATCCTTCTGATGCACGCTGGGAGATATGGTTGCAGGGTTCAGACTGCAGCGGACACTGTGGCAGATGAGACAGAGCTTCTTGTTAGGGGTGAGTACACTGGCAGTGCCACCTGAAAACACGATCACCACAAACTATTGTACCAGAGAATTTAAATATGTGGGCTCTAGGGGCATCTGTGCTAGTGTTCTTCAGATTTTATACAGCTGAAAAAGTTTGTGATTACCCTCCTTGTCTTTGAAAGCAGTTCCACCATAAACTGATCCACAGACATGGCAATGAATATAGTTGTATAGTCGGCGTACAGTCTTAAAAGAAGTAATAGCCCCACAGGTATTCCAGATTAGTTCAAGTGTAGGCCATTACCATTCACAGGCCTGTGTATAGAAGGTATGATCATTTCTGTGCTTCTTTTATGTGATGCTTTACATTTTACCTTATGGCCAAGCCATTCTCTCAGGTGTAATGGTTTGGAAGTCTTCATACCCTCCCTATGAGGAGGAACCAAGCAGCATTTTGTAAAATGATAGATATAACAATGAACCAAAAGTCCTCTAATATGACAGGATTTTGTTTTCCTCACATAGTGTTATGACAACCAAATTTTTACTGCACCTTTAGCCCCAGTCCTGTAACTTGTTGAGTTGCTTTGCCTGCCATTACACCTTCCTGATTATGCACAGAATCCTTGTCCTGCAGGATCCCAGGTCCTATTTAGGCCACCAGGTATCTTAGAGTGAAGCAGGGGGTTAGCACTGTATATACATCTCCTTAAGCAGAGTTATTTCCACATTGTGCACTACTGCTGTGTGTGTGCGTGCACTTTGCACTCGTGGTCAGCTGCTGATGGGAGTTGAGGACTGAATTTCACTTACTGGCACTACAACTAATGTCAAAATCAGCCATGTCAAAATCGATGGATCCCTGCTAGGTAGCACAGGTGGGCAACCTCATTGTGGATTATACAATTTTTGAAAGAATAAATCAAGGTAGATATTTCATTACTATTTAAAATGACACAGATTAAACCCCAGAAAAATCAAAGCTATTTAGAGATTATTCCTTTTTAAAAAAACTTATTCTGCCACATTCTACCACTTCTTTACATTTGAAATATTTATATCCATCACTCTTAAGATAAATACATACTTTAAATGATAAAGAATGGTTCTGTTTGACTGCAGGGCTCTTCACATTTTGATGAAAGTAGCTGTTAAGAATTTCCATAAAGTCACTTTGAGGACCATCAGATTTCTATGAGCTATGGCACTATTGAGATGGTGGTATTTCAGTTGCCTCAACACAGACATATAATGCCATTTTAGCTGCTTTATGAAATCTGAGTCATCCTTGTGGGTTATGCAAGACCTCATATCTTACTTTTCCCTCGCTCAGACTAGAGCTGGAGGCTCTATAGGTAGTCAAGGCAATCTCAACTTCAGTGCCATTGAACTTAATAAGTGACAAAGATCTCTTAGATTACTGCTAACTAGGATGCTGCAAACTGCCTACAAAATTATTTTTTTAAGAATTCTGGTTATGTAAATGACTTTATTGAATTTGATGTAGAAAATATATACTTCTGAAGAGGTTTAAGATTAAAAAAAGAGCATGGTAAGCAGTATCATAATGTATGTATGTGGGTGTCTCATTACTATCCCACCTTGCTGATGAAGTGAAACCTATGACTGTTTTGTAATGTAATTTAAATTCAAATATACTTTGCTTACAATGTTCTCCTTTTCTTGTTTCTATGATTGGATAATTGTAGGATGGAGTAAAAAATGTTGGCATCACTTTCACAAAATGCTTTAAACTGTTAAAATTTAGTTTCCATTAAATTATAGGCTATGGTTGGTTTGACAAAGTAGTTATTTCCTTAAGATATTTGTACAAGTTATGCAAATGAGGGTAGCAAGATCCCATGGTGTCAGTATTGCTTTCTGTCATGGTTTCACCCCAATGGGTAGCTGAGCTGCTCGCTCACTTCTCTCACCTGGTGGAATGGGGAGGAGAATCAGAAGAAAAAGGTAAGACCCATCAGTTGGGATATGGACAGTTTACTGGGACAGCAAAGGGAAAGGGAAAGAACACCACCAGGACTTAGAGAAAGCGGGTGATAAACAATGCAATTTGTTCACCCAATCAGACACCCAGCCTGTCCTGGAGATGTCACCCCTCCCCAGCCAGCCCCTTTTAATGCTGGACATGACCTTATACAGTATGAAATATGGTATGGAATACTCTTTTTTTATACGCTGAGTGTGATGCACTATGGTATGGAATACCCCTTTGGCTAGCTTGAGTCAGCTGTCCTGGTTGTATCTCCTCCCATGTTCTTGTGAAAATTAACTCTATTCTAGCTGGAAACCAGGACATTTGCACCCAAAAATGTAGGCTGGTTTTATTTTGTATTGCAGAAAATGTTTAAAGCACATTCATTGCAAAGTTGCTAACAATTACTCGTTATAGAATTCAGCACTTCAAAAATCCAAACTGTTTAGGGGAATCTATTCTACCTCTCCCTATACTGTTTCCAGAAATTTCATTTTCTTTTCAGTGTCTCTAACTGTTTTCTCCCCTTATCTCAGTTTATAGTGCTCTCAGTGGTCTGCAATTTGACACTGTCTGATGATCCCAAATAGCAGCACCTTTTAAACTTCTTTAGGTTTAGCTTTTGGAAATATTGGACATTGCTTAGGAGAAGACACCGCCAGAAATAATGTTTTAATAAATATTTCCATAAACTCTGAAGAATTCCATCTAACAGGGGAAGTCATCATCTCTGAAGGAAAACCATTGCCACTATGCAGTAAAGTCTGAAACACAAAGCTGTATTATGCTTTATTTCCGCATGAGTTTCTAGGTAAAATAATTTCATTTTATGCATATTAGAAAACATCTTTGTGTTTAAAATGTTACAGCCCATGGCCAAACTGAGATAGCAGAAGCTTTGTTATGAACTCTTAGAAGTACTGATATAAGTAGAATTCCAGCACATCCTTGTTCTGACCTTTCTTTCCTTTTGCCTCTGCAGAAAATGCCAGTCTTGAATGCTGATAATATCATACCAGCATGTACCAGCATTTCAATCATTAGCAAGGCTCATCTGGTATTTTTAGCATATCATTGTAACTTTTACTCAAAAAATTGTTCTGCTTGCACCATTTCTACAGGATATGAATTTGACATACAGATTGAATTAAATGAAAATAATCTAATTTTCCCTCCTTTAGATATTCATAAATATAAAAGTCATTTCTAGTAGCAAACTGACTATACTGAATTATGCATTCAATTGGTGCATTATTTTTAAGTCAGAGGACAGTTTTCTAGAACTTTATTACAAGTGGCTTGGATAACAGCTATACCTTGCTGCAGTATCTTCAGATGGAGGAAAGAGAAGCAAACTGCATTTTCAAGCAATTGCAATGTTTTGGTACCATTTATTGTGAGAAAGCATGGAGTACCCTTAAACCATATTTATCTCTTTAGAATCTGTTCTTGCTACTTGCGCTGTTGGAAGATTCCTTGAATATATGCCAAGGAACTAACTGTGTCACTATTTTTGCTTTTGCTCTTCCTCTTCTTTGCTCTACATTAAACTGGAGAATTAAAATTCCCAAAATGTCACAAGTAAAAGACAACCTGAAGAACAGAGAATGAATAGTGCCAAGTAAATTTCAAATTTTTTTAGTCTAATTATTTACAAGAAATTAATTAATGGTGCGAGAACATGTGCATATTAGTGTGTGTGTGTGTGTGTGTGTGTGTGAAATTTTCTTCAAACCGTTTTCAAATTCACTACCTCACAGTTCTTGATTTTAGGTAAGTTGCAGTGAATCAGCATGTCTAATGGGATTTCCATAACCATTTCTGTGTAGTGAATCTCTTTCAGGGACATTTCCAAAACATATATGAAAAGATATTCTAGATCATACTTGGAAAAAACCAAGACTCAAGTCCTGTCAGCACCTACTACTCAAAACAACACCTGAAGGCTTTTTAAAGTGTTTTGAAAATGTGATTATTAAAGTAAGAAACAACATCTTAGTGATTCCAAATAATTTCTCTGCTCCTTATAATGCTGTTTTTTCCAGACCATGTTATGTATTTTTCTCTTACTGTTGTTTTTTTCTAATGTTACAAATAATGTGTATTTCAGTAGGAAGAGATGTTATGCTTACAGTTAAACCTATCTAGCAGTACATCAGCTTGGCTTTCCAGCTTAAGTGTCTGGTGTTTTAACCTTGGAATGGGCTATGAATGAGAAGTTTCAGTAGTATCATGCTAGTCAACAGAGTCCTTCAGAGGACTCCTGTCCTGACATAATGTCCTGGTTGTGTCCTGGCCACAGTTAACCTTCCCAAGCAGCCAGAATAGGTGAGCAGAGTTGCCCTAAGCTGTTTTCCGCACCGCCTGACGTCACTCCCTTTTTTTTTTTTGCTGTTGCTCCAGGACAACAATAATCTACTTTTCAGTGCTCAAGTTAGGACTTAAACCCACAACCCTAAGATTAGGAGTCCCATGCTCTACTACTACCCGAACCCTTCAAGCCCCCAAACATTCTCTGTTCATACTCAGGTAGGATACTACAGGAAAAAGCATTTCCTCTCTCCAGAATATGGTTCTGCAAAATTATTTGCAATTCATCAGCAAAAGTTGTTCCTCTTATTAGTTGTGTAACAAAATAAGTCATGATCTTTTATTCATCCGAGATCCATCATCCCCTCAAGATAGACACCTTTATTATGTGGAGGTACCCAGACATGTCCTTTAATCCCTGAATATGGGGAGGATGAGGGAGACGATACCGCTCAAAGGCCAAGATTGATTTAAGACAGAAGTGGTGATGCCAGCAACTTAAACTCAGTAACTTCAATGCTTATTTGTTAGGTAGTATATCTCTTTTTAACTGTCACAGACCCAGCCTCAAAATCACGCTTGTCTCTCTCAAGAGCATGCTATACCTGCAGCAGTAGATTTGGTTGAACAGTAGATTTGGTTGAACACTAGATGTGTTCAACCTTTCTGGAGAAGAACATCCAGGAGCACAGAAGTCAAAAGATAAACAAATGAGATACTGAGTGACTGTGTAGGGAACAACTTAGGGTGTCTCCAGCAAGCTAAGTATTTGCATCTTTCATTGAGTTGACTACTGCCAAAAAAATCAGCATAGTCCTCAAGGGTACCATTGTCAACAACAGTCAAGTGTGTGTTGGGAAAGAGAAAATCCAAGTATCAGGCATAGGCCTTCTGCCCCAGGTTTGCCCTCCAGCAGGGCAATGAAGCAGATAGGGGCAAAGCCTCAAATGATGCTGCAAGATTTTCTGGAAGACAGTCATCAGAGCCTGTAACATCAGAAAGCTGCATGCATATAGGGCAAGCTGATACAGCTCAAGGACATCCAGAAGAGAAAACAGCTTTTCACATAGGGTGGTAGCTATTCTGGCACTAGGCCTGCACAAATGTGCTACTACAAAGCAATCCCATAACAGGAATTATGTATGTCATACGGTCAAAGTAATAGTTTTAGTGGAATGAATGAACACAGCAAATATCACAGCTATGGACTTATATTCCTGACACCCAAGTCATTGCCTGATTTCACTTCATTTATGCCTTCTGTTGTTTGCTCACCCAAGGAAAATATGTGCAGAACAGCTGTTTGCCATGCAAACAAGGATGTTTACAGGAGAATATAGATATTCGCAACACAGTCAACAAATGTTTGCCCCAGCACATGAAGTCATCAACCATTTAAGAAGCAGAAGTGATTTATGATTTTTATGAATGTCAATCTCATTCTTGACATCAATCCAAGAATAGTTATCCCATGTCACATGCTTTGTCTGGCAACCAGCCTTTATTTATCCACTCAGATCTTTGAATTTCAGTGAATATTAAGTAGCAGAGAAGCAGAATAGCAGAATGTTTCAGCTTGGCTGGTTTTCCATCTATCATTGGCACTGCAGTAGTTGAGCTGTCTATTCTGATTTTTCACAAAGAAATGATTACCAAAGCAGAAGGCTTTAATACAGGAAAAATATGCACGTCATGTTCTGACACTAATGATATGATCACAAACATGGTTATGAAACACCCAAGTACCAATCAGAAGACTTGCATTTCACAGATGTCTCAGGTGATCTTGTAGCCAGCAAAGTGTCAGGTTTCCTCAAGACAATGCCTGCTTGGTAAATTAATTTGCTTTTTAAAGCTTGTCTTCCAAAAAGGGCTTATTATATTCCTATTTCCTCATTATGCTGTAGAAATTTGAAGCAATCTGTGCCTTAACATTTTCATTACAAATATCTGCAAGCCGAGAGGGCCAACCGTACCCTGAGGTGCATCAAACACTGCATTGCAGCCAGTAAGGGAGGGGATTGTCTGCTCTACACTGCGCTGGTGCAGCATCATCTTGAGTACTGGGGTGCAGTTTTGGGTGCCACAGTACAAGAGGGACATAAAACTATTGGAGAGTGTCCAAAGGAGGGCAGCAGGGGTGGGGAAGGATCTGGAGGGGACGTCTAACAAGCAGAGGCTGAAGTTCCTTGGTTTGTTCAGCATGGGGAAGAGGAAGCTGAGGGGAGACTTCATCATGGTCTATGGCTTCCTAGCAAGGGGGAGCAAAGGGACAGGCGCCGATCTCCTATCTTTGGTGACCAGATATAGAACCAGAGGGAAGGACATGAAGCTGTGACAAGGGAGGTTTAGGTTGGATGTTAGGAAGAGGTTCTTTACTGAGAGGGTGGTTGAGCACTGCAACAGGCTACCCAGTGAAGTGGTCTTGGCTGAGTTGAAGAAGCATCTGGATGATGCACAATTTTTCCTATATAAACATCTATATTGATGATAGTGACACTAAAAGCACTAATGAAAGTTTTTTCTTACCGTTATCCCTTTCTTAAATCACATTTCTTTTAGGATCATCATGACTGAGTTAGGAATACAAAGTTGTGAAGTTAAAGGATTTTTTAGAATTTGGGAAAGCCTCAGTGCCTAATCAATGGTACCAAGTCTCCAATATTTTAATATTTATTTGATAAATGAAAGATTTTTATCATAATTAATTACTGGGTTCAGTAACTTTAACTTGTAAAATAAATTCCATCATTTAAGTCCTATCTGTAAATTACTCTTGCAAAGCTGGTTTACAATGTTATACTGAAGACAGTAAATAGCATCAATTGCAAACTACTCAAGACAGATGTTAGATGCTGCATTAGACACTGCCTACAACAGTCTGTGGAGCAGCGAGCTCATCTCCAAATTTTAAAACTTTCTTTCAGATTGCTCCACTTACCTGTCCTAGGTACCGTGCAGCCTGATCTCTGGTTTTGCAAAGAGTCAGAGGGTCCTAGTCCCAAAATTACTTATTCAGTATTTGACTTTCTGCAGTGTAAACAGTGTGAACTGTAACCTGTAGCAACGTTGACACTAGAAAATGGCTAAGTCTGGGAGAACACAGCAAAGAAAAAAAACAACAACTTTAGGTCTTTGCAAGGAAACTACAGTAATGTAAGCAAATTTGCTCAATATTTAATTTGCGGTGATAACAAACAAAAAGCACCATCTTATGCAACAAAATTAAGTCAAATAAAGAAAAAGTAGAGAAATTATTTGTACATGTTTCCTTGAATTAATCAATGGTCATGTAAAAAGAATGTTTGAGCACACCTATTACTTTAAATATTGCACACCTATTACTTTAAATGTTTTATATATTTTTATAAAAAGGTTTTCTATATTTCATATATTATAAACTATGCTTTAGGAGAAACTCATGGATAAATATTGTATTAGCCTCAGTTCGCTTACAAATAGACCTGTGCTATCTAACGGTTAATACAGTTGACTTTGTTTCCAGTACTATCTTATCAGTTTATACTTAATAGTTTTAGTAGTCTTAGATGCCAAATTTTATCTGTATATTTTAGTAATAGTTTGTTCACTGCTGTTTTCTTTTATTATTCTTTTCGCTGTTACTACTCAAAATGTGTTTTCTACTGTTATGGATGTTAACTGACGTGCTTTCCTAGAGAAAGAAAAAAAATGATGTCCAGTCTTCTTAATTCTCTCAGTGCTGTACAACCTTGGAAAGTTATACATGGAGCATATACAAAACTAATTAAAATCCTTTGAACTATACAAATATTAGTACAAATTTACCACAGGTAGATCGCTTAAAAAGAAGATGAAAATCAGCTTTCTTCTACAAGGTATAACATGTATTGTAAGACTGTGCATGGGAAGATAACCAAATGCACTCTGCATGCCTACTGCAAGTAAAATAAGCTTTAAGATCAAACAGCTACCTGGAATCTGTAAGATCTTGAAATGGAGCAGAGAGCAATCCTGTAGCGTGAAGGGATGAAAGCCTTTGTGACTACAAACTGTGGTTTAAGAGTACACATTTTGTGGTCTAAAAATAAAAAAGAGGTTAAAGCTTTTCATCTTGTAGACTAGCAAAACCACCAATCCAAGCAAGAAATGCTGTTGTCTGATATATTTTTGGAGAAGTAATGTTTCCTCTGAACTCAACTGACCTGGAGCAAATGTAACGCAGGAACTGCTGGGTAGGTTGACCACACTGCTCCTTTCAGTTGTGATATTGCCAATAAAACTTAAAGACAAGCACTTGGGTTTAAAGGCCATCAGACACAGTATTATTAAATGGAACGTAAACAAGGTCAGCAGATTCTTGCTGGTCCTTGAAATTACATTTGAGCTGTAGCAAAGGCCAGGAAGTTGCCCTAAGCACAGACCCCCATTAATTGGACTCACAGAATATGTCCATAACAGTAAACTGGTCCCTGAGGCCAATGGATACAGCAGAGTTCCCATCCACACAGCTTCACTCCCCGTTCCCCTCTAATCTCAAAACTGAATAGGCATGACAAACTGCCTGTTGGGATCTGCCCCAGCCTGTGGTAACCCATTAATTGTGTCAAGGCTTTGGCTGTGAAAGTCGTAACTGCACTGGGCTGAAATTATAAGAGGGACTGGCTGGCAGCATAATAACACATAGGCCCAGTCCTAGAGTTCAGACCTGTGTTTTGGCTCTTTCCAGTATGTCAGTATAGCTGAAACAGTTATAGTATTAGAAGATAGTACATTCCTGAAGTTGGAGCATCAGTCCTTTAACCCACAGATTCCAGACCAAAACACTTCTAGCAATCTCATCTTTTAACGGGACCTTTGTTACAACATCTTCAATGGTGTGAAAGGGAGAGATTCATATCTTTAAAAAGTTTTGTCACTGGTTTAAAAAAGACCCTTTGTTCTCTCTAAGAAACCCTTTTACAAATGTCAATTCAGATCTGTAACTTCAGTGGAAAAAGTGCCTCAAAACAAGTACACAAATACAAATCAGATGCGGTGATGTTCACAAACTCAATGCCTGAAAGAAACTGGGAGTTTTGAGAGTGCTAATGCCCATACTCTGATTGCAGAGAGTGAAGGAGGCAGTGTGGACCAGAACTAGGACAGCTGGCAAAGGATGCCCTGCAGTGCTAAAGGCAGTCAGTAGGACGTGCCAATGAAAAGGCGCGTCTAGAACTCAGTTTCTTATTCTGTTTGGGACTTGCTAGTTATGTCATTCGCAATGCAATGCTTTTCCTCCTAGGGTGAAATTTCAGTTCCTGTTCCCTGCCCTGTCCATACATTTTGTGTCAAGTCACAACTGTCACTACACAAAGATCCAGCTCAGAAGCTCTGTAGTCTGGCATCTGAGCTCACAACACACAGCAGCTTGTCTTGTCCAAATCTTCTGGTTTTAGGTTTGTACAAAATAGAGTGACGGAGCACAAAATCACTGTCAAAGGTTGTCTCAGATAGTACACCATGGATTTCTTCTGACTCTCATCCCTGGAATGAGTTAAAACTATTCAGGCTGGAATATCAATGTCTTCTCTTTCTTTCTTTCTGTCCCTGAGTCTAACTTCCCTATCTGTGCTACCATTGGTTGGGGTATAACCTCTTTATCTATCCAGGGCCCTTCATTCATTCTTTTCCTCTTTCTTGACCTCTCCTCTTCTTGATAACAAGCCAGTACACCATATAATTTACAAAGCAAAATCTTCAGGTGAAGAAGTCTGTGTTCATGAACTGCTACATATCAGGTTTCTTAGTTATTCAGTAAAAGTAAGGATTATCCTGTCCAGGCTGCAGTGGAGTAAATCAGCACGTGTTCTGGGATACAGGGAAAGAACGTTGCCTCACAGAATAACTACAGCTATTATTGGTAATAGTCTTTCAAGAACTCTCACATTAACATTGTACCACGGCAAGTAATCTAAAGGACCTCTCATGATGATCATTCCAACAATAAAAAGCCACATAAAACAAGTTTTCCAAAATGCAGTCACACATGTCCTGAAATGAAGTATCAATCTATAGAATTGCTCTGAAAGAAGATAACTAATATCCTTGATGCTGGGTTTCCAGTGCTCCTAGAGCCACATAAGAGCCTGTTGCAGCCTCAAATATCGTCTCTACAAAGGTCGACTGCACCGTAGTCCATTTATGGCCAGTCATTTTCTGTGTAGTTTCCAGAGAAGACTGTGCATTTTTTTACCCAATTGGCTATTCTCAAGTAAGAAATTGTTTTAGAGATCCTGAACAATAACACAGCCCTTGGGAGAAAAGCTTCTCTACATTAGCCATTGGGCTGACACCATGAATGATTACATCCAAGCATAAAATTTAATGAGATTTCTGAAAAAATGAGTGACATCTGCATAGCACGCAGGTCTTGGCTAACTGTCACAAATTTGTCATCGCTGAGGCTTTTGTCCTTTATTAATCCGCTTTCAAGAATGCCTGCTGTTGGAAATGGAAATGCTTTTTAGCAGTCATCCTGCAGACTCTGTAAGAGCACACATCTCAGAAAGCATAATGACACATTGTCATGACTAGGAATGCATATAAAAGGTTGAAAAAACATGAGAGAACTCCAACAATGAAATATATTGAGAATTTAGAAGGAGACATCTGCATAAATATATTTTACATACTTTTATAGAAGCAAGATGCTTGTTCTTTTGCCTATAATATAGTGGCTAGGAACTCTTTAACAACATTTGGTGTGCATGGGAGAAATATTGTCATAGAGCAGAAGTACTAAAATATTTCCCTTTAATTTTGTTTGTGCTTGAGACCATGATATAATTCTGGGCCTAAGGCTGCAACCCGGTAAAAGCATATGATTGTGTTAAGATCCCAGCTCTCCTTTAAACTTTCCCTCGTGGCTACAAATAAAAATTTCACTAGCATTTTCCTAAACCAACAGATAGCCTGAAACAATAGGTGGTGGAGATTGAAGACCACCCTAGTATTAAATTAGCCCCAGGACTTGCTATTCTGAGAGGGAGGCCTGACCTGGTGCTTCCCATCAAAGAGCAGCAAACACTCGGCAGAAAGGCAGGAGTGCAGAGGACACATCTTTCTTCAGTGTTTTCTCCCAGGAAGAAAAGCAAGACCTTTCAACTGCAAATGAAGACTGGACTTCAGAGTCACAGGCTGTCTAAGGGGGTGCACCATGTTATCCCAGCACTGCGACTTGATGAAGGGCAGCTAAATCATGCCCGCTGAGCAGGCAGAGCAAGGGAGGAAGAGGAGCTCCCAGCACTGAAGCTGCTCACCACTCATGGAGCTGGAAAATCGTGTTCTTCCTACAGCCCAGAGCTGCACCCTGGGCTCCTGTGAAGAGGACCGCAGTGTGTTGTGGAGGCAATCTTCCATTGTACATCCATAATACTAAACTTCCATTCCTGGAATTGACGGAATTGAATGTCTGGAATTTCAAACAATCATCCGTGGGTTTTTTTGTTGCTATTATTTCTAAATGCCAAATATTTCCAACATTTTAATGTCACTTAATTGCTGGTAGATCATTGCCAAGCAAACACAGGCAAGTGAATGGCATAAATTGCGTTCTCATTTAAAGGATTCAATGTGTCTTTCACTCCGAAGCTATTGAGCCCAGCAATTACAAAATTCTGATCATACTGTTGTCATAGTTCATGTAAACATGCTTTTGTTGAAAGTGTATCAGAGGAAATACAAAGCTGTTTGCAGCTGCAAATGGCAAGAAATCCAAGTCAACTAAAAATATTTCAGTTAATGTGCCTTTTTAAAAGCCTTTGATATTCAGATGCATTTGTTTCTACTCACAGACTAAGGATTCTAGCCAGCACAAGAACTGATTGCATGAAATAACACTAAAATGTTATAATGCCAAGCTCAGTAATGCAGAAATCCCGGCTACAACTGCCCCTCCAAATGGAGGCACCAGACACAAGTATTTGCCATCCTGATCTCCAGGTACTGAGCTCTGACAGTTCAGCAAGTGCAACCACACCACACACCACAGCTCATGGGAACAGAAGTTTCCAGAGGACCTGCTCCACTACAGCTCATGATACATCCAAACAGTATTGGGCTCCCACAATTGCTTTATATTAATAAAGTTGTTTCCATTATCACTCTTTGTCCTGTTTCATACTGGGAGGAAGTGTACAGCAGTGCATTTGTGATTTCACAGTCCTCTGTCTGCATAGGAGCAGACACAAAATTCAGCCTTCAGAAACAGGAGGATGGAAAAGAATCAGAAGGGTCTTAGATTCCAAGAAAATCTAGATTTTTCACAAATAACTATAGATAGTAATGTTTTACGGAAATACTAAGTCCTGTCCTCCAGGACCTGAATAAGCTTTGTGATTAAGAAACCACGAGAGAGATGTTTATTCTGCATTTACCTATGACTGGGATGCACATTTTCCCCTAAACACGTGGTCACAGCAACTGCAGAGGAGCATCCTGAACCAGAATCTTGCCTCTGGTTTAGTTTGGCAAGTGCACATGGACAGTTTTTTCAAACATCAGTAATGTCAATATCAGGAAGAATAAAAAAAGAACATTGAAGGTTGGAGAAGGATGTTATAGTCACAAACACATGTTTGCAACCAGAGACTTCACTTATACAATCAGTCATATGGTCTGCACAAATGGTGATTAACATATTCTCATTTGTCAAAATAAATAATTCTTTCATTTCTCAAATGAGGAGTTGTTGTGGGGGTTTTGTTTGTTTTTAATGGAACCATAGGAATTATCATCCCTCAAAATATTTGGGTTCAGGCTTTGTTTTTAATAGCTTTTAATCGAACAGTTAATGGAACTTCCAGCAGGATGGTAATCCAGGCACTTTCCCTGAATGAGTGAATTTGAGAAAAAGGATGGATGCTGTATTATTGATTCAGTTGTCATTAATATTATTGATTTTCAAGAAACACATACACCTGTCTATTTGTCTTTCCTGCTGACAAGTCTCACAGAAAGAGAAGATGTGATTGTGACTGCTCAGTCTAGACTGGATGATTCTTAACATTGTACATTTTTTTCTTTAATTTTAGGTACAGAACAATTATAATGGAGATATTTTATTTTATCTGTTTCTAGTTCTAGTTCTTCTGCTGTCACTATGACAAGTTAATTGATACTCACCCACGCATCATTTAAAAAGTAGACACAATCACAATTTACCAGCAGAAATCATGGAAATGAGGTATCTCCATGATGGAGTACTGTGCATTTTAACCCTTGTTTTTCATGGACATTGAACTCCACTCAGTCCCTACAGAATGCATCTCCTGTATTACTGTTACTCATCCGCAATGATGGTGTGGTCTGTTTGATTATTCCACTTTATTTCTAGGTCCTCCTGGTCCCCCAGGGGTTGTAATAGTGGAGGAAATTACAGACACCACAGCAACACTCTCCTGGAGTCCTGGGGCAGACAATCACAGCCCTATCTCCCTCTACAACCTGCAAGCACGCAGTCCATTTTCTCTTGGCTGGCAGACCGTAAAAACAGGTGAGAAAAACTTTCAAACAGCACAAGTAGACTGTTCAAAACTCCTGCTCAGGAACAGATACTCTTAAGAGAACAATAATAAATTAAAAGCACTGATTTGTTTTTTTCTTTTTTCATTCCTTTCACATTACTTAGCAACAGCTCTGAAAGGACAACACAAAGACACCTGCTATGATGCATCTGAGAATTAGCAGAAAACTCTCCCCTATATCCTTTAATCTGTGTCTTTTCAGGAGTACCACCTTGCCAAAAACCTAGCTGTGATTTCTGACATATTAGGTCTTTGTTGTCTATCCTTTCTACTGGTTGCAGCGTATCACAAAGTTCACTTGCCATTGAGACACTAAATATGAGCTTCAGATTTCTGAGTGACCTACACATTTCTTTACCATTTGCAGTTCCAGATGTGATAAGCGGTGACATGGAGTCTGCTATGGCTGTTGAACTGAACCCTTGGGTGGAGTATGAGTTCAGAGTTGTAGCAACTAACAAAATTGGGACGGGAGACCCAAGTGCACCATCTCGAATGATCAGAACCAATGAAGCAGGTAAGGAGATGACAAAAAAGTTAAATTTTCCAGGACTACCAGAAGGAAGACCTAAGTTAATAGAATAATAGAACTATTCTTCTCCCTGGTTCACATCTGTGTGTGCAGTCATTATTGTTTCAGGGTGAAATTCTTTATAATGGGTGACCCAGTTGGTTTTAATTGCTGGAATATTGTTTAATTTACAGCAATTTCAAATGAACCCATTCCCTGTTGTTTTACCCCATCCAGGCTGCATTACACTTAAAGCCATTGCTGCCTGCCCTCTGATAGGCTCCCACTGCTCTTTAATTGTAGGCTGCTCTTCAATACCTTCAGAAAACTACTCCCAAGCAACCTATCCTCCCTTATTCTTCATAATTTCTCTCCTTGAAGGTGCACAGATTTTTTTCTCAGAAAGATAGGGAATACATGGGAAGCCGCTTAATTTGAAATACCTTGTGCTCTAAGTGTTTCTTTGTCATTCACACTCTACCACGAACTATTAATGCATTTAAATAAATCTCATTATATTTTTGATGGGGATGGTACCATGGGAGCCCAGGAAATACATTTTATATCCTATTTGGGTCTCTTAAAAGTTGCAGTGGTCTCACAAAGTTCGGAATCATTGACAGTAACTTGAGTAGAATGAAATGATATAAAGAAGGATTGGGAATCTGAAAAAAATAAAAATCCCTAGGCACCTAGAGAGAGACACATTTTAAGAGGCAGAAACAGATAAAGATAGGGTTTGAACAAAGCCTCAAAGAGAACTGCATCTCAGTACACTTTCAGATCATTCTTCATTCTTCTTCGTTATTTAGGAGGCTTAGAAAGCTCTGAATTTGTTTTGATGTTTCTTCAGCTGTATAATTCGTAAGTAGTTTATTAATCATACAGAATATAAGAGTTCCAAATTCAAAGATTCCACTTGAATTTCAAAATGCAACTGATTTTGCAGTTTTAAATATTCTGGAATACAGCAGTTGCATTGTCTTCTCATTAAAAGAAATTATAAGAATTACAAGGGGCAATGCCAAAATGTGTCCATCTCTCTCATTCTGAAATAAAATTCTTATATTTTCATATATGTTAATCTTGTCTCAAGTCACAGAAACAGAACCACACAATACTATATAACTGTGGCTGGAGGGGATCTTGGGAAGTCTCTAGTCCAACCTCCCAGCTCAAAGCAGGGCAAACTGACCTCTGAGCATGTTGCTCAAGGCTTTGGCCAGTTGAGTCTTCAAAACATCCAAGAAGGGACATTGCATATCCTCTCTGGGCAACCAGTGCCAGCAGTTAACTATTCTCATTGTGAAATTTCTTTCAATATATCCAGTGCAAACTCCATTTCAGCTTAGAACCGCTGTCTCTTGCCCTATAACACTGTCACAGTATGAAAAGCCCATCTCTGTCTCCTCAATGACCTCCCATAGTCACTGGGGGCTACTGTTAGGTCCCACAAAGTCATCTTTGCTCCAGGCTGAAAAATCCCAGCTCCGTCAGACTCTCCTCACAGGGCAAGTGCTCCAGGCACCATGATCTCCGTGGCCTCACTTGTTGATCAATATATTTCTCACTGTGGCAACCAAAAATGGATGCACTATTTCACATAGTCTAACAAGTCTAACGATATGGCATATTTGGTTTTTTCTCCTTTAAATAATACCTGATATGAATTTGCACCATGCAATCATAGGACTGCATTCAAGTGATTTGATTCCCTTTCATGCATGTGGAAGGGTGCTTCCTTTTCAACTCTGTCCCTCGCCTTCAGCAAGTTCTCCATAGTGTGAAATTTGACAACTTTATAGCAGACATTTCAGGTACCACATATTTTGCTCCATTAAGAAAAGGAGGAAAGGAAAATTTAAACAAAACCAAAAACAAAACCTAAAAAAGATACTTTAATCTCAAATGATTTTACAAAAAAAAACCCTATTTCATCAGCATTATTCTTCCTTTTATTTTTGTACCATATTTCATAGGCAGTGAAAATTCTACAGGATCCAAATGTTTGAAAGATTTCTGTGTTTGTTCAAAGACGACACAAATATCCAGGAAAATGTTTATCTTGCAATAGGTTGCACTCTTGGGATTATGCTCTTTCAGATATATGAATATTTTCCCTGGTTTTGAAAGGATGGTTCAGGAGTTTCATAGACTGGATGTATTTAAGCCAGGAGTGAATGTCTTTCTCACAGTCTGAAGTTTTCAAAAGTTAGATTTCATCTACCTGTCATGATTTTTTAAGGTTCCTTCTTTCTCAATGCTTGCAAACAAAAACTGTATTACCAAAAACATATCCCTGCAACTCTAGTGGAAGTCTTCATGCACATTCATTTTCAAAATTCCTTTGAACAATCATTGCAATTTTACTTCTGTAAAAATGAATTGAAAAATTACAATAATGATCCATAAAAAACCCCGAACTGTATGACAGGTATATTTTCACCTGGAAATGAGTATTAATTTCTGAGTGATAATCCACTCTTGCTGCCATCGGAAGGAACAGTCTTTAATTCAAATAGCAGTGATCTGTACTCCAGTACATGACGCTCCTCCTGACAAATAGTGCTGTAGGTGATAATAATATAGGTCTTCTTGAATAATAGATCAGTAATGTATCAGTTCAAATAGGAAAAAGGCAACACTAGATATTTACTTACACAGTCAGCTTCCCAGTTAGGAATAACTTTTTGTACCAGCATTACAGCTACACAAACATCCTGTTAGAAGGGAGTGTTTTGTAGCATGACATTGAAACACAGACAGGTGCCAGTAAAACAACTTAACAGCTTTCAGATAAATTGAAGCTAAATTTATTTGGTGTGCCTGCTTAACATGACCTGGTACAGAAGTCTACTGTTCTTCCCTCGATTTCATATGTATTCTCTATGAAAAAGTTTGGTTTCTGCTTCATCAGTTGTGAATGGTTTGGGGCTTTGTGTTTGATTTGGTTTTTTTAATGAAAGAGATAAATCCAAAGGGGTTTTTTTTGGTTTTTTGTTTGGGTTTGGTTTTTTTTTATTCTATGGACGGAGTGAGAAGAGAGGAGTTGCAATAAGGTATAACTTCTGGATTTATTAGAACCTTTGTTGTAAAGTCAGTCCAATAACACAATGGATGCTGCTTAAAAAAAAAAACAAAACTATATATTTTTTAGCTTATTACCCAGTGATCTATAAGTTTTCAGCATCTATTACTAATTTTTTTATATGAAAACTTCAAGGGAAAATATTAACAGGGGTTACAATTCTAATATTATAGATCTAAATTCTTTAAAGACATGTACGTGGAAGAACATTAGATTTCAGAATGATGTCATCAACCTCTCTATTCGTGACCCAGGCAGAGAAACCTGTCTGCTTGTAGTGATGTTAGATGGGTTCCACAGCTGTAAACAGGCAGGCTGCCCCTGCACTGGGTACAGCTCCAGAAATTACAGTCTCTCAGAGAAGAAGGTGACCATGGGTCATGCTCATATGAGAGCTGAGATCCACAAGGCTGAATGATAGCCATGTAGACAACCCACAGAGGCAGCAAATGTGTGATTCTGCTTCCATTATTTCATATTAAATGGAAACTGGCATCTGTATTTTAATGGTACAAACTAATTTGACTGGAGACTAAGGTCTTTTTCTCTCCCCACACATCACTTATTTTATCACTTCTTCCCCAAGATAGTAACAACATTTTATAATAGTCCATTATCTAAAAATACCTGTGGAAGCATTACTTGGGATGGTGTAAAGAAATCAACAGAATAAGAAACAGGTTTCCCCTTACTTTAATTTTCTAATTAAACCCTAATCTTGTTACTTAGTTCATATTTAGTTAACATGATTGCTTTTCATAGCTACTTTTATCGAAATGGATAATACTGCAATTTTCTGGCACATCTAACTTATAGCCAGCTGCTGCATTTCTGTCAGTTCTAGCCTTGATACATATTTTACAGGTCCACAAGGTGAAAAGAGCCAATAACATGAATTTAAACATGTCTGGCATTCCACTAAGGCAGACGGACATTTGAAGCCTGGGGGCAAAGCATCAATTACATTATCTATTCATGGGGAAACATGGGGAGAGAGAAATTGAGTAGAATCAAAGTTTAACCTGCTAATCATGCATGCAAACTTGATTTTATGAGGCAACAATGTAATGCACTCTATTAGTAGCAGATTGAACACAGGCTTTATTTTTAATAACTCCTCATTTTCCATTCAGTTGCCTTTATTCTCAGCTAGAATTTCTTCATAGGATAACAAGAAATGCTTCTGTCCCAGGGAAAAGGTTACCTGTCTTAGAATGGCTTTGTTGGTGGCTTTTTGTTGTTGCTCTTTTTAGTGATAGTGGTGTTTAATTTGTTTGTGACCTGTATAAAAGAAGTTTCATCTTTTTCCTATTTTCATAATTATTTTTACTCTAGAAGAAAAAAAAAGAAAAAAAATAATAAACTGTTGTATCTGTGATATTTGGAGACTATTACCTGGGTTCCTAAAGCCTTTGTAGAAAATGTGCTTTTCCTAGGGAAAAACAAAAGGACAAGACAAAGTAGATGGTAATCATTGACTGCATGGGTATATTTAGAAAAAATATGCTACTAAGACATAAAATTGCAGGCTCAAACTAATATCCTTCCTTTCCAATAGTTGAATGCAGTGCGTCATCCACTTCTGAGACACTGGCATATTTCACATTTCATTCCTGAACAGATGAGGTGTGAAATGTTTTCCCAGGAGGGCAAGAACTTGAGAGCTGGCCCTTCACACACTGAAGTGGTTTTCACTGAACACCCCTCTGTTTCCCAGATGTGTACTGCAGGACACAGATAGATAGAGATAGATGATAGATGTATTGATCGATAGATGATAACAACTAATAAGAAAAAACTACTGAATCTGTAGTTGCTTTGGTTCCCACATTAGGAAGTCCTGATGATGCCTTGGAAAGCCGGAATCAAAACTCAATAGCCTTCTTGACTATTAAGCAGGTATCCTTTATTGCAGCACTGGGCACACATGGGATCGCTCCTCCGAATGTGTGCCCAGCACTGCAATAAAGGATACCTGCTTAATAGTCACCAAGACTATCGAGTTTTGATTCCGGCTTTCTGAGGCATCACTGCCAAGCTAAATACATTTGTTCTGCACAAAAATTAAGGCAGACCGCAAAATTAAGAAAATGTCATTTCTCTGCTAATAAGAAGAGGCGGGGGGCATTTTTTCAAGTGGCCGCTCTGATTGGCTCTCCGCCCCTCACTCGTGCTCTGCACCCATTCCCTTTTGTGCGTGCTTGTTAATTCTAGGTCTTCCTCCCTGTTCCCGCCAAAGGCATCCTCGCTCCGCCCTTCCCCTTGCCACTCAACGCCATTTTGGGGAGCAATTGGTCGTGGTCTATACCACATGTCCTCAAATTCTTATTTCTCCGCGTCATCCTTGGCCTCCTCAGCCGACACATCCCGCCAACGGCGGTGGTCCATGCCATGTATTTTCTTGGGATCCCTGGCCTCCTCGGTCAACACATCCTGCTGACAGCGGTGGTCCATGCCATGCATTTCCAGGGCATCCCTAGCCTGCTCGAATGACCCACCCCACAACTTACATAATTTTGACACGACCTTCACAAGGGCTTCCATCCTCCTTGTTGGTCCGAGAGCGTCCTTCCCGCCAGGTTGGTCCAGCCACTCCAGTCGCCGTTCACCCAATTCCAGGCCAATTCCCGGGTTTTTGGCACCACTATTTTGCCTTCGCAAAGGCGTGGCAACCTGGTTCAGGAACGGCACGGTGCCCAACCCCAGGTCACTCGGTCCATCAGCACGCTGACACCAATGTGGTGGACGGAAAATGCCTTTTATTAACAGGTAACACGACCTTATAAAGCTAGGGTTCACAGGGTCATTTCTACCTGCTTGCTATTGGCTAGTAGGAGAGGGGTCCTACCTTCCCATACAGCACGAGATCTTCCGACCACCTGGCCCTGCCTAGCAACAGACCTGTCTTTTAACTCCCAACCTTATCAGTGGCTGAAGAAACAAAAGAAGAGTTGGCCTGATCCAAAAGAGCTTACAATCTAAGAACAAATCAGGAGACAAGTGAGAACAGATAGTAACAAAGGGGCTAATAAGAAAGATTTGATCAGAATTACAGACTATGATCAAGCTAAGCACAGTAACATTTTGTGATCCTAAGGACCAGCGATTTTTTCCAGTAAGGGACATCTTTTCCTCTTCTCGTTAAATGACACCGGAAAGAGCTCTTTACTACTAGATAGGGTCTATTTACTCAGAAAAAAACCCAAAACAATACTGAATTTCTCGGTTTTGAGGGGTCCTAATGTCCTTGTCCCTCAGGTACATGGATCCTGTATCTGGGAGACAATTCTAGTCATCATAAACGTGTATTTGGTGCCTCTCCATGAGTGTCACTGCTGAGAATTAACAACTTAAAGACTGAGAAGTCACTAATTGCATGGTAATAAACTTAGGCTGTGAGTGAGTAAATTCAGATATAACACTGATATACAGGTGATGATGCTGAAAGGGTTGCTAATAGATAACCTCAGTGCCTGGCAAAAGAGGTTTTCTTGTACTAGCTTTCTTCACTTAACAGTTACTCATTTCAAAACATCCCCCTCTGACTGTGTATGTTCTGCTTTGGTGCAGTACAAAGAAAATTTATTCTTTTGACACATTTATTCTTTTAATGATTATTCATTAGAGAGAGTTTTGCTGAGTGGTTGTACATTTTAGTTTGGTGCAAAAGAAATATGTTGTTTTGACAGTTTTATTCTTTTAACGTTTATTCATTTAAATAGGGCTTCAGTCTGCAAAGCTGTTAACAAGAAAAGTCTGGAAAGAGGACACTGCTGGTTAAATAATTCCATCACATTGGGTGCTTCAGAGGAGTACAGCATAGTCTCTCTTCACTAATGTGGCACCTACCTAAAAACTTTATTTATCTTTATAACTTAACCAAAAACTGACTTGGATGGAAAAGAGAAAAATGGGTTATAAACAAGGTTTAAATAAGCTCCATTGGAGATGGAATCATAATTTTTGCATGTTAATTAACTGCCAGGTGATTCTTCATCTGCATCTTTTCACTGTAAAACACTCATCCCAGCATAAAAAACATTGTTTCCATTGTTTTGTTTTTTGGAGTTGAGGTTTGTTCACTTGGATTTTTTTTTAACCAGAGGGTAATTCCTCATAATTCTGATCACTCCTCATCATCTTTCTGAAAGGAAAACTTGAGCAAGTTTTATGCTACATGAAGATTAGATCCTAGTTTGAACAAGTTCTTGCCTCCAGTTGGTAAGGTCTAAAAATCTAGGAAGGGAGGATACTGAACCTGGCTTTCTTGGAGGGATATTACACATACGAAAAATCTCCCCTATCAGTCTGTGAAGAACCACCAATAAAGGGGCTCTTACCTAATTTTCAACAGTGTAAATGAGAAGCAGTTCATAAGCTTTTTTGGTTTGCATCATTTACGAGTAAAAAAAAACAGATTTGGACTTATCTTCTTTAAAGTTGAATTCAGAGTTCAAAAAGACAATGCATAAATGAATTCTGAAATTCTATGTGAACTTTCAGGATCTAGTACAAACTGCACTTTCATTGAACTTAAGCTAATAATGTTCAACACGGGAACTAGAGAGGACCGCACACATTTATTTAAATGTAATTTTCTTTGTATAGTTCAAAGGCACAGTCATACTCAATAAATAAGCTAAACAGCACACAATAAGGCCTTAACAGTTAAAGCCTCACAGTATATTTCTACCAATGACTTACATATTGGTGTAAGGAAGAAACCAGAAAGTTTGTATCTTAAGATATATTTAATCAAAATGCAAGTGTTACCTGCTTACATTAAATTAACTCAAGTCATTAGTCCTTTTAGGGGCTTCATTAGGGGCAGTAAGTAAGATAAAAGAAATTATACTACTCCAATGGAACAATTAAGTTTACAAAATAAAATAACCAAATTCACCCTGATGATGAGTTATAATTTCTTTTGAAGAATTTCTTTGACTTCTTATATGTTGCCTTCGCAAAGGCATGGCGGCCTGTTTCAGGAATGGCACATCAACCAGACCCAGGTCACATGGACCACCTGCTCACAGATATCAATGTGATAGATGGCAAATGGCGTTTATTAACAAGTAACACGACCTTATATATCTGAGGTTCAGAACGTCACTTCCGCCTGCTTGCTATTGGCTATTAGGGGAGGGGCCTTACCTACCCACATATCACGTGATCTTCCAACTGCCAGGCCCTAGCTAGCAACACTTTCCCCCTCCCTATGCATAACCAAATTACAATAATCCAAAAATTCTATTAAACTTGAGTAAAAAACCTAAGGCACAGTGAACTGGTAACAATGGGGTGTAACCAGATTTAAATTAGGGATAACATTAAACTTGAGTACACAGTGAACCGGTACTGGGAGTAACACTGAATGGGTATACGGGGTTCCACAGGACCACAAAAAGGCATCGCAGCCCCTCCCCCCACAGAGGTTATTTTGCTGCTGTCTGGATTCTGCCAGTGCGGGACTCCCAGGCTCGGACGGGATGCTTGCCACTGGGGTGTACAGGTTACGGGGATGTCCGACGATCCAGTCCTGTAAACAGAAACTCACGTCTTTTGTTAGTTTTATCAGAAATGCAAAAGCGATTGATTTTGGAATCTGCAATGCAGGCAGCCTACAGTTCTCCCACCCTGTCACCCAATATTTAGCAAACCAAGCTTTAGGTGGTCTTCATTGCCAGTTACGGCCTTTCACGCATGTGGGAGCTTCCTGTTCTAGTACTTTCTGCAAGGAGTTGGGGGAAAAACTGCGCAAGCGCATTTCCAAAGACACAAGCAAACAAGCACAAGCAGCAGAAAATGGCTGGTATTGGTGGAGATGAGACCCTCAGACCTTGTTCCAAACCTCAGAGCATGCCTTCGACTCCACAGTTGGTAAGGTCTACTTTTTACAGCACTATAACCAAGAACTAGGGACAATGTCCTTGCTATGGTTCTAGTGGTGTATTGTTCTCTTACCTTTAGACTCTCAGGTCATCATCGCCTATCCGAGTGCGCTTGAACCTCCCGGAGCAACCGGAGAGGTAGGTGTTATTGAGACTGAGAGGTCTCTTCAAACTCAGATAGTTGGTTTAGAAAGAGTCGAGGCATCCTTTTCTGTTATTTCTTTGCTGCTGGGCAGAGGACCCGTGCTTCCCGGCGCAGGGCTGCACAAGATCTGGCAGTGTTTGCGCAACACCTCTCTCGGCGCAGGAGCACACATGATAAGGCCATGTTCACATGGCGCCTGATGATAGGATTTTGTGTGCTGTTAGGAGTTGTTTTTCTGGTTTTCTTTTTGATTGCTACTGGTTACTATTGCTGTTATGGCTGTGCACACTAATAAAGGTTCATTTTGTTCAGCTAATCAGGCTAATAACTTTATCGCAGACAAAGAAGGGATAGGATTATATGATCCTAACAGTTATTTGTTTTGTTGGTTTCAACCATAACTAACAAAACCTAAGTCCTTATTTAACTTATTCTGAAAGCCGTCCCATAAATGAAACGCCATACTTTTGATGTCTAAAAGTTATCTGCACACCTGCTGCGTTTTGGTCATCTTATTATAGCTGGTTTATGACATGTTCACTTTCTGTTTCATGGGAACTTCAAGGATACTGTCGGGGCCTGTGTCTTTACGAGGAGAGCCAGGTTGCCAGCAGGCCTGCTGTCCTCCTTGACAATTTTTTCCTTTTTAGTATCTGAGTCACAAAACTGCTTTTAGTGGTCTCTGCAAGGGCCCTTTGCAGAAAGCTCAATAAGCATGGCAGTAAATGTACTAAATTGCCAAATCAAATAATCCAAATTTGACCATTGACAATATCCATCCTGAAATTTCCCACTCATGAAACCCACTGCCCGAATTCCCCTTTTTTTTTTTTCGTTGTTTGCTTTGCCAATCAGGAGTGTCAGAAGTGCAGATAACTTCAGCCTCACGTTTCTGTGTAGGCACCGATTGCAGCCTGTGACCTTAGGCTGTGCAGAAATCCCTATTTCTCTAATTCTTAATTACCACAAACACACATATTTCAAAAACTATTCAAAATGTCCCACAGCAAAACTCGTAGTCCACTGTGGCTGCACTTGGAACCCTTGACTTCCATTACTGTGATCAGGATCCCATCCTGGTTCATGCAAGCTTGATTTCTTCTGGATCCACGGCATCTATAGTGACACAGGCAGATCTCCTTTCCCAAGTTAGTACCTGTACTTTCATGTTTTCCAACTTTTCAAGAACAAGTTGAAGTTGCTGGTCTTGGTCAAGATTTTCAACTGCGTCATGGGGTGCCCTAGGCTCAGTCAAAGTTAGAAGCAAATAGATATTAAAGGCAGTCAGTTGTACGTTTGTTTTCACATTTTTCCTTCCAAAAGCATTATACAGGGGAACCATGATTTCGAGAGGGATCAGGACAATATTGCCCAGTTACTTGGGCCTTGCACAGTTGTCCTCCCATTCTTGTTTAAAAACAATCATCCCTCCCCCATCAAAAATGAACCTACAAGTTTGTTTTATAATAATCGCTTGTATTTCCTTAAGGTTTATTATTTTCCCCCAACCCATGAGAGTTTTTCCCCCTCGCGGTCCCTCTTTACTGCAGCTTTCAACTCTGTCTACCCCCATCTCCTTCTCCTCTGAATTTGGATCGATTGCGAGCCACTCATCCCGGCTAGTGTCTGATCCAGAGTCAGAACTTGACTGACTGGTTCTCTGATACCTTTTTGTTGGATTCCGGCCCCGCCCACTTCCCTTGTGGGCAGGCCATCCGCTCTGACCCAGGCTAGTGTCTGCTCCGGAGTCAGAACTCAACTGACTGGTTACTTCAGGGCTCCGATAAGTTTTTGTTTGATAAGTTTTTGTTTTGACTCCGGCCCTGCCCACTTCCCTTGCGGTCCCCTCTGATTGGCTCTCCGCCCCTCACTCGCACTCCCCTCCCATTCCTGTTTGTGCGCATCAGTTCTATGGCTTTCCCCCTGTTCCCACCAAAGGCATCCTCACTCTGCCCTTCCCCTTGCCACTCCGCGTCATTGTGGGGCTCATACGGCGGTGTTCCATACCACATGTTCTCAAATTCTAATTTCTCCGTGGCATCCCTGGCCTCCTCGGCTGACCCATCTCACCAGTGGTGGTGGTCCATGCCATGTATTTTCTCAGCATCCCTGGCCTCCTCGGCCGACCCACCCTACCACTTATATAACTTTGATATGACCTTCACAAGGGCTTCCATCCTCCTTGTTGGTCCGAGAGTGTCCTCCCTGCCAGGCTGGTCCAGCTGCTCCGGCCGCCGTTCACCTGAATCCAGGCGAAATCCCATTCCTAGGTTTTACTCCCAGGTTTTTCAGCACCACTGTGTTGCCTTCGCAAAGGCATGGCAGCCTGTTTCAGGAATGGCACATTGACCAGACCCAGGTCGCTCACAGATATCAATTTGATAGATGGCAAATGGCTATTGTTAATAAGTAACACGACCTTATATAACTGAGGTTCAGTTCCGCCTGCTTGCTATTGGCTATTAGGGGAGGGGCCTTATCTACCTGCATAGCATGTGATCTTCCGACCGCCAGGCCCTAGCTAGCAACACTTATATGTGATTTTAAAGCCGTAATGATGGTCTTAATGTTAAAAGAACTGTGGAGAGTACTGCTTCCAGCATTTTGCAAGAAATTATAAGGGGTGCTTAAGGATGGTTACTTTGACATTTCTGAAAATTGGCTCCCTCATAAAACATACAAGAATAGATTTACCAAGAACTAAAACTTTCTAAATCACTAATGACCTGGGAAATAGCAGAGACATGGTATTCATATTCTAAGATTTTACCTGAGGTATGGAATATGTCAGATTCCCTGTTACTTGATTTTGAGTTGTCTATTAAAAAAATATTAATGTTAACAAGATAATTCCTGGTTTATCTCTTAGATCATCCATACATTGACATTTTGACTAATTTACAGAAGACGGTAATAAAGCAATTTTTAATTCCAGTATTATTTTTCCTCTTAGCTTATGCTTTTTTTGAGTTTACCAGCTTGACTGTGGTATTCTCTGAAATGAAACTTTAGCAAATTTTTTTATGCCACATAGTGTTGCATTTGTTATTGCTGTTCTGATTTAAGAGTCTTGTGTCTTCTGTAGCAACTTATTACTATGGGGAAAACTTCAATAACTTGGACATTCTGTTTTGCTTTTTGGTTTTGATTTTGTTGGTTTTTGGTGTTTTTTTTCTTTTTTGCTCACAGTTCCAAAGACACCTCCAGCTAATGTAAGTGGCAGAAGTGGAAGGCGACATGAATTAGTAATAGCATGGGAGGTAAGGGACTTTTATGATTAAAGGTTTTGTTTCATGTTTACTTCTTTGAGGGCAAAGTAAAGAGTACTATACTAGGGTTTTCTTGCAGGAAATCTTGGCAAGACATGAACTCAAAATGCTGTTCTTTAAGTATGTTCTAAAGTTTCAAAATAACGTGCATTTTCATGTGGTTTAAGTAAAAGGTATTATGGTGAATCTAACCCATTTCGTAGCAGCTCCAAAGTTGTGATAAGTCATCAGTCTGTTCTTCCAGATCTACTTCTTGGGTGATTTGACTTTTCTGGATCTTGTGTAAATACTACACCGGATGAAAGAATAGCTAAAGGAAGAGAAACAAAGCCTTGTAACATTTTTTTAAACTTAAATGAAGAAAAAAATTTAGGTATTTCATAAAAATATAAAACAAAATATGTGAAAGAGACCTTTATTTTGAGAAGATTTTGTGATGCAAGATGCAACACAGACGTATTAATGCGCCAGTGGGCAGTTGGAGGAGTGGGAGTTGCTTTCTCTGCTAATCATAAATAACACAGTAGGACAGAGACTTTCCTTGAAGAGTTTTCAAACTTCTAGAATCATCATGAAGAGTTTCAGATTCAGAAAATATAGATACATGCATTTTTATATATATCTACATAAAGCAATAAAAATTCCATTAGAAACATGATATTTTAATGAAAAAAGTTTTATTCCCGACAATATGAGGAGAGATTCAGATGATGAGACACACAGAAATATGACTAACTGCTTAAAATGGTAAATTTTAGGACATCTGAAGAGACTGTCTTCTGTTAGCACAGCTGAGACAGAGATTATTTCAGTTTGGTTTTATAGTCTGTATCTATAACAGCAACATCTCTTCCACTGGGAGAGAATTTGTTGAATCCCAAACAAACACATCGGGTAGATAGAACTGTATCTGATGTAAACCAGCCTAATCCTAGTGCCTAATATATTCATACATAGCATACATAGCATAGGGTCAAAGTTTTCATAGAATCATAGAATCGTTCTGGTTGTAAAAGCCATTTGAGACCATCACGTCCAACTGTAGCACTTCCAAGTCCACCATTTTTTTCTTGCAAAAGAAACCAGAGATCCAAGGATGTCTCGTCCTACAATGCAGATACAACAGACAGTTAAGAACTGGCAATCTCCATAACATAACTTTCAGTATGCATTGATTTTTTTCCACAGAAGCCAGTTGATGCTTCTTCAATTACAGCTAAGGAGCACAAATTACCAATAAGGCAAAAGGTGTCAATCTTTCCCTCTAATTTCTGGTTAAGTCCTTGTTTTCATCAATACCTAGTGTTTGTCTTCCTAGTGTTAATATTTTCAGCATGCTGTTTTTTCATGTACCTCTTAAAATGCATAAAGTCATCAATCAAATTAAGATTACAAAAACATAATGGCATTTTCTATGTGTCAAACATAAATTGTGAAGTGGGCATATTTTCATTTTTAGTTGTTTGAAAGATTGATACCATTTCTAATTACAGTCACTGTCTCTACAAGAAATGGTAAAAAGCACACAGAAACATGCACTTGAAAGTAGGCATTGAAATTGCCTACCTACTACTATTCCTACCACATTCCATAAAACTCCAACAACTCACTACAGACTACTGTGGTGTCTAGTGTAGCCACTGTGATAAAGCACAACCTAATGTAAGTTAGCATAGCTCCAGTACAGTCAATCTGTGCTTTTGCAGAATCCGAAAGAGTCTCATTGCCTTTTAGTAATAGGAATTGAACAAAATCTGAAGAGATATTGAGGTGGTATGTAGGCGTCTGGGAATTCAGGAAAAGACAAACCTAGTTATGGTTCTGAATTATATTCTGCAGTAACAAACACAATTTTATTCACAAAACTTCAATTCACAGACTAGTATTTCCCATTTTCAATGACATCTAAAGGGTTCTGCTATTTCCCTTTTATTTGGGATTTTTTATATAGTTACTGTCTACTGCCAACTCCTTAAGTACTGCAAAACTCCTTCTTTCCAACTCAAATCCCCAGATTAAAAAGTCTGTTCTGCTTTTGCATCCACTGCCTTTGGAGTCAGGAGGTTTGGGGTTTTTTTAGCTTGGATGAAGAGTGCACAGATTCAGAAAGCTAGGTAGAAAATGTCTGCTAGAGAGGTACCTGGTGATGAGACTTTCATTTACAATGTGGAAAAGAGAGGATTCAGTGTCCCCTGTGCCTCTGCTCAGATTCATATGTTCATTAGCTGCAGATCTAGGATGGGCACTACAAGAGAAGGACGTTAGTCACCCTTTTATTTTCCTACATTTCCCATAGGCCTAATATGCTGACAGTTGTTAACCTAATTCCTAAACCACTCCATTGACTTTATAAGAAATGCAGACACTAAATTAGCATGAAAAATTCCATGCCTTGATCTGGACATACAAGATTTAGCTTTTGCAGTGCTCAGCCTCTCAACAGATAAATCCCTTTGCTGACCGCCTGCTTATGGCAGATGTATCCCAAATTAAGTGGCTAATTTCACAGATCCTCTGAGAAGAGAAAAGCAAATTAGACTTTTTATTTCACCAAGACTCGATTTGGAAGTTAGGACAACTAGATTTATTACATCATATCTCAAATTGAACCCTAGACTTAAATCCCTAAGACTTGACACCTCATATGGATATAGAAATGAAGCTGGCACCTAAAACTCAAGAGACTCCCACTGTAGTGTAACTCACATTATATTTTAGGTTCCTTTAATAATATATTGCTCTGGATTTTTAGCAAGGTCACTGGAGGGGCTATTCCACTGATTAAAGCATTCACCACAAAGTGGGAGGTATGGAAGATAAAATCTTTCTGAGTGCAATACCTTACTCAATCCTACAACAGCAACCTATGGTGACCATAGAATTATAGAATCATAGAAAGGTTTGGGTTGGAAGGTATCTTAAAGGTCATCCAGTTCCAACCCCCTGCCATGGTCAGGGACACCCTCTACCAGACCAGCTTCCCAAAGCCTCATCCAGCCTGGCCTTGAACACTGCCAGAGAAGGGCAGCCACAGCTTCTCTGGGTAGCCTGTTCCAGTGCCTCACCATGCTCACAGGCAAAAATTTCTTCCTAATATCCAAGTTAAATCTATCCTCTTTCAGTTTAAACCCATTCTCCCTTGTCCTATCACTACACTCCCTGGTAAACAGCGCCTCTCCCACTTTCCTGTAGACCCCCTTCAGGTAACAGAAGGCTGCAATAAGGTCTTCTCAGACCCTCCTCTTTCCCAAGCTGAACAAACCAAACTCTCTCAACCTGTCTACATAGAAGAGGTGCTCCAACCCTCTGATTTTCTGTGTGGCCTCCTCTGGACTTGCTCCAACAGGTCTATGGCCTTATATGATGGGAGACTCATAGCTGAAAACAGTACTCCAGGTGGGGTCTCGTAAGAGCCGAGGGGCAGAATCACCTCCCTCAACCTTAAACTGTTCCTCTTCAGAAAAAATTATTTCTATGTGTTCCCAGGCATAAGTGAAATCCTATAATGCAACTGTACAGGATGACCCTCACTCAAGTAGTCAGACTGTGGTTGGACACTGAGTGAATGCTTTCTAAATTCGTAAAAACATGTCTGATGATTACATTAACTTAATTTTTAGCCAGTGTCAGAAGAGTTTCAGAATGGAGAAGGATTCGGATATATTGTAGCCTTCAGACCCAATGGAACACGTGGCTGGAAGGAAAAAATGGTGACATCTTCAGATGCCTCAAAGTTCATCTACCGAGATGAAAGCGTGCCACCTCTGACTCCTTTTGAAGTGAAAGTTGGTGTTTACAACAACAAAGGAGATGGTCCCTTCAGCCCTATTGTGGTCATCTGCTCAGCAGAAGGAGGTCAGTTCAACATGAAGTTAACTTGAATATTATTAACTATATTAACCAATTTTATATAATATGTACTATTATCCCATGTTTTCTTAATCTCAAATTTTGCTATTTTTATCAGAAGTACTAAACATTAAACATTTTTTGCAGAGGAGGTGAACTAACTTACCAAAGCTGCCCAGAAGGCAAATGACAAAGATTAGGTATATAGGAATAGACCATCCTAAACAAACAAAAAAACTTTTCATGAAAATCCATCCCTTATAAAAAATCTGTAGTCTTAATTTTAAGGTGGGATGCTCTAACGATGGGCAAAGAAAGACTGACATTTTCTAATTTTTCTGAGGTTCTTGATACTTTTTTTTGATGGCTTAATCAGACAACAGCTCAATCATAGAATCATAGAATATCCTGAGTTGGAAGGGACCCATAAGGATCAAGTCCAAATTCTGGCTCCACACAGGGTTAGACAAGTCAGAGCAGGGGACTGAGGTCATTGTCCAGAGACTTCTCGAACTCAGCCAAGCTCAGTGCTGTGACCACTTCCCTGGGGAGCCTGTTCCAGTGCTCAACCATCCTCTCAGTAAGGAACCTCTTCCTAACATCCAACCTAAATGCACCCTGTCACAGTTTCATGCCTTTCCCTCAGTTTCTATCACTGGCCACCAAAGGGAGGAGTTTGATACCTGCCCCTTTGCTCCCCCACAACAGGAATGATTAGATCTCCCCTCAGCCTTCTTTTCTCCATGCTGAACAAACCAAGGGACTTCAGCCTCCCCTCATAAGACTTCCCCTCCAGACCCTTCACCATCCTCATTGCCCCCTCTGAACACTCTCCAATAGTTTTATGTCCCTCTTGTACTGTGGCGCCCAAAACTGCACCCAATATTCAAGGTGAGACTGCACCAGCACAGTGTTGAACAGGACAATCACCTCTCTGGACCAGCTGGCTATGCTGTACTTGATACACCCTAGGACACACCCAGGCCAGCTGGCTGCCTGGGCACACTGCTGGCTCATGTTTAACTTGCTGTCGACCAAGACCCTCAAATCCCTCTCAGCACAGCTGGCCTACAGAGTCTGATCTCCTAGTCTGGATGTGCAGCCAGGGTTGCCCCTTCCCAGGTGTAAAATCTGACACTTGCCCTTGTTCAACTTCATGTTGTTGGTGATTGCCCAGCTCTCTAATCTGTCCAGGTCCCTCTGTAAGGCTTCTCCACCCTCAACAAAGTCAACAGTTCCTCCCAGTTCGGTGTCATCTGCAAATTTACATACGACACCCTTTAATCATGTGCCCAGGTTGTTCATAATATTAAAAAGAACTGGACCTAAGATGGAACCATGGGGAACCCCACTAATGACTGGCTCAATGACTAATTAAATTCATTTATGAATGTTAATTTCCTAGCTAATGGATACTAAAAGTGCACAGAATGAAATTTTGTTCTTAGTTTTCTTAATGTCTTCTATTATTTTATCTCTATTTAAATTTATTACTATAAAAGTTCTGAATTTATTTTAATGCTCAAATAATCAGTGTGAATTATATGAAATAGTATATTATCAATTTGTACTAGAAAAAGAAGTTGTCTGTATTGAAATTTGCATACAGACTGCAGGGAAATTACTTATCCACAGGAAAATTTTGAGCAGCTCCACTACTGGAAATCATGTACTTCAATTCTTCTTTATCATACTATCTTTAAGTTATCCCACTCTCTTTTATGAAAATAAAGTACTAGGAAAGGTGGGAGAAGTTTCATACTATCTCTACAAAATGATATGTCATGTTTTAACCCCGGACAGTAACCACACTGCTGTTTGCTCACTCCTTCCCTGCAAGTGGATGGAAAAGAGAATGAAAAAAAAAACAACCCACAACCTCATGAGTTGAGATAAAGACAATTAATAATAATAATATGATATAAAAGAAGTGAGGCAGAAAATGTAATTGCTTTCCACGTGTGGAAGGGAAAAAGAAATCCAATGTCCAGACTGTTTCCAAACAACAAATCTGCCTCCTAGCTAGCTTCCCCAGTTGTATCCAGAACATGATGCTCTTTAGTGGGGAATATCCCTCTGGCCAGCCTGGGTCAGCTGTGCTCTCCCAGTTTCTGGTGCACCTGGTAGGGCGTGAGAAGTGGAAAAGTCCTTGACTTAACGTGGACACTACAACTACCTAGCAGTAACTGAAAACACTGGTGTGTCACCATCATTCTCATACTAAATCCAAAACACAGCACAATACTGAAAGAACACTGAAAAAATACTGAAAGAAAGCACTACTAGAAAGAAAATTAATACCATCTCAACTGAAACCAGGAAAATGCAGCGTGACTATAATGATATTCCATGTGAAGCTGGAAAGCATTAAATACTGTTCTATATTAGCCCACAATAAATGCATCATTTTGGAGCCATGGTGTAGCATACCTCTCTCACAGTAATTATAGAGGTTAGAAATGCTGTTTTTGTTAAAAGTGGTTATAGCAATTTGTATCAGCATTACCAAGTAGTTATATTGTTATAAAAGCAATCATATTTTAAATGCAAAAATTTTCAAGTAGAACTTAGAGATTTTTACAATTGACTTCCCTGTTCTTCAATGGAAAATGATACTGTGAGATTGATGATAGTGTTTTCATTATTTAGCAATTCCCATACTCTAATCAGAAAGTTCAATAAAAATAGTTTTGCAAGGGAAGGAAGACAAAACTTCTTTTTTTTTTTAATAGAAAAAGCTATTTTAATGAAAGCTGAATGCTGAACTGTAATAAGCAGTCATTTGCTTGTTATTTGGACAAGCCTGGAAATTAAATAATCTGTAACACATAAATAATTTTTTCTAAAATTTCTTTTAAAACATTAACTTTACAAATTACCTTAAAAGAATTATTAAAATTAACTTTCTCTCTGTGCTCTCAGAGACTATCTCTTGAAAACCACATTTCTGACCATAATTCCCTCACTTGAAAGTACCTACCCCACCATAGCTTTGCTAATTCAGTCCCTGTATATGTCTGTATATTAGACTTTCTTTTGGCAAAAGAAACTGCGAGGCTAAATACTTTGTAAAATTATATTTTGAGAAAAAAAACCTACTATGTCATAACAATGCAGTGCAAAATTAATTTATAAAAATAACCCTAGGTGATATACCAAAAAAATCAAAGGAACATTGAGCTTATTACAGCTGAGTTTGGAGCAATATGGAGACTGAGGACAATAGACCTTTCAGCTTGCTATGAAAAAAAGAGCTGTTTTTGAAAGAGGCATGGACTTTCACACTTAAGGAGCTAAACAACTGAAGGCACGTTTTCTCAAGGATTTCTATTGAAGAGGAGATATTAGATAAAGATTGACAGTACAATATATTATGATCTTAGGCCTGATCCAGCAAAGCCTTAGTTTACCTTTCCTCACAAGCTCAATTCACTGCTCTGCAAACATCTAGAATAAAGACTTAGGATAAAATTATTAAAAGTTAAGGAAATTTCATGCTACATATTGCAAGGTTCCCACATGTACATGGTCCTATGGTTTATCTAAGGAAGTCTCTAAAACCTGATGTCTCTGCTAAGGACACATGAGAAAAACAAGAGGTTGCATAGGAGAGGTACTGGACAAGGAAGAAATTTCACATTTATTAAGAATGGATGCATCTCTTCTGTATGACTGTGACTGCATATAGTGTGCTCTTTTGATCTACACTCAGAGACCACTTGTATTTGCTCTGAGTTGTTCCTAGGCAAGCAGCTTGGAAGGTGGTGTTAAGATGTTCCTGTGTGACCATAATTGACTGCCTTCTGACTACCTATAATGTCTCTGACTGAGGCAAAAGGCTTAAAAAAATGACCTTCCAGTGAGTAAAGAATCTCAGAAAAGACAAGCAAAACACTGATTGCCTTTTTTGTAAGTAAATAGGGGAACAAATCCTTTTGTCTCTATCTCTAAGTCATATATTTAGAAGATAATATGACACCAGTGCTTTCTAAAGGGATTAATGATGGTGATAACCCAAAGTTGAAGGAGGGGTGAAGCCTGACTGTCTGTAGATGTTTTAAGAAATCTCTTCTCCTTCATTGGCCTTTTGATTTCATCTCAAACATCACCAGGATACAACTTATGAGATAGACTACCCAGGAGCTGAAATGCAAATGAGTGTAACGGAGGAATAGAGAACAGAATGAAGAAGTAGAAGAAAAGGTTGTAAGCCAGCTGGATAACCCAGGAGGGGGAAGAAAAAAAAAGCAATGGTGACTCAGTGGAAAAGATGGCTTAATGAAGTGGAAAAGTTTGACGAATGTCTTTTCTGGAGACCTTAGGAAAGAAAGCAATCAGTCAAGGAGAGAGGAAGCAAAAGAGAGGTCAGATGTTTCAGAGAAGTAAAAGACATGATGAAATCCAGGGACCAGTTCTGAAGAGGGAATGAAGATGATATGCAGAAGATGCAGGACAGAAAAAAAGATGCACAATTATCTTCAGTAAGAAGGCAGAACAGAAGAGCACAGTAGACATGTTCCAGCACCAGGGAGACAAGCCTCCAAATATGAAACCTTTAGAAAGAGGCACCAGAACACATGGAGAGCACAGCAGTTCGATTGCCTGCCAGAGGGAAGGTTGCAATGTACTGAGGCGGAGGAGCACGAGCAGAGCAGGGAGGAGTCTGCTAACTGTACTCTGGGCAGGAAAATAATGGTATCGGATTCATGCTAATATATAGTGAAACAAATCACTGAGCTTCAGTGTGGACACAGATTATTTTGATCCACAGAGAATATAAATTCTAAAGTCAACAATGTATTGAACATAAAACAACAAACAAATGCAGTGTTAAGCACTGGGGGTTAGGGGAGGGGGGGTAGCATTTATATATTCTTTGGAGATTTTTCTTGATGACTACATTCTACTTAAATACTGAGAGCTTAAAAATGCTAGGAGTATCAATATGAGCTTTCAGTATCACGGAAATCATATGTGATCTCTCTGTGTAGTTATAAGTCACTGCAAGAAGAAAACTGGGGAAATCAGAAATATAGCAATGCAGAAGGAAATCTGAATGACTAAAGGCATGATTGCAAGATGGAAAATGCTGTACTGGTAAGAGCAATGGCCAGGTAGCCATGCCTTAGCAAGCGCAACTAGACAAAATATGAGCTACATAGGAAAAACCAAATAAATATAAAAATGATTGGATGTCATAACACACTGGAGATGGGATAGTGTATCTGGAAATAACAAAGCAGTGTTTGGACAAAACAGAATATGCCAGTTGGGGAAAATTTTTTTTAAAAATGAGTCAAGTTAGAGGGCAGTTGCTGACAGCCCTGATAAATTTGGATACTGAGAAAGATCTTTTTAATTTTCGATAAATATTACAGGACACTGTTATTTATGAGAGAATTTAACTGTTCAGAGTAGTTTGGATAGTAAATACAGCTAATGACCTTGTGCAATAATTACCCACCTCTGGTAATTAGAAGATTCTTTATCCAGTCCTGACTAAAAGAGAAGAAATAAGGGTACTACAGTCTTGTTTTGATGAATAATTAAGACACTATATAAAAGCTGATCACAACAAATTACAGTGGAACAAGTAATCATTAAATAGCAGGAAATTATTTAATAAGCTGGAATTAGCAGTTGAGACTTGAAATTAAAGTGGTTTGGGATGTCTCTAAGCCAAAGGTGTAAAAGTTTATACTATGAGAAATGGTAAATCTTTTAAGGTAGTACATTACATCTGAGGATCTAAAGATGTACCCAATAAAAGATATTCAGAATAAGTAAAATGCATACATAATAGAATCCAAATAATTAGAAAGATAAGAATAAAACAAGCATTACAAAACCGTATAGTGAAAAAAGTTTTTGAAATTAGGAGAGTATAAAGCTGGAAAAAATGTGAAGTAAAAAAGATACTGATGTTAAAGATAATCAAGAAATGGACCAAAAATAATTAAATACTTTATAATTTATTTTTAATAAATAAGATGAGATTGACAGGATAGCTAGTAAGAATGTGAGTCTGCAGATTTTTACAACTATTAGTTTAAACCTCTGGTATTGCCAAGTGGTTAGAAATTAAACTCATTCCAATTTAAGCAATGCAGTTTGCTGTTCAGAGGTAGTATAAATGAAATTTGATCTGGTTTTCAGTTCATGATTGCCATGGTGGTGGGTAGTGAGATCTAGTCGTCTTTATATGCTCAAGGACATGTAGCAATGTGTATTCCATCGCAAAATAAAGAGAACAAATAGCAGTTGGCAAAAATAAATTTTAGTTTATCTATCAAGAAAAATATAAAATATTTCTATATAATTACAATTAAAAAATACCTTTATCACCAGATTTGTGAAAGGCTTGGAAGGCTACTGGCAGAATTTCTTAAAGATCAGTCTTAGATCATATGCATTTAATATTAATAGCGCTAATATAAGAAATGGTTATGGTATTGTTATTAAAAATCTATATGCACTGTCAATACGTGAAAGTTTCTGAACATCACATAGGAAAAAACATAAATTAAAGGACTAGAGGAAAAGGAGCATGAATGACATACAAGCACTAGGTCAAGTAGAGAACTAGTAACAAGCCAGTCCATTACAAAATGGGAACATAAAAGCCAGAACCTTCACACAAATAAACTCTGATTTATGAATTTTTGTCAAAACATAATTTATTCTGATAAAACTTTCACAACGGTTTGCTCAGATCTTATCTACTGTTCTGGTTGCTCATGCTCAACAAAGAACTCAAGATGATACAAGTTCAAAGAACTAACAGGATCATAAGGAAATAAACAAAACCTAGAAGAGCTTGTTTCTTTTGTCCTAGTAAACAAAAGCTGAGTTTGAATTAGATGATGCCTGCAAATCAGGGAAATTATTAGGGATGGTGAAGAGCTTTTAAAGGCAATGATGGTAGGTTTCTTTAATTACTTTTATTTTTTTAGGAAGTAAAACAAGCCAGACATTCATCCTTGAAGCCAACTGGCCAAAAAGACTTCACATTTGCATACTTCAATGCTGTCACTGTACATACTGTGGCTACATCCATACACCTCCTGGGAACCATCTCTGGCCAGGAACCAGCATGTTCTTGGGCATATTTTGGGGCAGCATTAATTGACAAGAGTCAATACTTCACCACAGATCTTGCTAAATATTTCATGCTATGGACAACTGTATGTACATGCCTAGGCTGGTGTCTTGTCTCCTTGTCTTTGTTTAGTTTAAAAGTACAGATGCAGCTTATCAGCATGTCATGGTTTCACCCCAGCCAGTAACTGAACACCACACAGCCACTTGCTGTGAGAATAATCATGGATTATTTAAAATAAAAATGGATTAATTTAAAAATAAAAAATAAAATAAAATATTTTAATGAAAAGAAAAATAACAAAAAATAGAGAGAACTAGAAGAAAAACAAGCAATGCAAATGAAAAACAATTGCTTACCACCTGTTGACTGATGCCCAGATAGTCTCCAACTAGTTACCACTACCCCCCAGCCAATGCCCCTAGTTTATATGCTGAGGATGATGTCATATGGTATGAAATTTGCCTATTTTTGGTCAAGTGTCCTGGCAGTGCCTCCTCCCAGCTTCTTGTGTACTTCAGTCTTCTTGCTGGCAGGGCATGAAAAGATGGAAAGTCCTTGAATTAGTGTGTTACTTAGCAACAACTAAAAACATCAGTGTGTTATCAACATTATTCTCATCCTAAATCCAAAACACAGCACTATAGCAGTTGTCTGGAAAAAAATTAACCCTATCTCAGCTGAAACCAGGGCATAGCACAAGAATAAATGTGAATTAGAATACATGTAGCATAGAAATAGGTGAGAATATAAAAAGAAACAGAAATAAGCTTCTGGGAGAAGGAGAGAACCCAACTGGTTTCAAGATGAGTTAGTTCTTTTATAAAAAGTGTTGGGATTTTTTTTTTATGTTTGCCACAACAGGAGATACAGAATCAGTTCTGTTAGTTTCAGTATATATCTTCTCCTTTGGGTACCTGACAAAATTATCTTCACAAAAATTGAAAGCTCTGTAATTTTTATAAACAGTGCAGTAAATACTACTAAAAACTTCCAGATATGAAAAAGAGAGCTCTGAGCAGAACAAGGTAAAACCTGAAGACTCTCAGTCTTGTTGTTTAAAAGCTCCTGAGGGACCTGAGATGCACTTCTGTAATACGTACAAGATGTAATGATACTGCAGAGCTTTTGTTCTTGCTTTGTATGGATTTGTTCTAATTCATTGAGCCAGCAGAGAACCAGAGCTCTCAGTTATCTGAATGGTAAAGGACTATATAACAGCCTTATGCAATTTCTTTCCTTCATTACTTTATGAAGTTTTGCATCAGACCAGCTAGTGGATGATGTGATATTGAGCAAGACACAGCAGAGTGAAGGACTGTTCTGGTTAGACTTATCTCCTCTCACTTTTCATCCTGAACTCGTATTTAAACAAACAAATAAATTACCTTTTCCTTTAGAGGAAAGGATATGTAATTATACACTTTTAAATTCAGCTCCCATATCTACAATTAAAATCTTACACTCATGAAGTGTAAGACCGTGGTTCATTTAATAGCTAAAGCTGAGTTCCTTGGTATTTAGATGAACCTGAAAATTAATAAATCAGCATAGTAGCTACAAACTGCAGTGGATTATTTCTTGTTTCTGCCATCTGGATAAGATCCTGTAAAAGTTCAGCCAAATCTGCCTCCACTGTTTTTTTAATGAAATCACAATCCAGACATGCAAGAGTTAATTAAGCATTCCTTTGATAAATGCCACTAGCCCACATGGGAAGTCAAATGTGCAATCAAGATAATGGGCATATCCCCTCTGCACGTTCTCAGGATAAGTCTGCATGTCACTTGGTGGGCAAGTGGAATGACTGTGGAATAAAGCAGCTCCTTACTCCCACATGACACTCCACTGTGCAGTAAATCCAGGTTATTCCATGGAGAAGGGATTTATTCTGTGAGCAAGCGTGCAGGAGAGCAGCATTACAGGACTAAGGTTCAGAAGCAATACCCGACAAGTAAGGGTATTTTATCACTATATAAAAGATGTCCAGGGCAGAGATCAGCACTGCAAGCCTGCACACTGCTTCACTGATAGCTCTTTTCCTCACCCTTCTAATTTGTCTCTGTTCTAAAGTCTTCTGCAAAGAGTCTGGTCAGAGAAAAAGTGAAAATAGAAAGGAATTGAAGAAAAGTGAAAAGGAAAATGTGTCTAGGAAGCAATTATCTCATTTTTGGAAATCAGATATCTTTTCCCTCTCTAGCACAAGATGCTGGAGAAAGTCTTATCCTGCAGGCAGCCATACATCTGGTGGAGTCCCCAAAACAGGGATACACATCAAACTGGCTGAAAGGTGGGGCAGAGCATAGTGTCTCTTGGCTTTTCTCAGGAATACAGTTTGCTGGAGGTCCCTTGATTTGGACAACACTCCCTGTGGCTATTCCCAGAAAGGCAGCAAATGCTACCACTTTCTTTGCCTACAGGTTGAAAATAGGAAATGTGTAAAAATCCTTTCTGGAGTCAAAATGAAAAGTGGATGGATACTAAGCAATTGGATGAGGAGTCCTGACTGAGGCTCTGTTCCACAGTAGAGTTTAAACAACATAAACATGAAGAGGCCCTTGATCTTAGTTTTTAAGTTAGATCAGGTGGAAGTCGTTAATATTTCAGAAAAACAGATCACTATATGGTCATAAGTAGAGAGACCTAGTAACTCGCTCTTCTTTCTCTTATTTGACAGTATCAAAATTCAGGATTCCCTCTCTGAACATCAGATTGATGCGATTAGTGTAATTCTTTGTCCCACTTTCTTATAGCCATGCCAAACATCTATAGACCAATCGTTTCCAAAAAGTGTAATTGCAGCACATGGAGAGAGGATGTGCTGTGGACATTGCACACAGCCTTTTGAGAACTTACCATGCTGCATCTTTAATTCAATCAGGAAATATTAAAAGGACCATTAACGATCTTTCTTTTTTTTTCTTTTCAATCAGCATGACCTCAGGCAGACACTAATAGTCTTAGTATAATGCCAAGATATTAAGAAAAGAATATGATTATAACATCAGTGACCGTTATAGAAAAACCTAATGAACCTGTCAAACTTACCATTAGTTTTAGACACACAGAATAAAGCATGACATTGGAGTGAACCACGGACTGTATTATATCACCAGAAATTATACGGTCCTCATCTTATCTGAATCAATAAAAAATGCTATTTAGTCTCCATAACTTTCAGTCATGATATACCTTAGTCCTAAATATATAATTTCTGTTCTTTTGCTGAATGCTTACATTCTTAATGTATAATATCAGTGAAAGTTTCTGGCTATGAAAGAAATGCATTTTCTTCACATAAAAAATTCCAAACTATTTCTACACCATTTGTTGAAAACAATTTTTTAAAATACCAGAAAATATTCCGTGTTTCTATTCTGAGCAATACATAAACCACCCCTAGTGAATGCTATGAAGAGGAAATGATTTCTGCTTTTATATAGAGTGTAAAGACTGCCAACCAACATTTTGTGTACATCTCAAATTATTTATCCCACTGCAGTCTTCTCTGACAACAAGGTAATTGCTTCAATAATACAAAAACTAGAAAATAGCTTTTGCCACACAAATCTTAGTAGTACATAAAATAGAAAGCAGGGTATAACTATTGAACAGAATATCATATTATGAGGAATATATTTCTTCATAGCACAATTTTTCCAGTACTGAATTCCAAAGAACATTTTGTTCATTCCTGGAGATTTTTTTTTAAAATTCTTTATTACCTGAAAAGTTCCATATATATTTTATACTTATTAATAATACTCATTGTCGGTGAATACCATTTTGGATCACATCAGAAATACTTCTTTTCTTAAGAAGTAAATAAAATAGAAGATCAAAAAGAGCTGCAAACATTAAAAATCTGGTATCAAAAAGGATGAAAAATTCATACAAGCCATGACAGAGAAAAAGTGTTGGGTAGCAGTGCCATAACAATGCCTGCAAATATGATCAGAGAAAGGAGGGTAGCTGATGAGTCAAGACTGATATTAAGCCTCTTACTAAAGCAGTTTGATCACTGAGAAAAATGTATTCTTTTATTGCAGGCTGTTCCATAAGGAAACTTTTTCTATAAACCTGTTAAATGAGTTAAAAACCCCATGTTCATTAGAAAGCTCTTTCATATACCTCCCAATAACATAAAAGCCAGCACCTCTGTCTGCCCTTCAAGAGCCGATCAGCACACTAGAAATGTAATGAGCAACATTAGGCCAAGGAAGAAATCACAAGCTCTGCGATTGCGGTGGAATGTGAACTCAGGTCTTCACTGAGCAAGTGAACTACACAAGAATGGTGGGGAAGTGCCACTATTGTGCACTTTGCTCTGTGTTCAAGGCTTGCCTCCACAGCTTGTACTAAGGAAATTTTCAGTAATATTTAGGTAAAAAAAGGCAAAAGATTCAAAAGATTCCTTAATTTATGTATCAGTTTAATAAGTGATTGTTTTTAGATACTCTTCAAACCTAGTCCACTAGTTGGTGATGCAAACTGATGTAAAATCAATGGCCTGTGAAGGCAGATTCCCATGTAGGTTTACCCAGATTACTTGCAATCACCAAAATAAATTGGACCTTGGGCATCAAAGTGCAATGTAAAATGTGCCTGTGTCAACACTGTTGGGCAAACATTGGTACATGTGACATGTAAAGCATCCTGCAGCCCTAAGCCTCCAGTGTGCACCCTGACCATCCATCAGCACTGAGGGATACCAGGGAAGGTCCTCTGTTCCAGATAATCAGGATGTCAGGCGTGCAGTGTGTCCTATGAATAGCATGGAGACAGAAACACAGAGAGAGGACCAGTTGTACCGACACAGGCAACCAGAGGGACAAATCCTAGGTATTAAGGCCTTCTTTAGCAAAGTGTGTATCCCAAGCCTAAACCAGCAAATGCTTCATAGCAAAGAGATGATGGCACACCCCAAACACTTGTGCCTCTGACTTTGATGACATAATAACCTGCATTTCACTGCAGCTCTGAGTGTCACTTCTCACTTGGTATAACCCAGAGCAGGTTTGACTGAGCACCCTGGCAAGGTATTGCTCATTCTGAGCTGACAGAGCAGCACAAAAAACCCAGGAAGAGAATAAATGCTCCATTTACTGCTGAAGTTAGGCTGAGCAAGGACTATGAAAGAGGTGTGTGGAGGGGGAGGAATTTGCAAATATTAAAGTTTATTTTAAAAAAATAAATCCTAGACAAGAGATTCTGTCACAGTTTGCTGCACCTGTCATCAGTGATGAGATATTGATGTGGTATGATACAAATAAAGAAATACAACAATAATAATCTCTTCATCTTGTTCAGTTTTTCATGTTCCCTGTAACTGTCATACCTTCTTGTGAGTATTAAGGTAGAATAAAGGAAGTAAATGACAGTTTCAGATGGAGTGTTTTTGATAAATACAAGCTGTTACAGTGGAGGTTTATTGTTTCAATTTTTCTTAATACAGAACCCACTGCTGCTCCCATTGATGTCAAAGCCACGAGTTTGTCTGTATCAGAGATTCTTGTTGCGTGGAAACATATTAAAGAAAGTCTAGGAAGACCACAGGGATTTGAGGTATGAACACAGAATATCATAATGAGAAGTCTTGTTGCTTTTGCTAGCATTGCATTCTGATAACATGCAGTAGTGAAACTTCACTAGAAATTATGCTCGGTTTAGCATATGTATGACGAGCTGTAGAATAACGGTCACAGCTGTAGCACCATAACATCTTTTATTTATTTGTACTTGAAAACTGTTCAGCACCAGTTCTTATAACATCTCTTTGACACTTCAAAAAGAGATGAAAGAACTGCAAGTGACCCAGCATGCCTCTTTCACAGGCTGAGGAAGATTAGGTATTGACTGTTTCCAGCTCCAAGTGACCAGTTCAAACTTGTTATTTACTGAGAGCAATCAACACAGAAAAAGGAAAGTCTCTGCCATCCATATGCTCTCATTGCATAGTGGCTGGGGGACATCTGCTGGGCAGCTCATCAAAGGTCCAATTTCAGGAGGGGAAGCAGCAGCTGCACTGTCCACAAATGCAGAGACACAGCGCTTCCTGACCTGGGAAAAAGAAACGGCCCTGGCAACAGACCTCCTCACACTTTTGGATCCAGTGGTAGCTTTGGATCTGGTTTACAATCCAAACCTTCAGGAACAGCTCAGATCGAACTTTTTCACAATGAGGGTGACAGAGCAGTGGAATAGGCTGCCCAGGGAGGTGGTGGAGTCTCCTTCTCTGGAGATATTCAAGTCTCGTCTGGATGCCTATCTATGTAATATGAGATAGGGAGCCTGCTTTGGCAGGGGGGTTGGACCCAATGATCTCTTGAGGTCCCTTCCAACCCCTGAGATTCTGTGATTCTGTGTGATCTACGACTAAACTTATCCTTTGGGGGTACTACAACCCATCCTGACCTTCTGGTTCAGGCTATCTGGTCCTCATGAAATAGCTCAGCTAGACTCAATTTACTGGTTGCGTGGTGCCAGTTACTTGACTGTTACTTGTCGTTCAGAGAGTACTCCTTCCTCTTTCTCTACAGTAAGAATGAAAAGAGTGTGAGTGTGTTGATCTGAGGCATATACCAATTATATGGATGTCTAAAGACATCCTTTGACTTCCTAGTGCTGAGTGTCTCCCTGGCAGCGTGTCCTGAAAAAACCTGGGAGCTGATGACAATCACTTATGGCTTTAGGAAGGAAAGGTAGGTATCCAGGCAGCACCAGAGCCACCACAGTGTCTACCACAGCCTCAGGTTGGATGGACTTGACCAGGACAGCATGTTTACCCTACAGCTTAGACACAGTCAGTAAGTTGCTGGGGTTTTTTTTTACCTGATTCTGCTGTAGTTTCTTCATACTTGGACACTCACATATTTCTCTCTAGTGCAATCCAGGCAGACTGTGGTCATGAAGTTTCCCCCCAGGTCTTTTACCCATCCAAGTCTCTTTCCCATATACATCTCCATGCTGAACCCTGCAAACTCTTGTACATTATTCCCACCTCTTCCTTTTATTAAACATGTTTTAACCTCTTTGCACATAGCTTGCAAAAATGTTATCTGTTTTACCTTCAGAACAGCTACACATAAAAAGTACAAAAATGGATCTCATAGAGATGGCATTCACCTTGCAAATGCTGTCTCACATTGAAGTGTTTCACTAGTTACTAACCTTTGTCTTCAATTTCCAGGCCAGTCTTTTATCCTCTGAAATAACTTACTGCACCCTGTCTTTTTCTCTTCAGAAAGGTGGTTTATTTGTTACACCCTCTCAGATATCTTGAGCCTTTTAAATTGCACATACTATTTTTATTCTTATCCACATTCCATTGATCATATTGATTCTCAAAACATTTGAACAATGTTGATATACATATTTGTAAAATACTAAATATTTCCTTTCTAAAAGTGAAAATTACTTCTCTGGAAACTTATTCTTTCATGACTTGAATGTATTTTGCGTTTACTTGCTTGGCACATAACACTTCACTTAGCTCTACAGATGTCCTGCAGGTGGCTGTTAAAGGCAGGTCAGTGGCCTCTCTTTGAATCAGAGGTGGTCTTCCAGTCTTGGAAAGTGTTTAGAAACTTGGAGTTCAGCATGCTCTGACCCCAAATATAACACTAACCTGCTCTACTTCTCTCGTGGAAGTTGTTATTGGTACAACAGGGGTTATTAACACTGAACCTCATTAATAACTTGACTCCTTACTGTGAGGATTAGGATTCTAGTATGAAGATGGCAGATCAGTCCACCAACCTACAGTTGACAGAACAAAAAAGAAAGAAAAAATAAAAATATTTCCCTGCTCCTTTCTACCTCATCTTGTTAGAGGAGTCTTCTGAGGTACTATTTTTGTCTGAGGGAAGGAGGGTACTTTTTAATCTCTCTCCTCCCCCCGTTCTCCAATTTCCCTTTGTTTATTTAGCCAAAATTTCTGTGTCCTCTCTCTAACAGATGAATCTTTCAGGGATTGTCCTCATTCCCAGGAAGAATTATGATCAGAGCAGCCCTTATGCAATAATCAGAAGAGTAAATGTTGCTCTCCTGCATGATTCAGCAGGGCAGAATGCAATATTACTGGATGTTTTTAGTTCCATTTTTGGGAAGGATATAATAAAAAAGGAGGTAATGGCTTATAGGATCAGTACAGTGATTCAGTGCACTAAAATATTCACTTAAGAACACAAAGTCCACCTTATCAGCCTGATCTTGCTAACATACTCTTTGAAGCATACCCTCACTGCAAAAAGGAAGGACTCTGTATATACAAACAAGACACAAGGGCTAAAATCCTCTCCCCAAAATCCCAAAGTATGGAGCAGCTTTATGGTTTCTAAATGATTCACTTTCTTCAGCTCCTGTGAAAACCATCCTAATTTAAAAACTGATTTGTAAAGTTTCATCATACCTAGTACAGTGCAGAACATAGAATCATATAATAACCTGAGTTGGAAGTGACCCATAAAGATCATTGAGTCCAAATCCTGGCTCCACACAGGGACAGACAAGTCAGAGCAGGGGGCTAGGGACATTGTCCAGATGCTTCTTGAATTCAGCCAAACTGGGTGCTGTGATCACTTCCCTGTGGAGTCTATTCCATTGCCCAACCACCCTCTCAGTAAAGAACCTCTTCTGAATATCCCCTGTCGCAGGTTCATGCCCTTCCCTTGGGTTTTATCACTGGTTGCCAAAGAGAGGAGATGTTATAACAAATGTATAACAAATAGATAATGTACAGAAAACAACTACCTTCAATAAAAAGATGAATGACTTTTTTTTTTCTAATGCAGAATTATTGTGGACCACAACTGAAATGTTGCCTTCAATACAAATTAAATGCATAATAATATGATTAGCCATTCCGTTTTCATGTCTCAATTTGTATTTATCCTGTGGTCACCACAACAGTGACAACCAGCTACATGGTCTTCATATTTCCTGGCCTTTTAATAACAGCATTATGAAAGGCAGAAGGAGGGCTATTTATTTTTTTTTTTATGCTTGGGCTCTAATCAACAAAAGTGATAGAATATTTACTACATATGGAAAGGTTGCAGTGACCCAGTTTCACTCTGACCCTGTTTACACTTCATACTAAGGAATAATGAAAGACAAAGTAACGTCCAATTTCACACTGTCATCCCTGAAAGGCAGTGTTAACTGTTATGTCACACGAGTTTTATGCAAGGTTTGCTGTACTCGTTTGCATCTTCCAAAGCACATATTATTCCTGACTGCAGTACAGACTTGTCAGCTGTCCGCCCGACCTTACTAAATATATGTCAGCTACATTCTGATAAAGTAGAAGTAACTTGAAAACTTTGTTGGAACAGTAGAAAAAAACAGTGTGTGGTTCACAGTTATTGTTTAAAATCCATAACCTGAAGGTTAGAAAATCTATTTCACCCCTAGGCAGTATTTTCTTGGTCATTCATTACTGGTAGGGAAGGGAAAGGAAAAGAATTACTTGCTGGAAGAACTTTTTTTATTCTTCTTTTTTGTTTTCTTTCTCCAGAAAAGCAAAGATAATATTTAAGTACAGATCACAGAGCTCATGTCTTTTTCACTGGAATTCTCCCAAGGGCTAGCAGCTTCACCAAACAAATCAAAATATCAACTTGCAGCAACAAATAAAAATAGTATAAAAAATAGAAAATATCAAATGCTATTTCAGAGAGGATTACTTGACTTTAAAATTTGTTTATGTTATATTCTGTCTTTTCAAATAGAAAGATTCAAGAATTTTGTTCTGTTTCTTTGATGTACTATATCTGTTTTTGAAGTGAAAGAGATAATTACGTCTGCAAGGTACTGAAATGTGTTTTTTTAATTTAGTGAAGTATACCTTGAAGCAATATAGAATGACTTTATGGATGTTTCTACCATACCATATTTCTATCATGGTATGGTAAAGCAAGACATGGTAAAGCAAGACAGAAAAAAGAGGTATTGGTGTTCCACCAGACTGAATACTGATTTAGAAGAGTTCATCTTTGGAATGTGCTATTTTTCCCAAACAAAAAATTCAAAATTACCAGTTTTATAAAAATCAATTTTGATAACTTTTTTATTAAATCTGAGTAATTTTTTTTTAGGGCTAGTAGCAGTTTTGTCAGCTCATGGTTCTTTCTACACAGCACTTTCTTTACTCAGATACATCTTCAAGTCAATTTTCAGTTATGTCAGTACTGTTGATGTTGGTACAGACCCCATCAGACAGCACAAGATAGCATCTGTCTGGTTTGATTCATCCTACTTTACTGAGGTTCTTACTTGGAATGCTTAATTTGTAGCTTTAATTCTCAGTGGTTAACAGAAAGAGTATCCAGACAATAACTCTTGACTCTTCTGAACTTAGAGAAGAGGGCGTACAACTAGATCACATGTATTTATACCAAAGTACTTTTACGCATACACTAAAACCTACTTGGGAAAAAGTAATATTATCAAGATAATTTTTAACATGAAACTTCAGGGAACTAGTCTGTAAGTATTTGAAAAATTTTAGATGGAAATATATTTTTAATGTGATTGATAGTTTACTCTTAACAATTGTGTAACCTACTAAGCAGCTTGTGTGTTCCTGCATCTCCTCCATTCAGTTGTTTAAACATTATTTTCTCTCCAGCTCAGAGATGGGTTTCTGGGTATCAGATGAAAAACAACAGAAAACCCAGCAAAAAACTAACACTTGACAAACAATAATGCAGTAAATAATAATATCTGTCCCCCCCTTTCATTTTTTAAACACAGGCTGCTTCTTTGTGATTTATGCTTCATGCTATAGTATTCAAACTTATCATTAATGAAAATCTACTCTAAGTGTGGTAAATCACTTCTGAGCAGTATAAGCTAAGGCTAAAAAAAATGACAAGATAAAAAACAAAAAACAGAAACCCACCACATAGAAGTGTAAATAAACAAACCCTCTGGCTTAAGAAATATGCCCAGCACTTCCAAATATCACTAGTACCTTTGTTTCAGTTCAAATTGGCTCAGTCAACATTCACTGGAGTTGTTTGGGTTTTTTTATAACCACTTTTTCCTTTAGTTCATTTGGCCATCAACAAATGCATGCCTGCATTAAGAACGAAAGAGCAAAGCAGATTTTGAGATCAAAGTCTAAAGTTACCTGGCAAAACTTTAAGGGGAATTTTAAAGGCAGAGGCCAAACACTTAAGGGCTTTGAAGTATAGGAGAAACTGAAATAGAAGCACTGCCAAATTGCATTTCATTTTTTTACTGCTTAATACAGTATATTAATTCCCACAATAATACCCCTTTGCCAAGGGAGAACTCCTTGGTCATGTACTGCAGCAGAACTGGTAGAGAACATGCTGTAGTCCTTTTTGAAAACTTAACACGGGCAAAATCTATTTATTATCCAAATGGAGAATGCTTGTATAAGCAGTGGTGGAGAGCATTTCCAAACACATGAAAAATATCAAAAGAGCAGAGTTACACTATTATCTTTCCTCCACAATTTATTTAGTCCTAACACAACTATTTGGAAAATCAGGTTTTACAAGTTCTTTATACTAAAAAAAACCAACCTGAAATATCAAAAAAACAAAGCTTCAGTGCAAAAGCTGTGGACTGCCTACTGTACATTACATTCACGTGAGATGCTGTGATCCCTGTAAGTAAACTACCACAATGAGACATACTGAGCTACTTACAGGGATTTCACTACTTCAGTTGCATTTCCACCCCTTCTGCTGTCCACCTGTGTAATCTTGGGCAAGTTACTTTTCCTTTCGGACTATTTCCCTGTCAGATCCTCAGCAGACTTCACTGAGTGGATGATGGGGTCTGCAGGACATGAGCTTCCTCTGACCACCTGTTTGTACAGTGCCTCATACTATGCAGCTCTCATCACTGTAGCATCGAGTTTGTAAAGTTGCACTGCAGGTAAAATAAAAGGAATCAGACTGGCCAACAGATAATAATCATTAGAGGTTCAATCCTTGTGTGTGAATAAATGGTTGTTGATTCTTCTTGAGACTAGGTATTACTGGAGATACCAACAGAGTTTCAGCTAGCAAACCACCTCAGTGAACCACACTTATTTTAATAGCAACAGGTGACTGCAGCTATATTTTCTATCTGAGTTGTCATTAACCTAAGAATTCAAGCAACAGCATTTTAACATGTGATATAATGCAGGGAAGCAAAAAAGAGATTTGCATGTATTCTGCAATTGAAAGAGTAGAATTTGAGTTGGCACAAATGGGTATACACAGCATCAAAGTTAACAGAATCACTTTACTGAAGTAAAGATATGACCTCAAATGTCTTTCTAGATTTTTTAAAAAATATTTTTAATTATGTACTTACTGCAATTATAAAAGGTCGGCATTGTACTCATTGGTCTTATTTTCCTACAAGTACCTTTTTGGTCCACCATTTTCTGGGACACCTGCACAAGAGTATTGTTTTGTCCATGACCTTTTCCTCAGAGGAAAAGTTATCCAGATATAATACGAATAACTTATGAAATAACCAACTTCACAGAAAAGGTCAAAATGTGGAATAAATGCAAGTAGGTCTCAGCATGAATAATGGTAAGCTGAATATAGATTTTTGAATGGCACATTAGTGACATGTCCTGTTAGGGAAAATAGGGCCCCATGAGAATTATCTACTTGTGTAGGTCACCTAGATACATTAAAAAGACATAGTACTGGGTTTTTTTCCAGCTATGCTCTGCAAATACTTAGTCTCTGAGGAAAGAGACTTGTCAAATACCTAGTTTAGCTCTATAACCTCTTTGGGATTATGATGAACTCAGTGCAGATGCCAGAAATATGGACTAAGAACCATCAAAGATCATTTAGGGGGTTTGTGCTTGAATAGGAAGGGCACAGACATACTATCAGAATTGCATTTACCATAAACCTATTTATATCCAAGAACTAAAACTGAATCCACTTCCTTCTTTTTCTTCAGATTTTTCAGATGAATGAAATATTTCCTTCAGTGTTCTGTCATTTCCTATTCATGACACTGATAAGAAATCTCACGTATCTGAGTTGCACAGGGCCAGAAAAGGAATATTTATTGCTCATGACACTTCTTCACTGATGCAATCACAGCTTTCCTGGGTGAAAGTAGATATTGTGGTGACCTACCAGAGGATGAGCTCTCCTTGAATCATCTGAAATATTTTTTACTTCCTGCCAGTGTTTATTGCCTGCTCTTTGGTCTTGTAGCCAGCACACAGAAATTCAATTTGCTTCAGTTACTACCCTGTTATTCCAAGTCTCACCATTTTGGACAAGGGTGCATTGCTTGGGTCTGAGGCTAGGCCACAAATCTCATGTGTTCAAAAGGGCTTGATGATCAGACAAAAGGCAGAAAGGGCAAAAAGACCCTCCACAAGATAACAAGTATGAACATCTGGAAGCATGAACTTCCCAAATGCCTGTATTAATACTTCATTTGGTCACTTGTTGGCAGGTTGGTTACTGGAAGGACATGGAGCAGGAAGAAGCAGCAGAAAAGGTCAAAACTGCGGGAAATGAGTCATCCATCCTCCTGACAGGATTAGAAGGAAATACATTATATCACCTAACAGTGAGGGCATACAATGCTGCAGGGTATGGACCACCTAGCACTGCTGTTCGTGCAGCAACCAAGAAGTCCCGTAAGTGATCTCAATACCTTTGCTCAAAGGCAGAAGTCAGGGAGCAACCTCTGGCCTCTTGGGTTTTCCTTTAATAAGAGTGTATAATAATCAGGGATCATACACAGCTTTTATTCATCACTGATTTGATATTGAGACATGAATTCATAAGTCTTTTCATTGATAAAAAAGGTTATCTTCCTAGAAAACACTGTATTTTTGACAAAGGGACAGAAAAGAATTAAAGTTCTTAATTTTTGTGGCTTTTATGGGGTGGACTGAGTAAATATACCATAGTCCACTAAATGACAATTCTGGTGGGAAAAAATATTAGAGCTGGGAGCCTGCCAGCACAGCTAGTGTAATAAAAGATTGGAAAAGTTTTCTTTTTACTTTAAACAAACTTCCCATAAACTATATTTATGTACATGTTGTTATTTTTTTCTACTCAGCTCCCAGCCAAGCACCAAGCAATATTATGTGGATACAGGACGGCTCTCATGTGTCTCTTGGGTGGGAGCCAGTCAGACCCCTAGCTAATGAATCTGACGTAATGGGCTACAAGGTCAGTACTTCTCAGTCTTTGTTCACCTTTCACTCTTCCAAATGACTACTCCTCTTCCCTGTTGGCTTTTTTCCCTTGTTTTCCTGTGCAAGTGAAGTATGGTATACAGACTGTCTACACCTTTCACCATGAAAGCCAATAAATAAAATTGAAAAGAGAAAAATGCCCAAATATTTTCACAGAATCACAGAATGGTTTGTGTTTGAAGAGACCTTCAAGGTCATCTAGTTCCAACCTCTCCTCCCATGAGCAGGGACACCCAGGTTACCCGAAGCCCCATCCAACCTGACCTTGATCACTGTGAGGGAGAGGCAGCCACAGCTTCTCTGAGCAACTTGTGCCTAATATCTAATCTAAATCTCCCCTCTTTCATTTTAAAGCCATTATCCCTAGTCCTATCACTATATGCCCTTGTAAAAAGTCCCTCTCCAACTTTTCTGTGTTGGGATTTTAAACTACAGATTATAAACTTAGTAAGATCTATCTGAGGGGATCAGTTTGTCATATCTGATATAGAAGTGTATATTAATAAGACCAGGCTGCAATGAAATTCCACCTAACACTTCAATTTAACTGTGTTTGCACTAGGATTTAGAGAAATGAAGAAGAATGAGGCATCTTAAAATGACATTAAAATTAATATTTTTATGGAGCAGAAACACAAATACTTTGGTTTGTTTTGTGATCATGTTGGTGATGTTCAACAATCAGTGACGGTAATATCTGGCATTTAAACTTTAAATTTTAAAGAGTAAATCCAGATTAACTCTTAAATAGCAATTCATAAAAATCAGTGTAATTTACTGCAATCTTTGAATTCAAACCAGAATTATTTCAATTTGTTTGCAGAGGTGTGATTGTTCTGGGGGTTTTGTATTTATACAATCATTTCTATAGACTACAATCTGGTATGCCCATTGATACATCAGAAAATATCACCAACAAAATGTAAAATGTTTCAAATAAACCAGAAACTGCTCTAACCTTTATCAGAATAGCTGAGATTATGAAAAAGTTCAGTTGACTACTTTGCTGGCTTTTTTATACCTCTCTGACCTTTTCAATTTTTTCGGGGAACAGAAAGTTATGAGAAGCACCAAAAAGACAGCTATCTACTAACTTGCTTTCCTCCCTTGTGCCACAGGGTAGTATAAAGTTTCACAAGAGATGTAGGGACAGATCTGAACTATTCTTATATGATTTAGCCAACTAAGGTAAACGTACTAAGGACATTGATTAGGCCATTTTTTTACATTCGAAGTTGAGTTCTTAAGCCAAAAATGTGAATATCTATATTTATTTGGGAGTAAAAACTTTAATGAATCAGAACTCTAAGTTCATTTGGAAAAGAGTATCAGGAAAAAATTGTGTAAGACCTAATGCTGGAATTGGCAAATGCTCTGTCTTCTCTCTGGATCATGATCAACATGCTTTCACATTCATTAATTGCTAATATAGTTTGCTAATAATTTTTTAATCCATTGTGGTGGAGAGGAGGGTAAAAGCAAATGACTGTTCAACTCTAATGTCAAGAAATACTTAATGAAAGCATGAAACAGTTAATTTCAGTGACTGTGTTATCTACACAAGATATTCGGTATATAAATTTGAATGACCACTCTGACCACTCTTTACTTTCTTGAACATAGGTATTATTTAGGCAAGAAGGCGAGAGCAACAGTCAAGTTATAGAAACACAGAAAACCTCTGCTGTGGTACTTCTTCCGGATGTTGGTGTCTACATCATTGAGGTCTGTGCAGTCAGTGAAGGAGGGGATGGGACAGCAAGTCCCCAGATCAGAGTTCCATCTTTTTCAGGTAAGGTTCACATATCTTTTGAGCCATAACTCTAGGCCACAATAACTTTTATACCATCTAATCTGGTATTATTGGCTAGACTATATGCAAAGAAATTCAGTCTGGTTCTTTTCCTGTCCTGTGGTCTGTTGCCACTGCCAGCCCATAGCATACTTTCCCTTAGCACAGATTTTTTAAGGGACTGCTGTGGTCTAAAGACATCTCTGGGCTAAAGGCCTTTTTTTTTTTTCTGGACAAGCATCAAGGTCAAGAGCTAGCTTTCATTCCTTGTTTCAGGAAGACCATTTGTGATTGTGATTTACGGTATCTTCTGGAGCCTAATTCTTTTTGAGGATTAAGGCACAAAACTACATACACTTTTTGAATTTCCTATCCATTTGCAGACTGAGTTTGAGGATTCAGCATGTGAGTTTCTGTAGAAATCATCATAAAATTCCCAATTTTCTCATGTCTGTGTAGGAAGCATATTTCGTAATTGCAGGTCTTAAAAGGTAATCTGTAGACTAAAAGTTAGACTTCTGCTGAACAAGTTTGCAACAAAAGTTGTGACCAAAATCTAGTACCTAAATGTACTGAGAACTGTTTTCATCATTTTTTTCCTTAATTAATTTGCTTTTCATTTCAGGAGGGAAAGTAACAAGTGCTCAATCCACTTTACATGTGTTGTCCACTTCTTCATCCTCTGTAACGTTGCTTTTGGCACTGATGGTTCCTTCAACTTCATGGTGAAGACTACAGACTTTGTTGTTGTTGTTATTTGTTTGCTTTAGCTTGATGACACCAAGGGATGAAGTTTTATGTCCGTGGAGAAACTGGAAACCCAAGCTAATGCTTAAAGACCCATAGAAATGCCTGTGGTGCGCTTAGAGGAGTGTTGGAGACACGGTCAATAATTCATCAGGTTTTTTTCTCTTCATTTTTTGTAAAAGTCCTCTGGGGAGAGGACACTTCTTGGCCCAAAAATATGCAGATTGTATGTAATAAACTTTTGTAAGGAAACATAATTTCTGTCAAATGTACCTTACTTTTTTAAAATGTTCTATTTTGGTGACCCGAGTCATGTGTCATTAGGTGTTTAAACAGTGGTGTCTGGTACAGTACAGCTGTTTGGTTGGGAAAAAAATTCTTTTTAAAATATAGAACAAAATTTGACACAGCTTTGTCAAATACATTTTTTGCATTGCATATGGCTGGCTGTTTCAAGTGACAAGAGAGAAAACTATAGGTTAGATACAGAGGCCACTTCAAAAGTACAGAGAATTTTTTCTGAGTATGTATTTAATCAGCAAAAAGAATTGCCAACACACTACTAGACAGCATGTTCAGCAAGTGGCAAAATGGAGCAGAAAGGAAGTAATTGGAAAATGATTAAATGCAAACTTAAAAGGAAACAAGTTCATTTTTCAATACCACATAATTTAATGTCAATTTAATAAAATATTTATTTTCAATAGCAAATAATAAATAAATTCATAATATATATGACAATGAAAACTCCACTGGGAGTTTAAACATGAGATATACCAGGCTGTTAAGTGGAAAAATGAAGCACTGCAAGGAGATAAACCTATTTTTTCCAACCAATTCTCAGTTGCAATTTTTTTCTTTTTCTTCTGCGTCCATTTTTTAGTAACAATCTGTGCTTTATATATTTGGTAATCAAGTTAAGGTATATATTATAAAAGCATATTATGGAGAGAATATTAACATTTTTGGAATATAATCATTCAGATATATGCAGACTCCAGTAGGATATATTTTGGAAAATTCTGAAAAAAAAATACTGGGATGAGTGCTACTGAGCATCATTCTAGTTATTTAGCTAATTGGCTCTATTTCTGTAGCTCACTAGGTATTATTCTTGTAGGGACTGTCTACTACCAGTTTTAATTCCTGCATTTTTCTTCACAAAACAATTTTTCACTCAACAGAAAATTTGGACATTTTTTCTATATCAGAAAGCCTTTCCACATATTGGCACCTCAATCAAAGTGATCCCTAGTATATATGGCTTGCGTGTTTCTACAGTTATGATGTGCATGGTGCTACCAGGGAGGGTGTTCTACTACCATATATCTAAGGATTGCACCTGGGATGAACATTCCCTTGCTTAGTAACAGGCAAGTCCTAAGAGCATAGTCCTATGATATCTGTCACAGAATTTCTGTCCATCTGTCCATCTGTCTAAACATTTTGATGCAAATTTATTTTTGTTGATGGATTCTGGGTCTAAAATGCTATTATGTTGCCAGCTCACCAGCAAAATAATATTTGGTATTTATCTAGTATACGCTAACTTTGCCCTTTCTTAGCAGCTTTAAAATAGTAGCCAAGAAAGTGTAACACAAATCAAGTTCTTGGTAGGTAGAAAGCTGAGTGAGGAATAAATTTGTATTTCTTTTGAATATTTTGTGAGTTAATTTTTTCAGAGATTGTTCAACTGAAATCTTTATTACCCACTAATATTTAAAACAATTTTCTAATAAATAACTTTTGAATTTATTAGTTACCATGTTGCTAGGAAAACAAAGGCAGGATAGCTAACCGAGCATAGACTGTAGATACAGACAGAAGGACAGTTTCTGTATCTGCTTCTGGAAAAGACTCTGAGGTCAAAGAAAGGAGGGTGGAATGTACCTTACTGATCGAACAAACAGAAAACAGCTGTCTGCTATCATTTTTAGAACAGCAGCATTTCTACTGTGCAGAGAACTTGCATTACCAAACCATCATTTATTAAAAGGTTAAAAGAAAGAACAAAGTAATGAATTAAAAAGCAAAACTACTATTTTATAAATTGGTTAAGCATTATGCCCTCTATTTTTTTATACAGTTGATTGCCAATATAGTTTATTTTAGAGTATTCAAAGAGGTGACAGTCACTGCTGGTGGCCTTTTCATCAAATAACTTTCAGAATACAGTAAATGGCTATGCTTTATGAGAAGAAGGAAAATCTGATAAGGAGATAGATCTGCATCTAGTTATATCTTAATCTCTAGTGTCAAGATACAGATAGAAATACTGAACATACCATCAGGTAATTTAGTTGTATTGCAAGAACAAAAAAGGGTATGTTTTATATTCAACATGAACAGAATATGTATTTTGCATCTTAAATATATTAATAAACATGTTTTAAATGTTTAAGTACCTATTTATTACCTATTTGTTCCTTTGTAGAAGATGTTTCCTTATCATGACATACAATTTTTTAGTTGCAATGGAGAGCTCTTTCCTTTTTCATGTAAAAGATCGTAATAGTGCAGTCTAGCATCACTGAGAAGACTGTATTTTTGTATAATGCCACAAGACCTGTTTGGAAAAAAAGTAATTAGAAAGAAACTTTGGTTTGCAGACCAAAAGAAAGATACTGTCATGGCCCATATCAAAATGTTAGATATATTGTATACAATCTGTATATATGCTATATATAATGGTATATACGATGTGGAAGACACAGTAATATAATAGTTCCTGTGTACTGTTCTTGTAACATTAGATCTTTTTAATAAATACTTCTCTTTTTATTGACTTTTATCTTATCTCCTGTCAGCTCTTGAATTGTATTCACAGAGGACAGGGTGACACAAACATTTTTAAATCCAACAGCAACAACTTTTTAATTACATGACTTTCAAGAAGAAAATGATGAATGTGCAATAGCAAATGTGGACAAAGCAGGCATTAAAATCAAATAATTTAAAAAATCTTTCACATATATGGTGGTTTCCTGGGTAATATTATATCTATAATTAAATAACTGGAAGGTATAAAAGGGCTGGAAGTCTCAACATGAAATTATATCTAACAAAAATTGCAAAGTAAGTCTGCAAATAAGCTTCAGACATAAAAGTTGTTCACATTTGAAAAAAAGAATAATGAAAAGAAGTGTTTTATAAGGGAGCCACCAAGGACAATCCTCTATATACCACAGTATTGTACAGTTTCTGGGACTGCTCTGGCATGCATAACAATCAGGTGTCACCGATACCCCATGGCCATGCAGGCACAAAAGAACAGCATGGCCATTTTATGTTGAATTTAAAAGTTTAGTGGTTTTGCCTTACACTTGAAGTACTTTGTGTTACAAATCACAAAAAAAAAAAAAATTTCATAAATATACACACTCTTTTGGAGGAAAAAATGTAATAATGGGTAACCCAATTATAGCAAATAGATTTCTTTTACATAGATTTATTTGACTTTTTAATAATCCCCAATCACTTCTTTATGAAATGCATATTTAGAGGGATAGATGACATTTCAACACAGTACGAAATCAAAAAGCCCATTTTGATAATACTGATTGCCCCAGTCACCATTTGAACTTAGACATCAATTACAAAATGGCTAAGGTTTCAAGTGTATTGTATCAGGGTTTCCATTAAATTAGTTATGAATGTCACAGAAAACTGTAATGACCCAGTTTTGCTGACATGGAGAACTGTAAATATTGAAAATCCATATCTTACCAGAAATTCTACCAAACTGCAACCCACTCCTGCCTTTTTAAGGCCATCATCCCAGTTCCTCTAAAGATGAAAGATGTTTTCCTTCTTAATTATTCCCTATGTTTTTGATCAAAACAATAGTAGGGATAAGAAAATTAATAACATTTTATTGCAATAGGTTAGTTGACTTTAGGCTATTACAAACAGCCTCCCTAAGCAAGCCTACATTCTTCTTCCAAAAATCCAAGTTTGTTCTAAGACTTTTGTCTCAATTCCAGTAAAGATCTGAGCACTGACTTTGCCTTTATTGTGGTACATCTTTTTAATGCTTTAAACAAAATAACCATTGTGTATAACTAAGGACTCAGAAGCCTAGAAGAAAAACCTATGGGAAATTGTACACTAGCAATTTCGAAACACTTAGTAGAGGATCAGCTGCTTAATTAAACAGATCATAGAATCATAGAATGGCAAGGGTTGGAAGGGACCCCAAGGATCATCAAGTTCCAACCCCCCTGCCACAGGCAGGGCCACCAACCTCCAGGCCTGGATCTACACAAGGTTGCCCAGGGCCTCATCCAACCTGGCCTTGAACACCTCCAGGGACGGGGCATCCACCACCTCTCTGGGCAGCCTGTTCCAGCACCTCACCACTATCTCTGTAAAAACCTTCCCTCTAATAGCTAATCTAAACTTTCGCTCCTTATCTTCAATCCATTCCCCCTTGTCCTGCCATTATCTGCCCTTTTAAAAAGTTGATTCCCCTCCTGTTTCTATACTCCCTTCAGGTATTGGAAGGCTGCAAAGAGGTTCCCCCACAGCCTTCTCTTCTCCAGACTGAACAAGCCCAGCTCCCTCCACTTCTTTTCATAGAGCAGGTGCTCCAGCCCTCTAATCATCTTCGTGGCCCTCATCTGAACCCTCTCCAACAGTTCCACATTTTTCTTGTACTGGGGGTCCCAGCTCTGGACACAGTACTCCAGATGGGGCCTCACGAGGGCAGAGTAGAGAGGATCAATCACCTCCCTGTCCCTCCTGAACACTCCTGTTCTGATGGAGCCCAGGATACCACTGGCCTTGTGAGCTGCAAGAGCACACTACTGGCTCATGTTAAGTTTCCCACCCACCAGAACCCCAGGTCCTTCCCAGGGGTAGCAGGGCTATCCTCAAGGGCTTTCTCTCTAGCCAGACAAAAATATCCTCCTTTTTGGTATGTTCTTTTGTTGATGGGTTTTGTTTTCTTTGTTGGGGTTTTTTCCACTTTTAAGGTCAAATTCATCAATTCGAAAAAAAGTAGAATAAAAACATAAGAGTCTTCCTGAAAGATACAGTATTCAAGAAGAATAGCAAAGGCAGGCACTACATGCAATAATCACAAATAAAGGTATTCAGCATATTTTGATTTTGTACAGAAAATAAGAGAGGAATAGGCATCTATATCCTTTCAGTAACAGAAAATGTGAATAAAAAGATACTGCAAGTGTCTGAAACATATCTGGGTCAAAGCTTTAGCAAGTACAATTTTACTCTAAGCTGCATTGCTATAATATGCTATGATGCCTGGGTAAGCAAGCATTTCCATTTCATAATAATATTGTTTCTTATCTTCCACAAAAGGGATTTTTTTTAGACAGGATAGCAAAACGGGGTAGTCGTGGTATTCCTTTAAAACTTCACCATGAGGAGTGACTGACTGACTTAGAAAAGAAGCCTCAATTAATTTGCTTAGTTTGATATAACTCAATTATTTTTGAGAGCATCCAAATCTATCATCATTTTAGAAAAAATCATTCTAGGTGATGATAAAATTTTATAATAAATATAAATTAATATATATATTAATTATATAAATAAGTTTCATATGGGGTTTTCATGAAAAAAATGCCCACTCTGTCATGACCATTAATTAATAATACATGAGCTGTCAGATGATCAATGGAGGAAATACTTAAACCTCGTATTAGTTGCTTTCTAATGGACAAAACTTGACATTTTCTGGTTATCCTACATTTATTTTAAGTTCTATTAGGAAAAAAGAAGTAATCCTGGGTATACTAAATGTATCCCCTGCTCTTGCTACAGAGATGAAAAAATAGCACTTCACCCTCCCCTACAAGTCTCTGAGCAGCCTCTTCTTCCTCTTCCTTCCCTGTCCTGCAGCAAAGTGTAAAAGGGTTTGTGTGTTTATTGGGTGGAGTGGGAAGGAAAGACAAAAGGAAGAGGAAATCCACTGACTCTGATGCCCACAGGACAGCCTGGAGTTTCCCCAGCATCTTGACCTATCAGTGTTTGCCTTCCAACAAGCCACCTGAAAGGTAACCATCATTCCCTCCAAAGATACAGGAGAGAAAGCATTTTGCCTCATCTGAGGATGATTGCTACAGATTACCCTAAAATCTAAGCTAGGTTTCCACTGTGTTGGACTTCTACCTGTCAACACTTTCTCACTTTCTCAGAGCAACAGAAGCTAATTCCACAGTTTTTGAATGGGGAGTGAAAGGAATTTCATCACTATAAATTTTTTTCTCTCTGTCTCTCTCTCTGTCAAAAAAAAAAAAAAAAGAAGAAGAAAAAGAAAAAAAAAGCACTTTGGTACGTAGGGTACCCACAGAAGAAAATATTTGTCTTTAATGCTTTTCACAAATGCTTTGGCCATTATACACACGACATAAAGCTGTCAGGTTGCTGACAGAATCTACTATTACATCATGACGAACAGGATCACAGTGGCAAAACTTTAATCAGATTTCTGTATTTTCTTGGCTTGAATATTGCTGGATCTCTGCAAGCTCAGTTTGCAGAATGATAGTCTGTCCTTTTGGATTATTTTTTATTAGATCCAAACAATTATTTAAAAGTTTCTGATTTACTAAGAGCTATGAGGCTGGAAGTCCTTCAACACAAGAGATCTACAGCACCTTAAACCTTGGTGTGACAGCATATTGCCAGACATTTGCTCAAGGCATAGCTAGTCCCACAGCCCTTCTCTCCACCAAGAAAATATTTACCTTTATAAACTACAGTGAAATGGTGAGCAATTTCTATCCTTATATGGCTGCTGAACTCTTTCTTCTAGTCAAAGAGTAGAACTGTGAAGACAGTGTAAACATCTAAAAAGGTAAGAAAAATATGGGACAATAGGTTCTTCTATAGACCATTAAAAAAAAAGCCAAAGCCAAAGCCAAAATGAAACTATGTGACTGACATATCCTTCTGTATCCAGATAATGTTGGGAGGTGGAAGGTCCTTCACTCTGCACCCCTTCCTTAATTTGTTGAATTTGATTACAGTAGGATCTGTAGTGATATAACAACTTTTCATTAGGCTCTTGGCAAGATGCTATAGAGAAAGAACTCCGGGCAGGAAAAGGGAGCAACAAGCTTTCTGCCTGGCTTGTGGTTGATGCTGCCAGTTTTACAGAAGTAAGGTGAGAGATGTCTGGCCACCTTATATCTTCTTTGGACACCTAATACTCAAAATTGCAATGATCCTAACACCTTTCAGGTAATTAAATAGCAAATAGTGTTAAAGTGATCCAGAAGCCTGCAAAAAGAGGAGGGAGGGAGGGAGGGAGGGAGGGAGGGAGGGAGGGAGGGAGGGAGGGAGGGAGGGAGGGAGGGAGGGAGGGAGGAAAGGAGGGAGGAAAGGAGGGAGGAAAGGAGGGAGGGGGAGAAAAAGCAGCAAGTATGTTTCAATCCAATAAATGTGAGATGAAGGGAATGTAAACTGTGATTAGTTCATACTGAGTGTGAAACTGAGAGGTGAAACTCAGGAAAGGGGACTTGGAGATATCTCAGAGGGAGTCAGAAACTTATAGCTCACCATATAACAGCTGTTAAAAGTAACATTTGGGTATCATCAGGAAGGTTATTGAGAGCAAGTTGAAACATTTTTCTGAAAGACAAAATGTTGGTTTCATCAAAGTACTGGTTCTGTGTGCACTTGACGTCTTCACATCTCAAAAAGGACATAAAAGAGATAACAAAGAAAAAGCTAACTAAAATGACCAAGGGTTCCATCTGCAACTGTTTCCTGGGGAGAAGCTGACAGGACCACAACTCCTTAGTCTGAAGACAAATGGGCAATGGATAATAAGATATCACACCCCAACTTTCTCTCCCTTTGTTTTCTCATGTGCAATGGACAAAACACTCCAAAGGGCTGTGAAAGATGAAGATCCTCCTTCCTCTGTCCAATGAATACTGAAATAGAGAAAAAGTTCTAATATTGAAAAGATGCTATTTCAGCATATGTCCTATTCCCAGGACCAGAGCTATCAAATCTACTCCCAGACACATGATTCAAGTCAGAGAGAAAAGGCATTTGAGATCTGGGAAATTCTCGTTTGGATCTTTAAATCATTTGTGGTAGAGATATCAAGCATTCCTTCCTCTATTTTATAAAGGCACGCTCACAAATATGTACAGAAAAGTTGTGAGCGTGCCCAGGATCATGAAACCATCCACCCCTGCCACATGGACATGGAACGTAGGAGTTGAAACTTGATCTCCGGAATCAAAGTCCAGCATTCCCACCACTGTCTTTAAATCCTTATTCTTATCATTTTAATCGTTGCTGTTTGGATTTTAACCACATAATAGTGCTTGCAGGCACTATTATTTTTTACCTGCTAATAACTGATCAGCTGATGACCATAAAAGAATAAACTCTGCTAGGGATCTTGTATCCTTGACTCTCTCTTAAGCTAGACACAGAGCCTGGGTGAGTTTTAGGTAAGACAGCAGAGCAAAACCAAGTATCTGTTCTTACTCATAAAACAGTAACAACATCACATTTACTGCCAGACTGTCAGAGAACAGGAGAAATGAAAATGCAGCATTTTTACTTTCTCTTTTATGCTGAATATACTAAGTGGAATGATTTTAGTATAAAGTTGAAAAGATGCCTGATTGATATAGGTTATAATTTTAAAACTTAGTTTTCTGCTTCTGAGTACACACATACTCACTAATTAACTTGAACAGCAGTTTATAAAACCAGTTTTGACTCTGCCCATTTAATGAACAAAATCTAATCAACCACCCTGTTAGCGTAAATGGAAAATACATGTCTGCAAGAATGATAAATAACTGATTGCCATAGTGATTAGCATAGCATGCCTCCTGGGAAGCTATTTGGCATTCAGCTCTCACTAGCACTTTTTAAGGATTGATACACGTCTCAGTGTGCTTTGCCTTGGACTTGCAGCTTATTTAAATAGGAAGACATCTTTCTAGAGCTGATGACTGACATTTTCATTTTAAACTTTTACATTTCTGTCTATAAGAAAATGAATCATATTTTTCAAACTGTTGTGAGTGTTTTCACATAAAGCATAAGTTTGGTTCATTCCATTAAAAAAAAAAACTACTTTTTTTTAGTGGCCCCAGATGCTCCAAGCATCGTAGCTGAGCTAAACAGGAACCAGTAAAAGCTGTTGCTGACTCACAGTTGAGCAGCCTAGTGACTTCAGAGGCTGTATGCTCTACTCTGGAATTTTTAGAGCTACTGGATACTTCAACAAACTGGGCTGTGGAAACGTCCAGAAATTGAATGCATCAGTGGACCCCTAGATTAAAAAAAATAATAAAATGATAATTTGTATATACCTGAGGTAATCTGAAATGCTGCCAACAGAGCACAGAATTTCCACTTATGAAAAATAAGCTATTTACCTATTATTTTTAGTTCCTTAGCTTCAGTTCAAATAAGGACTGTGCTGCAGCATATTGGTCCATATTTTTAACATATTAGCTTCTTCAGTATCTGACATAATCACCTTCAGGTAAAAAATAAATCTGGGAGGCTTTCCAGGAGGCTGCTGTATGTTTCACAGACTGAACTGTGGGCAAAGCTCCTCTTCTACTGCAGGATCTTGTGTCACCACCTCAGATGATTCGACAGAGCTGCATCAAGTGTTTCTTCTATCTTGTACCTGTATAGGCCCACTTCAGCCCAAAAAAGTTGAGATGTAAAGATATTCTATTTAAATTCTACAAGTTAATAAAAAAATCTTGAATTAACTAGGAAAAAAGAAGCAACTCATATATTCAACTCACCCTGTGCATTTCAAGAAAGTTCAGCTTCCAGAGAGGCACAGTGAAAAGTGAAAACCGAGGTATAGAAATGCGTCCATGTCCAAGCAATTGGGTTGACCCAGGCTGGATGCCAGTTGCCCCCAGAAGCCGCTCTATCCCTGCCTTCCTCAGCTGGGCAGGGGGAAGAAAAGATAATGAAAGACTCATGGGTCGAGATAAGGACAGTGAGAGATCATTCACCAGTTACGCTCGTGGGCAAAACAGATTCAATTCAGGAAAATTAATTCATTGCCAATCAAATGAGAGTAGGATGATGAGAAAAAAAAAATCCTAAAACCCCTTTCCCCCACCCCTCCCTTCTTCTCAGGCTGAACTTCACTCCCCATTTCTCTCCTTCTTCCCCTAGCAGCACAGGAAGATGAGGAATGGAGGTTGGGGTCAGTTCATCACCCATTGTCTCTACCGCTTCTTCCTCCTCAAGGGGAGGACTCCTTGCATTCTTCTCATGGGAGTCAGTCCTCCACAAACTTCTCCCAGATGAGCCCTTCCAACCCATGTTCCAGCATGGGTTCCTGTCTACAGGGCCAGAGGTCCTGCAAGGAGCCTGCTCAAGCACAGGCTTCTCACAGGGTGACAGCCTCCATCAAGTGTCCCCACTTGCTCCATTATGGGGTCCTCCATGGGCTCCACGATCACCCTCCATGGGACAACCTGCCTCACAATGGTCTTCTCCATGGACTGCATGGGAATCTCTGCTCCAGCATCTTGAGCACCTCCTGCCCATCCTTCTTTACTGACCCTGGTGTCTGCAGAGTTGTTTCTCTCACATATTCTTACTCCTCTCTCTGGCTCAAAAACTACTCCTGGGTTGTGGGGTTTTTTCCATCCTCATTATGTTATCCCAGTCGCACTACCACTGTTGCTGATGGCCTTGGCCTTGGTCAGTGGCATGTTCACCTTGAAGCCAGCTGGAAGTGGCACTTTTGGACATGGGGGAACCTTCTAGCAACTCCTCACAGAAGCCATCCCTGTAGCACCCCCGCTATGAAAATTTACTTCAGTAATTTTGCAGATGACACAAGGTTGTGCAGGAATGTTTATCTACTTGAGGGTAGAGAGACTCTACAGAGGGACATGGACAGGCTGGATCAATGGGGTGAAGTCAACTATGAAGTTCAACAAGGCTCAGTGCAGGGTCCTTGGGTCACAAAAACCCCATCCACACTACAGTCTTGAGGAAGATTGGCTGGAAAGCTGCCAAAACTGTTCAATGATCTTATGAAAAACTTGCCACACAAACCCAATACAGTCCAAAACAGTGAAAAGCCACCACTGGATAAAAATAACTCTCTGTATATGAACAAAGGCATTCAATATATTTGACATGTTAGTGTATTTTAAAGAGCCGAGACAACAAAAAAATGGCCTAGGTTTAAGTTTAAATTAATTTTAATTGAGTCTAAACGTCTACTCACATCAATTACATTTTTTACATCTCATGCACAGCCTCTAAGCTTACCAGAGTGATTGCTGTCGCCGCTGATCATTACTTGCCACCTGGACATGTTCCTGAGTGATTTAGTCTAGGTGATCCTGCTCTGACAAGGGAGTTGGACTAGATGGTCTTTCAAGGTCCTTTCCAACTCCTAACACTCTGTGAGTCTGTGATTCTGACAGTTAAATCAGTCATAAAATGGTCTTCCAAGTTGTCTTCCCATACCAATAAGTATTTCATATTATATTAAAGAAATTAAAAAACTGTATCAACTCTTCATCAGGTAAAGCTGACAGTCTGATGCCCATAAAGATAAAACCCAACAGATTGAAAAAAATATAAAAAGCAAAGAATAAAAAGTCTTAATATTCAAATTAACAGAAATATTTTTTTTTTCATTACAGAAAAGACCACTTCTCTTCAGGTTTTCCAAAAGTATTCTGTGCAGTTTTCAGAATAATTTGGCATGTTTCAAATCAAACACATTTTCCAAAGTGAAGCTACAGAATAGAGTCTAAAATACTTGTGGCCTCTTATGCCCTTGGCTTGTATGAAACTGTAGCTTTTATAGCATTCATCGACTGAAACATTAAGCTGAAATTGTTTCTTTGCTCCAATACTCAGTAATAACGTCATCATGTCTCACACCTTCAGACTAATGCTTTTCTCTGGTACTCAAGTTCAAACTGGGAATATTTGCCGTTGTATTTTTCAGTTAAGATCTGAACAAATTTTAGCTAAAAGGAGTTTTCTGTTCAGTTTTGCAGTGTCTGTATTCCAGTCTAACAGTTCACCCATAAATTACAGCAGCAAAGGAGTTTAAAACTTCTTTTTCTGTGATGTGGTGGTTGCATATGCAATTCACATTCATTGTGAAGTATACATTCAGGTGTGTGCATGTCTGATGTACCTAAATACATATAAATTTAAAATGCCATTAGACATTCTTCTCTCTCCTTGAATTCTTTAAAACAGCATTGCCTAATACGTGGTATTACAGTGCCTAATTAAGTAAGAACTGACTAGGATGGATGGCAACCTTTTCCAAGTGATTTCCATATACAGCATTCTGCGCTAAATGTGAAACTCCAGCTTCTGAATGAAACCTATCAAAAAGAAAGACCGTTCTCTTTTATACTACCATTCTAGAGTGTTGTGTAAACGACTGGGAACTTTGAGGCAAAATCATAGTGTGTGACATTTCATTTTCATAACCTTTTCATTCCACGAAAGTATGTTTTTAATGGTATACTCCTTGTAAAATATTAATGATTTTGCTGCATATGACAAAATTTATAAGCCAATATGCTCAGCATCATTTATAAGAATGGATATTGTAAGTGCACTGCAGGTATGGAGAGACAGTTCTACCGGAGAAGCGAAATATTCAAAAAGAAATCTAAAGTAAGCTGTGATTTGTGTAGCACTGCATTGTGTTATTAACTTGAAAAATAGTTCTACTTCAAAGGAAATGTCAGTTTGCTCTGTAAAGTTTTCAACTAAGGCCCAATTCTAAGTAACAATGAACCCATTTTAGGCAGAGATTATTTTTCACACAGAATAAAAATTTAAATTATCTTTCTTATACTTAGACTGACTTTCATACTGACCTTGTGTCATGGTTTACCCAGCAGTCAGCCAAACACCATGCAGCCACTCACCCACTCACTCTCTCCCCCACAGTGTGATGGGGAAGAGAATCAGGAAAAAAAAAAGGTAACATTTGCATGTTTAGATAAAAATAATTTAATAAAACAGTAAAATATAATAATAGTAATAATAATAATTTAAAAAACCTAAAACATTTTAAGCCCAATGAATTGTTCACCACTTGCTAACCTGTTCCCAAGCAACTATCATCACCTCTGGCCCACTCCCACAGTTTCTATACTGAAGATGACATGGAATGGTATAAAATATCCCTTTGGTCAGTTTGGGTCAGCTGTCCTGGCTTTACTCCCTCATGGCTTCTTACATACCTCCTCACCAGCAGAAAAAGTCCTTGACTTAGTATAATCATTAGTTAGTAACAACTAAAAACCTTAGCATGTTATCAACACCATTCTCACCCTAAATCCAAACCACAGCACTACACCATCTACTAGGAAAAAAATTAACTCTATCCAAGCCAAAACTAGAACTCCCCATAAAGATCCTAAGTACATATCCTATAACTGGGTGCAAAGACTTATGATGCATAGGTAACATCAAACAGGTTCCTAGCACATGAAATCAGTTTAAGAAGAAATTTTCTGATTTTATCTATCAAGGTAAAGTTCATTTCCTTTTAAAAAGACACAATTATACCTCTTTTCTAATTGTTCAAACTCAACTGTTTTATTTTATTCCCTGGAGGTTTAGTAGAGGGGATTTAAGTGTGACGAGACAAAAAGAGATTCTGCTTAAGGCAGAAGACAGGAAATTCAACACACGGACATTTATTTCCTGGCCCTTTTTTACCTTTCCACCTCTACTTTCAATGTGTGGCTTTCTGTAACATCACATTCTGATGGCACACAGAGAGCATATAGAGTGTAGAAATTACATTTATTGTATAAAGCACATTAGATTATAAATTTCTGAAAGGCTATGAGAAATTCATGCTGTGATGTCCTTGTTTGGTACAGCTCTCTATTTCTAAAGAAACCAGTGGCTGAGCACCACACACCACTCACTCACTCTCAGAGACAAAAGAGAGAGAGTCTCTGTGGGTTGGGATAAGAACAGTTTACTCATGAAATCACTGTGAACATAGAACAATAACAGCCAATTACACTCACACCCAGTGATAACACAGAGTACCTTACCAACCAGATGATAACAGAGAACAGTCAGACACAAGGACCAACTGACCCCATGCCCCAGCCACATTCAGACTGTCCTAAAGGTACCAAGGCCCTGCCCTTCCCCAACCAGCCCCTTTAATGGGGAAGGGATGTCAGGTGATGTGGAAAACAGCCTGGGTCACCTCAGCTCACATGTGCTGGCTGCTTGAGGAGGTTGACTCTGGCTTGGCCAGAACCAGGACAGCCTTTGACATGGTCCTGCCACAACATCCTTCTCTCTAAGTTGGAAAGATATGGATTTAATGAGTGGACTGTTCAGTGGATAAGGAATTGGCTGAATGGTCGCATCCAGGGGATGGTGGTCAATGGCTCCAAGTCCAGATGGAAGACAGTGACAAGCAGAGTACCTCAAGGGTCTGTGCTGGGACCACGTTTGTTTAATATCTTTCTAATGATATTGACAGTTGCATTGAGTGCACCCTCAGCAAGTTTGCTGATGACACCAAGCTGAGTGGTGAAGTTAATGTGTTGCGGAGAGACAATGCCATCCAGAAGGACCCGGACAGGTTAAAGAAGTGGGCCCAGGTGAACCTTATGAGATTCAACAAAGCCATTTGTAGGGTCCTGCGCCAGTGTTGGGACAATCCCCATTATCCATACTAGTTAGGAGAAGATGTGCTTGAAAGCAGCCCTGAGGAAAAGGACTTGGGAGTACTCATGGATGAGAAGCTGGACGTGAGCCACCGATGTGCATCTGCAGCCCAGAAGGCCAATCACATCACATCACAGGCAACATCAGAAGTGTGGCCAGCAGATTGAGAGAGGTGATTCTGCCCCTCTGCTCTACTCTGGTGAGACCTCAGCTGGAGTACTGTCTCCAGCTATGGAGACCTCAACACAAGAAGGACGTGGACCTGTTGGAGCACATCCAGAGGAAGGCCACAAAAATAATCAAAGGATTGGAGCACTTCTCCTATAAAGATATGCTGAGAGAGTTGGGCTTGTTCAGCTTGGAGAAGAGAAGGCTCTGGGGACACCTTATAGTGGCCTTCCAGTACCTGAAAGGTGCCTATAAGAAAGCTGGGGAAAAACTGTTCACAAGGGTATGTAGTAATATGATGAGGGTTAACAGTTTTAAACTAGAAAAGGGGAGATTTTTGTTGGATATTAGGAAAAAATTATTCATTATGAGGGCAGCAGATCACTGGAACATGTTGCCCACAGAACATAGTGGAGGCCCCACCCCTGGAGATATTCAGATATTGATGGGGCTCTGAGTGACCTGATCTAGTGAAGATGTCCCTGCTTACTGCAGGAGGGTTGGACTAGATGACCTTTAAAGGTCACTTCCAACCTTACACATTCTATGATTCTATCACAGGAAGAACTTGAGTGAAGTGACCAGCTCCATGTTGAGAGAGAGTACAATGAGCTTACCTTTAGCTGTTTCCCTGTAAGAAAGCAGGACTGTTGTAGTAATATCCCCCAAAAAAACACGCACAAGGTCAGAGGATGGGGGAAGGATGTATTTCCAGGTAGTTATAGCAGAAGGTAAAACTACTCCTCCAGAATTCTGTTATGAAAATGAGGAGAAAAATAGCATCTTAACTGGGAAGTAGCCAAATGTGATTATAGCATACTCTGTGTAAGGGACAGGCATTTTATCTTGTAAGACTTTAAGATACCAAGATCACAATCTATTCTTAGGAATCCCAGAGACAATATTGAGTGATTAAATAATGGTATATTTAAAAATACAAAATTCATTTTAAAAAATAGTTTTGTAAAACAGGAAGCATTTATTTGTAATGCATTTGGGGAGTTTTAGATTAAAAGTATAATGTACATTTATTCATTTCCACAAGTATTGCTGGATTGTTAATATTCATCTCAGAACCTGATGCTCATTTGGTCTTAGACGCCTTGAAATGAATCACGCCAATCTCATGCTGTTTAATTTAGATGTGCAGTCAGACATTTTTTCAGTTTTTTAATTCCATAGCTCTATGCTTATTTGAATCTTTGATTCCATTGCCGCTGCAATTGCTTTTCATTTCAAGTTAAAAATATTTTAGTGCAATTTAGTACAACGACAAGGTTTTTTTTAAATCATAACTCTTTAAAACTTACGTTAAGTCAGCTCACAGCTCCAAATAAAGTGGATTCAATAACAATCCTATTTTAAAGTTAAATTTAATTCTAGACACCAGATATAATGAAATTAAAAGATGCATTAGCAGTTTTAGACCAACACCAAGTGAGAGTTGTGACTGAGTGTTCGCTTGGGTTAGCAGAAGGAATTGTGAGAGCGAATTAATTTTAATTAAAATTATGTTTTTTCCAGAGCATGAAAAGACAACAGGAGACAAATGAAAAGACTAATAAGATGACTTGTTCATTCAACTTAATTTTTTTATAAATTGCAAGAGAATCTTAACATCATTCTGTCTGTTCAAATAAAAGTTATCACTAATGTGGAAAAGAGGCATGCTCTGCTTCAGTTATAGTACCAGCAGTAGTTTGCTAAGACCTTTGTGGACAGTACTCTTTTTCCAAGAGGTGAAGGAGGCCTCAGAAGCCCAGCAGGTCTCATTGCAGACCGGCCTCACCAGCAAGAAGAGTAAAGTACTAGGCTGAACTTTTGAAAATACAGTTCAGCATTTAAAACTGACTTAAAATGTTTTCCTATGCAATTTTACCTTATAAACACAGTAGAAGTGTTCTAGGTTTTGCAGGCAATATGTTCTAATTATGTGGGGGAATTTCTGAGAAGACTAAATTATATGATATGTCCAAGGTTCACTATTTAGGGGATGAAAAAGAGGTCTCTTACTAATTGGAGCAGCAGGCAAATAGCAAGAAACTTATCTCAGGGCAGAGTGTAAGAGAAAAACAGCCAGGCATTTTACCCTTCAGAAGGTTTGCTTAAGCATTTCAAGCCATTTCAGTGCTAACAGGTCTCATTTCCCTGATGTAATTAGTAAAGGAAACAACAATTACCTGCAGATTCATTAAATAAATCAGCACTGTTACTCATTGTGAAGTTAATGATCAGTAGTGCAGATGACTGTAACGGACACAGTACAGTTGTTGGGATTCAGCAGCAACACTTTACTAGAGTATTACTCTGGTTTTAAATTTTGTAATTCAAATAAATTAATGTTTTCTGTTTTTCATTTAATAACTGAAAATTTTTCTAACTGGGAGGGAGTTTTGCAGCCTAATTAAGATAAAGCTTTTTCAGAGAACAATAAATGAACTGTTATGTCTGTTTCTATAAAACAGCTTTTGCTTACATTCATGTCATGTAACTCAGACCCACCAGCAACATAATACTAGTAATCATTGTAAAACTCCCAATCTACTATCATATAAGGAAATCTGGACCCATCAGATTATTAGCTTTCTTTGCCAGGAGATAGCCTCTTACACAGCATTTTCCATTCTAAGCTGGCTGGCAGCCTTTATCTCATCCAGGCCCTGGCTTTGTAATTTTACACCTCGGCTGCAGTAATATACATAGGGATGAAATCACCCATCCTTTGGAGAACACATCTGACTGTTCTTAAAAGTCTATAATGGGTTTCCCTAGAATCTCAGGTTCCCTTTAATGCTTTTGGTCTTTAGTTGCGAGATCACCTGGGTCCACTGTGTACATATATAAATTTATTTTAAAAGTCATCCAATACTTCTAAGGAAAAATCGTATTGAGTAACTGTACTTCTCTGCAGGGGGAAAGAAAGAAAAAAAAAAAGAAGAAAAGGAAAAAAAAATCCAACAAACAACAAAAAAACTCACCAACCCCCAAAAAACCTTTCTACCATAAAAGCAGACCTTCTTGCTCATGAATGACATCCTCTGAGAATTTTCTGAAACGGATTGAAATTCTACATGAGCTAGAGCACAGGTAGCCTCATCATCTCTGTTCTAATTGCACATTTCTTATCTGATTTCACAAGAATAAACTCAGAGCAGCTTGGTATATGCCAACTTTTATCACTCTGAAGTATCAGTTACTATATTTTTCCTCTTATTCTATTCCCAGGAAATGCAACATGCTCATGCATCATAAGTACTATCATTAGTTTTATAGCAAAGTAGCACTGTCATTGCCCTTTCAGCAGTCTTTCAGCTATTCAAGAAAGATTCAGAAAAAGTTCCATCTCTAAGGATTTTCAAGCATTTTGTAGCTTGCACCTATTTTATAAAACTTGTTTAATATTAAAAATTAATTAGTGGCATTTATTGTATTGCATCACGATGTTTCAATATTTTTTTCCCCTCCAGACCAACATACGAAGATTTTTTGACAGAGGAATAAACATGCCAACCATTGCATTGGCCACATTTAACTAGAACACAGCAACAAAAAGATTTTGTGTGGTCCTTCCAGGAGGCCGAAAGCCAAGCGACATCCATTTGACCAGCAGCCTGGGAGTCAGAAAAAACATCTCTCCTAAAGTTAATTTTTTTCATAATTATTTATTTTGATTAAGTGAGTGTCAAAGAACAACCGAAACCAAGGTTTCATTTTACAAGGCCTTTGTGCAAACAAAAGAGTAAGATTCAGTACGTGTTCAGAGTTTAGAAATTAAATAGAAGTTCACAGCCCCAGTTACCATGCTTCGAAAAATGAAGGGGATTTTTTCAGATCTGGCCTCCAAGTAATGTAAATGCCATTTTCATGTGAATTAATAGAAAGGGAGGAAAGAGAATGAAGGCAGTGTATAAGTGTAATGGAAGCAGTTATCTCTGAAGTGAATGGCTTCAGGTATAAGGAGCTGTTTAAAAAACAAACATAAATCACGAATAAATGGGGGAAAAAATTAAATTGGCTTTCAGAATTTTTCTCAGTATCCTCTGCTGCAAAGTGGCAGGACATCCCAATCCAAGTAAACAAATTACACTGCACGTCAAACTAATAACACATCATTTTAAAACCCACCCTTTATTCAGCAGAAGCCCATTTACTAGATTTATGAAAAGGCATATTTCACAAACCCTACACGTTCAATAAATATTAGTTACTCTATTTATTCCCACTGCATTTTAAGGTTATTCGGCTGGCAGTTGCTAAGGGAACAGCCTTCATTTATTTCAAGTGTTATCAGAAGTAGAATATTGCTCTGCAAGAGATAAGTCTGAAAAAAAAGATCTAAAGAAATGAGCAAAATATGTATGTATGCCTGAGCATACACAAGCTCAGGAGTGAGGGGTAGGTGGCATTAGCTCAAATCAGTTTAAACAGCTTGAGTTTGGTTTAAGTACCACATTTTCTCATCTGTCTCTTACAGAAAATGTAGGAGAATGTTCTCAAAGAGTTCTCAACCTTTTCTATAAATATCAACTGCAAACACTGTTACATGTTGGGCCATTGCTAGGGAATACAGGTTCCTTTTTGTTAAAGAAAGCATTTCAACTAGACAGGCTTTGCAAATCAGCGGGTGATGATGATGTGGCACACATTCAAAAGGCAGCTCAGACCAACATGAAAACGAAGCTTTTGAAGGATGAGCTTGCCAGCCGTATATCAGTGGGAAAGAGAATCAAACCTCCTCCATGTCACACTCTTGTTAAGCAGAAAAGTTATGCCTCGAGACAGAAAACAGGTTTTAAAGAATATTCAGACAGTGTCCTTTCCCTTAGGCTGGAAGTCTTGCAATAAATTAAAAGAACTGAACTCTTTTCTCTGTATCCTTTACATCTTTTCCTTGGGACTCAGCATCCCAGCAGGCAATGAGGATTGCCCCCTCAAAGTAGCTTCTATAAGTGCTTGTTCTGACGAGTAAACTAGGTAAAACATGGTTCCTAATGGCTCACAGGATTCACTGCAGAGGATAATTCCCCTCTTGAAAAAATGGCTGCCTGTATCGGCCAGGGAGAACAAGAGCCCAGCTAAACCATGTGGAGAAACTAAACCAAACAGAGTCAGCACCCCCAGTGCACTGGTGTCTTCTAGTCATTTGATTTCAGGAAAGAGTTGTTATGAGGCAAGATGATATCCATTGCTCTTCTCCCACAGTACACAGCATATAAAAATGCACTGAAGCTGATACGAAGCAGCCTCTGCCCATTCCTAAGTTCTGTAAAGAACAATTTTGCAGCAGGCCAGAAACAACCTGATAATTAAATGGTGTTGATACACCCAAAGGTAAGCTGAGTTCTTGGAAAGATTTCCTTCAGCTGAAGTACACAAAGCTATGAGATTTCTTTCAGGCATTGAGCCAAATCCTGAGATCTTTACTCACACTGTGCAAGTTCTTCATTTCTGCTAACACCACATTGAAGTCCCGTACAAGTTTTGCAGAATAATAGTTTGAGTAACAATGGAAAATATGCAGCATATACAAAAGTCCTCCACTGCTACTTGTCATTCTGGAAAAATGTAAGGATGGAAGCTTTGAGGTCTGAAGTGCACTCATATGACTCTCCTAAAACAATCTCCTGTCAGGACGAAACTTGTTCTACTCATTTAGGACTTCAATTTAGTTTTCTTATAAAAGCAAAATGAAATTACTGCTCCTAAAGTCTTTTAATCATATTTCAGTACAATCAGTAGTCCTTCCTCTTAATTTTTAATGGTCATTAAAGTCTAAGGAAAAACACATTTGTCAGAGTGGACTATGATGGAAATGACAGAAGGGAAAATGATTATAGCATCCCTACACTGTGCTTTGCTTGCACCATGCAGAATACTCTGCCAGACCCTGGAAAATGCTTCCAACTTCACTGAAAGATAGGGATGCCATAGCTAGTCCTCAGCTGATGTGTTGGAAATGGGTTATTTAAGTTTTATAAATCCTGCCAGGAATTAGAAGACCTCTGCCTCCATACACAAGACACCAGGAGGATCATTATGCAGGCATTGTCACATGTTCAATTTGTTTTGAGATGTTTCTACAAAGTAGGTTGGAGTAAGGGAAACAACACTAAAAATCCTCACTGAAATATCACAAAAAGCACAATATGAAGAATAATATATCTATGGATAAATATATCGAGTTTGAGCATGCGGGTTGAAAAAAGCATTTCATGAAGCTTGGCATGTGTAAACCAGATCAGCCTGAAGCAATTTACCTGGCACTGTGGCAATATACACTGTTTTGTACAATACTATTACATTATTCATTAAATGGTAGCATTAAATTAACAACGTGAAGCACGATGGGACCTTTGCGTGCTCATGGAATTACGGCATTAGTGACAGCAGAATAAGTCTTGAATTCACTATGTTTAAATCAAGCTACCTCCTCGCCTTTTATGATTGTGATTTATTGAATGATCACTAATGCACAGAGGCTTTGCTTGTATTGCCTTCTGTGCTTCATTAGGAAATCCTCTATATGCAAGACAGGTTTTATTATCACTGACAAGGAACATGATAGCACACAGTTTGCTAGATAAATTTGAGAGTGTCACAGGCACAAAAGATGCTGTACACTCGAACTGTGACACTGAGACAGCTGGGAGGGGTTGTCCAACAGGCACCTGCCCCATTACACCATCTATGTTGTCTTGAAGTTAAGGCTGGACAGCCCATGGCCTTTTAATGCAACAGTCGAAGCGTTGTGTTTTGTTCTACCAGTCACTTCTATTGGTGAGGCTTCTAGGAACAGTGACAGTCACCACAGATCCAATGATACAAAATATTTTTGGGTGTTTTACTGGTTGGGACAGAGATAATTTTCCCCACAGCAGCCCTCACATCTCTGTGCTGTGTACCAGTAGCCAGCAAGGTGTGGACAGCACACTGGTGTTTTGTCTACTGCTGAGCTGTGCTGGCACACATCAAAGCTGTCTCTCCAACATCCACCCTCAGCTGTAGGCTGGGGTGGGAAAGATCATGGGAGCGAACATAGCCAAAACAGCTGACCCCAACTGATCATCAGGATATTCCACACCATGTGATGTCCGCTCAGCAAGAAAAGGGAAAAGAGAAGAAAAGCAGGGCATTTGTTATTTACGATGTTTGTCTTCCAGAGCAGCCGCTACGCACACTAAAGCCCTGATTGCTGGGAAGTGGCTGGGCATCACCTAGTGATGGGAAGTAGAGAAGAAATCTTTTGTTTCCCTTTGCTTCCATGCATAGCCTTTTGCTTTGACTTTATTAATCTGCCTTCGTCTTGACCCTTAAGTTCTGGGGTTATTTTTTCCATCTTATTTTTCTCCCCTCCGTGTCCTACTGTAGAAGGAAGTGATAGCGCAGCTTGGTGGGCATCTGGTCTTCAGCCATCATCAACCCAACACACTTTGTATGCACAAGGTCAGGACTGGAGAAGGGCACAAACAAGAGGGCAGTAACAAATATTTGAGCATAGTGAAAAATGACTGTTGTGCCTGCGATATTGGTTTTAGCTGGGATATATAGCTAGTATGAGGCTGTGTTTTGGATTTATGCTGAAATCAGTGTTGATAATATGCAAATATATTTGTTGTTGCTGATCAGTGCTTACACAGAGCCAAGGCCTTTCCTGCTGCTCACACCATCCCACCAGCAAGCAGGCTGGGTGTGGACAAGGAGTTGGGAGGGGACAGAGCTGGGACAGCTGACCCCAACTGACCAAAGGGATATCCCATACCATATGACATCATGCTCAGCGTATAAGGGTCTGGAGGAAGTGATGGTGTTTGTCTTCCCAAGTGACCATTATGCATGATGAAGTCCTGCTTTCCTGAAGATGGCTGAACACCTGCCAGCCTACCCACAGGAAATGGGGAAGGAATTCCATGGTTTGCTTTGCTTGAGTTCATGGCTTTTTCTTTACCTATTAAACCATCCTTATCTCAACCTGTGAGTTTCCAATTTTTGCCATTCTGATTCTCTCCCCATGCCACTGGGGGACAGCAAGTGAGCACCTGTTTGGAGTTGAGCTGCCTACTGAGGTTAAACCACAATACCTATGAAATCTTCACAGGTTCAGCAAAACAGACATAGACAACAATGAATAAAGATGACTAATTTCAGCAGTTCTTAAATATAATAATTCACTTTTTCATTACAAGATTTTGAAAATCAGTTTTCAAGTTTATATTTATGGAGTTGGGTGAAGATTAAATTGGATTATTTTTCATCAAGGAAAACCCACTTCAATCTCTCATTTCATTAAGGAAGGTAAAAAATGGATTCTGCACAGGCCCCAAAATATTCAGCCAACAAATATAAAATCAGTTATTGGCATAGCATCCTCTTTTTATCCCAATCTTAAACTTTTATAGTCTTACTCAATATTGCTAAACAGCTGCAGAATATCATGCCAGAGGCTTTATTTTAGTGGAGTTGAAATCACATACCAGGAGTCATTTTCAAGGCATGATATTTTTAATGAATCCTATGAACTCTATTAGTGACACTGCATAGTCCAAACTGCTACTTTTTGACATCATTTCTCGTATTTATAGTGATGAAAATGCAATTCTTTGAGTGTTGTGGTGGGTTGACGCAGGCTGGAGGCTGGGCGTCCCCCAAAGCTGCTTTATCCCTGCCCTCCTCAGCTAGGCCATGGAAAGAAAATATAAAGAAAGGCTTGTGGGTCAAGATAAGAACAGGGAGAGATCACTCACCAGTTACCATTATGGGAAAAACAGACTCAACCTGGGGAAATATTAATTTCATTACAAATCAAATCTGAGTAGGATAATGAGAAATTAAATAAAATTTCTAAAACCCTTTTGTCCCCCCTCTCCCTTCTTCCCAGGCTCAACTTCCCTCCCCATTTCTCTCCATCATCCCCCCAGCAGCACAGGGGCATGGGGTCAGTTCATCACACATTGCCTCTGACACTCCTCCCCAGGTGGAGAACTCACATTCTGCTCTAGCTTGGGGTCCCTCTCACACGACACATTCCTCCACATATTTCTCCAGTGTGAGTGCTTCCCACGGAGGCTTCCGTTCATTAATTCCTCCAGTATGGGTACCTTCCATGTGGTGAAGATCTTCAGGAACAGGTTTCTCCAGTGTGGGTCCCACATGGGGTCACAAGTCCCACCAGGAAACCTGCCCTGCCGTGGGTTTCTCTCTTAATAGGACCACAGTTCCTGCCAGGAGCCTGCTCCAGAGTGGTCTTCTCATGGGTCCACAGCCTCTTTTGGGTGTCTCCATCATGGGGTCTTCCACAGGCTGCAAGTGGAATCTCTACTCCCCATCATCTTCCATGGGCTGCAAAGGAACAGCCTGCCTCACCATGGTCTTCTCCATGGGTTGCAGGGAGTCTCCGCTTTGGCGCCTGAAGCACCACCTTCCCCTCCTTCTTCACTAATCTTAGTGTCTGCAGAGTTGTTCCTCTCATACTTTCTCACTCCACTCTCTGACTGCAAAAATGCTCCTAGTTTTTTTATTCTTTCCTTCTTAACTATGTTATCCCAGAGGCACTACCACTGTTGCTGATGGGCTTGGCCTTGGCCAGTGACAGATGTGTTTTGGAGCCGGCTAGCATTGATTCTTTTGGACACGGGGGAAGCTTCTAGGAGCTTCTCGCAGAAGCCACTCATGTACTTGAGCCACTACCAAAATCCTGTCATGCAAAGTCAATGCAAGTGTAGTCTCCTTATAGTGGACAAGAGATTAGACATATTGCTTCTTCTCTTAGACTACAAGTATATATAAGTAGGAATTTGGATATATTAAAATATTGGAAGCAAATAAGTACTAACAAAGAGGTATTAAATTTTTAATTATTGATAATTAAAACATAAAATATTTTATTATTTTAAACAACCATTGACATGTCCCTATTACTGAGACAGTCCTGAATGTATCTTTACATGTGAAAACTTCTAGCAAAGAGTTTGTTCAAGAAAGATTAAAGACAAATCTGCCTGTGTATTTAAATTTATTCATTTCCACCCTTCATCACAGAAAATCTGTTTCCTTACAAAATGAGAGCAACAAAAAAACATCTCTAAAGTTAAGGTTAGAAATGTCACAAAGCAATTCTATCCTAGAAAAATACTTTAAAATTTATACAAAGCTGAATTAAGACAATTCCATCTCAAAGATAGTCATATATGTTTACATAATGGTGAGGTATCGTTTTGTTTGAAGTTTCTTTACCTTACAGTGGTGAACTGTAATAAAATAGTTTTCCATGAGTCACAATGCATTAAATAAAATTATGTAGTAATATAACTGAGAGTTTTCCATTACTTTGTCTGATTCTACTTCTACATGACATTATCATTTCTGACTGAGATACAGTCAAATGTTATTACTCAATCCAAAAAGTCTGCAATCTTATGTTTTGCTCAATGGACAACCCAGCTGTGGCTTTGTGTAGGAAGTTCAGCAAAGAAGGTTGAATCTGTAGAATAAAAATTCAAGAGAAGCATTGGGAAATGCCAAAATACTGTAACTGTTTCACAGCATTAAACCCTGACTCAAGTAATGTATTGCTCTTGTCCTCAACAATATCCTGTGGTCAATTTGTGTTCAACTTTTTCTATACACTGTAAATGGCCTTGGTGTCAGAAATTAATTCAGCCTACTGTCCAAGCAGACAATCATCTTCAATCACCCATACAAGACAAATATGTCCCCTGAAGTAGTAAAGAGTGAAGAAACTAGGAAGAATTATAAATATAGACTAACCTTTTCTCATAGAACCAAGAACTAAACAATTATTATGTCAAACATGGTCATAAAAATGCATGAAGCACTTACATTTTGCAGTGCTGATGTTTCTGATGCCAATGAGATTCAGTCCCTGGACAGTACTTCTGTAAAAATAGAAGTTAGGAGCATCCATGTGCTTTGCTGTATTATATCTTGTTCTTATATAAATCCATTGGTCTTCTAGTTCCATTTAAATTGCTCAGATTCATATAATTTTGCTTAAGACAGAGCTTTCAGGACAGAACTGTTTCAAAATGTTAAATATTATTAAAATATAATTTACAATTCCAATATTGAAAAGCTTTTGAGAGCCACTCTCCTAAGTATATGCGGGTTCCAAACATTCATCTTGTCATCCATACAAATAAAAAATGGTGAATAAAAAATGTAATTCATAAAGTTAATTCTCTGCTACTTAAAAAATAAGAACTGAACAAATGAGTGGCACTAAAACAGAATTAAAATAGAAGTTTTGTATTATTTCCAGAGTTAATGTATAAAATGAAGATCTCCTTACTATTCAAATGAACTTCTGTGCTAAGCTCTCTGATGTGAGTGCAGTCTTGCTCCATTTGCATTGATGTTCTCAGAGAGCTTGATTCTTGTCCACTATTAAAAAGATTAAAACCATCAATTCCAGTTTTTTGAGTAGATGAATAAGCATCAGATGTTGACAGCTGCTTGGCTAGACCCAATTACAGTCTTATTTTTCACACCCTGGATTCTATTTACAACACTGTAATTTAAATAATTCATACCAAAGTTGTTTTACTGTTAGAACTGACATTTCACTTGCTCTGACGATTCCTTTGGATTAGGCTTATTCTGCATCACAGTATCAAAGCAGAGATAAAGGCACATCTTAAGATCCCAACCATCTATATCTCATACATAAAATGTGCACTATAACCAACAGAAATTCGCCACCAGCATCACGAATCCAACCACCTTAATTAAGAGCCTAAGGGTATTTCTATATAGCATTTTTATCTGCATCGGGAGTCAGCTTCTGACATGAATCTCCTGATCATGCAAATTCAATGTTCTTCAGTACTCACTCTGGAGCAGTCTCAAAGCTCACAGATTAAACTCCCTTCAGATATAATGAAATCAGAATTTGTACCCCAGGACTGACCCACATACACTCCCTCCACTCACATGCATACAGGCCATGTGGCCAGACTGGAGCTAGTCCAAAGTTAAAAATGTATAACCTAATTTTCTACAGACTAGCCTTTTCCCTAGGAGCTCATCCAACAGAATCCACTCCTTTTTCGTCAGGCTTCCAGGACACTCACTCCTGGTTATACAGTTATTTCAAGAGGCTCAAAGAACTCTGATTTCATACATCCCATTGAATCAGTCAGGTTCTTCTCTATTCAGAATGAACCCAAGCCCTTCAGTTCTCCAAGTAAACATGCTCAGTCTCCATTGATATAATTTCCAACTCCAGTCTCAAAACTCTTCAAGTGTTGTTGGGTTTCAGGTAGGCAATTACATTTTTCTCACAATTTAAGAGGAAGGATTAGAGCTTGTCCACGATACAAACTGCAAAACCGTCAACACAGAAATACAGTGGAATGACACGTGGAGGGTTTTTTTGCACAGGCTGCAGGAGCAATAGTTGGTTCATGCTATCTGAGTGCTAACTGCTGTTTCAAAGAGGTATTTAAGTGGATATGTAAGGGGAAAAAGGAAAAATAGTTATGTCACTGGGCTGTTATTGTACTCATAATTAAAGAGAGAAGATCTAATTCTCACATATATGAGCAACATATACAATTACCTGCAATCACCTTTTAATTAATATTTCCAACACTAGGAGCACAGAACTAAAATTAATCTGGTTCTATGCTATTCTGACAAACCTCTGCTGTATTTTCCTGTTTTCTATAATAAGATTTTGTTGTTTAATTTTGTAAAAAACAACATGAAGCCAACTGCTTCATGTCATTGTAAAGAGCATTAAGCATTCAGCTTCATTATTGTGCTTTGTGATGATACCTTCCAAATGTATTATTTCCGTATAATAGCTCCATGGAAATAATGCCTTATCAGATGTAGGAAATGCCACAGGGACTAAAGCTGATGAGTACAAAGATACCAAGAGCGAGAAAAGAAACCAAGCCTCTCCAGGGAGCGGAAAAAGATGAAACAAGAGCTGAAAGCCTGCGTCCTAAAATAAAGTCAAAAGGGCATGCAGAAGTGTCCAGGGGGACTAGCAAGCACACAGAAGTGTGAAATGAAAGGCACTGGCTTAGGAGGCTCTGGAAGAAAGTATCAAAAGAAGCATCTGCCTGGTCGACATGTATAGAGGGTATAACCCTGGACTGCTGAAACAGTGAAGAATTGAAACAGATCAGCTAGACAAAGATAAATATGTGACTGAAAAGAGACTCAAACACACACACCCACTACAGAGCAAACAGCTATTGTTTCATATTTAAAGCCAGGATATCCTTATACTACTTTGAGGTTTGGGAAGTCCTGACATGTATGCTTTCAAAGTATGATCCCCATGGGCTACCACCACCTTACAGGTAAATTGCGGGGGGGTTATTGTAACATTTGAACCTTTCAGTTTTGAACTGAAGTTCTAGCTTCATCTCTAATTATTAACTATCACATAAATGCTTCAGCTATTCATGGGTAAAATAATTGAATCTTTAACCTTAGTTCTACATCACAGATTTAATCAATTGTTAAACCGTCAAAGGCCATTTTATGCATTTGTTTATATGATTTTTTAACACAGTGTTTACCCATTCTTTAACACACTAACGCCACACATGGGAAAAAAAGAAAAAGGCAAGGATAAGAGAGGAGGAAGTTGGAGCAAGTCTTTCTCACACTTTCAACAGAGTACTCAATGTAGTTCTGTTTAAAGGAGAAACTGAATTAGTAGACAACCACACCGCACCCACAACTTCATGTAAATCTCAGGCCCAGAACAAGCAAACATGAGGGAATACTGAGTAAACATGCTGTTTTACACAGCGTATTGCACTACATAGAATTTATGTCCATGGATTGCTATCTCCCTTCTACTTTGTCTTTATCTCTGGTGGGGGCAAAATATAGATTTGAGCACACATTAAATGATTGTAAACTCCTAAGTGATTCTGTGTATAACTGCAGCATATTGTCATAGGTCCTACTGGAGTCTGGAAAGAGATATAACACAGAGAAAGTTTAGACCCATCACACTTATGGTCAACTCCCCGTGTTGTGCGAGCACAGAACTCCAATCTGTTCCTGCTCAGGGAATCTTCAGTAATTATGGCAGATAAGATCACACGCACAATTATACTTTTTTCTAATTTTTTCAGACACCCAGTAAAGATGAGTAAACTCATCAGTCCTTGCTTAGTTCATCTGCTAATGGTAATCCCAGTATGCACTGGCTGCTCTAGACAGTCAAGTTGTTAGGGAGGTCTACCAGGGATTTTATCCATTCCCTGTCTCTCTCACATAATTTGAATCCAAAAAAAAATTAAACTTACTGTTTACTTTTGACATCAAACAAAGGCCTGTTCTTCGTTCATATCATCAGGGCAAACCTAAGGACAGCAAGCATAACACTACACTGCAAGCAAGATACTTAGCAACACTGCTCCACAGAAAATCCTTTACAAATTTATCTTAATGAGGACTCAGTGTGACAGATTCTCTAATGAATGGACACTATATCCTAAGTGAGTGTTACTGGCAGAGTGGAGTTCACTGGAGAATAACCCCAAAGCTAGTTAAGATTAACTGTTTTCTTCTTTCTTTCAGATAGGAGTTTCTTACTGTATTGTTCTGCATTCTCTTCAGAAAGTGTTGTATGTTCAACCTCCTAGAACACTTAATGATGTGATAACAAATATATTTGGTTGTTTGTTTTTTTTTAGAAAGGGAGAGAGGAGGCATGTACATATGTAGCTGTGGGACATAAATGGAAGATATAAATGGAGGACAAAACATCAATTCATTTGGTTGTACAAAGGATTTACTGTGGTTGTATGAGGACATTACCATTACATCATCTAAGCTGGAAACTTACAGGACATTAGCCACTGAGTGAGAATTACTCACATGAGCTCTATTACCTAATATTAGGTGCCAGATAGCTTGTGCATAAATAAAAGGGACTTATGTTACCACGGGTCATATGGTGCTACAAGATAAAATGATGCACCATAGGAGTCAATATCCAATAGCTTATCTTACAGTAGTTAGTTTCTGTAGCCAGAATTTCAGAGGTTGCATTCTATTTTAATTATTAGTGCTATAACAAAAGACACACAAGTGGCAGGTTAAAAAGTCAACAATAGGATGACATGAGCATATAGCTCAAATAGGCTTTCCCAATTTGATGTGAAACACCAGTGAAGATGATTACTGTACCTCTAACTCATTCATCTGAGTACCTCTTCTCTCCCTGTTTTCTCCATCAATAAGCATATAGGAGCTGTAAGATATGAGAATTAAATCATCCACTGAGTAAAGCACAGCAACAAATACTGTGATGATATAACCCCAATATAATTTTAATCTTTTTGTTTATAATGCATATATGTACCTTAAAAATATTTTCCAGAATATTTCTCCCCCATGTAATATTTATGCTCTTCTGAAATTAACCAAGATTTCCCTTGATCATTCATGATTATTACTAAAAAATAAACAAAGAAAATAAAGAAAAAAAAGAAAAAGAAAAAAAGAATGTGTATTACCACAGCTTGTAAATGGACATTTATGTCAGGAGAGCACTTCTCACTTATAACCAGGCCAATCACTTTCACAAACGGAACAGTTGATCTATAAAATCACCTTCTATGTTTCACAGCATTTGCACTAAGTAACTAACAGTTAAAGTTATGGACAAAGAAATAAATTTGGACAATTCAGACTCCTGGAAAAAGGCAAATAGCCATTAAAGACATTAACAATCATAAAACAATTTCACAAAATAAAATGTCAAGGGTTTAATGTAGGTTAAAAATTGAGAGCTTTATCATAAAAATATTTATGACCTGATTCTCATCTTCTGTATCTTAGTTTCTCACCTGAAGAAATTGTATGACACTAAGTGCTGTGTATTTGATTTATTTGGTAGCAGGGGATGCAGGGGTGGCCCTCATGAGAAGACACCAGGATCTGCCACCATGTTGGACAGAGCCAATTCCAGCCGACTCAAAGACTGACCTGAAACTGCCCAAAGCTGAGCCCATGAGCAACAAGATAAAACAGTTAGAGATTAAATAATTGTTGTACAACAGCAGCCAGAGAGAGGAGCAAGGTAATGTGCAAGGAGCAACTCCGTAGACACCCAGGTCAGTGAAGGTGAGGAGTCTGTGCTCCTGGCGCTGGAGTAGAGATTTCCCTGCAGAGTTCATGCTGGAGCAAGTTTGATGGCAGGACTTAGGACCCCACGGTGGTCCCACACTGAAGCAGTCTGGTCCTGAAGGACTGCTCCCCAGGGGAGTGACCCATGCTGGAGCAGTTCATGAGGAACTGAAGCCTGTAGGAAGGACTCACATTGGAGAAGCTGGTGGAGGACTGTCTCCTGTGGGAGAGATCCCAGGCTGAAGCAGAGTATGAGGAGGAAGGGGCGGCAGAAACAACGTGTGATGGTCTGACCCCAAACCCCATTCCCCAACCCCCTGTGCTGCTGGGGGGATGATAGAAATGGGGAGTGAAGTTGAGCCCGGGAAGATGTACGAGGGTGGGGTAAAGGTGCTTTTGTTTTATTTCTTACTCTTCTATCTTGATATTAATTGACAATAAATCAAATTAATTTCCCCAAAGTGTGCTTTGCCCATGTCTGTAATCAGCAAATGATAGTCTGGCCTTTATCTCAACCCCTGAGGCTTTCAATCATATTTTGTCCCTCTGTCCTGTTGAGGAAGGGGAGGAATAGAGTGGTTTGATGGGTACCAAAACAGCCAGCTAACACCCACACACAGTAATGTTGTTTTACCAGTACAAAACTGGTACAAGTGGAAAAAAAAATGCATTGAATGTCAAACATTTAAAGTTAGATATAGCTCAGGTTTTGACATGAACACTCTATGATTAGGCCTCCAGATTTTCACAAGTTTTATAGTTCTGCTAACAAGGCATATGCTCCAACGCACCTTAGTATCACTGAATTTGAATGTTTTCCCTCAATTTTCTTTCATGTGATTGATCAGAACACAGAAACAATCTCTAGAAGAGCCTGTACAGAATGATTATATTCCAAAGTTATAGATATATGGCTAAACACATAAAGTAGATGCAATGAATCTATCTATGTTATTGGAGTGATTCATCTCAGCAGAAGCACCAAAGACATCCCAGGCAGAACTGCACAGGGGAGCTGAGCTCTGCAGCTTCAAGACCAGAAAACTGCCAAGGAGGTAGAGAGAATAATTATTTTTTATTTAAGTGCAGCAAATTCACTGATTAAGATCAGACTTTACATAATTTTCCCCCAAAGACTACTAGTACTATGTCTAGTAAGAGCTTAATTCGTTGCTTCGAAGAAGAAAGGGTTTGAACCACAATTGTGTTATGTTGTGAGTCACTGCAATAACCACTAAGCACTGACTCCCACGGTAGATGGGAATGACTGGTAGCATCACTGCAGGAGGTACTTAAAACCAGAATAGGGAAGGGGTTGTCATACCCTTGCCCTCAGCTCTCCTTTTGTTAAATTTGGTTAGATTAGGCTCCATCCCACCTATTACTCTGATTTAAAGTAGCTTCTTTAATCACTTCCACATCTAACTTTAAACCTAATTTTTTATTTTCTGTAGAAAGCCTATTTGCACACTAAAACAAATGCTGTCTGCTGATAGTTACATACCTCTGAGTGGAGAACTGAAAAGCTGAAGACCTCTGAAGTGTAAATCTTAGGAAGTCATCAGTGAGAGTGATGTCCTAATCCCAACCACATTTTGTAGCATGGTAGCTTTGCTAATACTCACGTGCTTCCATTTATGAGATCCCGCTCATGTCTGGTCATTTGACAACTCTACTAGTCAGCCTTTCCTCTCCCTGTACCCCCATGCTGGTATGTATGTCTTAGTATTTTTTTGCATTTGATGACAAATAATTGCCATTCAATTTAAAGTATCTCTAGTGAGAGTTACACTTTATGGCCCAAAACAGCTGATGGGCTTTCAGAAAATAGAAAGGAATACACATACCAAATTCAAAATATACCACACTCTCAGCATATGAAGATGTGGTGGTTTGGACCTGGCCAGAGGCCAAATACCCACCAAGCCATTCACTCACTCCCCCTTTCAGCAGAAAAGGGGAGAAAATATATATTGGGAGGCTTAGGACTTGATATAAGGACAGAGGGATCATTCTCCAATTAGTGCAATGGGCAAAAGAGACTCATCACAGAACAAAGGAAAGTGATTTATTACTACTACAACTAATACACCCAGTGAACTGGAGTCAAGATAAAAATGAGATGCGGACAGGTCTTAACGCACCTTCCCCCCACCCCTCCCCTTCTTAGCAAACTTAAACTTCATCAAGATTTTACTCCCTTCTCCCCCTCACCCCCACCCCACCCCATGGCATGGGGAGGGGCAGGGAATGGGGATTGAGGTTCCAGCAGTTCCTCACAAGCTGCTTTCCTTCCCCAGATCTTAACACTTCTACTTCCCCCTCAACCCTTGACTCTTTGCACACTTGACTTTAATCATAAATTTGCTCCCTTCTTCCCTCCCATCACAGCACAGGGAGGGGCAGGGAATGGGGATTGGGGGTTTGCAGGCCGTTCCTCCCGAGTTGTCTTCCATCTCAGCTGGGGGGCACATTCCACTTACACACACACACACACACACACACTTTCCCTGAGGCACTGTGGGGTCCCACCCATGCGAGAGTCGTATCCACGAGCTTCTGCAGCGTGAGTCCTCTCTATTGGGGAGTCATCTCCTCACCACAGGTCTTCCCCTCACCTCTCCTTCAGGCCTGGCCTTGGTGTCTGTGCAACTTGTTATATCTTCTCACTCCCCCCTCGGGTGGCAAAATGTGTCTGCCTTAAGTTTTCTTCCTCCTATATCTGATTCCCAGAGGCGCTGTGACCATCTCTGATTGGCTTGGTCCTGGTCAGCAGCAATTTTAGCCTTGAATTGGCTGATGTTTACAGTCTGGGGCTTGCAGAAAGCTGTAACTGCGGCTTACAAAAGCCATCTCAACAGCACAGCTACACAAAACTGCAACAGAAGATTTCTCAGGTGTACTTTCAGACAAGGAAGAAAACTTTCTGAGTAAAGCCGGGGAAAACCAGTGAGATGCACTTCACACCTGCAGTGTTCTTCTGAATATATTTTGAGAATTTCCCACAAAGTTAAATTCAGCCTTGATGAAAATGCCTGGAGCTCTGTCTCCCTTAGTCTATTAACACTAAGGTAAATTTGCTTCAGTGTTTCAAAAACTAAACAAATGAAAACCAGCTTCTTCATGTTTAAAACAATACCGCAGTTTTTAGACAGCAACCTGTATGAAGGTGCAGCAAAGCTCTATCGCCTCAGGGGCTGGAAGAGATTACATTTCAGGGAAGCATGCTTTTTCTGCAAACTTGTTTGGAAAAAGAGGAAAAAGTCATTTCTGGTATTCTCCATAGGCACTGGTGCCTCCAAGCTCCTCTGCCTCCCAACAAATAAAAGGAACATCCATTTCACCCCACTGAACAGAGTGTGAAGATCGTAACAGGTTTTCACATGAGACTTCCATCCATATTCTCCAGAAAAATATGCAAGTACAAATAAAACCTTTTATATGCCACATCCAAATACATATCCAGACAGGCATCTCAGTCTCAGCGATATATATTGATGTGTGTTTGCATCAACTGCAAAACAACTTTCACAGAAGAAAAATCACTGCCAAAAAAGTAGCATCCAGAAGCAGCTATTTTCCAAGAGCCATGCAGAGAAGCATAAGGGGAATCAGACTGCAGATTTCCAAATAAAATGCAATACTCTCCTAACTCCGACATCCTCACAGATACACAAAGTGCAGTTTGCAAAGAAACATCACCATCTGTGTGGGCATTACCCAACTGCCTAGTTTTGAAAAAGTCAAAACTCAAGAGGAAAATTTTGATTCTTTCTCTCTTCCATCAGGATATATTGAAATGACAAGGCAAGGTGGTTGTTCTCAGCAGAGAGCTAGTTGTTTTCTGTAAGTTCTAGGGAGTGCAGAGTCTTTTTCATGATGCTGTGAAAGGCACAGGTGCTCACAAAGGAATGTGCACACTGGCAGGCCTTGCATTTTTTATAGGGGTAGAGGGAGAAATGTAAGGATAGAAGGAATAATGAAGTATGCCTCGCAGCTACGCACACTGTATCTCTGGTATAAAATCCTCTTGCTGTTAGAATTAAAATGTGAGAAAGTAATAATAATTTCTCTTCCTGACCATGATAAAATCTTTGTATAGCAAAGAACAACCTCTAGATTGAACACATTGCTCACAGGCTTTTCCAGATGAAATGAAAGCACAAAATATGAAAATGTGGTAAAGGTTCACATTACTTCAACATCTGCAAACAAGCTAGGCTTACTAGAATTCCAGTTACTACTAGGTCACTTCACTGCATTACTGAGAAGTCTAAGTATTTGAGTATATCTTGCAAGATTCCACAAACCTCACTGAATCATCTGCCACATCCCAGAACAGGAAAACCTTATTAATGTGGTATTTTCTAAAATAACTTTTGGTTAAAATAGGAATATCACAGCATAAGTTTACAGAAATTAAAACTTGTTACTCAGGGAAGAAATTCCTTAGCAATAATAGGATTGTGAGCTAAACTTGTGGCTTTCAATAGCAGAGCAGTCATAACTTCAAGACATATTGAATGAAAGTCTTAATAAATATTGAATATAAATCTTAAATTGATGTATACAATTGCATGTCCTAAAATAAAATCTCTCCTTCCATTAAAAATGTCATTGTAGACCTCAAACGAACAATCTAACGATATCCAGTAATATTCTTCTACAAAAATCTAAAGTTTTATGGCAAGAAATAAAGAATTACTGGCAAATTTTTTTTTACTTCCTCTTTGCCTACTAGAGTTATAAAGAAATGTTATCAAAATGCAAGAATGAAACAAAGAAGTTGCTATTCCTGAATTTTTAATTCTGAATGATTCCAAAGAAACAATAATTAAGCAACACTTGGATATTATGACATTATAGCCTCCTATTTAAACAGAGATGTATTAAATGTGTACATGGTACTGGGCTTATGCTTTTATGAGTCAAAAATAGAAAAAAATAGGCAAAAAGTTCATATATAATCCAATATACTTGAATATACTCAAAATGAAGCTGCTTAGTTCTTATACACAGTTATCCACAGCAAATGAAAATTAGAGGCTAGGAAATCACAGACATGGAAACCATGTGGATAAGGGGACAGGAGAATTAATTTTGCCTTATAATGTCTCCTCATACAAAGACCCACATTGCTGCTGAATGACAAGTCTTTGTATTAGTAACTTGCTGGCTGTACATGTGAAATATGTGATAGCACTTCCTTTACGTTAATAAATGATGGCATGATGTGAGAAATTACGCTGTGAAAAAGGTACGAAAAATGCATAGCTTTCAGGCATCAGTATTACATCATGTCTACCACAGCATAGTACTACATAATGGCATGCTTAAGTGTATCAGCAGCTGCTTGAATTTGTTCACGTGTTTATAGTGTTTTTGAAGTTAACTTTGTGCTTTCAGCAGTTCATCTTTCTAGACCAGAGCCATGCTGAAGGAACTGAGGCTCACCCAACAGGTTTGACACTATGAGACAGCCAATGGGTCAATGCAGACTTCCACAGATTTTTCCAATATATGTCATAAAGTCAGTAAAGTAAGTTCAGCTTCAGGTCATACAAACACTCACTGTACCATCAAAATAAACAAATTCCACAATTTGGCCACGTACTAGGATATCTTAGAGAAAACTCTCTGTATAGCAAGAGAGTGTTTTGTACTAACACTGTCAATGTGTTTCATCATCTTTCTGAACAATTTTGTTCTAACTAAATCAGATGGATAATTAGGCATGACATTGGTTGTCTCCCTGTGAATCTAGCTTAAATAAGAATACAAAAGCAAGAATATAATAACTGTCTGAAGTAGACCTGACAATGATCCCACATCTGGGATGTAATCTCCTGCACATTGGCCTGTAAAATAAATCTTTCTGTGAGACGGTTCATTTTAATTTTTTTTTTGTGGCTTGAAAGTTATGGATCAATCATACTGTAAAATAATCAGTGGTGAATCTCTTCGAGAGAGATTCAAAGACAATTTGTCTATGCTTGATTTTGGAAGCACTGAACACTATCAAAAGAAAATGAATATATTTATCTTGGTTTCATTGGCCAGAAAAAAGAGGTCACAGAAGCTCATCATTTGCAATGTTTTTAAAGTTCATTATAAGCAGAGCTATATTACTGCTTTAAATCTAAGATATCATTAGGTTTTTTCCACTATCCTATAAATATTTTACTGTGAGCTCAATTGTCAAACTTGGATGGTTCAACTACAGTGCTTAGTAGACTTTAAGTACTTATGCTGGAAATGTTAATATTTTGGCATCCCTAACAAGAAACTGCTCTTGGAGTTTTTTATGCCTGCTAAGTCTCCACTGAAGTCAGTGCAGGAGAAGGCTTCCTGCCAGCAATCCTACAGGACTGCTTCACAGTTAAGTTAGGTCTTAATGGTTTGTGATCACTGACTGTCACTTACACTTTTCCACAAAGGCAAACTGATGTTGACTTTTTCACTGTATTTGAGGCAAGGATCTCATGCCCTGACTGGCAAGCTCTAGCAGACCTCAGCAGGTAAAGCTGCTTTGTGTTCAGATACTAAGACCTTGAACTGGAGGACCTGTATCCATTCAGTTTGCTGCCCTGCTGTGTAGATAGTCTCCTTGGCAGAAAAGCAAGAGGGACAACTGTAGTGATAACTTCTTAAATCACTACACACATCTTAAATCATGATACCTGTTCAAGATCAATTATCAGAGATCATATTACAGTCTTGAAAAAATGTTTAAAAGAGTTGCTGAGACATAGTTGTCAAAATGTTCATACAAGCAGTACCTATGAGTTTACAGAGCATTAAGGCTATGCATTGATGCAGGAGCACTTTCTTTCTTGGCTCTGTTTTTGTATCTATTAGAGGTGTAACACCATTTTCTCTTTTATACAGGTGTATCATAGTAACCAAAACCAACTGCTTAGTCTGGGAACTGCAGACTTTTTGACAGACATCCTTTCCTCCTGAGAACGGAAAATGGATCAGGATAAAGGATTAGAAAGAACATACCCTTTGAACCTCTGAGGAGGACTGCCCGACCTCTTACTCAGCCTGCTGCAGAATGCTAAAAGAGCTCTGACTTGCAAGGAAATAGGAAATCTGAAAGAAAGTCTGATGGACAGTTCCTACTGCATCAGGGACATACAGAACAGGATCCAAAGCAGGGAAGAGATATTGTTGAGCAAGAAGGCAAAGACCAGAGGCTATTTTAAAGAGTACGTGAGTAGGAACACTTGAGTTGCTGTAGTTAAATGGTAACTGCATGGGAACATCGTGACTTGAAACCTTGATTATCCCAGGGAGAGATCCTTGCTCATATTTTCACAGACAAATCTGTCCATAGTTCCTTACTCTTTGGACGGCATAATGTGCAATATTATACATACACTGAGGCGAAAGAGGAAACCTGTTGTCTATTACCGCATCCTGAGAAATCAGCTATAGAGTAAGAATGTCAAGAACCAAGTGGTAATAAGGCAGGCTGCAAACTCTCTTTTAAGTCAACAGGACCAGTTACCAGACAGTAGCTTACTAATATAATACTGCTATTTGGCTTGAAGAACTGCAGAAGATATTTTGCTTAAATAAAATTTTTAAATTATGCTTTTTGGTATGGATGAATATTAAAATTCCACTTAAGTGACTGGAATAGTTCTATACATGATCAGATTAATTTTATGGATATATTGCACACTTCGGGTTATTTCATTTTTCACAGTCCTCTTAGGAGTTTTAATAGAGGTAAACTGATTAATAACCTAACATTACAAAATTCAAAATCACTTCTAGAATGATAGCCAGCTATGTTTCAAAGCAATAAAGTTGTTCAGTCCTGTTTCTGTGCTACTCCACTATTTTGCTCAATGGCCTGTTCTAGAAGAAGCAGCCAAGACTAAGTAGGTGAGGTAACCAGGACAAGGAGACTGGGACTGAGACCTGGGCAGTAACCAGTAAAAGGGCAAGGGATCAGTACAATTGGTAGGGTATGGCTCTGTTTATCTTTTTGCATGTTAGTTCTATATGATTCAAAGCTGTTTTGAAGGGTCACTGACAACAAACTTCATGTTTATTTTGTGTTATTAGTATTATTATGATGTCATTTTTCAGATAACAGAAGTGAAGCACAGAGATGTAGTAATTTAAAACTGACATACTGATACATATTTAGGCATCCTTTAAATAGCCAAATTTGGAAGCAACAAATACTTCTCAAAGTGAGCCTTTTATTTAGCTATCTACACCTAAGAATTTGGACTTAAAGTGACTTAACTAAGGTCACCTAGAAACTTCACAGTAGGGTGAACACTGAACTGATGTTTTCAAGTGCTGATCTTTAAGACAATCTGGTCTGCTGGAGCCCACAAGGTATATATCTGGGTTTCACAAATTAAGTCCATTGCATAGTCAGCTTTCCACCCACACACACAGAAAAATATGCATATGCATTGTAGACACTTTTCTTTTTGTTCTTCTTTACATTTACAAACAGAAGTGGTGAACATAATAGGTTGGTGTTCCCTTTATTTATAGCCCTCAAGAACAGTCAAAGTCTAAAACTACCATGTTCATGCCCTATCAATCTTGTTGAAAGGTACAGAGTGTATGGTAGATTTAAGAAAGAAACGATGCAGCATATTGACTGATTTGAAACTAGGTGTCTCAAGAGACTTACACCAGTCCTTTAGAAAGCAAAGATGGATGACTAACAGAAATGAGAAGACAAGCTGAACAACCTCTTGCCAGTTCACTGATTAGAAAGAGATAATTAAAGTGGGTTTTGCCATAGATTTGGCCTTGTAGGAATCAACAGACCAAGTGCAAAAATTGATCTCAAATCAATGGAGGAAAAAGACGTTGTGAAGGATGGGGAAACAATTTGAAATGAACCTTCTGTGATAGACTGGTAAAAATGAGGTAGTATCAATAGTTTAGAGGACAGTCAGAATAGGTAAGAGCTGCAGCTCATGCTCAACAAATCCAGTGATGCAAATAAGTTATTTCAGCTGGCTTATGCAAACCATCTCATTTACAGCACAACTTTTCATCAGTCTGTTCTTTTCTGTTAAATTCAGTGTAATTTTATGCATTGGGTTGTACCTTTCTTCCTTTTTTGTATTCAAAATTGTCCTATCTAATATCACATCTTCTGACACAACAATAGAAGTAATCTGTTTTGTCACAATCAATATTCTTTCCTCTTGCATAATTTTGAACACATTCAAACCTTAACACAGGTTAAGGTTATGCCCAGAATATAACACGAACCTTAATGCTGTCTTTCATCAAGCAGATTGCTTCCTTTGGTTTATCCACAAAAATCTTCCCTGTTTAATTGTTATACCATATTCAAAGAAATAGCCATGTCTTCTATGTGTTGGGCTAAGCTTGGCTAAAAGCCAGGCACCCACCCAACTTCTCACTCACTCCCCTTCCCTAAAGGATGGGGGGAAAAATGGGAGAAAAAAGATCAGAAGTCAAGATAAAACCAGGGAGATTGCTTACCAACTATCAACACAAGTAAAACAGACTCAACTTGGAGGAAAATAATGTAATTTATTGCCAATTAAAATAGATTTGTATAGTGAGAAACAAAGATAATACTAAAATTATACCACCAGCCCTTTTTCCAAGGCTCAACTTCACTCCTTCACTCCAGACTCCCCATTCCCCACTACACTATTAACCTGCCTCATCATGGTCTTTTCCACAGGCCACAGGGAACTCTGGTCTGGTGCCTGGAGCATCTCTTCCCTTCCTTCAGTGAATCTGAAGTCTGCACAGATGTTTCACTCTCATATTTTTGCACCCTTCATACCACCATGCAGCATTGTGCCCTTTCTTAAATAAACATCTTAGTTGAACAGCATGAGCCAACATTTCCTGCACCTCAGTTTAAAATCCTGAATGCATACAGCTGTGTTTAGCTAATAGTTAAATCACTTTCACTGGCTTAGTAACCCACCTGCTGAGATACTATGCCCTCTTCTTTCTGCTTATTCTTTAAAATAAGGTTTATGTATTTTCCTACTCTGCCCTCCTAAGCTCTCAATTCTCATTACTTAGAAAAATTAGCAAAGGTATAACTAAAAATTAGAACAATATTTAGGTAAGGAGATGCTATTTACCCAAAATAACACAATATTTATTTAACAACATAGGAAGCAACTGAATAATATTAATAATTTTCTTTGGTTACAAAACACTATCAAACAATATTATCATCTATAAAGATGTAATTTTAATATCCTTTCTGTAAGAGACTACATGCATCTGAAAGTTGCATTTCTCAGACACACCAAACTTTGTATTTTTATGTTGTAGACATTGAAAGCTACAGAGATAATTTAGAATGGGGAAAAACAAAACAAAAAAAAAAAAAAACAAAAAAGGGAGGATATGATCTCCTGCTATAGTAGGTTCATAAAATTAGCCAGATCTCTTTGAAGGTTCGGTTTTTTTTTTCAGTATAGAGTCCCTGGTCAACTAAGTCAGATGCAGTTTTTTAGGCTTTAGATGTCCATGTTTTCCTGTTGAGCTTAGCAATATGAACCCTACTCTGTGACTCTTCCTCCAACAACAGTACATCAGTTTGAGACTTTACTAACCATTTGCTAAAATTATAACTCAAGTGAAAGATAATAGAATTTCCTCTGCAAGGAAATGAATGACTGATTTGTGATTAAATAGCCACAGAAAAAGCTAAAGGTGAAATGGAGGTGAAGATCAGATGTTTGACATTCAGATAAAATCAGAGCATCAGTAATGTATAGTCTAGCTTCCTAATGGAAGCTAATTTGAGTTAGTAGATCTTTGCCCTTAGATTTAGAGTTACTACAGCTGAAATAAATGGACCATGCTCACTCCCTTAAATTCGGCTGGTTCCTTGCAGCACATATGATAGATGAATTCCTAACAATGAACTTGAGTACTACCAGTTTCAAGAAATTCCTATCACTGTTCATAGGTAAATAAGTAAAACAGACCTTCAAGAATCTCAAATAATTTAAGTGACTTGGGAATATATGTCATGAACCATCCATCAAACTTAGTATAGAATAATACTCAATGTCACAAACAGTTTCTGAATGTGATGCAAGGCTATTCTATTGCCTTTCAGCAAAGGGAAATCACGTTTTATGTCATGGAAAAGTCTGTTCTGCTCTTCATACAGTGATGTTCAGAGTAGCAACATGCAAATACTCTTAGAATGGAATTGGCTGCTATAAATTTAACTAAAACTATTCTCTCATTAGTTTTAGCACTAGAAAAGTAGAATAGGAGACAGTAAATATTAAATCATCAGTATGATCAAGGTACTGGTTTTTCCCCCAAAGAACTTTCAAGTAGAGTTAAAACAGTTCAATCTATAAGCAATTTTTTTGTTTTATTTTTAACATTGATTGGCAGTAAAAGTATAAATTTTTGTAGAACTGTAACATTATGAATATCATAGACAAAAAGCCATACATCAAGCATCAGATGTTTGAAATTTTGTGTAAAATTAAATTGTGCATGAATTCAAGTTTAAAACAGACATTTATAAAAAGAATAGAAAAGGTTTCATTTTTGGTTTTTTTCTAATCCTCACATTCAAATTTTCAATATATTTAGTAACTTTCCCTGTAAATGCAAATAGCAAAAAAGAGAGAAAGCTCTGCAAGGGATGACTACCTACAGACATCATACAAAGCACCTTGTTTCTTCATCGTCATATTTCAGTGCCTGAATTCTGTCATCAAATTGTCACTATAATGGGTTTAGAACTGATGTCCAAAGGCAGCCATGCACTCAGGCGCTTCCCATTAAAGTCACTAACATGCCATTCATCCTCTGACTCATGAGCAAGCACACATGTTCATATAATAGGAGTCTACCCATTTATCTGGCTCTCTTTATTTCCACAGCCACATTGGAGCGTGTATCGATGTTTCAACTTTATGAACTCAGACAAGATGAGGAACACACATACACAAGAGTGGAACTTAATTCAAAATACTGGGCAATACCTACTTCACAGCAGCTTTCATAGGTATCTTTTTATTTTGCCTTTGGGAACAGTTTGCCCAGAGAAGCTGTGGCTGCCCCACCCTTGGAGTGTTCTAGGTCAGGTTGGATGAGGCTTTGGTCAACCTGGTTTTCTGGGTTTTCTGGAGTGTGTCCCTGCCCATGGCAGGGGAGTTGGAACAAGGTGATCTTTAAGGTCTTTTCCAACCATAAACAGTTAATGATTCTATGACTCATGTTGGCATAAAGATAGAGATGCTGTGAGGAGAATTACTACAAGATGATTGCAGGGAAGAAACACTTCACCTAACAACATGAAAGATGTTAGATGGCAAAAATTAACTTGCATGTTTAGGGTACAATGTAAAAAATATTTCAAATTACATGGAGAGGATATTGGGTTATATATTCAGTTTCAGAAGAATATCATATTACAAGCAGAGAAACTAAATGTTATGGTATTGATAGGTCATTTCCATTTCCAGGTATCTCATTGGCCATTAAGTCTTGCTGTCAGTGTCTTCCTTTTTTTAACCAGATTCCTGTCTCTTTTCTATGACTATTTCTCAATAACTTGAGCTACTTATTTCCTCTCACCATTCAATGTGATCATAAGGCTGCTGCTGTGTAGCTATATTCTCCCCTTCCAAACCTGGCTTATAGAAAAAAATCTGTGCTTGCAATAAATGAAGAGCAAATATTGCTGTCTTTGAAATGAGTGTCACTGGCACAAAGATAAGAACACACAAACTTTGCATATCCGATTAACAGCTTGCAAAGAATACCAGAGAATTCCAATGTGTACACATTCCATTCTGCAATCCACAGAGAAATCCTCTGTTGAAAGGAGGAGAAAAACAAAATAGTTGCTCTGATGAAAATCAAACGTATGGAGTACCAATAAATAAATAATAAATTTTAAAAATGGGAAGTGACCAGTGTGATTTCTTTGCTGCCTGATGGATCTTTGTAAGTTGTGTTCAACACAGAATTTAAAAACAGCTTATAAGATATTGAAAGGAGCAAACAACCTAGTATAAGGTGCCACACTTTACTGAAATCATGTCTGAGCTTGGTTCTTTTCTAATGAAACTATCTACAGCTACAAGCCTTTGTCTGAGAAGCAAAACAGCACAGTTAATAAAGTCAGAAGAAGAATTCATTAGAGTACCTGTGACAGTAGTGTCAGCATCAATATATAATTCAAAAGGTCATCTTGGGAATTGTACAACAGCATAAAGACAAATATTTGTCCATATCAGAAGAACAAGACTTTATTCAGAAGAACTACTCATTTATGCTTAATTCCTTCTATATTCCTTAAAAAAAACCCACCAAAAAAACGACCAAAAAACAAACTTAAGCACCTATTTATGATATTTAGGTTAGATAGTTAGGGTAGATATTTAGGAGAGCTGCATCCTTTAAATTCATAAAATTATGGAAAAAATGAAAATACAAAAAAGCTTGATGAATATGGATTTCTCGTATCAAGACCAAAGTTTTCAGCTAAACTCAAGCTTTTCTTTTAGAAAGATACCCGATATCAATCATAATATTACAAGTGACAGAGTACTCCCTTACCCCTAGGTGTTTCAATGATTAATCATCCTTACTCATTTCAAGTCAGGATTTGTCTGTACCTAGCTTTCAGCTGTGGGATTTTGTTAGACTTCTGGTTTACAGAGTAAGGAGACTACCACTGACAGAAACCTTTTTCCCCTCCATATTTATTTATTTATTTATTTATTTATTTATTTATTTATTTATTTATTTATTTATTTATTGGCTCTCAAGACACATTTTAACTTTTCCTTCAACAACTTAAAGAGGCAAATAAAAGAGGTCTAATTTAATGTAAATCAAGCACTTAAAATGTTTTTTTTACAATGATGTTTTCCTAGAGTGATTATTGAATTTTGTAGAAGTATAAACAGTCAACTGTTATCAACACAATTTTCTACACCAATCACTGTAGTATAAACATTGGAAGAGAAGCTCAGCACCTGTCAGATCAGAATCATCCATTTCCCTGGGCACTAGGCTGTTAACTATTGTAATAGACAATCTTTTTTTTTTTTTACCCCTCCAGGTAATTTGAAAGGGAATCCTTAATGTTTCAGGGATTCATTCAATGTTTATTTTGGAAGATCAAAAGTTTTCAGGCCAATTTATATGTAATGATTACAGGCTATACCCTAATTAACAAACCTAACAATATTGCAGAATCATAGAATGGTTTCAGTTGGAAAAGACCTTCAAGATCATCGAGTCCAACTGTCTATCCATCCCTACTAGGTCCAACACCAGACCATGTCACCAAGTACAAGATGTACACTTCTTGTAAACACCTTCAGGGATGGTGACTCAACCACTTCCCTGGGCAGCCTGTTCCAATATCTGACAACCCTTTAAGTAAAGAAATTTTTCCTAATATCCAAACTTCCCCTGATGCAGTTTGAGACTATTTCTCCTTGTTCTGTCACTAGCTAGCAGGGAGATGACACCAACTCTCACCTCACTGGGGTTGGTTATTCGGAATTGTACATACACCTGGAAGGAACACAGCTTCCTCCCCAGAAGAACTTAAAAAGTACAACATACAGGATACACTACAGCCTTAACATTTTATCTACATGTATTGAAGACTGACCAGGCCCCTCAAGGAGGCAAGCAGACACTATAACGTTTTAGCAGCATTAGAGCAGAAGGCATCCATCATTAGTATGTTACAAACAATAGCATCAGGAAAGAAAGACACCAAGCTATGGCCTGAGATGAGGAAAAGGTATTTTGCTATTTTTCATACACAGAATTTCATGGAATTTGGCTGGGATGGAGTTAATTTTCTTTATAGAAGCTAGCTTTGTTTTCAATTTATGCTGAAAACAGTGTTGATGAAACAAGGATGTCATGATTTCCGCTATTGATAAGCAGTGCTGACACAGAGCCAAAGCCTTTTCTGCTTCTCACACGAACCTACCAGCGAGCAGGCTGGGGCTACACAAGGAATCACAGAATCACAGAATCACAGAATCTTAGGGGTTGGAAGGGACCTCAAGAGATCATCGGGTCCAACCCCCCTGCCAAAGCAGGCTCCCTATCTCATATTACATAGATAGGCATCCAGACGAGACTTGAATATCTCCAGAGAAGGAGACTCCACCACCTCCCTGGGCAGCCTATTCCACTGCTCCGTCACCCTCACTGTGAAAAAGTTCTTCCGCATGTTGGTGCGGAACTTCCTGTGCTCCAGCTTACAGCCATTGCCCCTAGTCCTGTCCCCACTGACCACTGAAAAGGGGCTGGCCAATTCCCCCTGCCACCCATGTCTAAGGTATTTGTAAACACTAATTAGGTCCCCCCTAAGTCTTCTTTTTTCCAAGCTGAACAGACCCAGCTCACTCAGCCTTTCCTCATAGGGGAGATGTTCCAGACCCCTAATCATCTTTGTTGCCCTTCTCTGGACTCTCTCCAGAAGGTCCCTGTCTTTTCTATACCAGGGAGCCCAGAACTGGACACAGTATTCCAGGTGGGGCCTGACCAACGCAGAGTAGAGGGGGAGGATCGCCTCCTTCGACCTGCTGGCCACACTCTTCCTGATGCATCCCAGGATCCCATTGGCTCTCTTGGCCACCAGGGCACACTGCTGGCTCATAGCCAACCTTTCATCAACCAGGACCCCCAGGTCCTTCTCCATAGAGCTCTTCTCCAACAGGTCATCCCCCAACCTGTACTGATACAGTCGGTTATTCCTCCCCAGGTGCAAGACTTTACACTTGCTTTTGTTGAATTTCATTAGATTTCTCCCTGCCCAGCTCTCCAGCCTGTCCAGATCTCGCTGAATGGCAGTGCAGTGTTCCTGCGTGTCAGCCACTCCTCCCAGCTTTGTACCATCGGCATACTTGCCGAGGGTGGATGCTATTCCCTCATCAAGGTCGTCAATGAAGATATTAAACAGGACTGGACCCAACACTGAGCCCTGGGGAACACCGCTAGTCACAGGCCTTCCATTCAGATTCTACTCCACTGGAGCTGGGAGATGCATAAGGAGCTGGGACAGCTGACCCCAACTGACCAAAAATGTATTCCATACTATATGACATCATGGTCAGCATATAAGGGGCTGGGGGAAGAGGAAGGAAGGGGGAAATGTTCAGAGTGATGGCAATTCTCTTCCCAAGTCATGGTTACACATGATGGAGCCCTGCTTTCCTGGAGATGGCTGAACAGCTGCCTGCCATGGGGAAGTGGGGAATTAATTCCTTGGTTTGTTTTGCTTATGTGCATGCCTTTTGCTTTACCTATTAAATTTTCTTTATCTTCAACCCATGAGTTTCTAATTTTTGCCATTCTGATTGTTTTCCCCATGCCGCTGGGGGACAGTGAGTAAGCAGTTGTGTTGCACTTAGCTGCCTACTACATTTGAGCCATGTTAAGTCTTATTGAGGCCTTTTAGGAATACCTAAGCAAAAGTATTCACATTGCTATTTACTTTCATTAATAGAATATTATGTTGGAGCCAGGATACAATATTGTGTTTCTCTTCTCTCCTATCTAACAAAGAAAGGGCACTTTGATGTTTTATGTGGCATTACAGGGAACAGAAAAGCATGTATATAGATATTACCATTAGACTGAAATCCAAATGTATTCTTAATTGGATTTATTAGTAAAGTATTATAATACAGAATCACAGAATGACTAGGTTGAACAAGACCTTTGAGGTCATTTAATTCAACCATATCCCTGATCACCTCATCTACACATCTTTTAACTACATCCAGGGTTGGTGACTCAACCACCTCCCTGGGCAGGCTTTTCCAATGCCTGATAACGCTTCCAATAAAGAACTTTTTCCTAATGTCTAATCTGAACCTTCCCTGCCACAGCTTGAGTCCATTTCCCCTCATCCTAAAACCTGTCGTTTGGGTGAAGAGACCAATATCCATGTCTCTACAACCTCCTTTCAGGTAGTTGTAGGTGGTGATAAGGTCCCCCCTCAGCCTCCTCTTTTCCAAGCTGAACAACCCCAGTTCCCTTAGCCACTCCTCGTAAGGTTTGCTCTCAACCCCTTCACCAGCTGCTTGCCTTTCTTTGGACATACTTCAGGACGTAGATGTCTTTCTTGTAGCGAGAGGCCCAAAACTAAACAAAGTATTTGAGGTGCGGCTTCACCAATCAGTTCCCCGTCCTTGCTGGCCACGTTGCTTCTGATACAATACAAGATGCATTTAGCCTACTTGGCCACTTGGGCACACTGCTGGCTCATGCTCAGTCTGTAGTCAGCCGACGTCCCTAGGTCCTTCTGTCAGGCAGCTCTCCAGCCACTCTTCCCCAAACCTGTAGCGCTGCACGGGATTGCTATGTCCCAAGAGCAGTACTCTGCACTTGGTCTTGTTGAACCACAGTATGCTGTTGAACCTCATATACATATGCACATATGTGTAAAAAATTTTTATTTAAAATATAATTTAAAATTCTGTTTCACTGTATAAATTTCAAAGGAAAAACTGAGGATAAAGTAACTACTACAGACAGAGTCAAATGAAGCTTACTGAGTCACAACTTCTAAATACTAAAGTTTATTAAAACTATCAGGACACTTCATGTTGAATATTCCTTATTTGTGGATGGGAATGTTATGAGACTTTTTCACTTTATACAACAGGGATATGAATAGACATTTCAAATTCCAGTAACTAAATAACATCTGTATACAGTGTTTGAGGTTTAACTTGATAGAAAAAATTCATGCATATTCTGGAGGGTAAAAAATCCAGCCCTAAGATTTATTAAATGATTTGCAGCAGTGTAGAGCTTTCCAAAGAGCAAAGGCAGTAGTATGCTGATTTAAAGAAATGATATATCTAATCCTGTATTCTAGCTCTAGCACATAACAGTATTTGTAATTTCACAGGAAAATCCATAACAAAATTTTCTTTATTAAGCAGTTACTGAATTATCAAGAAGACTCTTCATTACAGAACCTTCTTTCTCTATACCAGGTGTACATAAGAAGCGGTACACACATTAAGGGTAATTAATACCTAACAAACACATTCATTGTGGCACAGAGCAGAGTTGCTGCTGCTACTGCAGCTACCCAGTTAAGCTTAGTGATGAATGTTCTACTCAGTTTGTTAGCAGACATTTTACTTTTCTTATGATTGCCAATAAATTCTTAAATCTTACCTTCATTTCCCTGTCACCAGCATGTTATGAGGGAAAAGTTAAATATTCAAAATGAAAAAAAGTCTTTTGAACTTGTTGTCTTTGTGTTGTATTTCAAAGTGTTCTTAAACAGACTGATCATAGCTACTTGCATCAGCTTTCAAAAATGGCCATCCAAAATACAATAAACTTGCACAGCCAGCAACACAGAGGCAAGAACTTTATACAACTGGCACAACTTCTTTATCTGAGTGTTGGTTTGAACCAAAGATAGGAGAAATTTCATGCAATCTAATAATCTATTTCATCCTATGAAATATGAAGGAAGGGAACCAGTTAATGGGAACATTGATATCAGCAAGGACAAAGGCATGCTTCCCTTCTCCGCTCTTTCCTGTCCTACCATCCTTTGTCTGCCTTGTCACCTCCTGGAGGCATCCTAAATGCTGGATGCACAAAAGAACTTCCCATCCTTTGTCCTACAATTCCCTGAAACCCACTATATTCTTCCTTTCACGCTGTTCCAGCCCTTAATAACACAAGCAATTTTACTGTTTGCTCTGCATGCCCAAGCACTGTTATGAGACCCAATGGCTAAGAAGATTGCTTTGTCACTGTTAACCTGAGCAAAGGCTGTGTTAGCCTATAAGATATCTGATTATACAACAGTCATGCAGAACAGCAATTTGATAGCCCATCTGCGTAGATGGTTAATTGCACCTACACGGAATATGTTAAGAGTGTTGGTACATTACCATTATTATCCCGGTGTACCATCTATTATTAGGAAGCTGAGTGCACAATCAAGAACACAGCATGCAAAACATGTATTTATTCTAACTGTGAGTCACAATGAAGAAAAAAAAAAAAAGCAAATACCAACCACAACAAAAAGCAATTCACAAAATGCATGTAAACCCTGGAGCTTATCTTTCCAAAAGGAAGTTATTTCTTATTTCTATTTTAATAGGAAGATATGCCACTATACTATATGCTAATAATGATTTTATATATCGGATTTGGTTAGAAAAAGAGCATTTGTATGGTTTTCATTCTAACTAAGGTACTTTTTAAAATGAAATTTTTAATAGCTCTGCCCCAGTGGGACAATGTAGCCTACTGAAAATAGCTTCAGTGATAATGCACGGGATCTAAGGATTTTTTTGAAAGCCAGTAGGAGGCAATCCAGTCTGCTTGACTTCAATGCTTCTTTCATTTGGCATCTACTTCTAGACCAAATTCAATATCTACCGTTTTCCTCAGTGAAAAGCCTAAGTCCTGGTTGCAGACAATGGCAGTAGCATTCCTGCAAGAAAAGCAGCCTAATGGTTGCGACCATGCTGTGGAATCAACCATGTACCCAAGTAACTCAATCAGTAGATAAACAACAGGCCATCAAGCAGGACTTCTTTTGCCATCAAAGGCCTAATGAAGACCTGAATACAAGACCTGTAGCACTGCAGGCCTAATGAAGACCTGAATACAAGACCTGTAGCACTGCAGACATGGAAATATACAGTTACAGGTTCATCAGAACATATGACATTAATTGAAAATACAGGTAATGTTGGAATTTGAAGGTACTTACCATATATGTAAACAGCGCTTAAAAGCAAGCAATAAATATTTGCCAGAAGAAAATAATGAAGAGAAAAATGCTAAGCACATAGATTAGACATGTCTTGGATTTGGAGCATTTTAGTCTAAGCTAGTAAGCAGATAACCCCACACTATGGCAGCACTAGTACAACAGTTTTACGTTAACTACTTGCCATTTACATCCAATAAAGGGACACCCATTACAAAGCTAATCTAGAATTCTATGGTTAAAATTAAATGACCGCATGGTAACTCTGCAGCAATCAATATAATATTGAATAGAAGTTAAACTATTCCAGGGCCAACCCTGGAATAAATAGGTCGAAGTGCCAATATCCAAACACTTCTGAATTTCAGTCCAGCAACAGAGTTCAAGGCTTCTGCTTTTTAGAGGAGAAACTGGAGAAATATATCCATACTACTGTCTAAAAATTAAGGTATGAGATCAACAGAGATCACACAGATGATAGTAATTACTGTGGTAAATCTGGTAGCGAGAAGTTCAATGTGTTGCACACCAGCTCTTTTTTTAAACCCAGCTCTTAGCATATAGCCTGACAAATCCACAAAATGTTATATGAAAGGGCAAAACAGGCAGCTTATTTTTTACCCAAGAGATCCAGCCCAAATCAGTTTTTTAATCTAGCTACTATCTAACACAAAGAAACTCCCCATTTCCCTGGACTAAATCTCTCTATACCAAAGTCTGTGGAATGCCACGCAGACAAAGGAATCACAGAATCACAGAATCACAGAATCTTAGGGGTTGGAAGGGACCTCAAGAGATCTTCGGGTCCAACCCCCCTGCCAAAGCAGGCTCCCTATCTCATATTACATAGATAGGCGTCCAGACGAGACTTGAATATCTCCAGAGAAGGAGACTCCAAGGAAGATTTTAACCTATTGAATGCTCTGCACAATTGTGTCCAAGCACATTTACCTGCGGTTATTGTTTGATGATAAATTGAGAAGCTTTCTCTAAAATTGAACTCTGAGAAAAATAAACTGTATATTGATGTCCCCAGCATTGTTTTCATTATCAACTCTGCCATGAGAGCTCTTTATGCAAAACAATTTTTGAATTATGCAACAGAACACAGTAAAAGTCTACCTTGATGCTGGATACATTATTTCTAACTAAGTAAACCCTCACATTATGATTCACATATATTTTTAGAGCTTTAAGACTTAATAATGCCATCTCATATTTGAGTACACTGCTTATCTTGGATGTTGAGTTATGAAATGCTGATGTGTAATGCATAATCAAGGTCTTCCAAATGAATAATGTGATAAAGGTACATGAATATAATTAACCTGCTTGAAAAAAAGCAGAGAAAATAGTATTAGGCATATATTAAAAATAACTTCAGTCATTTAGTCACAGTTTTTAGATGGAAGATTAATATTTTTGAACATTTTAATCTTGATGTTGACAGTAGATAGGTGATTCATTTTACCTCATACATGTTTCTGTTATAACATCAATAAAATGTACACACTCTTGAATTGCTATATAAATCCAATCTCAGTCTTACACATAGTAAGACTTGTTTTGGATTTTTACAACTACCTTCAGATAAGAAAACTATTGTCACAGCAGATACAATGTACATTTTACAGTCTGTTTGTGGTATTTCATAGTCAACAATATCTGAGTAGATTGTATTATTTTGCCTATTGAAATTATCATCAGCATTGATTGCCCTTTCTTTTCACCAGTGTAGGACCATCATTCTTTTGAAGTACAGTATAATAATAATATTCTATAGGTTGAATTATGCACACTCAATGCACTTTAGATTAAGTTTCTTGTACACTGAGCCTGAGCAAGACAGAAATTAAAATAACCATGGAAAAATACCTGTGCTACTCTTAAACAAAAGTAAGAGGCACATATATTTTGTTCTCAAAACTACACTTGGATATCACAGAATCACAAGGTTGGAAAAGACCTTTATGATCATCGAGTCCAACAGTCCCTGTCCTATGCTAAACCATATCCCCAAGTACTTCATCTACCCTTTTTTAAAGCACATCCAAGGGATGGTGACTCATCCCCCTCCCTGGGCAGCCTGTTCCAGGTCCTGACAACTCCTTCAGTAAAAACATTTTTTCCTAACTTCTGAACCTGTCCTGGTACAGCTTGAGTCCATTTCCCCTTGTCCTATTTCCTGTCATTTGGCTGAAGAGACCTTTGCCCACCTCTCTACAACCTCTTTTCAGGTAATCGTAGGTGGTGATAAGGCCTCCCCTCAGCCTTCTCTTCTCAAGACTAAACATCCCCAGCTCCCTCAGCCACTCCTCATAGGATTTTCCCTCCAGCCCCTTCACCAGCCTGGTTGCCCTTCTCTGGATTCGCTCGATGACCTCAATGTCTTTCTTGTAGTGAGAGGCCCAGAACTGGACAAAGCACTCAAGGTGTGGCCTCACTAATGCCAAATACAGTGGTACAATCACCTCCCTAGACCTACTGGCCGCACTATTTCTATATGTTGTAATTGCTAACAATCTTTATTTAAAAATTAGGATACACAACAATGAATGTTGCTGTTAGCAGTACTAACTTGGCACAGACTTCCATATAGCACCTTTTTTTCTCCCAAGCTTTATTAGCGACTACTTAAATGAATTGTTCTTGAATAATCTGTGTATACATATATACTGCCTTGCCATATTACTCTAGGTGACTCAAGCCTTGCTCTGAAACAAAAATTATTTGTTGCAAATGCTTCTACAGTTCTTACTGATACTAAATAGATTTCTTTATTTGTAAAGCTACAGTTTCATAATGTCATTTGAAGAGGGTAAAGGGAATTATCTTAGTTTATAAATGAAGAACCTTGGCACAAGCAAATACAGAGGGTCCTATTTGGGAACTTTATAATGTGTAATCTATTAGCAAAGAAACCCCACATTGCCTGAGTGTAAGATGCTCAAGGAACAGTCAGTTGTTTTCAGGTATGACTGGTTTTTCAAATACTCCCCAGGTACTCTAGCTAGGCAGCCAGGAAATAAATAATTCAAGTAGAGAATGAAGTGGATGAAGAAACTTCTAATATCATACATATCAGACTGTGGAAATAGCAGGAATCAGATGTAAATCCTTAGGAGAGCATTCCAGAATCTTACCAGTGTATCCTCATAAACAGACCAGGGTCAGGGACCCTTCCAGTGGCACAGCCTAGCTACATCACAGCAGACTCCAAGTCACCTTTGAATCCTTTCTGGAGTCCCTTTGAGCAGGATGTATTATTTTTATTGTTGGAAGTTGATGGGAGGTTGTCAATTCATAATGATTGATATTACGTGAAGGTTCCGTGGCAACTGATCAAATTAATGTTTCTGTAAGGTGAGTATGAGCACCAAGAAAGTATAGGAGCACACAGCCTCATGGAATAATACTGGAAGAGCACATACAGCAGAAGGAACTAAATCTGGATCAGTCGCAGCCATACTGCCTACCAAGAGTGGTTGATAACATACTGTAATTCAACAACTAGGCACTCTATGGGACATCTTAACTACACTGCTTGGGTTAAGAGTGCAATCCCCATGACCAGGTGGCATCAGAGAGGGCATTCGTCAAAATTAATAGTTCCTCACTGGCATAGAAAAAAGGTTTTTAAGAACTTTGCTCTTATTTATATGCCTAAAGAACATATTTTTTTTTAATATCCAGCAGCTGCTACTGTTTTCAAAGGAGTGTTAAGTAGTCATTTATTTACTTCTAGCCACAGTTTATTTACTTCTGCTCCCAACTGTATTTGTTCTGAGCATTTCTGAATTTCTGAGACATCCACAAGTCTGTTACTCTATTTGCCAGCCCTTTTGAAAAGATAGGTGTAAATTATGAGATTAAATCACATGTTTCTGAATTTTAAATCCCACTACTTAATGTAGTTTAAAATATGACCTCAGGAACACTGTTAATTAAACAATTCCCACTGAAGTGTCATTCTTTAGTATTCTTCTCTGACGTTTGGCTGAATGTTTATTACTGCTATATAAATGCAAATGGCTATTATTTTGAAACTTTAAAGTATAATAGAAAAGACTTAGTTTTTCCTCTTCATTTTTTTTCACTGTTAAAAAAGTATTTTTTGTCTTTGTACTATCCCAAATATAAAGAAAAAATATCCTTTTAGATTAAAACTTACTCTCACATTATGCCTAATAGAACTATATATCTACTTGCTTTTAGTACCATGAATACATTTTTATGTGTTGTGTTGTTACGCATGAAAAATGCTATAACTTCAGTCCAGAAAATAGTATACTTATCTCACTGTGCTTTATGTTATATAATTGATCCAAACACAAAAGCACTGGGGTGGTTTTTTCCACAGAAATAGACAAATGATTTAACTTTTTAATTAAACTTTAAAGCTTTTAATTAAATGCCTAAATTGCAAAGAACTATTTCAGTTTAAACTGTCTTTAGATTGCTGGATATGTATTTTCCTATTGCATCTCCTCTGACCTGGAAAGTAACAAAGAGCAATAAATCACATTCTCACTTCTTAATTGGTACCATTAACACTTCTTTAATTATCCAGGCAGACAAGCACTGATTGTATAAATGCTGCAGGTAAAAAAGAAAGTGATGCTTTTAAACTCAATTTTGTCACTAATGTATTTCAAATGTTTTTTAAAGTATCCTTCAGCTGAATAACTTCATTTTCCTGTTTCCCACACTACTGTCATACTACACTTCCAATGCTTTTCCAAGAGAAGCACATGGCCCAATGGATAAAGCCCAGTGTAGCCTTTTCATCTCACTTTAATCTGAGCTGACTTTGAGGAAGGAGCTTTCATTCTTTACACTCCTGTACCTTCTACATACAGATAATAAACTCTGATACATGAAGCATTTCTGTGTCTGCAGCCAGATCTTCATGTTCATGATCCCAGTTAGGGATTCTTGACATGACTGCTATGGCAGAAATAATAATGATAATTACACTAATTTCTTGGGGAGGCAGGAACATAAGTGTTACCAGTCAAGGTAACATACATGTTCAACCATACTTAACTGTAGAACTCAAATATATTAATAATCAAATATCAAATATATACACACAATTTCTTTTCTGCTTTCAATCTCAACTATGAAGGATACTACCTTTCCATGGAATATCCATTTTCTTTTTATATCTTCTAGTATTTGTCTATGCACTAATGCTGTAGACTATCAGAGCTCTCTTAAAAATGCTTTGTATCACTTAAATGGTAGCCATGGTGTCAGTTGTCTGTCCCCAAGATACAGACTTGGATGATGGTGGGGCATGAGCAGGGCTGCTTCATGAAGGAGAGCAAGGCAAGAGGTGAGGGTCAGAGCTGTGCTCTCACTGACCAGAACACAAGACCTGACCAGGGCCATGGAGTGATAATAAGAGTGCAATGCAGTGCAATTCAGGCATGATCAAGGACAAAATGTGGTCCGGAGTTCATCTAGAAACACCAGTCAGATAAAGCAGTAGACAGGACCAGAGAAAGACCTAGAAATAAGGTTATGATACAAATCCAAAGTCCGTAACAAACAAGGCTGCATACAGAATATCTGTGTCATAGATTCAAGGTCTGTGTAGGACACTCAGCTTCTAAAATCATCAGTCCAAAGTCTCTCCCAAAGACCAGCCACCATCTCTGAGGAAATACAGAATGCCACCACTGCATCCTCATTTTGCAATTTATAAAATGAAATCCCATTATTTCCAAAGGGTTTCTGTTATAAATGCCTATATATATACTAACTCTTTTCTGATTTGGCTACCACAGATAGATAGTTTAGTTTAACTGCAGTCAGCAGCTCAGTCCCACACAGCTGCTCACTCACTCACCCCCCGAGGAATGGGGGAGAGAGAATCAGAATGACAAAAACTAGAAATTCGAAGGTTGAGATAAAGGCAGTTTAATAGGTAAAGCAAAAGGCATGCACGCAAGCAATCAAGGAAATTATTCAGTGTTTTCCATTAGCAGGCAGTTGTTCAGCCATCTCCAGGAAAGCAGGGCTCCATCATATGTAATCATGACTTGGGAAGAGAAATGCCATCACTCTGAACATTTCCCCCTTCCTTCCTCTTCCCCCAGCCCCCAGTTCATCATGCTGAGCATGATGTTATACAGTATTGAATATAACTTTGGTCAGTGCTGCTCAACTGTCCCAGCTCCTTGTGCACCTCCCAACTACTTGTGCACCCCTAGACCCTTGTGCACTGGTGGGGTGGTGTGAGAAGCAGAAAAGGCTTTGGCTCTGTGTCTGTACTGCTTAGCAATAGTGGAAATCATGACATCCTTGTTTCATCAACACTGTTTTCAGCATAAATTGAAAACAAAGCCCTGTGCTAGCTTCTATAAAGAAAATTAACTCTATCCCAGCCAAAAACATCACAATAGTTTTAAGCAAACACTGTAAAATCTATATATAGCAGAAGTCTTTAAGCCCTGGATGCCTGAATCAATCATCTAGGTTCCCTTTTTCCCTATTTTAGGCAACGATGTCAATTTTTTAATGAAGTTATAAGAAAGACAATCCATCAGAAATATAAAATATAGTAAGAATAGATAAATACTAATACACACAGGTAAAATTGGTTTGTTTTCTTTACAAAAAAAAATACAGCAATAAAGCTAAAGGGAATTTCATTTACTTTTTTATGCACAGCATCTGATACAATGTAGACTTTTCTTGCTCCAATCCTTGACGAAGGTGCCAGAATGTGTTACTTGACAGATTAAGAGTGAATCAAAGGAAATTATTACAATTTCTCATTCTCTTTCTCTGTCATTTATCTACGGATATTTTGAAAAGTTGATTCGTTCTTTCTTTCATTCCCTAACATAGAATGTCAGCTAAGTTTAAAAGATGTCAACTTGCTACAGGCCTTGCTTCCTATCAATGGAGCTAATCCACTAATACTTGCTGTTAAATCAGGGTAGCACCTAATAACCTAAAAAATTATGAATTCTAACATTCAAGCTTATTTTACTGTAGCATAATAATTACCACCTATTTCTTATCACACTCTCAAGTATTTCTATTGTGATAACAGCTCCTTTATGCTATTCAACTCTTCATTTGAAACACCAGATGAGAGTAAAGTTCATTATAAAATAAAATAAAATTACCTAGATAAGGTAAAAATCAATTCAAGATAAAACTTACTTTTTAATTCTAGTGTTTAAGGGTGGTTTTTTGTATTTCATTAACAATTTGGTGCTAAGTTTGCTGTGCTGAATAATGCCATCACATAATGCCAGCACAAATTACCCAGACTCAGGGGGGAAATGAGGGTGACATATTTTCAAGCTATGTAAAATCAAAACAGATAATCAAGGTTTACACTTGCCAATATTGACTTTCTAATGAAGAATACCATTCATTCATGCTTGAATTTACATATTAAAAATTAACATTTTTACTCAAGACTAGAAAATGACTGGCCTCATTTAATAATGAATCTGTAATCAACTTGAGTGATTGATAGGAAATACAATCAAGCTTTCATGCAACTTTAATTTTATCCTTTGGACTTGATGTGCAAAAAGTCTGATAAGGAAAAAAATATATCATTGTTGCAAGCTTGACAAACGGATTAGGCTCAAGAAATTGAAACATTTACTGAACAGTCCATAATCCTTGGACAAAAATATTCAAACAACTTTTTTTTTTTTCTGAATATAGTTCACGAAGTATGCCCAACTAAGAAAAAGTGAGCTGCAGAAAAACAAAATATGAAAAAGGGAATCTAAATATAGGATTTCAAGGAAAATAAAGGTTGATAACAAAAAATTCTAACTGTAGAATATATCCATTTGTATGCGCTTTCACCATGTCTCAGATGGCACCAAACTGAGTGGTGCAGTTGATGATACACTTGATGGAAAGGGACTTTTGCAAGTTTGAGGAGTGGACCCATGTGAATCTCATGAAGTTCAACAAGGCCAAGTCCAAGGTCCTGCACATGGGTCCAGGCGATGCACAGTATCTATACAACCTGGGGGGTGAATTAATTGAGAGTAGCTCTGCTGAGAAGGACTTGGGAATATTGTTGCAAGAAAAATGGGACATGAACCATCAATGTGCATTTACAGCCCAGAAGGCCAACTGTATGCTGGGCTGCATCAAACCCAGCATGACTAGCATGTCAAAGCAAGTGATTCTGCCCCATCTACTTTGCTCTTGTGAGACCACACTTGGAGTACTGTGTCCAACTCTGATGTCCCCAGTACAATGAAGATATAGAGCTGTTGGAGTCCAGAGGAGGGACAAAAAGATGAACAGAAGACCAGAGCACCTATCCTATGGAGACAGGCTGAGTAAGTTGAGTTTGCACAGTCTAGAAAGAGAAGACTCTGGGGAAACCGTATTGCAGTCTTCCAGTACCTGAAGGGGCCTAACAGGAAAGATGAAGCAAGGCTGTTTACCTGGGAGTTTAGTGAAAAAAGGCAACAATTTTAAAATGAAAGATATTAGATTGGACATAAGGAATTTTATTATTTTTCTTTACGGTGACAATGTGGTGACACACTGGTTAAGGTATCCCAAAGACATTGTGGATGACCCATCACTGGAAATATTAACAGTCAGGTTGGACAGGAGTTTAAGCAGCCTGATGAAATGAAAGACCTCCTTGCCCATCAGGAGGTCAGACTAGAGCATGTTGAAGGTCCCTTCCAACCCAAACCATTCTACAATTCTGTGTTTATCCATGGAGATAATAAAATAGAAAATAATACCAAAAGAATATTCAGATTCAAGAGATATTAACCAAGACAGTTGTTAAACACATGCATAAGGAGTATCCACCATTTCAATAAGATTTTTTATGTTACTTGTCTTAGTATGCTTCATATTTGTTCAAGGGGGTGTCTGGACAGTGAGTGTTAATTACTAAAAACATTGTATTTTATTAAACTTCTGAATCATTGTAAAGATTGGGGGTTGGGGGAAACCACCATCAAAATGCAATCTCTAATGTTAATGAAGAAACTACTGATAGAAGAAGGTGAACAGGATGGCCTAAGTAGCAAAGTAGCAATTATTCTACCAGGCCTAGGAACCTGATCAGATTTAGAATCCAGCTGAAGGACAAAGATATCTCTAATGTCAGTCAGCATGATTTTGTGGAAGAAAGAACTTGTCAGGCAAAAGCGATTTCATCCTTAGGTGCAAGTACAAGGTTGGTTCATAAATGTAGTTTTATGGAATATAAACTAGTAGACATTTAGGAAGTATTTGACTTAGCATATGCTATCCTGCTATTAAAATTTAGCAGAATGTTTACAGTATTGATAAACATAATTTTATTCAAATATAGATTTTCAATAAATATGGCTTTTTAATAAATGGTCACATTTCAAAAACTATTTGAAATACTAAATTGAAAGAGAATGGCGAATTTTGTGCTAGAGCACAAGATTAATTGTGTTTATAAAAATTCTACACAACATAGTCAGCAAGCATTCTTAAGCAAATTCCAACTACATAACTAGGAAACAAAGTTCACTGGAATGATAATGGTGAGACCATGCACTTACACTTTTACTTATAATTGATTACTAGTCATAAGAGATCTCAGTTCTCCAGGCCAAACAAATCTCACCAGTGGCATTTATCCATAGTATAAATTCAGTTTTATCTCAGAATGTTGCAACAAGCTTCCCAAACTGGAAAACCAGATTAAGGGACAGAAGAGCTAGCTTGAGCCTTTACAGGCAACACAGACATGATCTTGAGACAGGTATTCACACCTCCTATTTTTTTTCCTGGGACACCTCTACAGGCCTCACATCTCTTCTCCAGAAAAAGACAAGGCAACACATACTGGCAAGCAGCTCTGACACACATTGGCTCTCTTCCTGGGATACACAAATCTAAAGTACATGGCAAAGATATTTAGACAATCCAATTTTTATGCCATCAGAACTCATCCTGAAGGAATGTCTAGATTTAAGCAGGTTTGAAGGAATTTCTAGCTAAAAGCAAGTTCGTAATATTGACATAAACAATTATTGTTATCTAATTAAACAAAGTAATATAATGCTAACTAAAGCTAACTTAGGGTGAGCTATTAATTGTGATTAGTGTTGGAAAGGCAGCACAAAATATACTCAGCAAAAGATAGAGCAATTTTTAGTGCGCAACTTGGCAGGCTGCTAGACAAAAGGGAAGATAGAGTTTAAAAAAAGAAATAGGAAACTGATTCATTCGATAAAGACTATCTTCATGTTGTAGGGAGTTAGACCATAGGATCTGAATTCCCCAATAATGCAATATGCGATCATTTAGGTTCCTGCTGTGAGTGTTTTGAAATGTTACCCTTGGCAATGCTAATAAAAAGGTCACTTTTATTTCTGGTTTGTTATGTCTCTCTGCACTGAAGGTATTTTCTTCGTGAGAGTAACTATCTTGGTAGTAATCATTCCATGGGATCTGATTCCCTTAACCTTTAGGGGAACATGACTGCAGATTGAGAACAATGATTTGGTCTTTATAGTTTTTGTTAACTTAATCAAAATAAGTAAGAGGAATCTGGACTTCTGTATGAATAACATTATGTCCAAGAGAGGTACCATGAAGTCATCCCCTCCACTAGGGCACAAACTATTAAATTATTAGGTCATAGCATAATGGCAATGATAAAAGGAGGAAGATCAGATCTCGAACAGTTCTTTCAATGAATTTACTGATTTATTCCATGTCAAAACATTTGCAGCTATCAGGACTAAAGTAGTCTTTAGCGAATCTTGAAGGTCTTCGGTTTTGTCTTTGAATATTCTATTGCTAAATCTGTTTCTTCAACCATACAGCAAACAGTTAGTAACAAGCCAAATTTTAGGAACTGATTCTTTCTGTAGGCTATGCTCAGTGATATATTGATGTTCATCTGCCTTTGAAAAAGAACCTAGAATTTTGAAAGGAAAGACCTTCTGAAGGCCTATGTTTTGCAGACCAACACACTTGCTCCGTTGTTGGCATTGAATACTAAAGTTCTTTCATGATGAATACTACTAATTATGGTCTTATCTACGAACTATTACTATTTCACCTGCAATGATTATCTTCTTTTAGTTTTAAGAAAACAATTATGCAAACTGAATCTATTTTATTGTTAACATCTGCAAGAAATCTGACTGTTAGAGACTACTGTCCTACATCTTGGCAATTTAGTTGTTAAAATTTGTTTCTTTGAGGGTATCAAAGTCTGCTGAACAGACAAGAATTCAGGTAAGTCACTACTTAAAACTTTCAAAACCTGTAAACTGATGAGGACCTTGGGTCTCTACAAGAGTCTTCAATGAGACCTGTCATTTTAATTTGCCCTGTCATGAAGACCTGTACTGTAACATCAGACTTGTCGTCTTCACATCCAACATGAAACAATTAGAAAGACAAGACACATCACAGAGATTCTTTTTAAAAACTCTTACAGCATTGGTAGATTTGAAGACTTTACCTAGGAGGTTTGCAGCACATGAGGTTACGGCTCCTCACACCACAGCTGTCCTACCTTTTCATAAACAAATGTTCTCATTTGTTTGGAACACACACAGATTATTATTACCCTTTCCATGTTTAAATAAAATATCCACTCCTACTTCTCTAGATAAATACAATCAAGTCTTCAAAGTAGTTGCACACATTAGATGCAGCATATGTTAGATTCTATAAAAATGTTCAGCTAGCTATTTCAGCAAGTAATTAGAGTATTTAATATTATGCACAAGATAATTAGGAAAACCAACTACTAATGGATTAAAATTGTAAACAGCCTAAGTCAACACTACTCAGAATGTATACACTTTCTTCACGGTGCATTTTCTAGCGGTGCTAAAACACACTCAAATTAATCATGCCAGCAGATGCCCCTAGATCAGAAGTGATTAACCCATCTAATTGCTGCAGATTGCAAAGTTTTTCAGTAAAGATATAATTTATTATAAAATAGATGGAAGGCTCTCTTCCCCACAAGGTTCTCTTCTTATTCTTTTTGTTTGTGTGCACATGCAAATATTACATGCTTAGTCTTTTTGAGTCATATTTCCTCTTAAAAATTGTTAAATCAGTAGTTCTTATTTCCATTCTCAATACGATCAGGTCACTAAATTAAAATCAAACAGGGAGATGAGCGAAATGGTATTTTTCAAAAGAACTTAAACCGACAGAAACCATTAAAAGTTTATAGTAAAATAAATAAAATGCTAAAACTAGCTATCCACTTTTTTATGATCTTACCTACTTTGGAGTGCTTTTATAAGTGTTCTCCATATTGATTTATTTGTCCCCAAGAAGAGAGCAATAAAACTACCTGGCTGGTCTGAACATTTTAGCACCACAAAATATAAACCTATGTATCTCATAAGGACTCAGGCTTTTAAAATGTTGACATTTTTATTTCTGTTTCACCATTGGGGTTGTCTTATCTGAGGCATGAACAAGCAAAATGGAAAATCCTTGAGAAACAGTGTTTCTATAAATGCTGGTGGCCAAGAGGAAAAAGCCTTTTTTGAACTTCCATTTTACAGATTTTCAAACTGTCAGGGTATGACTTTGCTCAGATTCAAACATAAAAAAGTAGTCAATCCAATGAAATTAATGATGTACACTTCCATTTTAGGCCTCTTTTGCTGGAGCTCAATTCAGGACCTATCTGAGGTTCCCAATGCAATATGTGGAATTAAGAGAATCATGATTATTATGGAAAGGATTGTTAACTCTGTGCCAGACCAAATGATAGATACATGAGCTTGCAGACACATACATCTCATTGTATAAATCTAAATAACTCATATGGTAAAGACAGCTGTTTCCCAGGTCACTCTGCTTAGCATACAGATCCATCAGGTAAAATCAGACATTAAAGTGGGACAGTATCTCTTCATCATTCTCATTTGAAAAATATGTAAAAAATAAAAGAAAAATTACATTAAAAATTTGCATTAAAAGGACAAAATTTGGGGTGTTTTGATTATTCAAACATTTCATTTGATCTTTCGTCTGCATTTCATTTCATCATAGCCATCTTTTTTTTTTCTCAGAGCTTCTCAATACATTCTCATACAGCAGAACAGATGTCAAGGTAAAGTTAAATAAAGTTAAAAATAATGCATTGCCCACCCAAATAAGAATTCTGCTACAGGTCATATATTAAAAAAAAGTCACAGAAATGTATTAAGATACCTCTTAAAAACAATGCATACCAAGAAATGTACTCTTCTTGGCAAACATTGCTGATTGGAATGCCAGCGTTCCAAAAATCTCTTTATTAAGGTGTAACAAACTGTGAAAGTAGATTTCTGGAACAGTAACCGTAACTGCAACAATACAATGCTGCTGCTAAAAGAATTGGATGAATGTATTTTTAAATCACTACAAAAAGCACATGTCAATCGCCAGGAGCAGACAAAAAGAAATTTAAGAAGAAAAACAGACTCATAAAATACTCAAGGAGGCCAGAGGATTAGCACTCAAAGCAAGTAGCATTAATTATGACTTCTACAGCAGAAAAAATTGCTGATAGACCAAACATCAGTTAATAGCAATTGCTCTGAGACAGTTTTTAAACATACTACTTGAAAACCGTAATTATACAATGTTATAGAGTAAGAGGTGATACAAAGTTGAGATCAAAGGTTAATTCTACAATTGCCTACAGACTTGGACTGACAAAATTTCCAAGAATATCAGTGCCAGCAATGAGGAACTTTTGTCAATATTGACAAATATAAAGAGAAACACATTTTCAAAATCAAAACAGTAGAATGCTAATGAAATTGTGGCTAAGCATCAGGCTTAGAGATGGAAGAGCATTCTTCCCACATGTTCACCCCAAAATAATCACGAGTCTCAAGAAAAGGAGTAATGCTCTAGACACTCAAAAGAAACTTAAATCTGCCCCTCAGAACATCTGGAGGTGATGTTAATTTACGTGGAAAAAGATTAAAAATCTAACTCAAGAAAAATACATTTTACACTATAATAAAAAGCTGAAATAAATCAAAAGAAATTTTCAGACACTAAAGCGTAATTTAGAGAGCTACAGCATTTGGATTCAAAGAAGTCACCATTAACACAATATGGATTATTTTCTCCATGACACTAAGTTACAACAATTGTAATTGTGTTCCCAACAAGATATAAAACTTGCATAAATAAGAGAAGGCAGAAACTTGCAAGGACTTTTTAAAAATTTCTTTTAACTTAATTTTGAGAAATAATAGGGAAATTAAAATGCTACAAAAACAACGTGATATAAAAATTCAATAAACAAATTTGTCACAGCTCAAAAACTTTTTTCACAAAAAATTTGAAAAACTTTCTTCATGTCAGATAAAAAGAATAGAGAGAGTAGCAATTGAAGAACTCTTAACAAGTCTTAGAAAGACCACAATCACAAGAGAAGTTGAAAATCATAAATGAATTGCACAAACATGACACGAGAATACCCAGCATAATAAAAAGTGACAAGATAGTTGCAAACCTAACACAAACAATGCTGATGAAACCCTGGTCACTGCATAGGCGAATAACACAGAATCACAGAAGGGTAGGGGTTGAAAGGGATCATCTAGTCCAACCCTCCTGCTGAAGCAGGATCACCTAGAGCAGGTTGCATAGAAACTCATCCAGGTGGGGTTTGAGTATCTGCAGAGAAGGAGACTCCACAACCTCTCTGGGCAGCCTGGCCCAGGGCTCTGTCACCCTCACAGTGAAGAGGTTTTTTTCCACATATTGAGGTCAAACTTCCTGAAAAGCCCTTCTTGTCCTTGGCATCCTTTCACAGATTTAATTCCAAGTGGGCCTTAGCCTTCCTTGTTGCATCCCTACATCCTCTGACTATATTCTTCTATTCCTCCGAAGTGCCCAGTCCCTTTTTCTACATTCTTTACATTTCCTTCTCCCCTTTGAGTTTTTCCAGGAGCTCCATGCTCATCCATGCAAGTTTCCCTCCTTTGTTTGTTTTCTTACTCTTCTGGATACACCAATCTAAAACTAGAAGGAAGTGGTTCTGGAATACTGACCAGCTGTCTTGGGCTCCCTTACCTTCTAGAGTCCTAACCCATGGGATTCTCCCAAGCAAATCTTTGAAGAGGGCAAACATAGTTCTCCTGAAGTCCAGGGCTGGAATCCTCGACAAGATTCTTCTAAAAAGTCGTATTTTTCAATAAATTACGAAGGAAGAATGTTTGATTCAATAATGAATAATATATTTTATTTAAACCAAAACAAAAATACCCCAAACAACCAAACAGTGATAACGCAATAAACACTGAGTTTGACTGATGAAGTGTACTGTCATGTTACTGAAATTAAAAAAAGGTGAGGTTGAATCTGTGGAACCTGAAGTAGCAAGCAGTGTTCCTACCCAGACCATAGGCATACCAGATATCAGTCCTAAGCACATTGACCAAATAGTGAAGGAGATAGCAAAAAGCTCTTCTCAGAAATTTATTAGATTCTGAAAATGCATTCCATTGCCTTCATTGTAACTAATAGCAGAACACAGTGAAATATAACATGCCAATAAATAATTGACATCATTAGGACTTCAGTGCTTACAGCGAGTCAAGATCACACACTCAAACTGAGTCTTAAGTAAATGTTCAACATAATGTCAAATGGTGTCAAGAACACATTTTTCTTGCTTGATATTGCCACTTACTTCATTTTAGGAAAAATCCTACTTAGGTACAACATCCAGAAAAATAAACAAGTGTCTAAATGTCTATGAAATATCTGAGAAAATTTGTGGATATTTTATCTAAGAGATGCAGAATTTTCCCAGACACCTCCACCTCCTGCTAGAATTCAGAGAAGACAGAAACATGAGGAGATTGGCAGCAGGTAAAATCAAATGAACTTCTGTGACAAATGTTGGATAATATTAAAGTGCTGGAAAAAATTTCAGGCAGAGTGACTTTAACAGCACAAGTAACTACAATGCCCATCCAAGGACATTCCAAGACCTTTCCTTGTGCCCATGTTACTTCTGGTGTTCTGGGAAGAATAGTTTGCATGTTATTCTGAAAGCAGTTCATGGAATATACAGCTCATTAAATACACCGTGACTTTAACTTTTTCAACATTGTTGATCCAGAACTTAATCTGATGCAATTTATGTATTAGTTAGTATGACTTTGGTACATTGGTATTCTGCTGTTAACAAGAAGGCTGTGGATAGAGCTAGATTTTGAAATATTTCAGAAGGGTTACTAATCAGGGACAACACAGTTATATGGACAAGTATGACACTGAGGGGAGGTTTTTGGAAGTTTAACTATTAAACAGATTGCCTCATCGACTTTATAGTATCATGTATTGAAACAATCATTATACATAGATAAGTTTTTAATATGTTGTTTGTCAATTGAATCTTAAACCCAGGATACACTCCAGATCATTTTACTCAAAACAACTACTATTTCTACTCCTATTTTGTATCACACAAATAGTAAACATGGTCAAAAATGTTAAACCATTCTTTCCTACATACACACTTAAACTATCCTAATATTTGCTTGCCACGGTAACTATATAAGCTAAAATATCCAAAATATCAAATATTTGGAGATTTTCTTCATGAAATTTCTCATACCTTTAGTTTTGCTTGTGATACTTTGACAGAAATACATGTCTATTTCTGCATTAAATGATTTTAAACTCCAGAAACCAAGATGTTTATGTTAAAGTTTAAAATATGCTTTTTAGGTAATATATGTATCTATGCTACATATATATAAAAAAATCCCATTGCTTCATATTATAGGCAGTATGTAATACAGCAGCAAACTTTAGAAAATATCATGTTGGAGACAAAAAGTACCTCCTGATGATACAAGGTGCTTACAGGATATAGAAAACCAAGCTCCTTATCTCCTCCTTGGCCGCTGAAATAAGGGAGATAATTTGCTCAGGAGGGAATCTCTATGACTAATATGCTCCAGTCCTATACAATTGGGAAGAGTGGATACAGAAGGCAAAAGGCTTTGTTTATCTCCTTCCCCTTCCATATCTACTAAAAACACAAGCTCTGTCATTGTGTAAACAGCTCTTTAATTTCAAAATAGCTTGTAAACACCACAGAAAGTTTCAGCATCATAATCCTGCAGTGATAGACAGGTAAAGTGGAAAGAGATCCATTCACTTTAACTTGGAGGTTTAAATCTCAACTAGTTTTGCAGGCTCCTTCTGATGGTCACAGAAAAAAACAGGCACTTCCAGGGGGTGATTCACAACATAATAGAAGATGCCTCTCTCTGGTTCTGATAGACCAGATGAGGCACTCTCTAGAGGTGCCTATTAGCTTCCCCTGACTGAAAAGTCAACCAGAGTGAAAAGCTCAGGTTTAAACATCATTTTTCATATATTTAAAGCTACCTGAGGTGAATTTCTCCAGCACTAGAATTGAAGTCTTTTAAATATTATTATTATTAGAACTGGATGGATTAATGGGGTTTTGATGCTGTTTCTCAACACAAATATAGAAATTCAGATCAAGTCCAGCTGAAGATGAATAATTTATTTCCTAGGTGTAAATAAAGTGAAAAAAAATTACTTCAGATTGTATATATTTAAATTATAAATATATTGTGAGCTTATGCTTTTTTCATTCCTTCATTTCATATTTCATCTTGAACATGTTAATTCCTCTTCCCATAAAGCCAAGTATGAGCATATAAGACTACTTTAATGTATTTAGTCTGTTTTCAACCTTGTGTATGACAGAAAGTATTCCAAAAAATCACTAGCATCAGTTATGAAAGGTTTATTATTCCTGTCTTCTACCCAAGAAAAAGCTCTATAAGGCATACACAGTTTGACTTTGGTGTGTTTCCTCATACTGTAGGGTAGCCTCATTAAAATACTGTTTAGCAATTTGCTATGGGAAACAAAAAACTCCACAAAACTATCCAATCCTGTTTTCAGTATATAAATCTTTTAGGAATTTTTTTTTTTTATTGATCAGAGCTTAAGTATATTATTAAAAGCACTGCAGAAATTAAAAGGAAAACCAATGCTTATGAGCTATATAGAGAAATAACAGAAGAAAAAAAAAAGAAATGTTCGCTACATCCAAGTCAAATAGAGAGAAGTGTTTGAACTAGTTATCAGTGGTCTTCTTGTTCTTATCATTGGTTTATGGAGCACAATACAAACTCTATGTACAATATATAACAAGCTAATGTAATGTATCTACAGTGAGTAATGTGGAAAACAACAATGCATTAATGCCCCTCACAGCCCTCTTGCTTCTGCACAAGTGAAATGACGGAGAGAGAGAACATGATATGATTATTTCTATACAATAAAGAACAACCTATTGTGCTTACAAAAAAATTGAGATGAGAGTTAACAGAACAGAATTAAGGGGGAACCTCACAGTACTAGAAGGCCTGGTGAGAGGGTCTCCCATCGTTAAAATAAACTGTGATTTTAAATAGATAGATAGATAGATAGATAGATAGATAGATAGATAGATAGATAGAGATATAAATGGATAGATAGATACATACATACACACACACTGGTATGCATTTTTATTAGAAAAGAAAAAACTAATGAAATGTACTTTGCATAATTAAAGTGCATCTTCTCAGTATTGAGCCCACACTCTTTCCAAAATGAGATGTGTTCATTGCAGAACTACTTTTGCATTCTACTCCTTATTTCCTTAATATTCCATTAATGCTCCCTTATATGTTCATACCCACTGTTTTTCATTAATTACTATAATTTTACTTATGATATTTCATTATTGGAGGGCAAAGAAGGAGTCTTCATTGCTGCAATTTTAAAAGCCTGGAAAAAACGAAAATATCATAATAAGTTCACCTCATTGTAGTTGTTTCTTTGCCTGGCCCTTTCTCTTTTGCTTTTGAAATGTAAAATAAAGTCATTTCATTCATGCCACGAGACTTACACCAAACTTGGCTATATATGATGTGTTTTCCCAGCTCTGTGAAACCAATTTATTATCAGTCTTTAACTGCACAAGTCACACTGAATTTGACTAAATTATTTAACGACACTTATGTGTTTATTTTCCTAACAAATTGCTTGTGTACTTAAGGAATTAAAGTAGCTGCCCTGGGGTTTCCTATTTGGAACCTGATTTATCCTATTATCCCTGCAAAACAAACAAACAAACAAACAAGCCTCTTGAAATTAAGGTTCAGAGATATCAACACATTCTTAGTAATTTTTGAAATAGTGAAATATTTTTATGGAGTGGTGCGGTGGGCCTGAAGGCTCAACCATTACACATGGTATGACCATAGACATGGCACAACCATGTGCCTCAAATCTGTGCTGTCCTGCACAGGCTTCGGCTGAAGGACAAACACAGACAGATGACTTTAACAGACATCTCCCATTCCCTATCAGCAACTACACCATCTGCCTGGCTGGCCTGGTTTTGAACTACAACACTGGCCTTGTTTTTATCTAACAGCATTGCATGAAGTTCTCATGTGAATCTCCCTCCTCTTTCACAGCAGAAATGAAGAATACAGTTGTTTCCTTATAAGAAAACAAGGAGTAGCTCAAAGTTTGACCAAAAGGGGACAATCTCTTCTATGGATGAGGCCTGCACGGCGTGCTGCACAGGGGTTGGAGACCAATTTGGTGCCACCACCTGGTGTTTCAAGCATGTAAAGGGACATAAGATTACCTATACTATTCTTGTAAAGCTAGCTCGAATAAATAGCTTTTTTAACAATACCTTACAGAGCCTGAGTACCTTTCTTACTGCTATCATAACGCACCAACAAGCACCTCCCACCAAGGCATTGTCCATCGCTTATCTTGACTTGAAAATACATTTCCTCATTTTCATTAAATGAAAATGATTAAAAAGTTAAAAATTAATACAGATGCCTCTATCTAATTAAATGTCCATTGTGAAATTTCACCTTAAACTGAATGAAAATGTCATTAAATTGAGTGGATTGGAATTTATTTAAAGGTGAAATTGAACACTTTTTCTCTTGTCTGTATTTGAAGTAAATAAAGAAACATGCACTAGCAAGACTCAGAACCAACATAAATACGGGTGATGTATGAAGTCCTCCTAGAATTTCAGGTTTAATTACAAGTTTATTTAAATTTATGCCCTGAAATACAAGTCCTCAAAATTAATCTTTACTTTGAATGAAAATATCATAAAATAGGTGTTTATGTAAAGGACAAAGTACATCCTTTCTGAAAATTCTGATGTGCAAGTCCGTGAGAAGTGAAGGCCTCATTTCCATAAAATGGAAATCTACATTTGAAATTGCACATTGTGCACAGAAATGTTTCTAAGTTTAGCTTTGGTAGAAGCAGTGGGTCCTTTTAATAAACTACTTTAAGGGCATGGGTAATCTGGCAATCTACTTTGTTTTGCCTTTTGCCTGTAGAGTATCCCTTGGCCAAAGAAAGACCTGCCATTAGCTTTCAATCAAAGCGAGGGATATATTTCTAAGGAAAGAATACCTTTGCAACTCAAAAATTATGAAGGGAAGGGTGGAATAACTGAAATATGATCATTTTATAATTTAAAAACCTCCTGCTGTCTCCCTTTTCTAATCTGCTAAGGAAGTCTTGTAGCTGAGGCTGGGTGCGCATTCAGTGCAAAGAACCATGCAGAGGAAAGCAGAGGAAAGTTAATTATTTTTTTCTGTTAAAATGAGGAATACAATTGTAACTAGTTGCTTATACTGGCTCAGTGCTGCCCAACATGATTAATGACGCTTTCAAACTGGTTCTAGAGGTGCACTTAAACTTGCCCTTATGAATCTCATGTCTGTCAGTTTTCCAGCACTTTGCCTGTTTATTTGACTGCCCTGTTGCTCAGAGCAAAACAGCAGGCTAGCACTGAGGAATTTTCAATTTATAAACTTAGATGCTGTTAGATGGAAAAATTTCTGCCAAAACTCATGTGAGAAGAGGAAAATGTGAACCTTGGACTAGGAATTTAGTGTCAGTAGTGATAAAATATGTTTATAGGGTATCTGATTATTAGCTGTATTCATCACCATGTCTGTGGTGTACACAGAGTTTGGCAGCAGAACTTCCTTCAGTGCAACTTTGTATATATAAGTCATAAATTAAAATAATTACAAAATAATTACAAATCTCTGCTCTGCAGAGAAGCACCTGAGGGTCCTGGTGGACAGTGGGTTGGCCATGAGCCAGCAGTGTGCCCTGGTGGCTAAGAGGGCCAATGGAATCCTGGGGTGCATCAAAAAGAGTGTGGCCAAAAGGTCAAAGGAGGTGATCCTCACGCTCTACTCTGCCCTGGTTAGGCCCCACCTGGAGTATTATGTCCAGTTCTGGGTTTCCCAGTACAAAAATGACAGGGTTCTCCTGGAGAGATTCCAGTGGAGGGCTACGAAGATGATTAAGGGCATGGAGCATCTACCCTATGAGGAAAGGCTGAGTGAGCTGGGGCTGTTCAGCCTTGAGAAAAGAAGACTCAGAGGGGATCTGATCAATGTTTATAAGTATCTTAAGTGTGGGAGACAAAGGCAAATGGCCAGCCTCTATTTAATGGTCTATGGAGACAGGAAAAAAAGCAATGGCTTCAAATTGGAGCACAGGAAGTTCCGCACCAATATGCAGAACATTTTCACAGTGAGGGCGACAGACCCCTGGAACAGGCTGCCCAGGGAGGATGTGGAGTTTACTTCTCTGGAGATATTCAAGACCAGTCTGGATGCCTACCTGTGCAATCTGTCCTAAGGAACCTGCTTTGGCAGGGGGGGTGGATTCAATAATCTCTGGAGGTCCCTTTCTGTGATTCTCCAGTGAACTTACTCCAGTTATACTGGGCTTTATCTGAAGTTTCAGTGTTAAAAAAAAATTAATTGTTTCCATGATTTCTTTTATGTAGTGAGTTTTTTGGAACCTATAGCTTGTTTCTGAAGAGGAAAAAAAAAAGTTGCTTTTCTCTAACTGACAGGGAAATTTCCACTAATCTGTCAGCAGATTTGTGACACATAATCTAACATCAAAGAGAGGAAAACATCAACACTGCTCTCTCCAAACACTGAGGAAGAAAGTAGAAGTAAAGAGATTTTTTGACCATCATTAAATTCAGCCTTTCTTCAGCAGGTTGGTAAAAAATGAGGTCGTGAATCAAGAAAACGAATAAAATCTTGACTTCATCACAAAACCAAACAAAACAATAAAAACACCTACCAAAGCCACAACTTTGCACTGACAATAGAACTGAAATTAAAAAAGTCAGAGAACTTTCAAATGTAAGGTCTTTCCTGAGGCATAAGAATTCCGAGGAAAAGTACAGAAACAAACTAAAAACAAAGCGAGATATTAAAGTATTGATCACTTTTACTTACACTGAAAAGACAGGATGAATTTCTCCCTGAACATCTTGTTTTGGGAGGAAAGCGTTAACTTCCTTTGCAACATGAAGGATCTTGAGAAAAGTACTACTTTTGAAAATGAGAACTTTGCAACATGAATCGAAGAATGCAATGTCTAAATGAGGCAATGTCCATAAATTCACTACCGGTTACATAGCTTATAAATCAAGATGAAAATTAGATGTCTAGATCTCCAAATTTGCAAAAGACAGATGCCAGGAAGAACTATGTATTGCTTTTAGATCTCCACTGAAGAATGTATATCTAAGGGAAGACAACTAATTCTGATTAAAGAAAACACTACCACAGACTTTTATTAAATGTGCCACTTAAGGATGAGGCAGGATTCCAATGTGTAAAGCAAAAGTATATAGAACATATTTAAATTTAAAAAAGAAAGACATTTTAAACAACAAATCATCTGCCACTCATACGTTAAATCCATTCAAGAAAAAAGGGGCCTTTACAGAGAGAAACGCTACTTCTAAAAAAAATAATGAGGATTTCCTAACTTTACAGCCCTTTTAAAGTTCAAATATTCAAAGAAAATTGTTGAAAATATTAACAGATTTTTTTTTTTCCAAAAGGACAGGAATTCACAAAAGAAGTTCCTGTGTCGGGCACTAATATGAGAGCTTTCACTTAAAGACAACCCACACAAAGCAAGTTTAAAAGGACAACAGCCATGGGCTAGAACTCTTTCTGCATTGCACAAGAGATTATTGCTGTCACGAGGATTTTATGTGTCATAGTAAGACATGTCTTCACAGTTAAATATCTCCTGATGACATAATGAAAGGGCAATATTTTAGAAAAATCTGTTACTGAAATGCAGAAGAGGTCCCAAAGTCATCTAACTAGGGAGAAAGGGTGTAAAAGCACAGAGTAGCTCTTCTGTTGGTTTATCTGGAGCAGGCATGTTGCAGCAAGCTGCAGTAATGAGGACAAAGGGATGATCTCTCACTATTCCCCACAGCAGATCTACTCCTGCAGGACCACTGTTTTCTAAAATGGGCTCATTATTCATTTTTATTAAAAAGCAAGTTACCGAAACCAGAATTTATTTGGTGAACTCAGGTTGTGAACAGTCTTGAATAATTTTTTAAAGAGAAAAAAGAAAAAAAGAGAGAGAGAGAAAATCAATCTAAGATTCCTCTTCTTGAAGTTATTTCAGGAATTAGAAGGGGTCCCCAGCCAAAGGCTGTATAGAATCATAGAATCATAGAATGACAGGGGTTGGAAGGGACCTTGAGAGATCATCGGGTCCAACCCCTCTGCCAAAGGAGCTCCCTAGCTAATATTGCACAGATAGGCGTCCAGATGGGTCTTGAATATCTCCAGAGATGGAGACTCCACCACCTCCCTGGGCAGCCTGTGCCAGTGCTCTGTCACCCTCACCATGAAAAAGCTTTTCCGCATGTTGGTGCGGAACTTCCTGTGTTCTAACTTGCAGCCATTGCCCCTTGTCCTGTCTCCGCTAACCACTGAAAAGGGGCTGGTCATTTCCCCCTGCATCCCATACTTAAGATATTTATAAACATTAATGAGGTCCCCCTTTAATCTTCTTTTCTCCAGGCTGAACAGTCCCAGCTTATTCAGCCTTCCCTCATAGGGGAGATGCTCCAAGCCCTTATCTTCCTCACTTCCATCGACCTGCTGGCCACAGTCCTCCTGATGCACCCCAGGATCCCATTGGCTCTCTTAGCCACCAGGGCACACTGCTGGCTCATGGCCAACCTGTCATCTACCAAGACCCCCAGGTCCTTCTCCACAGAGCTCTTCTGCAGCAGGTCAACCCCCAGCCTGTACTGATACATGCAGTTACTCCTTCCCAGGTGCAAGACTTTACACTTGCGTTTGTTGAATTTCATTAGGTTTCTCCCTGCCCAGCTCTCCAGCCTGTCCAGGTCTCGCTGGATGGCAGCGCAGTGTTCCTGCGTGTCAGCCACTCCTCCCAGCTTTGTATCATCGGCACTTGCTGAGGGTGGATGCTATTCCCTCATCAAGGTCGTCAATGAAGATATTGAACAGGACTGGACCCAACACTGAGTCCTGGGGAACACTGCTAGTTACAGGTCTTCAGTCAGACTCTGCTGCACTGATCACCACCCTCTGAGCTCGGTCCAGCAGCCAGTTATCAACCCACCTCACTGTCCACTCATCTATCCCATACTCTCTCAGCTTTGTTATCAGGATGTCATGGGAGACAGTATCAAAAGCCTTGCTGAAGTCAAGGTAGATGGCATCCACTGCTCTCCCTCCATCTACCCATCTGGTACCCTTCTTCTCTTCCAGTTGCTTGGAGAAGGCATCCAGAACAAGCTGTTCCATCACCTTTCCAGGGACAGAAGTGAGACTGACTGGCCTGTAGTTGCTTGGATCCTCCTTCTTGCCTTTTTTAAAGCCTTGAGTGACATTGGCTATCCTCCAGTCTTCAGGCACTTCTGTTCACCAAGACCTATCGAAGATGATAGAGAGCTGGTCAACAATTACTTCTGCCAGCTCCCTCAGCACACGTGGGTGCATCCCATCTGGGCTCATGGATTTGTGTACATTAATCCCTTTGAGATGCCTCTGGACCACCCCCACCTCAACCAGAGGGAAACTCTTCATTTCCCAAACTCTCTTACTTTATTCCAGTGTCTGTGGGTCCCCAGGGGCCTTTGAAGTGAAGACCGAGGCAAAGAAGGCATTCAGTATCTCCACCTTCTCATCATCTCCCATCATCAGGACACCCACCTCATTCAGCAAGGGACCCACATTATCCCTGGTCATCCTCTTACTATTCATTTAGAAAACTTGCAAACCACAATATAAAAGTAACAGCAACTTTCAAGATGTTATTCCACATCTAGCTTGACCTAAGACTAAAGATAAATTGGCAAACTAATGAAGCTCACGGTGAGGTAGACTGAAAACTGGTTGAACTGCTGGGCTCACAGGGCTGTCATCAGCAGGATAAAGTCCAGCTGGAGGCCAGTCACTACTGGTGTAGCCCAAGGGTCAATACTGGGGCCAGTACTGTGCAACATGTTCATCAGTGACCTGGACATGCACCCTCAGACACATCATTTTCAGATGATACAAAACCAGGAGGAGTGATTGGTAGACCAGATGGGTGTGCTGTCACACAGAGGGACCAGAAAAAGATGGAGAAATGTAGAGAAAGGAAACTCACTGAATTTCAAGAGAGAAAAATGCCAAGTCAAGCCCTAGGAGGAATAACCCCAGTGTAATAACAGGTTGGGACTGACCAGATGGAAACCAGCTTGGAAGAAAAAGACCTGGGTTCCTGCTGGACATCAAGTGACCATGAGCCAGCAGTGTGCCCCCATGGCAAAGGCATCAACAGCCTCCTGGGCTGCATTGCGAAGACAGTTGCAGCAGACTGAGGGAGCTGCCCCTTCCCCTCTGCTGAGAAGTGAATCATAGAGTCATAGAATCATAGAATCATAGAATCATAGAATCATAGAATCAATCATAGAATCATAGAATCAATCATAGAATCATAGAATCATAGCATCACAGAACCACAGAATCATAGAATCATAGAATGGCATGGGTTGGAAGACACCCGAAGGATCAGAGAGCTCCAACCCATCTGCCACAGGCAGGGCCACCAACCCCAGGCCTGGATCTACACAAGGTTGCTCAGGGCCCCATCCAGCCTGGCCTTGAACACCTCCAGGGATGGAGCATCCACCACCTCTCTTTGCAGCCTGTTCCAGCCCCTCACCACTCTTTCTGTAAAAAACATCCCACTAATATCTAATCTAAACCTTCCTTCCTTTAGTTTTAATCCATTCCCCCTTGTCCTGCCATTGTCTATCCTTTTAAAAAGTTGATTCCCCTCTTGTTTGTATGCTCCCTTCAGGTACTGGAAGGCTGCAATGAGGTCCCCCTGCAGCCTTCTCTTCTCCAGGCTGAACAAGTCCAGCTCCCTCAGCCTCTCTTCGTAGGGTAGTGAAGACACGTCTGGAGTGCTGTGTCCAGTGCCCATGCTGGGTTTCCCAGTACAAGACAGACATGGAGATACTGGAGTGAGTCCAGCAAAGGGCCACCAAAGTGATTAAGAGCTTGGTACATCTGTGAGATGAGGAGAGGCTGAGAGAATTGGGACTGTTCATCCCAGTGTGTATAAATACTGATTGGAGGAGAGTAAAGAAGACAGATCCAGAGTGTTCTCAGTGATCTTCTATGACAGTCTGTAATTACATGATGCTATGATAAAGACACAGTCATGCCAGATTTGTTGTCACAAAGGACTATCTTATTAATTTTATGAAGTCAGAAGTGATGGAAATTAGATTCTTTGCCTTTTGCCTTGTGACAGAAGCAAAGCTATTTGTGCTATTAAATAAATTCTATAACAAAGACAGCACACATTTCAGCTCACTCAGAAAAGCATAGAAACTAAGAAACAAAAGAACAGTGGTATGTAGTAAGAGTGACATGTTTCCATCATGTTGAATATTGGAATCACTGTTGCAAAATATTCTTCTCTAAGAGAAGTGGTGTCATGATCTATTGAGTATTTTCTTATTTTGCATAAATTAAAGTGGATAAATTGGACAAAATAGTTCATAAAATGATCAGCATACATTCTCTTCTGTACATTTTCCTAATTTTCCATTTTTCCCCATGAATTGCTGACTTAAAGCTATGCAAAAACCAGCAAAACTTCCAAAACATTATTAACATATCAGTCTTTGTGCATTAAAACAGGAAATGCAGTAACAGATGAAAGACTTCGTACTGCATTTTCTATGTCTTCTAACCAGCTTCTACCCAAATGGCAAAACAAGCATTCTTCAAAGAGGGAAATACAGAAAGAAACTATTAATAAAAACACAGATACATCATTGACCCCTGTACCAAAGCCCTCTGGAACCCTAGTTAAGGAAGGTTACAAAACATTCACCATCTCAAGTGAAAACATAAATTTCACTCAAACTAGAAAAAATACATATGAGAAGAGATACAAAAAGAAGTAATTTTACTGTGATTAATGTAGGACACAAAGTGGTAAAATCAATTCTTTTCAGGTAGAAAAACAATCATCTTCAGTCTTATCATTATGTGATGCAAATGCTTCTGTCAGTGAAATACTGTATTCATCAGAAATAACATTTTAGGGGTAAAATATTTTAGAGCTATTATAGTAGCACTTTCTCAAAACACAGACATTGAAGAAGAATATGGCTCTTTATAAACATTTAGAAGGAATTTCAGTATTCCACTTTCTTTTAAGAAGATGCAAGGTATACTGGATTTACAGCAAGGGTTTGGTAGTGGGGGTGCTGCAGGCATAGCCTCTGTTAGAAGACAGGAGCTATGCCCATGTTGGATAGAGCCATTCCAGCAGACTCAGTCGGACCCACCACTGGCCAAAGCTGAGCCCACTGGTGATGCTGATGGCACCTTTGTGAAAACATATTTAAGAAAGGGTAAAAACCACCGTAAAGCAGCTGTGAGAGACAAGAATGAGAAGATGTGACAGAAACAACTCTGGAGGCATCAAGGTCAGTGGAAAAAGAGGGAAAGGAGGTGGTCCAGGTTCTGTAGCACAGGTTGCCCTGCAGTCCCTTGGGAAGACCATAGTGAGGCAGGCTGTTCCCCTGCAGCCCAAGGAGGATGATGGAGGAGCAGATATCTACGTGGAGCCTGTGGAGGAACCCACGTTAGAGCAGGAGGATGCCCAAAGGAGGTTATGACCCCACTGGAAGTCCATGATGAAGCAGGATCCTGGCAGGAAAGAAGAGTGCAAACTGGAACAGGTTTGCTGGCAGGACTTCTGACCCTATGGGGGACCCACGCTGGAGCAGTCAAGTCCTGAAGGACTGCACTGCATGGAAGGGACCCACACTGGAGCAGCCCATAAGAAGCACACATATCAGAGAAGTTCATGAAGGACTATCTCCCATGGAACAGACCCTCACTGGAGCAGAAGCTTTTAAGACAAAAGGAGCAGCAGAGATGAGTGCTATGAACTGACCACAACCCTCATTTCTCATCCCCCTGCGTCACTCAGGGGGGAGGATGTGAAAGAGTCAGAAATGGAGTAAAGTTGAAGCTGGCAAGAAGGCAAGGGTGAGGGGGAAGGTGGCATTAGTTTTGTCTTTGTTTCTCACTACCCTACTGTAATCCAAGGGAACAGCTTGAAGGTGTGACAGGGGAGGTTTAGGCTGGATATTAGGAAGAGGTTCTTCACTGGTTGGGCACAGGAATAGGCTCCCCAGGGAAAAGGTCACAGCACCAAGCTTGACTGAGTTGAAGAAGCATGTGGATGATGCCCTCAGTCCCATGCTCTGACTTGGCTGGCCCTGTGTGGAGCTAGGAGTTGAACTCGATGATCATCATGGGCCCAGTTCTGGGCTCCCTGGTATAAAAAAGACAGGGGTCTCCTGGTGGGAATCCAAAGAAGGGCTACAAAGATGATTAAGGGCCTGGAGCATCTCCCCTATGAGGAAAGGCTGAGTGAGCTGGGACTGTTCAGCCTGGAGAAAAGAAGACTAAGGGAGGACCTCATTAATGTTTATAAATATCTTAAGTATGGGATGCAGGGGGAAATGGCCAGCCCCTTTTCAGTGGTCTGTGGAGACAGGACAAGGGGCAATGGCTGTAAGCTGGTGCACAGGAAGTTCCGCACCAACATGTGGAAAAGCTTTTTTACAGTGAGGGTGACAGAGCCCTGGAACAGGCTGCCCAGGGAGGTGGTGGAGTCTCCATCTCTGGAGATATTCAAGACCCATCTGGATGCCTATCTGTGCAATATGAGCTAGGGAGCCTGCTTTGGCAGGGGGGTTGGACCCAATGATCTCTCAAGGTCCCTTCCAACCCCTATGATCTTGTTATGCTGTGATGCTGCGATCATCATGGGTCCCTTCCAACTCAAGATATTCTATGGTTCTATGATTCTATGATTTATTTTTAATTGCCAATAAATAAATTTAATTTTCCCCAAGCTGAATCTGTTTAGCCTGTGATGATAAGTGGTGAGCTATCTCTGTCTTCATCCTGACCCATAATCTTTTTTATGTCTTATTCTCCTCTTGTCTGGTTGAGGAAGGAAGTGATAGAGTGGCTTGGCGGGCACCTGGCAGCCAGCCAAGGTCAACCCACCACACAAGGTATAAAATTTCCAAGTCTTTTACCTAGCAAGATGATACTAAAATCTAGTGACAAGTACGGACAAGCAGCAAATCAAAGGGTTTGCACTTCTATTCAGACTTTTTAAAGATGAAAAAAAAATATTTCCTGGCAGCCACTGTGATTTTACTACAAGAATGACAATATTAGATGTTTTCTAAATCTCAGACATCAGGCAGAAAAGTACATTCTTTATTTAGACTGGCTATAGTCTTTTCTATAATTATTATTTAGAGGAGTTCTGAATTCACTATCTTACTGTCAAGAACACAAATATTACCCATCAGTCCTTTCACATGGAAGGACTTCTTAGTATAAGTTTGACAGTTCTTATTTTCTCATCAGAAGAAAAATACAGTCTTTATGAGGTATGATGGGCTACTATAAAAATTCTAACAGGAGAAAAAAACCCAAATTTTGAGCATTTAGAAACTGTTCCTATCAAATAAATTTCACATGTACCTTTGCATCTTTCTGTCCTGCAGGTTGTTCTGTTTCCAGTCAGAAAATACCACTCAACACTTCAGGCACAGCAGAAGAAAGAGGAACCTGAGAGCATGACATTTTCACTGACTTACAAGCCTACTGCTGCCCTATATAACCCGGTTAGCTGATGGTACCAGTCAATAAGTGAAGAGACAGCTTTACAAAATTAAATGCCTCCCACTCTGTACAGAGGGTACAGAAAATTTCCTCCCTTTTTCTCTTCATCTTGATAAATCAGGAAGAACAGGAATGAAAGTTGGTATGAGGAAAAGTTTATGTGCAGGAAGGACATTTGGGGAGACAAGGGAGTGTAGGGAATAGGATCAAAGGGTGGAGCGAAGGACATAGTCACCAAGATAGAACATGAGGAAAAATTCTTGCAATCACTTTCAAAACAAAAAAGATTTAACTATTTAAGCCAGGTTTTATAATCAAGATGTGAAGTTCAATCCTAAGGATGTTTGGTCCCTTGAATGGAAAAACTCCCATTGTTATGATGGTTTGACAGGCCATCCAGCAGTGCACACAGACAGCTTTCACTAGGAAAAGGACCGGACATGTTTAGATCACTGTTTTCCAAAGCTTGTCAAAAAATGAGGACTGGCTACTGTTCAAACACTGAACATACCCAAAGCAAGCTACCCTCAGCAGCTTCCTCATCAGATAGAATAATCCTGTTGACCAGAGGCAAAATAAAAATTTTGGAACTCTCCCTATTAGATTAAAAAGGAAAATATATACCTCTCTGTTCTTATTGCTTGCATCCTGTAAGAATAACATATTGCCTAGTAGGTATGATTTACAACATGGTGATCAAATATTTTTTGAAATCTCATTGCTATCAGACAGCTTCCTTAAATTATTAGCGACATTTTTTTCCTTGTAACATGTAATTATGAAAGCTTAACTTTTTTATTTTTTTAAACCCAAATAAAGACACAAGCCTGTGGCCTAATTAAAGTACAACTAATTCAGCTCGGGACCATAACAGCAAGAAAATGCACCAGAAGATTTTATCTGCAGATTTTTCTTTAGCAACTTACAATGAGGAGAGCTAAGGCAGCTAACAACACAAACAATGAAGCACTGGAAAATGAACAAACCTTTGATACCACACATTAGTAAGTAAAGCAATAGACCAGTGGCATGAGACCTGGTAACATAATGGAGTTGGGCAAACTGTTAAAAACTGGAGTTATGTTGTCTGAAAATTTGTGAAGATTCAGAAAATAATAAAAGGTTGTGATTATTTGTTCTCCAAGAGTAGAAAGACAATGAAACGTCTCAAAAGCAGGCTGTACAAAGTATGCAGGAGGGTATGTATGGCCTTCTATTCTTTATAAAAGGGTAAGATGAGTCACAGTGGCATTTGGGACAGATTTTAGCAGATGAGAAGCTGACTCAAAGGTTTTGCTTGTACAAGGAGGAATCAGAAGCAGCAGAAAGATACAGGCACCAATTTTAGGAACTTTGAAATCCAATCTCATTCTACTGTTCAGAGAGATTTAATTCTCCTCCTTGCCTGCTTTATAAAAACAATGATTTTTCTTTTATTGTTCTAATGAAGCAGAATATTGTAGCAAAAAAAAAGACATTAAATGGTATTGTGTAAGATGGATTAGGTAACCTCTGTATTTTTTAAAGCAGCTTTCAAATCTTGGGAGAAGGCCAGTGTTTCCGGTACTGTAATCCCTGTTACTCCCACAGAAGACACAGTGTATCCATGGGTCTAGCCTGCTTAATACCTGTCCTGTACTCTGACAGTTGTCTTACTTTTCCAATGACACTCAAGCACTTTCTGTGGTTACTCATACATGAAACAGCTTGAAATGCTTAGATGACAGTATCAAAATCCAATGCACAACTGAAAGGCTGACAAAGTGAAATAATTCACTGAAACAAATTTTGGCTTCATTTAGCTAACAGGCGTATACTACTAATCAGTGTTAATCTGGAAAACTTTTTCTGATCTTAATCTGTGTCAGAAGTCAAGAGTTAACGACCTTGATGAGGGAATGGTGTCCACCCTCAGCAAGTATGCTGATGATACAAAGCTGGGAGGAGTGGCTGGCACGCAGGAACACTGTGCTGCCATCCAGGGAGACCTGGACAGGCTGGAAAGCTGGGCAGGGAGAAACCTAATGAAGTTCAACAAAAGCAAGTGTAGAGTCTTGCACCTGGGAAGAAATAACCACTTGAATCAATGGGATCCTGGGGTGCATCAAAAGGAGTGTGGCCAAAAGGTCAAAGGAGGTGATCCTCACGCTCTACTCTGCCCTGGTCAGGCCCCACCTGGAGTATTATGTCCAGTTCTGGGCTCCCTGGTATAAAAAGGACAGGGATCTCCTGGAGAGAGTCCAGAGGAGGGCTACGAAGATGACTAAGGGACTGGAGCATCTCCCCTGTAAGGAAAGGCTGAGTGAGCTGGGGCTGTTCAGACTTGAGAAAAGAAGACTCAGAGGGGATCTGATCAATGTTTATAAATATCTTAAGTGTGGGAGACAAAGGAAATGGCTGGCCTCTTTTCAGTGGTCTGTGGGGACAGGACAAGGGACAATGGCTTCAAGTGGGAGCACAGGAAGTTCTGCACCAATATGTAGAAGAACTTTTTGACAGTGAGGGTGACAGAGCCCTGGGACAGGCTGCCCAGGAGGGTTGTGGGGTCTCCTTCTCTGGAGATATTCAAGACCAGTCTGGATGCCTATCTGAGTGATCTGTCCTAGGGAGCTGCTTTGGCAGGGGTGTTGGACTCAATGATCTCTGGAGGTCCCGTCCAACCCCTACAATTCTGTGATGATATGTGCTCACACAAACACATTGTAAGTAGATGATTTCTAGTATATCTCCTATTAATCACAAATAGGTCCAAAACATGAATCATCTGTTTTCATGCACTAAAGAGCCAAAGTCTAAGTTGCTTTTTTTTTTCATTGGAAGACTCCATATTCAGTCTCCAGAAGGAGGAAAAAAAATGGGTTCCAAGTAAATATACAGTAGTCCAGGCTATATTTAGTACCTATTCACAAGGTTTAAGAAATAAAGAAGAGATTCAGATAAGGCCAATGTTTGTAACTGAATACAGAAATTTTTGCCACCAGCTATCCACAGGAACAGAACTGCAATTTAAGTCTCTTATTTTCAGTGTTTATAGATGCTGTCCAATTTAAATAACAGAATTTATCCCTCCAAAAATTCCTATAGTCACACAACAACCATATTAGGACCACAATAATAGGCTGCATGAGACTGGAATAAAACACTAGAATTAGTATGCTGGAATTGAGACTTCACTGGTTCACAACAACTGCATGTGAGAATGGAATGCTATCTGATACGGCTACTCATCATTTTTTTTAGAGTACCATGGTGCCAAAACCAATCCCAAAACGAAACACCACTCGGCACTGTCACAGCCAGAAGTTGAAAGTAAACTGATGTTACAGTTCTAGAGACATCAGTGAGGCTTACAAACCTGACATCTAAAAAGTCAGATGAAGGCATCACACAAGCACACTTCAATGAACAGGAAATGTATCTAAAAGCAGTAAACATCTGATGATGCTACAAGTTTGCCAGGTTTCCATACTGCTGAAGTGTGCCTACACTTTCCCAGAGCTATGGTTACTGGTATGAACCACAAAAGAGAGACATTTCCAAATATACTGTTCATCTGTTTGGTTTTTTGAATAATTTTGTCTTATGCTAAAAGAACCAGGACTCCACTAGAATGGTAAGAATTACAAAAGTATATTTATCCTGTGTCAGTATTCTCTTAAACAAGGAAAGTTATAACATTGTTCTACGTATAAAACTATCAAGGAAAAGATACATGTATATGTGGACTACATCAAATCCAGCACAACCAGCAGGTCAAGGGAGGTGATTCTGCCCCTCTGCTCTGGTAAGGCTGCATGTGGAGTACTGTGTCCAGGTCTGGGGTTCCCGTTAGAAGAAAGACATGGAGCTGTTTGAGCAAGTCCAGAGTAGGCCACACAGATGATCAGAGGGCTGGAGCACCTCTCCGATGAAGACCAGCTGAGAGAGCTGGGCTTGTTCAGCCTGTAGAAGAGAAGCTTCCAGAGAGAAGTTATTGCAGCCTTCTAGTACCTGAAGGGGCATAGAGGAAAGCTGGGCAGGGGCTGTTTATCAGGCTGTTTATACCATGATAGGACAAGGGGGAGAGGCTTTAAAGTGAAAGAGGGGAGATTTAGATTAGACACGAGGAAGAAATTCTTCCCTGTGAGAGTGGTGAAGCCCTGGCACAGGCTGCACAGAGAAGCTGTGGCTGACCCCTCGCTGGCAGTATTCAAGGCCAGATTGGATGGGGCTTTGGGCAATCGCCAGTTGAGGGTGTCCCTGCCCATGGCAGGAGGTTGGAACTAGGTGCCCTTTGAGGTCTCTTCCAACCCAAACCATTCAGTGATTCTATGTGTTCATGTATTTTAAATAGAAAGGCTTCCATTAAATAAAAACCATGATATTTTGCACCTCAAATATATCAGTAATTTTCTGTGTTTAAGACTTAATAATAGTACATAAAGATTTTAATGGTGGCGTCTTTTCATACTACTAAGCAGTATACCATCACTCTCTGCATAATCCAGAACCACACTGAACTGTCTATCATACAGTGACCTGATCACATTAACATCTTCCATTCTCAGTACCCATTACCCCATCAGTACAACACAATGCAATTTAGATCTCCCCCTTCTACTTATTCATTATAACCAGATTGCATAATGGAGGGCAACTCTGATAGATCAGTGAACACCAGCGCTGCAACTCTTGACTCTCCCCTAGACACAATTTTGCTACACCTTTGGCTCCCCCCCTTCCATGGTTTTAGAATATCTGTATGTTAGTACTTCATGGTCTCTTGCCAATTGAAATGACTGGAAACCCATAATGAGCTTCCTGTGCTGGTGATTTAAGGGCATGGTGCAGGCACAGCTTTGAAAATGTTGGCAAATCTTCAGGTGGAGTTTGGAGGCGACCTTAAGCAGATTCCTCATGTAGTCAGATCACCCTGAGAGAAAAGCCTGATTGATGGATAGATATCTTTTGTTTCCCCCACCCCGCTTTCGCCTTTCCCCCATGTCAGGCATGTATACCTTTGAGTAGCCGTCAGACTTTTATTTTATTTTTTCCTATTAGCTTCAGAAAAAAAAGCACGTTGTTTGTGTCCTGGAGTGGGGAAAATAGACACGATGCCAACCAAAAGTGTTTGAATCCAGTACGAGATGCTTGCTTGCTTTAGAAACACCTTTAAGCCTGACTAGCGCTAATTAAACTTTTCACTTTTAAAAGATTTTATATTGCACAGTCATAAGCTTTAAATAAATCCTAATAAGGATTTCCTTCACAGTCCGCAAAGCTGCGGGGAGTGACGCGACTCGCTACCACGTACGTCACGTTCCCAGCCGTGGCCACGGCTGCTCCGCGGGCTGCCTGCTGCCGGAGGCCAGCAGAGGGCAACTCCGCACCGCGCTGCCGCCCGCAGCCCGGCCGGGCCAGCGCCACCCCCACCGCCCGCGCTGCGCTCACCGTGGAGGCGAGGGGCTGGGGGAGCCGAACCAACAAGCCGCGGGGCTTTCGACATAAATACCAGCTCCGTGGCATTTAGGGAAAATGCGGCGTGCGGCATTTATTCAATTAAGAGCTGTGTTTTCAAACTTCTTTGTTGTGCGTATGCTGAACTACAGCAAAACTTAGGTTTAGACAGTTAAACGCACCAGCGCGTTAAAACTGTGTACAGAGTGCACTGACAGAGCTGGAGGGAAGTCTCTGCAGAAGCCAGAGGATGAAAGATTCCATTTCAGTGAGCAAAAGGCTTATTTCAGCAATATTAACCATTTATTTACATGTTCTTTACTTAAATGGTGAGATTATTCACATATCAGGTTAAAACTGGTTTTATGTACTGGCTGATTAAAACCACATCGTAAGCGTATATTTTCTTAAACACTATGGTTCTTCAGAAAAGCCTGGTGAGCTTCAGATGTGGTTCTTCAAAATTACCTGAAAATCTGTATTGAATAAATATGATTCATACAATACTTACAAGTTGGCACAAATTGGAAGAAGTGCTCCAAGTGCAGCCATCGTGGCTGGTTCTAAAGGGTGAACGCCCATATATTTGTTTGCCAAACTGTACACTCAATTACACCAGCTGATCTTTTCAAAGGTGGATATTCAGTTACCTGCCTTGATTTCACCTTATGGTTCTACCGATGGCACTTGCGCAACTTCGTACAGTCTGTCTGGAGTCTCAAGCTACAGACTCAGCAGTCAGCCACAACTATGCCCTCATTAACTGCTTCCTTGGGTTAGGTTTTAGGTGAAAGAGTCTCCACTGCAGCTTCCACAAGCTCATACTGAGGACAGAAGGGGGAACTTTACAAGCAAAGTGATATATGTCCTCTCAGTGTATAAGGATGTTGCCTACCAGGCCCTGGGACAAGGTTTAGCCACGGAAGATACGCATCGTATCTCTTCTTTAGTCATCTAGGGTCTGGATAATGTAATATGACCTACTTCTCTGTAGCTGTCATCTTCCACTGCATGACAAGCACATATTCAGAACCATGCACTGTTTAAGCAATGTTACTAAATATGAATTCTCACATGTGAAGTATTATTTTGGTGAAGAACAGAATTCAAGTTGCAAACCTTCCTAAGTTCATTTAATAAAATTGTTCCATTCCCCCCATCCAACCATCTATCTACATTTTTGAAGAGAAGCAAGGAAACATTTCAAGTTTTCATCATACCGGTAACCTAAACAACCATTTAATATCAGATATGCAGTGATATCTTCTCTGGGGAGATAAAAGGCTCTGGAACCATAATTACTATATGGTGGCCACAGTCCTTGGTTGCACTGTTGGCTGTCAATTATTTGTTTAGGTGAAAATAGGTATATAAAAAAAGAAAAGTTTGTAACCCAGATGAATTTTCTACAGAATGGTGCAGTTTTCCAATCTACGTGTTTCCATAGAGTTTAACAGAGTTTACCACCAGGAACCTGACAAACCTGTTCTCATTTAAATCCATGGTGAAACAATACTACTTTTGGCAAAGCACACTCCTGTGGGAAATTCCCAGTCAAATGAGCAGAATGATACTGATCTAGTGAAAAGAAAACTATAATTATAATGACAGAGGGAAAAAAATAGGAAAAAAGTCTGAAGGCTACTCAAAGGTATCGATGCCTGACTTGGGGGAAAGGTGAAAGCGGGGTGGGACAGGGGCGGGGGCACACACAACAGGACCAAAAATTATGTATCTATCAATCAGGCTTTTCTCTCAGGGTGATCTGACTACATGAGGAATCTGCTTAAGGTCACCTCCAAACTCCACCTAAGGATTTGCCAACATTTTCAAAGCTATGTATTTGTGTGCCTGCACTGTGCCCTTAAATCACCCACGTGAGAAACTCAATATGGATTTCCAGTCATTTCAAGCGACAAGAGACCATGAAGTTCAAAGCACTGGATGAAATACTGGTTTTCTTAAGCTAAACTGTGGAAAAGGGATTGTGGTGAGACAAAGATCTCTCAGCATAAGCTCACCCCACATTCAACACAGCTTAACCCCTGGCTGCCCATGTGAAGGACTTTACCATTCTCCTGCCCACACTGTCTGCTTCCTTCAAATGGAGTCTGGTGACTGTGATGAAGGTAGGCTCCAGCTACCCCTCACTGTCAGAGAGCAGCAATAACAGGCTTCATCATGAGGCAGGATAAGCAGGAGCCAAGGGTGACAATAGTACAGGCAGTGTTCTCACCTATTTGATCAAAGATTCATTTTATCATTGCTTTTCCTCCAGCATACCACCACAGAGACAGAGAAGGACCAAGACTTGAGAATAAAGCAAGCAGGCACTTTGTGCACTTTGTGTGCCTGCTGGAGACTGTCACCTATCCATCTCCTGAGTCCTCAGCCACCATACAGGCATCAACAGGGTCATCATTCTCTTTACTGTGGAACTACAGAGGTGCTGAGGTCACCAAATCCTGCCAAGTCACCAGATACATCATAGAATCATAGAATGGCATGGGTTGGAAGAGACCCCAAGGATCAGAGAGCTCCAACCCACCTGCCACAGGCAGGGACACCAACCTCAGGCCTGGATCTACACAAGGTTGCCCAGGGTCCCATCCAGCCTGGCCTTGAATACTTCCAGGGATGGAGCATCCACCACCTCTCTGGGCAGCCTGTTCCAACACCTCACCACTCTCTCTGTAAAAAACATCCCACTAATATCCAATCTAAACCTTCCTTCCTTTAGTTTTAATCCATTCCCCTTGTCCTGCCATTGTCTATCCTTTTAAAAAGTTGAATCCCCTCCTGCTTATAAGCTCCCTTCAGGTACTGGAAGGCTGCAATGAGGTCCCCCTGCAGCCTTCTCTTCTCCAGGCTGACCAAGCCCAGCTCCCTCAGCCTCTCTTTGTAGGGCAGCTGCTCCAGCCCTCTAATCATCTTCATGGCCCTCCTCTGAACCCTCTTTAACAGCTCCACATCTTTCTTGTATTGGGGGCCCCAGATCTGGGCACAGTACTCCAGATGGGGCCTCATGAGGGCAGAGTAGAGAGGGACAATCACCTCCCTGTCCCTGCTGGCCACCCCTCTTCTGATGGAGCCCAGGATTCCATTGGCCTTGTGAGCTGCAAGAGCACACTGCTGGCTTATGTTAAGTTTCTCATTCACCAGAATCCCCAAGTCCTTCTCAGCAGGGCTACTCTCAAGGAGCTCTTCTCCCAGTCTGTATCTATGTCTGGGATTCTTCCGGCCCAAGTGCAACACCTTACACTTGGCAGTGTTGAGCCTCATTAGGTTCACCCAGGCCCATCTTTCCAGCCTGTCAAGATCCCTCTGGAAGGCTTCCTTTCCTTCTAGGATGTTGTTGATGTAAATGCTTTCATGTCAGGGTGTACCAGTTCTGCCAGTAGGCATCTGTCTTCCTTGGCAATTTAGATTGTCGGAAGTGCTGGTTTTATCAAAACCCAGGTTCATAAGAATACAGGGACAGGACAAGTATCTACACACAAAGCATTTCCTCAGGGAAATTAGACCCTCACTTCCTGCTAGAGATGCTGCACAGCCTCTAGCTGGATGATACCACTTCCTTTACCTACACATGGAAAAGGTCAAACTACACCCATTTAGATGACATCTGCATTTTTTTCTGTCCCACAGCTCATGTGTCTAACGACACACCAGTCTTCTTCACAGACTATGTACTGGTGTCCACATTACACTTAGCAGTCGGGGCAGCTGCCTGCGGGGGACTTGGGTTTCACAGCAGCCTTCAGAGTGCATCGTGGTGAGGGGAGTGTGCTCATGTTATCTCAAAGTTCAGGGCATGTAAGGAAGGTGGACAGACACCAAGGTCTTGCTTTGACTGTATGTAAGGAGGAGGGGAAGCAGACACAAGGGCATATGTCAAGAATAACTGGAGCTGGAGGTCTTGGATTCAGCAAGACATATGGTTGCCCAACTCTGCAGGACATGTTGGGAGATGTGGGATGAACTCTGGACCTTGGAGGACTATTGTGCACATGAACAAACCCTTTGGGAACAGAAGGTACTTAACTTGGATTTGAAATGTACCTAATAAAGGAAAACACAATACAAGGAGAAAACTAAAAGTCAAAGATACCAAATAACTGTGTGTAAAGGTTGTGTCCCCTAACAGGGTACATTCAGATGAATCAATGTGACCCTATTTCTTGGGAATAAATAAAGTTTTGTTACCATGTGGGTCACATTTCTAAAAGTTTCAGCAGAGAATGCAGCCACCATCTACTTCAAGAGGAAATTCAAACCATCTTATTTTGACACACCAACATTTCTCTCTGCCACACCAAAGAGGCAGAAGAACAAAGCAAATGAGGAATCTGCACCCCACAATAGCTTGTTGTGGGGAAATAAATGCATAAGCTAGAAATAAAAACTGGAATGTCTGGAGAAACTACAGTAACAGAGGCCATAAAACACAAGCAATAAAGTTTTGTATTTCTTAAATTAGTCAGATTTCTTGGCAGGTTTTCATGTAAGTGCAGAGGCCCAAGGCTGTTTACCTCATAAGACTGTGAGCAGGTAAGGCTGCATAAGTGATGATTAAAGATATAAAAGCCCAACATGAGGTGGCAGCAAGGGATAGTCAAAAGCAGCCAGTCTTAATGTAATGAAAATATAAGGTGACAGTCCACAGAGACACTGAGTGAACAGAGGTTCAAGGACTGAGCATGATCATCACCTGGCTGTGGTGCTTCAGGTCTCAATGAAAACACAGAACTCCAGTTGGAGTCTCTTCCTCCATGTGTAGGAATACGTCCTGTACTAAATATAGCATTGCGATACCAAAGAAAACAGAAAATGCTAAGCATGTAAACCAAAAGCAACAAAATTATGCCAGCACAGCAGCAATTTTATATACAATTACTGCAGCATATTACAGGTTTGGTGGCTGAATCAGCAGAGCTTTCAGAACGAAACCCATGAAATGTAAATCCTCATAAAGCGTATTTGCTATCCCACATCACTTATTTTGTAGAACTAAGTAAATCTGTTAGTGAAGACATCTGAAAGACATGGTAGGCATTGTTTTATGGTGTGCTTTAATCTTATGGTTCTAACTTTTTCGGTTTCCATGGTAAAGATCACAAGAACAGTACACTGAGAAGACTTCTTTCTTTGCTGAGCTGAAACATCCCCCACAAAATGGGAAAAATATTTATTTTTCTGGTAAGTGGTATAGACCTCTGTGGAAAAATGGCATTGTTTGTTAACATCTCAAGAAGGTGTGACATTCACTATATTAATGTAGCTCTTGTTGTAGGAAATATTACAAAACATTTACAAGTTTCCAATAAAAATCCCTATAAATACTGTAATTTACTGTTATAAAGACCAGAGAATGCTTACCAGTAGACAGGGAAAAACTTTCTCCTCGATGTAAACTATTACTTGTCCGTAAACTTTATATGAACAAGCCAGGGAATATATCTTCAAATTAAGTAACATGAAAATGTGATTATTTTTTTAAAAATATAAACAATCAGAAACTGGAGATTCTAGCCTGAGTTTTTTAAAAAAATAACACCACAAAATGCACCTAAACAACAAACAAACCTAACCTGACTTTAGCTGTAGCTAAGCAGATTCAGATGTTATGGGTTTGGATTCAAGCCAAAAAACTGGTGTATTAATGCAGCTGATGTATGTAAGGCTCAAACAAACTAGGTTCCTTAACACAGCAGTAGAAGCAGTCATCTTCCTAGTTTACCTTGTCCAAGGATCATCTGTTATATTTCCTTGAGTGGAAAAATAATTATTTTCTTTCCAATTAGTGTGCACTGTTGTCTGTATTCACCTGCTACATTTTACTATTGGTCATCACTGGTTTGATACATACTGGCCAGGCCAATACAGTTTTTACTAAAGGACTATTTTTTACCTAAAAGATGAAACCATCTTGACTTCACTTTTCCATGTAATCTATCTTTTTTTTTTTTTCAATACAGTGTATTTACCATCTTTTTCATGGTTGGTTTTGTTGGGGAATTTTTAGAAATCAAAAAGTATAGTATCACCTAAATCACATGGGTTTAAGAAACATTTGAAGGATTACAAACATTGAAACCATACAGACATTTTAAGTAAGCTGGAAAATCACCCCAAAGGATTGTGTGTGTTATCACTACAATGAAAGGAGAGTTCATTACCTTAGCTTCATTTCCAGAGACTGCAAGTAGCAGAATAAAAACTGATGTACTCTCATATGCCATTTTAGGAAAAGTAATCTAAAAGTTTAGATGGTCCTTAATGCAGGAAGCACCTGCATTTTACCTGTGAGGTTCCCTATGGTGCTAAACTAGAAGATGCCCAAGCCAGTATTTTGATGTACAAGTCCTAGAACTGTCTTCATATATCTTGTGTAAATCAGCGTTTATGTTCCTCTGGGTGAAGTTTTCCATGGACCTCTGTTTTGGTTTCTGCCCATACCCAGACTACCCATTGCACAGCAAAGGAGGCCTAGAGCTGCTCCTGTGCTAACCCTCATGGAAATCATCCTTCATGTGGCTTTTAACAACACAAACCAATGGTTCCACTGAACTAATGGCATCAGTGCAGTCTGACTTTTATTTTTCATCTCCCCCCACTTCCTGGCACTGGTGACGTTTTTGTAGGGTTACTTCTGTGTTAAAGTCTCCTCTGTGATCCCCTAAGGTCAGCCAAAGCAGAGAGCAAAGTAAAGGGCAGAATCACACAGCTGTGGGCAGGGAAGAGGTAGGGTCTTTCTATAGCCCTATCTGCACTTCAGCTTAGATGCCACACTAACTACACTTCTGTATTGCACTGTAGAGTCCTGTGACAAGCACAAACCAAATGAAATAAATGCTGTGCCAACACAGTAAACCTCACCCTCTCATAAAAGAAAGATTTTTTTCCTTCATTTCTTAGGCAATGTCAATCCAAACTGGTATTTTCTGAAAAGTAAGACTATCCAAACTTCCAAGACCTCCTCAACTTAAAAGAGTTTAAATTTTGAACCCACTCTCTCCAAACACAATTCTCCCATCTTCTAAAGCTGTATTGTAACCCCACAGCACACACACATGCTATTCCAGATGTCCTGCACGAGATTTTATTTTGGACAGCACTCCATCATGTTCTCCACGCTACTTTCAGGAGCACTGCAGTTTTTTCTTGTATTTAACAGGTGCTGCATCAAGCATCCTGAAAAGTAGTCTATCAACTTCTTACCCCAGCAAAATCTCAGTTTTCCTCAGTCTGAAAGCTTTAGAAAAGGGGTAGGAAGGTGATTTGTGTCTATTCTTCAGAACTACTGTACATAGTGCTAAGTATTTCTGAATTTCAAAGGCTAGTTGCAATTTGAATTAGCACAAACTGTATCATCATGGGATGAACACCAGTATGATTAAACCAGTTCCAAGAGAATGAGTTGTTTTGTAAATACACAACATGGCAGATGAGTTAGATCCAGGGCTGTTTACTTGCATTGTTGTAAAGCTTACAACCATTCTCTTGTAATATGCATCCCAGGCACATGCACAACAAGGAGACAGTCCTTGACTGAAACAGTTCATAGCTAATGTTAAATTGGAGAAGTGAGAGTAAAGAGATTATAGGTAAGTAACATAAACAGATATGGAAACAGAAGTCTTCATTGTTTAGTCTGCCTAAGGAGAGTTGAAGATCTACTCAAAAGTGAAAGCAGATACCACCACTCCAAATATTTTAGAGGTGAATTAAACCACTGTTAAGGCATAAATCAACATGGGAAAAAAATCAACAAAAGGTAAAGATCCAATTATGAAATGCAATTAACAGTAGATGGGGCAGTGATATACAAAGAAGATGGCTGAGAAAGGTATTAATCTACAAAGCAAGAGATCTGCAGGTGTGTGAATATACTGCTGACTCAGCATTCTGGTCCCACACTTTAAGACCTCCAATACAGAGAGTGAATCCTAACAAAACCTGTGACACAATAGAGATCAAACCTCAGGCAAAGATGTTTAACAAAAATAGCTGTTTGTGGGAGGGAAGGAAAAATTTCCAACATGAAGTAACTTACCTTTAAAGAATTTCCTGTTAAATAGGTAGATGATATGACCTACTTCTGCCTACGAAGTTCCCAATAAATATTTTATGTGCACATCACATAGCATCAGAGATCAAGTCCAGAACATCTTCTTACTGTTAGAAACCACAGACAGGTCTTCTCATTGGAGTAAGCAAGGAAGACAGCCTGTTGGAAGAAGCACTGCAGATTGGAACATTTCCCCTTGATTTTTGGATGAGAAATACTGTCCTTTTCACATATGTCCATCTCTGGTTCTGCTTGGACTCTGTCCTGTCTCTGCCTTAGCAGTCTGAAGCCATAAGGCCACCCTTTCTTTTGAAAAGACCTAAATTATGTGGTTGGAAGATTCTGCTACTGCCTGGAGGATGTTGTTTCATCATGGGCATTACCGTTCCGCTCAGACCTCAAACTGGTTTTCCATGTTTCTGTTATCACAATACTGTATGATTATGGTTCTTTCTGTGTGCTTTATGCAATCATGCTTTTCATAAAACAGAACCTGTTCTCTATTAAAAGGGAATTACATCACTTTCTTTAAGCAGATGAGTGAGAATCGTACAGTTTATCCCTAATACTAATCTAACACAGGATTGTGTTAACATAATCACTAACTTTACTGAACTGCCATCAGAACAAGAGAAAGTAATCATCAAGAAGCTGTAGTGCTAAGCATGAACTCAAAAGATGTGACTTAAGCTCCATTCTCTGTCACAGGCTTCCATTCCAGTAAGACCTTGCTTAAACAAGTCATTTAAGTCACTCAGCTCTTTTTCAGAATGTCACCTTACCTTCTCAAAGCACTGATAAGACAAAGCTGTGTCTGTCCAGGCTGACTACCTACAACAGTCACTCTACTTTTCTTTTTTTAATATCCTGCATGACAGATATTACCAAAGCACAGCAGTCTGGCTTTCAAAATAGAGTCTCTAAAGCTCTACGATCCTTATAAAAGACATCTGAACTTATTATACAGTAGTGTCTAAGAGATTTCCAGACATAAGCCTGGGATAAAAGGACCATTAAAAAGTTTGTGTTGCATAGGTCAAAGACACACTGGTAATTACACCACAAGCTTGCAAGTGTACAGAATAAAAATTTAAATTATTAAAACTATAAAAAACTTAACTGCTAGATACATGCACAATAGGGAAGAGTTCAGTTACATATGTGATTGTAGTGCTTTGATTTCCCAACCTTTTAAATACACAGATAATGGTAATGGTTCAAAACGTTTTCTTGAAAAGACAGACATAATTTACTATTGTCAAACTCCCTAAGTGCATGAAATCCTACCACTCTTCTCATGAATCATGAACACAACTCAAAGCTCAGCAGGATTTCTTCCAAATCAGGGTTCCCACTTTGCATGAGATTGAGATATAGAAACAGAGAGATAATCACTGAACAGCATTTTTCTTCAAGCTCACTGAAGGAGACCTCTCTTTAAAGTGCCAAGGATGTAGGAAGAGGAAATATACTTGCTTGTTCTAGACACATAAGGTTAATTTCAGAAACTAGTGAAAACCTCTCTATGCCCTGGCAATCAGCCACCCTTACAGTGTTTCAAGCCACCGAAAAGTCTTCATTTGCAGCAACTTAAGTACTTGGTTGATGGAGTTTGAGGTATTTTCTCAACAGAAACATGAAAGAAGCATTGATAAAAATTCTAAATATGTGAGGAAAATATAGGTTTTATTCCAGTAACACAGTGACTTGAGCTCAAAATGCCAAACTGAGTTATCTTTGAACAGAGACAGGTTACTCAATGAGTATTTGGGGTTAGAATGACAAGACCAAGGTACCAGATGTTTAAGAAAGCTAAAATTATTAGATTCAAACCCCACTGAAAAGGCAGAACATCCCTTCATTTCATTAGGCTTTCAATTAGACCCAAATAAGCTTAACCTTTCAAAAAATGGCCAAGAACTCTTAGTATTGCAACACAATATTCGGAATTTGATTCAGTTCTTATGGAAGCTGATAAATTCCCCATGGCTAGGAGCTATCAGTAGGAGAGAAAATGGGGCAATTCCGAAAGACGATGCAATCTGGAGATATCATACTCTGAAAAATAGGACCTAGGCAGAACCTTGAGAGATTTTCTACTTTACACAAAACTGACATTACTTAAGGAGAAGGATGGACTAGACAATTTTCTATGACAAAATGCAAGTGCTCCACTATTTATAGCCTTTAGGAACAAATAAGACTGTTCCAGCATTTAAGTACCCTTATCACTAGCTATTTTTTCTAGTCTAACCTGAATCTCTTGTGTTGCAATTTAAAGCAATTACCTTTTGTCTATCTAAACTGAACATGTAAAACAGATACTGCCTCCTCTTTGAAGTAGACTTGTACCACCTCTCAGCATTGTCTTTTTATACAAGGTAGACTAGCTTCCTTCAACCTTTCCTCTTGCTTCCTAGATCTCTGACCTTTATCACTCCTCCCTGCTGATTTCCATCTACCTAGTCCACATCCTAGTCCAAATACAGTACCTGACTGAGAAGAGGACAAAGTAGTCCAGCCACAGCTTATTTTTATAATACAATGCCTTTTTGCAACCCTTAATTTTGCAACACTCTTAATTCAAGTTCAGCCCATGAATCTGCTATAACCTCAAGACTTTTGTAAAACTTAAACAATTGATCCTTACCCTGTACTTGCCCATAAGTGTAGAATATTGCATTTAGAGTTATTGAATAACTTTTTCCAGGCCCTTTTTTCCACAGTCCACTCACTTCATTTGAACTTCAGTCCATGTGGTGGGAAAGAATTAAAAATTATCTTTAGAGGGTGATCATTAAGGGACAAATATTATTATTCTAATGAAACAAAGATTGCAAAAATAGTTGAACAGGGAAAGAGTCATCAGAAAAGCAAATTTCATCAAACAGGGAGAAAGTAAAGAAAGTAATTTCTGAAAGACTTTGAAGAAGGAGTACAGGCAGGATTACTGAAAAAAAATATTTTGTAAACAAAACTATTCCACAACAACCTCCCCCCCCAAAAAAAACCCCTTACAAACCAAACCAAACCAAAAAACTAGAAGACACCATTATGTCTGCATTGGGAGCTCTTCAGTAAGTTGAAATAGTGAAGAATAAACCATACTATAAGTGAAAGCCAGGGTGAACATAAGTGACCAAGGAGGTCTTGATGAAAGCTAAGATGTGATGGGATGTAATGTGGCATAAAGGGTTATATGAAAAAGTCTTAGAAGCAAGAAGTAACAGAAGACAAAGGTACAGTGAGGACATCATTCAGAGAATGTGAAAATACCATGAAGATGGAGTACTAAACCACTGGCATGGAAGCACAGCAGATATTCCACCTGTTTAGTTTCCTCTTTCAAAAGAGTAAGTGGACTAGTAAACAAAAAGTGCAATGAATTCTGACATTAGCATAATTTTAAAATGTTGGGCTGTAAAGTGCAAGTGCAAGCATCAGCAGGTTTACAAGCAGTTGGAAAAACTCATTTTCAAGCTTACTTTCAAAACAAGTAGTTTTCAGTAGGTCCTTGTCATGTGGGGAAAATATTGCACACCTCCCAGGGAAATCTTTCCAAATTCCAATTTCCATTTACAAAAACCAGTCATGATGAATCAGAAAATATTATTGGTGAAACAATCAGAATTTAAAATTATTTTGACAAATCAGTAAGATGACTAGCTTCATCTTACTTGATTTGGACCACATGGAAAACCAAAATCATGTGCAAATATTTAGTACAGAAAATACAGCATGAAAATATTTAGCTAGATGGTGGGGACAGAAATGGGCTAGAGTTACAATGGTTTATACAGCGATGTTCTTCCAAAGAGTCATCTTCTTTTAGGATGCAATAAAAGGAATGACAACTAATCCTACAAATTTAGCTTTGGTGACTCCTCATGGGAAGTTCTGTGTCCAGTTTAGGAACTGCATATCTAGTAAGACACTAGAGAGAAGACTGATTTAAAAAACAAAAAAAAAACCCACCCCCTCCCCCCAAAACCCCCCAAAACCAACAACAAAAAAGCCCAACAACAAGAAGAGTATTTAAAATATGGATTAATTTTTGAAAAAAAGAACAAAAGGCCCTGAGTTTGTTTGGTCTAGAAAGGAAGAGGCAGGAGACATGGTAAAAATCTCAGAGAACAACCCTCATCATCAACTGTTCCTGAGTTCTTACTCAGGGATGGTTTAGGTACCCTTGATTGAACCTTAGAGAGGAAATTCATACTGCATGCTTTGTTTGATCCCTTCTAGCCTTAAATTTCTGTATTTTTATGGGAAAACATACTGCATTAAAATCTGGAGAAGAGGAGGAAGGGAGAGTCATTACAATAGATGGATTACACATTACTCCTTTTCAAAAACCAGGAGAGAACAACAATATACATTGTCTATATCAACATTTAATTTAAATTTAGGCTTCCACATTAGGAGCATCTGGTACTTAAGGTAGTTCCCTTCAGCCAACAGCATTTGCATAATTACAATGCTAGAAAAGGACCACATGAAAACCACTCTACATTGAATAGCAAAATAGACTGGCAACAACTTCAGTCACAATTTCCCATGGCTCTGAGAAACATCTGACAGCTTTGCGGGTCATGTATACCATAGGTTGAGGACAGATCTAACCAGGCATCTTCTCTCTCTCTCTTTTCTCAAATATGAGTTTATCATCAAGTAATGCTTCAGTTTATGTTACTGAAAGGAAAAATGAAACTTGCATTGTTTTACATCATAGCAAACTCAATTTCAATGCTCCCACAATATTTTCCATCTGTATCAGTTACATGAAGACTTACCCAGGTTAGCTGTCATAGCCTAATTTGTTTTTTTAGATTCGTGACTTGTGAGACGTTTCTAATATAATGACTATCAGCACTTTTCTGGTTATACACTTTATGAAACTTCTAAGAAAAAGCACTTACAACAAAAATTGTGTAGAGGGTTTTTTTTTAATAGAAATGCAAACCCAACAGGACTTCAACTCAAACAAAACAAGTTATCCTGCAGATTACAGTACAAGGAAACATAGTTATTCCACTATCCACAGGAGGGCTACCCTGTTGTTCCCTTAATGTAACGAAAACATTATGAATTAAACAAAAATTGAAGCATTGATGAGAAGAGGACAGAGTTCAAAGAAAGTGCACATTTCGCTTGTTCACATGAAGATCTATTGTGCACTCATCAATGAAGCCATGAAAAACAGACTTCACTTACTATGTAATTTGGTTTTATACTAAAACAAGAAGCACTTTTCTACTTTTTGGCAGTAAACACTTCAGTATCTTGGAAATTTTAATGTCACTTACGTATTCCAGAGGAAGAAGGGAAAAGCCCACATCACAGCACTTATCAATTATATGGTAAGTGGAAAAAAATGCTAAAAACAGAGATCCCATATAAAGAAAGAATATGCTTAGCTAAAATATTCTTGCAGTATTTAATGTTGCATTATATATCTTTCATGCATTTTGAGATTTACTGAATTAGTTATCCCTAATTCATCCTAGTACAATCATTTTGCTGTAAATCCTCAAGGGGACACTGCTATTCTACGATAGGTATTTTAGTGAACTTCCAAGTGTAGACAAGTTTATGGAAGTAACTTGCTTCGAGCCCATTAATCTGTCTCAGTTTCCCTACCTGCAAGAAGAAAAATATATTTCACTTCATGCATGTTGTTCTGAACCTGACCCTAGACACTCAGAGTCATAGCCCGTGACTTTCGCCCTAGGACTGCTCCTCAATGGCTTTCACATAAATTGCTTGACTAGTTTTAGAGAAGAATGGGACTAGAACACACCCTTGTAGACTTTAATCACTGGGCACAGAAATTATTCTGCGCTTATATGCCATAAAGGATACTTTTTCCCAGATTCAAGCAGAATTTATAAACCCAAAACTACTTAGCCCTGTCAAGACCTAAGCACTTCTACACATGCGCAAAACCAGTGCTTTAGTTAACAGTTGGAAAGGCATTCAGGTAAACAAAATCTTAATTTAGTTTCTGGTTAATCCACTGCCGTATGAAAAGATACTTAATATTTACTTCAAAATGGCATTTTTTAGGTATTTTCTCAACCTGGAATTGTATTACTTTCTAAGTAAACTTTTCTGTAATTCTAGTTAGTTTTCAGGGGAAAGATCGCTTTTGGTAAACTGGGAGTTCATGTGTCATCCAATATTTCTCCTGCAGTGTTTAACTTGGCCAAATCCAGATTTATCTTTTGGAATTGAATCTAGCCTTTTACTTTACGAAACGCTTTCACTGCTTTATGACTGCCAAAAGATTTGTTAGACTTGCCCTTTGGATGGGCATTTTAACTGTGTTCTGCCCACACAGGGACACAGTAATAACGGGCCACTCTGCTTGTTACATGTGCTTGCTATCAAGGGTTACTGGAGTCAGCTCGCTTCTCACATGTGCTCTGCTAGAGTGCACCTAGAAGATCTCAATGCTCCCAGAAAAAACTAGATGACACTATCATAAAAAGAATTCCACAGTTACCTGCTGAGCCAATCTAAATCCAAGTTATGTGCTAGAGAGTACTGAACACTGAGGACTTAAACCTTCCAGTGAATGGCAATGTGATACGTTCAGGTGCTCTTGGCACTACTATCTTTTGTTATCTCTTACCAACAGACATAGCAAGGATAAACTCATCTTACAATCACTACTTCCAATTTACAAATTAGGTGGTAGGAAGATTAGTCAGAAATTAATAAAGACCTTTCCTAAAAAGATCTTACATACCTGTATATCATACTGTGAAATTACTAGCTGGAGCAAATGATGCCATCTCACTGCCCTGTATCTGTAGATCTGGCTCTGCTACTGAAAACAAAGCAGGACAGCAAAGATTTGAAGCATGATCCTCTAACAGTTGTCATCTTGTGATGCCTGCTACCACTACAGAGTATAGCTGCAGGTGCTTATATATCTAGTTTCCATACAGTTGGGGGGTCATAAGATAAAGAAGATAGCAGAGGTATCTGTCCACTTTCCCCACTTGCTAAGCTTTCTGTGGCATCCTTTCTACCATGATCTTCCAAAGCAACTGAAATTCCTTCAGGAACCTTCTGTTATTCCTGTTTCTCAATGTTTAAACAGCAGTAAACAGAGAAATCCACTTGAATCCAAACATTGTACAAAGGTGCTGAGTGGAATATATCCTGTCTTTCAGCTAATCTAGCACCACATAATCACCTAATTCTTAACTGGTGCAAACTTGCAGACAGTTGATTAAGAGCAGGACCAAAATTTTCTTACAACTGCCTATAGCCGGTTTCTTCTTTTGTGTTCAAAGTGATAAAAGTGACAAGGTAGATGGCATCTACTTGAGACACCAGATTCTGGATGTGAAAGAATAATTTTGGAAAACTATGTTAAACTGAGTTTCTTGCTTTTTACCTTGATGATGATTTTTAGAGTCCCATTGTTTACTTACTTATATCCAATAAACTATGGTAAATGAAATTTCTATGTTACTTACGGCATAATACAGGCAAGAGAATGTATTCCATGTCTGTGAGAATATCTGTGATTCTGTGATTCTATATAGACTATATATGTATTTTCTATATATATTCCGTAACAGAATCCCAGCAAAGAAAACATGAATCAGATTTCAGTTAAGATTTCTACTACCTCTCATATGCTTTGCTTCCAGAGTGAAAATTAGAGCATGTGGGTACTTCTCGATAGTATACAGACCTGGAGAGTGATCCAAAGACTTTTCATGCTGAGTTGAGCTCCCTAAAGCTATCAAGAAGAAATGTAACACAAGGCATTGTCTGAAGTTTCACCCTTCTAGAGCTGGACACCATTAATGAAGACTGCAGGAACCTAACATCTAAACAAATGATTAAGTTATTAAGATATATGAATGAAACTGGCAGTCCTCCTTACCTCGCTGCAATTTTTAAGCTGCCATATCTACTGCCTCGTGTAGAATTCTGAGTGGCCTTCATATGCTCTGTCATTTGTACTGAATCAATCCTATCTAGGATTTGGGAGCTGCTTGTCTAAGTGTCTGTAACTCACATGGTTTTAGGCACCTACTTCTTCAGGTAAATGCTATTTTGAGCATACTGGAAGGCAGAAACACAGCTAATTAGGGAATATTCAGCTTCAACAGAGAAGAACCCAGGAGGCTTAAGCAAACACTGTCTAAGAGCTACTAAACATGATTTTTAGTTTCAACTTTGAACTTTACTGTTTGAAACTTCTCCAAACCACCTGGAGCTAGCTCATGTGCTAAAAAGACTAGTTTTCCCAAGAAACGTTACTGATCTGTAATTATTGATTACAATGTGAAACATTGATAGGAATGCATATGTGAGTAGACTTTTGTGCACAGAGACCAGTATTTCAGGATAACATGATCCATACATATTAAATCCAGGTTGGATGGGGCCCTGGACAACCTTGTGTAGATCCAGGCCTGGGGGCTGGTGGCCCTGCCTGTAGCAGCAGGGTTAGAACTCTGTTTCTTGGGGTCCCTTCCAACACAGACCATTCAGTGATCCTATCATTCTAAGAAATCACATGGTTTGGTTTCTAAACTATGATTTTGGCTAGCTGCTTTCCTCCTCTGACAATGTTAACTTGAGTAAAAAAAGCCAAAACAGCAAAACAAACAGAACCCATTGTCAGCTATATCATTTAACAATCAGTTAACATCAGAGATTATGTTCCAGACTGAGTAGTATCACTTTCAGTTTATATGTACATGGAATCATGAAACTTTATACTTACTTCCCTGGTTCATTTTTATTTATTTTCAATTATTTATCATATTTTTTAATTTCACTGCTAGCCAATATAAACTTAGCATCTAGAAGCTTAATTTAATAAAGAGAAACTGAAAACTTTTAAGAGCATTTATACTAGCAAGTTACTGGGAATCCTGACAATTCCCATGAACAAAACCAATGGGAAACTTAGATAAAACAAGATCTCTAGACAAGCTAAACCATATCAAAATACTTGCTTTAATAATTGCTTTATTGGGGTGTTCTGTATTATTAATATTTTCTGTGCTATATAGGTACAGAGCTAATCTTGTACCCTTGGGTAGTTCAAGTAGACTTACAAGCATCAGTGTCCTTGCATTCATTTGCCAGCAATCCCACACTCTCTCAAGGGAAAGCAGCAGTTTTCAGAAGACAGAGCAATGCCCCACATCTGTGTAAGTGATTTTCCCATAATTGTGTCCATTGAGGCATAAAGAATATCAAGGAATTTGGCAGAGTCTCTATTTTAAAATATTCCCCTCTAGGTAAGAAGCATGCACAGTCCTTGTCTGCATTGAGTACTAAATTAACAGAATCTAATGGAGCTAGGCAGAGCTGGAATGTTGAGTACTGCACATTTCCTGTTTGAGTAGGGTACTGAACACTGCAGAAAGCAGTACACACCTTGTTTTTCCTCTTCTCATGCAATCTAACTTATAGGACTGTATTAAGAATATGCCCCAGGCATCCTCTAGAGTCAGAGCAGGGCCACTGACTGGAAATTACAGCTCATTTAAGATGAAGGAGAAATCTACAGTAAGTAATCTCATTAAGATTTTAGGACAAGCTTAGAATAACAAACAGAGGTGGATGAAACAAGACAAAGCTCCCCAAGGTTCAGAAAAAAAAAAATCTAACCTTTTATTCATCTCTCTACAGCCAGTGAGAATATCAGGCTCATTGGCTAGAGCCTTCTGATTAAGGGACAGGTGCTTCTACCTTCTTCAGTGTCTAAAGGGAGTTCCACTCTCTTCCAGCATATGGTTAGCTTTCAAAAAAAGAAGCTTCTTGGTATATCTAGACTTTGCCCTAGTTTCTCTCATCTTTTGAAGTTCTGAAACCTAGTCTTTCTACTAGGGCCCTCTACTAGACTCTTCTCAGGGAAAACAGAAAAAAAGAAAGAGACACATACAGCTATTTCCCATTCACTATAAACCTTTTATACTTCCCAAATGTATCTTCAAATACCTTATTTTCTTTAGAAAACAACAAATTACAGGGTTCTACCTAACTCCAACACAAAACACATACTAAGACTTAGCTTTTCAAGACTTTTTTGACAGTTAACCTCTCCCTCAGTGTGCCAAATGACTCATTTACCAGATCCTCCTCCAGATGCAGCCATAAATACTCATTAGGTTCAAAGGTTAGATATAAACCTTTTCTCTGCCAGGGGAAGATAATGTAGGATTGTGTTTACACCTGATCACATACTGCTTTATGCAACAAAGATCATTCTTATCTATATTACTTAAAAATAAAAGGTCTTTTTCTGAGATAAAGCCGTAGCAATACATGTGAGCTAGTAGGATAGCAGGATTTTTACGTGGTATTTGTTACACTATATGTTGGGAAATTCTCAGTTCAGTAAAGAAAGATGTGGATTACTCTCAGAAACATACAGAACCAGTTAAATGGATAATGAAGTTACTTGGAGGAAGGAGGTCAGGCTGAAGGGAAATTATTAGTAAATGTTGCTGAGTACAATTTTAGTATTGGTCTCATTAATATTTTCATTCATGATTCCATACCTAAGGAAGCAGCCCTGTGGTTATGGAGTTTCTAAAGATTAAAACACTATATAATAAGAAATGAGTCATCTTGAATACCAGAATTGCTATGAACTAAAATGCTAAGTACATATTTAGGGGAATAATGAATATTTCTACTCTAACTTTGGAATCTGATGGTTGAAAGCAGAGGAAAAGAAAGGTCTAAGTGACTTAGTGAAGCCACAGAAATCATTTGGTCATGAAACAGACAATGGAATTTTCATCAATGTGACTGAACATGGCATTGCATATAATTTCAGTCATCTATGATGAAGTAAAATGAAACCAAACTTAAAGATATCTAGACAAGAACTATGAGAATGAGAAAGGAACTGAATGTTTTATGACAGAAAACTTTGATTTATTTAGGTCTCATATGGAAGGTGCAGTGGCAACATTACTGTATTCCTGCAGAGGGGTTGGGGCAATCCCAAACACAGCTACAGGCTGGGCAAAGAATGGATCGAGAGCAGCCTTGAAGAGAATTCGGGGGTGTTGATGGATGGGAAGCTCAATATAAGCTGGCAATATGTGCTTGCAGCCCAGAAAGCCAACTGTATCCACAGCTGCATCGAAACCAGCATTACAAGTAGGTATAGGGAAGCAATTCTCCCCCTCTATTCCACTCTCATAAAACACCACAAAGAGTACCAGAGTCTAGAGGAGACCAGAAAGATGATTGGGCCTCTACTATGAAGAAGACAGGCTGAGAGAGTAGGACATGTTCAGCTTGGAGAAGAGAAGGCTCTGGGGAGACCTTCCAGTACCTGAAGGGGCCTAGAAGAATGGAGAGGGACTGTTTCTCTGGGAGGGGAAATTTAGGAAGAAATTCTTCCCTGTGAGGGCAGTGATGCACTGGCACAGGTTGCTCAGGGAAGCTGTGCCTGCCCCCCACCTCCATGTGCCCGAAAGTGTTCAAGGCCAGCCTGGATGGGGCTTTGGGCAACCTGGTCAAGTGGAGGGTGTACCTGCCCATGGTAGGGGCAGGGGGGATGGAGAGGAGGGGAAACTAGATCATCTAGTTCCAACCCAAAACATTCTGTGATTCTAGAACTAATCAAAAAATAAACATGATGGAAAAAAAATAATTTTTCGTCTGTAGATGACACCAAAGGAAGAACAAGAGTACCTAAAATGACCCTATAAATATATGTAGACTGAATATTAGGGGTTTTATAATCAGAAGAATTCTGATTTCTGATTTCAAAAGTTCAACTGGATTTGAAATTAAGTTTCTCAGTTTACAAGTGAGATTACACACTACTGCCTGAAAAAGCAAGGAAATAAATTTAACCCAACCATTCTTTCCATTATTATTATTCCTATTATTAGAAAAAGAATTTGTCCCAGGCAGCATCTTGATGAGCAGAGCTTTGCATAAAAGTTTTCAAAGGGTTTATTAGAATCAACATTGACAACTAGCTCAGAGATTATCCTGTGGGCCGAAAGTCTCATTCTTGTAGAAAAAAAAATAATATTATTTTTACACTTTCACAAATTCTGAAGGCCATATGGTTTGATATTACCACCTCTCTTCTGTATTTCTTATACTCAGGGAATGTATTGTGAAAATGAAGCAAGTTTTGACAAACGTGAAAAAGTGTGAAGAGCACAATTTGCATCAACAACATGCAAAATGTTTGAGTCTTCCCCCACTTTTCTGTTAAGCAGTGTAGATATAGAGACTGCAAATGGTTTGGTAGCAGTAGCACGTGCACAGCTAAGAGAGTGGCATCAGTGTCTTATGAAAGTGATTTCTGGCAAGTGGTGGGCTGTCCTGAAATAGACTTATTTTTATGGCCAGTCTTGATGGTTGTTTCCAATGGAGTTATTGCTGACTGGAAGGTGTGTTTGCAGACAGCTCTCCTCAAACCCAGTATTACATGTGTATACATACTTGCATACTGACGAGGTACGTCTGGAAAAACCACTCCAGATAAACATACAAGAACCATCCCAAATGCTTGTATTTACTGAGTTAAACCCACTCACCTACTTGGAAAAACACAGCTTTGCTGTGGTAAGCGGGCTTGCGTTTTCTTGATGTTCCTCTTTAGGATGGATTTGGCTCAGACATATCCCACACTAGGACACAGATGTTCCTATCTTTGTATTTCCTTGGTATCTGCCTCCCTCTCTCCTCCTCCTTTATTCTCCTCTCATGATCCACCTCCCTTGGCACAGGGCCCTGCACAGGCCCACACACGCACACCAGGCCAGCCGGCCAGGGCTAGGGTGTCGTGGAAGGTGCCCTGGCAGAGGAGCTGAGCTTGGGCTGGCTGCCTCAGGCCCCAGCACGGGCGGCTCCTCCAGCTGTGGCCGGAGACACCTTTCCTAAAGCAACGGTGGGCTCCCCTTCTCCACACCAGCCTCCTACACGAAGTGACCTCCTCCGTGTGCATTGTTTAAAATACCCCCAAGTCTCCCTGCCCCTGAGGTGGGTTGTTCTGGCTGCTCCCCGCCTTCCTCCGGGCCTGCCAAAGCCCCAGGTAAAGCAGGAAGCGAGCGGTTTCCCTCACAGGCCCTGCCCGCCTCTTCACCTCGCCCCTGCCCAGGCTGAGCCGAGCCCGTCCGCGCCGCCGCCGGAGGGCAGAGCGCAGAGGGGGCGGTGGCGAACGAGGGGCGGGCGCTGCCGGGGCCGCATCCCCGGCGTCTGAGCATGCTGCGGCGGGAGGAGGGTTTCTTCGGCCGGGCGGGGGGAGGTTCAGATCGAAGTTAGGGCCGGAGAGAGAGGAAGAGGGAGCGCTGCCGGAAGCGGCGGAGGTGCTGGGAGCCGCGGTTCCCCGCGGGCAGCATGTAGCTGGGTGACAGCGACCGGAGCGCGCCGCCTCCGCCGCCAACGGCTGTCTGCCTCACCGCCGGCGCGGCGGGCGCTGAGGGGGCTGGTGTCGGGAGCCTCTCCGGGGAGGCGGAGAGGGGCGGCAGCCGCGCCTCACCTCCCCTCGCCCCCACCTTCCCCTCTGCCTTCAGCGCCGTCTCTCGGCGCGGCCCTCCGTCCGTCAGCCGCCTCTTCGCCGCTGGCCGGGGGGGCTGCGGCCGCTACCGCTGCCATGGGGTTGCCCACGCTGGAGTTCAGCGACTCGTACTTGGACAGCCCCGATTTCAGGGAGCGCCTCAAGTGTCACGAGATCGAGCTGGAGAGGACGAACAAGTTCATCAAGGAACTGATTAAGGACGGCAGCCTCCTCATCGGGGCCCTACGGAGTGAGTCCGGCGGCGGGGCCGGGGCGTGGGGCAGCCGGGGGCGGCGGGCAAGAGAAGGGGGCTTCTTTTGTTTGAATGGGCTCCGGGAGCGGGCTCCCCTGCCGGCAGCCGCTGAAAAACTCCTCGTAAACTTTCTCCCCCGTTCCCTCCCCGCAGCTTTGCCTCGCCTCGCCTGCGGCGGGGCTGGGTGGGTGTCCCGGGGGGAGCGGGGGCGGCGCGGGGCCTTGCCCCGGCCCGCGGGCCCGGCCGCGCCCTCCCCGGCGGTGTGAGCGGGCTGCGCGGGGGCGCCGCCGCGGCTGGGGGGAGCGGGCCCGCCATGGGGTCCCGTCTGGGGATGGGGGGAAGAGCGCAGCTTCGGGGCTGGGCGCTGCAGGTTGCCGTGTAGATAGATCTCCGCGCTGACCGTGTGCGTAGTGCTGCCGGGGGCTCTTGTTCTGGGACGCTGGCTGCTAATTCGGTATCTTTAGCTAACGGAGATTGTCGTAGTCAGCGGGCAAAGCGAGACGCGGAAGAGAGTTTATATGAGGAGAGCCTATATTCAACCCTCCCCTGTCTTTATGCAGCGGTTTAACTTCTATACATTTTGAAAGATTATGCAAGCAGAGATGAGGATGAACAGTTCCGTGCTTTTAAAGCTGGGTGGGTTGAGCACTGACGGCTTCCCGGGGGGTGCAGACGGCCCTGACGCTTTGAAGAGCATCAAGTGGTGACTAGGAACCGCCGTGAGCCCTCCTGTCGTGGAACTAACTCCTTGCCACATACTCCTTGTCTTTAAGTTACTTTGGATATCTCTTACCTCTTGTCCAGACCTTTTCCTCTGGTAGGGCAGAGAAGTAACTTGCACCTTTTTGTGCTGCACCATGAGATGTTCAAGGAAAAGAATTACTATAATCCTCAAAAATACCTACCACACTGACCCGGAAGGCTAGTTTTTGTAGGATAACAGTATTACTCCTTATTGTGGACAGGGAATAGGTGTCACTCTGAGCTCCTTAGCTCATAGGAAATTGAACTGATGCTAAAACCCAGTCTAAACCCAAAGTTTGTCCTGGGATAGAAGGTCAAATTGTGAAGATTTTGTTTAGCCAACAGTAGGCTTGAATGTTAGTTTTACTTGTTCATTCATTGACTGTATATAGTTTTTTACAACATTGCATTTACATAAAGCAGCTACTGGCTTTTTGAGGTTTTTCATATAAGTGCATGTATTTCTGAAGACATCTCTGTTTTAGTGAGTATCTGGATACAAATATAGCATCTTACATGAATTTGTATTGAATTCAATAAATTCCTATATCCACGCCCACAGAATGTGAGATGATAGAATACAGAGAAGATATGCATTTTTGTGTATGTACACATGTCTAAAAACTGAACAATACATTTTTCTTTAAAAAGCAAAACAAATTTGGGTGTTAGTTGTACTTTAGGTCTTCCTCTGAGTTAAAAAGCTTTCTCTGTATATACAACCAGGAAATTTTAACTTATTTTAAGTAGTAAAAATGTAATTTCAATAACAACTTACTATTAGAAACCTGATACTATAGATGTTGCAGATAGTAAAGGTTAGAATACCACATGGGTACTTTTTTGACCTGGACTAGAACTGGAAATTGACTACTCTTTGCTCCTGAACAAACACAACATTCTTCTTGTCAACGACAGATTGCTGTGGAAGGTACATATTTTTTGTAAATTTAGACCTTGATTCTGAATTAAGGAATCCCATTATTTTTGTGAAGAGTACTTGTGAGTCCTTTCTAGATCTAGACCTTTTATGTACATGTTTAATAATTCTCCCTCTTTAAGGCGAAGCCGTGTTTTATCACAAGTAATGACTACTTAACTTGCAAGTTGTTCTGATTTTAATTTTCTTTTAGTTCAAATGTTATTGTGTTTGACACAATGCTTATTGTACTCTTAAGTGCAACTTTAAATTGCTGTGTTGCTATAGTATCTTTTAGACTTAGGCAAATAAAGGTTTGGTGTGATAAGAAATAGTTCTCTTTTCTATTATTTCAAATCTCTTAGGTTCATGACCATGCCTTCCACAGAATACCAGCTAGGTCAGTGTGTTTGACAACTGGTGAAATACCTGTTTGGTTTTTTTTTCTTAAACAATAACAACACCAACACCCCCCCACCCAATCCTAGCTTTATGCTGTGCAGCCTCTGGTGTAGATGCTGCAAGGACAGTTTATATGTTATGGCAAGTAGGACTATTTTATGTTTCCTAGAGTAGAGAACTTTTGACTCATTAAAGCGTACTTGCTGCTCCTACTCAGCTTTAAAATCAGTAGAGTATAAAATAGTTGTGTAAGGCTTGTTGGGTTTTTAATATTTTTTTTTTAATTGCCTTTGAAAATCTGATCAAACAGTGGAGTATGTAGTTGATTTCAGTGGTGGACTCTTACGATTTGATCTTTCAGTATTTAATAATCTACAAGACCTGGAGAACTACAGGCGTTATTTACCATGTTTTATCTTTTTAGGTGATCTAGAATTTTTCATTTACATACCATTTTGGGGATCAGTTCTGTTGGCGGAAAAATCCAGACTGCTGCAGAGCTTCAGTAGGAATGAGTTTTGGAACATGACCTTCCTTACCTCTGACTTAATGCAGATAGAATATAATATAGTCTTTTTAAGTTGCCTAAATAGAAGATATGTAAAACTACAGTATGTGCATTTTTTTCAGGTAGAATTCAACTTCTCTATTGCAAAAGTTACAAAATACTAATTTGTGCACAATTCAATATCTAAGAAGTTACTGTAAAAATGCTACGTTTAGAACTACCTGACAAGAGATTCCACATAAATTAAAGGCAGAACAAATGGGCTTGATGTAGCATGCAAACATTTTGCTTTTTAATTGGAATTGTCCCAAGATAAACTCAGACTTTATTTTGATGTGGTTTTGCTACGTTCATTCTGAAAGGTACAGCTTTCCAAAGTTGCATGCAGAGCTGGAGTACTGTGCTCTGTGAAGCAGTAGTTGACTGTCATGAAGGCAGTGAGACCTGATAATACTAGGATTGATATCAAATCCTCAGCAGCCTTTTCCTTGTGGTTTTTGCACTGTTTTATTCTCTTTCTAATACTCTGTGAGTATCCCAGAAGAGCACAGATTGTATGGGCCAGTGTAGTTAGGTGTTGTATGGTCATTATCCCTGCTTCAGTCTTGTCCTGCAATTAGGATTTGCAGTAAGAGATGACATTCTCATTTTCAAATCAACTGAGGTACTAAACTCATTACCGTCTCTTGGAAAGCTTACTGTATGTGTGTAATAGGTGATCCTATTAACATTTAAAAGTTATCTTTCAACAGTGATGTAACTCTGTGTGGGGGCACATTTAAGTAGAGTCATGCAGTTTTATTTGGTGCAGCCAGAGGAGGGTTTATTTGTCGTTAAATTATGAATTGAGGAAAAAAAGTTAGAAAAAACAATGTCCCAGTACAACTGGTCTTCTTGATCATTAGGTAAACACGGATATCATAACTTCTTCAGGCCACTAATTTAATAGATCTTTCAGATGCTTATTTAAGGTGCATATGTTTAAATGCTTCACATAGTGAGGTCCAGCTGTAGCTGAGCTCCCGAAGCAGGATTGAAATTTTTCCTTGATTTCAGCTTGTTTTCAGTTAAAGCGTCAAGTTTATTTTTCCTGTACTTTTTTCCAGTAGGGTACTTAATAATTTCCTTGTTAGCTGCCTTGTGAAAAAGCATCGTTGTCTAAGACATTGACATACAGGTTATAGAGGAAATTTCATTGTAGAAATCCCTTTTTCCTCTTAATTTCCATAATAGGCCTAGTGTTCTGCCAAAGTTAATGAATATTAAACAATCCAAAAAAGTAATGTGTATCTTGTACAGGTGGTCTCATGGCTTATTGCTGCACAGAAGCCTTCAAGTTTTCCTTCTGGTATTTTTTGAGGCCTTCTCTCTCCATCATAAGTCGTATTTTAGCAACAAGTTCATGTATTCAAAGATGAGAACCACTAAGTTTTGAGTTAAATGGTTGAAAGTGCAGTGGATATGCAGCTATTTTAAGGAATGCTATACCTTTTAAAGTGTTTTAGTATGGTGCAAACCATAATGCAGAGCTGTGGCGTAATAGAGTATTAAGAGGTAACTTTAGGAATTTGTAATTTAATAGCAATCATTTGTTATTTTATTTTAGTTACTTAACACATGGAGAAACTGAGAAAGAGGCACAGGATGAGATGACCATCTTTTACAGGGAGTATTTTTTTTACCAGGGTTTTATAGAAACTCCCCACAGAAAATATGGTCTAGAAACTGTTTTGACTTACAGTTTTCAGGACAATTTTCTTCTCTCATAAAGGAAATTATAAAAAATACAGAGATGAACCTGACTATATATATGGAAATTTTGGGGGTTAGCTGGCTGGAGGAAAAAAAATACAGCAGAAGAACCTTGATCTTGTTATCTCTCTTGAGATTTATTTTTTTTTAAAATGTAAAAACCTCCTCCTTGTATCTTTCCAGAGATACATTTTCCCAGATATCTTGGCCTCACATATTTTCATGAGATTATATCTTTACAATGTCTTTTCCAGACACTACGTGGAGCAGGATGGAGTTCACTGGGTAATAACCACTGAAGTTTGGTAGCAATCATTCTGTTTTATTAATTTAGATTCTAAGTAAAGCAAATGATTCTTCATATTTCCTATATGATACTGTGGTGGAGGACATGGAATTGTAAAAGTACAGCTTCCTAGAGCAAATTTCAGAAATAACTCACAGAGCCTTTGAAAATGGATTGCTTTTAGTTGTTTTAGTTGTAGAGCGCAGAAGTGCAGAACTTGCCTGTCATCTTAGGGTTGGACTGGATGCAGAGCGTTACAACAGGTTACATACACAATTCCCCTAGGAATTGAAAGAGTTTCCCACTGAAAGGAACCTGAAACTTAGTAATTGACAATGCTGTTTTGAAGTCATCTGCTCCCTGGTTGTTCCCTTTCTTCTCATAGGTGTTTGTACTGTCCTGCTCAACTGCTGATGCCTGAGTTATCTCTGAATTGTGGGCATAATTTTCTAAAACAGTTCTAGCAGCGTTCAGCCTTGTATGCAAAGATGCCAACAATAAGCTGGTTCTTGGCCAGGGAAGGAGCTTAATTGCTTCCTCTAGTGTTTAAAGCAGCTGCAGTCTGCATCGTATTATCTTCAGCCAAATATACATGGAGAAAACAAAAACTAGTATGTAGTGGACAATTGCAGAGCGCAATGTTTTCATTCCATCACATGATGTTTTGTTTTGAATCTATAATCCTTGCAAGTGAATTCCCATACTGTCAGTAATGACCACTGCATTAATAAAGTCCTGGAATGGGTGTTCCTGTGCCTTAATACCAAAACTTGTATTCTTTAGGGAAATTTTGTAATTGGATGATGTCAGGTTACCAAAGGAGTGGGTTTGACTTCCAAATGCCATATGAAATGATGTCTCTGCTTTAAGAAAATGTTGTGCAATTTTTAAAATTAGTATTTTCAAACTTTTAAACTGATTTCTGAAAAGGTCAAATGTAATCTGCTCATTAATGGTCCAGTTGGCTGGTTGTCTACTACATACTTCATTTACTATGAATAAGATAAATGAATTCTATTAATAAGAGACCAGCTGCTTCATGAATATTGTCTGTACTACAATGGAAAATATGATGCTGTGGTCACTGAACTTGTAGAGATCTCTTGGGGTTTTGTGGGCAGAAATGCTATAGCAACTTGCAGTTTCCTATAATAGTAAATAACTTCGTATTCATCCTCCAGTGAAAAAAGCAGAGGACAATACAGTCCTTCTTTCTACCAAATGATATGTAAAGCAGTGTGAAGTCTTTGCTTTTCTGTTTTTTCCTATAGTCTCAAAACTGTCATTATAAATAAATTTGGAATATAGGAGAATTGGGTATTTAAGGGAGTAATGGATTTCCTTTGTGAAATGCAATTTTCTGCTAGTGTTACATCATGTAAACCCTCCTTGTCAAATTTCATTTTAAAAACAGTTTTTATCCTTGCTATTTCTGCCAGAAGGCCATTCTAGAGGCTTGTTACACTGACAGTTAAGTAACTCATTAAAAATAAACTTAATCTGGAAATTAAACTTGTTTATGCTCATTTTCCTTTCACTAAACATTTCTGCACTGTTGTTTACTTGTATTTGCTTGGAGAATAATCACATCCTTTTGCTAGACTGTACAAGCTGTTCTTGTCCTCTCTCCTAAGAGCTTCTCTGGTTTCTCAGTCATTTTAGTAGCTCTTTTCTAAGCCTTTTTGAATTCATTGAGGAGATCTGAAGTAAAAGTTAGGGAAACAGAAGTAGTATAATAATGTTCACAGGCTTGTTCTTTGCTCATCATATTCTGTGAGAACATAGAATCATGGAATGTATAAGGTTGGAAGTGACCTTTGCAGGCCATCTAGTCCAACCCTCCTGCAGTAAGCAGGGACATCTTCAGTAGATCAGATCACTCAGAGCCCCATCAAGCCTGATCTAGAGTATCTCCAGGGACAGGGCCTCCACTACCTCTCTGAGGAACCCATTCCAGTGATCCACCACCCTCATAGTAATGAACTTTTTCCTAATATCCAACGTAAATCTCCGCTTTTCTAGTTTAAAACCATTACCCCTTGTCCTATTGCTACATGCCCTCAGGAACAGTTCTTCCCAGCTTTCTTATGGGCACCTTTCAGGTACTGGAAGGCCGCTGTAAGATCCCCCCAGAGCCTTCTCTTCTCCCAGCTGAATAATTCCAACTCTCTCAGCCTGTCCTCATAGGAGAGGTGCTCCAGCCCTTTGGTCATTTTTGTGGCTCTGCTCTGAACATGCTCCAACAGTCCATGTCCTTTTGTTGAGGGCTCTATCATCAATCGTTACATGAAATCAGTATTCATAGTCATCATCTGTCTGTGTGGTGCTATGGATTCCTCAAGTCTGTGTATGATAAAAGGTGAAAAAGTCTCGGGATCTGTAGCAGCAGTAGCAATGAAGTAAATACTGAACTGCAGAAGACTAGATTTTCCCACAATGTTATGAGATTGAAGTACTTTTGGGCAGTAATCTAACCTCCTGGTTACACTCTGTGAAGTGGAAATAACTCTGATTAGAAAGATGATGTGTGTCACACCGTGTTATGAACTCTGGGCTATGTTACACTATAGCTTTGCTTTTCAGATCAGTCGGAAGATACTGACTTAAATTGCTTCCCTGACCTGACTTATGCAAACTTGTATTTCACAGGACGCCAAATGTGTAAACAATATGTTGTTGCTAATTCAGGTATGGAAAAATAGCAGGGAAATTCTGTGTGTCTTCAGAAGTCTTACCTTCTTTTAGTTTAATATTCAAAGCAGGGTACAGGTGGTGCAATGCTTAGGTCATATAATTGGTTCTACTTGATATTTTGCAAGTTGCTTAAAAAAAAAAGATTTGCATATCAGATGTGAATTGTAGTGTCTGTTTGCAAAGGTATTCTGTTCACTGGAAGGTGCTATGTAAATGAACATAGGTATCACCAAGAGTATTGGTTTTCTTCTCTAAAGAGCATTTAAGTCAAGTAAACATGAAAAATAAATTGGGTAGCAATAAGAAGAATCATTGTGATTTGATCCTGTAGAATTGCAAGGACAAATAGGCCTCTTATTTGAACTACTTTACACCTTTTGTGCTTTAGGAAAATCTGTCTTTCTTCTTTTCTTTTCCTGTAGGTGAGAACACCTTAAAGTTTTTTCTTTTTCTCTTTTCACCCTCCCCTCTTTTTCTTTCCTCCTGCTTTTCCTCCTTTTCAAAGATGAGAGAGGCCGGTGTCCTGTATCAGTAATGCCTTCTCCTTGCTCTGTGCTAGCAGCCAAGCTCTCCCAAATGCAGCCTGGAAATGTTAAATCAGATTCATCTCAACATCAGTCCTTCAGTAGTATTGAACAATGGCATTCCTCTTCTTGGGTGTTTGCAGCAAAAACTTTTCCTAGTTGCTTCTTATCTGTATAACTTCAGTGCAAGTTCCCATCTTCTTGGCCTTAATTATTTAACTGTGATTGTAGCTCAGTATCATGTGCCTTACTGGTGACTAGTTGATTAGATCTATTGTGGTTTTTTGCTTTAGCTAAATAAATCTTTTGCCTTGTGTAAGAGAGAGATTCATTGACCTGATGCAGTTTGCCTTTGATAAATCTTTGTTGCCTTTTACTCTGTTTTCCATCAATTTTTAAACTTAATTGTTCTTCAAACAGCATTCTAAATAATTGTTTTTAAGGCCAACCTAATGGTGCATTCATGTTGTATCATTATCTGTTTTTCTTAAATGTAAGCATGTATTTTCTCTATTATGAGAGCAGACTCCTTGATTCACTGAATTTAAAAATCTTGGGTACAAAGACCTGTGTTTTCATGTGTCTTGAGTTTTATTGTTACGTTGTGTCTGTCCTAGCCTCAGTTTGAGTTTATGGAGCACACTCTTTTTCCTACTTGTGTCATAGTGTGAGAATTTTGCATTTGAATGGCTTGCTCTGTGTTGTCTTTTGGCTTTTATAGATTTAAAAAGTGCAGCTTTGCAAGTATCATAATTGCCTGAAGAGATATTTTTTGAACTCACATCTCCATCTAGGAAACTTAACTGGGTGTATTGTACAGATATACTGGATAAGGATATACTACCTTAATTTCATAAATTTATTGATGTAATCCAGTACAACTGAAGTAGTAGGGAAGTGAATGTTCTTCAGCATATCGACAACTGCCAGGGCTTTGCTCTAGTTGTCAGAGGGAATTCTCTTCCTGCTACTTTTTGGTTTTTAAAAAGTACTGTGAGGCTTATGTGTTGGAAAGCTTGCCTTTCTTTTTTCAGAGTTGTAAATAAATTTGTTAGTATCCCAGCAAATGTCTCTCTTTGTTGTCCTTGCACAATCTGTTTGGGGACATTTTCAACAAGTCAAGAAATAGCAAATGTGGCGTGCCCACAGGCCAGGCAGCGCTGACTGCGAAAGGAGTTGGTTGGTGGAGGAGGAGGATGAGTATATTTAATAAGCTGAACAGGGCTTGCAGACCGACAGATGCCAGAAATGTATGATCTCTGCAAGTATAAGTTGAAGGGTTTTATGGATATTGGGTGTGTTTGTTGTGTTTGTGGGCATAGAGTCTGGTAACTGCTTCTTGTTTTCAGGAGAATGCTGAAAAATTGTGAAGGGTCAGAGAAGACCCTTTGAACATATGAAGCACATCTGAAAATGCTCAAGCTCCTTGGAAACCACAAATACCATAAAGCATATGGCTTTTGCAATTGCTTAATCCAAAGAGAAACTTCAAGATTTATTTATATCACAGAAAAGAATCTTGATGGAAAGTTTCTCTATCTAACAGACCAAGGCGTATGAAGATCCAAGTGTTGGCAGAAGCTATACAAATTAAATAAGAAATGTGCAACTGTAAAGTTAGTAAGATATTCCTTAAGGCTCATGGACTCTTCATGTCTGGAAGCTCTGAAATTATTTGGAGTATTTTTTTTTCTTTTCCCAAGATGCATTCCCTTTCACTTAAACCTGTTGGACCTGATGTGTTAAATTCTGAAACTCATGCTTAGTGGTAGCTGGGCTTCAGTTCAAGTTGCTACAGGTATTTAAAGATAGCAAAACTGACATTTTTGACAGAAACGTAATGGTAGGAAAGTGGGGTTATGAGCTTAGCTTTGTTAGCCTGTAGAGATATAGATTGTCTGAAGTACTTCAGACATCATAAAATGCTTATAGTTCTTGTATATACATTGTTTTGTCATCTGCTACCACGAATGTTTTGTCATCTGCTACCATGACTGGTTTAATTGGAAAACAGACAGATATGCTGATGTAAATTAAATAACACAGAAGTGTGTCTCCAAGCACTCTTGTAAGCATAAATGTAAGGCTTTGCAATAAGCAGTGGTTTCTTCTCACAAGAGCTTTATGAAGAGGGGTGAAGGCACAGCAGTACACAGCAGTGACACGCAGGAATCGCAGGATCTCTCGAGGTCCCTTCCAACCCCTACAATTCTATGATTCTAATTAGTGTTTATAATTATCTTAAGGGGGAATTTGGCAGCCCCTTCTCATTGGTTAGGGGAGACGGGACAAGGGGCAGTGGCTGCAAGTTAGAACACAGGAAGTTCCGCACCAACATGCAGAAGAACTTTTTCACAGTGAGGGTGACAGAGCAGTGGAATAGGCTGCCCAGGGAGGTGGTGGAGTCTCCTTCTCTGGAGATATTCAAGACCCGTCTGGACACCTATCTGCAATATGAGCTAGGGAGCCTGCTTTGGCAGGGGGTTGGACCCGATGATCTCTCGAGGTCCCTTCCAACCCCTACAACGCTGTGATTCTGTGATTTCCTGTTTACATAGCCAAATCTGCCTTGTATGCTGAGAGATTTCCTGATACATTCATGCAGGATTTTTGAGTTTGCACTTTAAGCTGTAACTTTTGTGGCTTAGCTCATTGAAAATGCCATCACCTGTACCTTAGCCAGTGTGACCCAATTAGTTTTTCTATGGTGAAGGCAACCGAGATGATGTTCATCTAAATCTTACCACCTTTGCTTTATCCCTAGATTGCAGGTTTGTTCAAGTCATGTTTAAGTCATGAAGATGTTCAAGTCATGTTTAAGTCATTTGTTTAGTGTATCTTTGATCTGATTTTATTGGGAAGTGAAAAAATACAAGTTCTGTACAATTTTCTAATTCTTTCCCCCCCGTGCATACCAAAAGACAGATTAGTTTCTTGTCAAGTAAATGTAACCCACAGATTCACAGGATCCATTCACTGGTTCCATGCAAACTGAAAAACTTCTGTGTTTCATATTCTTATTCAATATCGATAATGGTACATAATGCCACTTTTTGTCTTTGGTCCCTTCTCTATGAACTTGAAATGCAACAGGTTAAAAATGTCATTAGTATTATTTGTGTTGCCACAGCACTGCAATGATGCAATTATTTGTTTTGTTGATTGAGTTCTTTTGTCTCTTAATGCAACATATCTCAAACCTCCCTGGGAGTGGTAATCATCTTAAATTTACAAAAATAATGTTGAGAATCACATCTTTTTTTTTCCCACCAGTTTTCTGACAGTTTTCAAATAATTTGTAAGTAAAATATGCATTATGCTGTCACAAATCCTGTTGCCATTGGTACTCCAGAGCCTCTTTGATTTGTCTTCTGTGAGAAGTTACAGTTCTCAGTACACCTCCAGACCTTAAGACTATTTTTCAATTTAAAAAAATCACTTTCATCCCTGCTTTTGACACTTGTCTTCAAGAGCTGTTGTGAAGCACAGAGTACTATGTTGCTGAATTAAGCCTCAATGTTGCAATACTTTCTTGAACAGCTAATGTACCCAGAGAATTTCATGATGTTTTGACAAACACTTCTCTTGTCCCTTTGTAAATTAACATGGCACTTCAACAACAATATATGTGTATAAATGGAATGAAATACAAGACACCAGTATTACTCTTACTAGTGAATACTAGTGGGTAAGGAGGTGTGATATTTGTAGTGGTTTGCTTTTTTTTTTTTTTTTTAACCTATGAAGTGATTCAAATCCTGATGTTATTATTTGGAATTCCTTCCTGCTGCCCCTTTCATGGGTTGTGCAGGAGGGACTGCATGCAGTGAATAGGAACAGGGACTGTGAGGGTCTGCAACAGTGGGACTTGAAGTTTCTGCATATCAGATCCCACGTCTGGATTCTTGGAGGATATGAAAATTCGACCAGCTGAACGCTCAGTTCTTGTTTTCTTCTTGTCTCAGTTGTCCCACAGTAAAATAAAGCCAATGGTTTGGGAAGATTTCTTTAACTTCTGCCCATATAGATAGTAATTTTGTATGCCTTATCTTTTGCTGTCTTTTGCATACATGGAGGTGTTGAGTAATTCAAGTAGCAATTAATATGGGGAGTTTCACTTCCATCTTAGTTTCTATATATGGCTTTAGTTTAAAATAAAATTTCAAAAAATTATTATCTATAAATGTGCTAAATTCAGGTTTTAAAAGGTTGTTTGAATTTTGGGCACTTCTAAAAATGCTTTTTTTAGTTTAGGAAGAGGATTTTTAAACAGATGATTAGTAATTTTAAAATAAAATAGCATTGGTTTTCTGAAGCTAAATAGATTACTCTGATAACACTTAAAATCAGTGCAGTAGAATTTGTCATACTGCTGTTGGTTATACTGTCCTGTAGAAATTTTGCCGTATTATTTTGTTAAACTTCATTAAAAGTATATTAGCAATTTAAAAATGCAGTGAAAAAACTGCATTTGTTCCTCTGAAAAAATTATGAGATAAGTATTTATGGTGTTTTTACTGTGTGGGAGATCTGGAGCTACTGAATTTGGTCTCTCCAAAAGCTTCTTCTTCTAAAAGGATGTTAGGTATATGGAAAGTGGTTTGCCTTTTGTTTTATTTTAAAACAAGCAAACAAAAAACTTAGTGATAAGACACAAAAGCTTTGCCATCTCATCAAAACCTGATTGTTTCCCACCAGAACAAATTAATTTAGTCAATAATTAAATCCTATTATTACTGAAATCCAAGCTTCAGATTCTGTGAGGCTACTTAGCTTTAGAGATGTCAGCGTCTATGCAGTCTCAGTTCTGCAGACCCAGCAAAAGTACTTAGCATCTGAAATAAGTGAGACAAGGAGAACCTCTATATTGCAGTAGCCTTCTGCTAAAGTGCTCCCAAGTGTCTTCAGAGAACCTCTTCTCAGAAATGGGTTTATCCAACCTGGGTTTGAAGGCAGGTGTCTTGTCAGACTCAACAGGGGAGTTTCACGAATGAAGTGGGTACTGAAGGGACAACAGATCTTCCCTTGCCCTAGGTCATGTCTATCTGATGATGGCGATTTTTGTTCTATGAGAAGTAGTAACTGTTGCCTGTGCTCTTCACATGGGTTCTTTTTTCTTCCTTGCAGACTTTGTTCCCCAGCTACTCTGAAAATTACTAGTCTAGTTAGTTTTTGCTTTTAATCTATGGAATTGTCCCTCTGCTCGTCCTTTGTCCGCCTTTGTGCCTTCTTCATGGTCACTGTGCCCTTTCTGAGAAAGACTGACAAAAACCTCCTTGAATATTCAAGGTGTGAACACATCAAATAACAGTATTTTCTGGTTTGTGCTTTCTTTCTCTAGTAAACCTTAATATTTTTCACTGTTGCTGATAATTGAGCTGACAGTGTAAAAGACCTGTCTGCAGTGATTTCAAGATCTTCTCAAAGTATTGAAGCTACTGTAAATCTCATCACTTTGTGCCTGTAATTGAGATTATTTTTTTTCCATGTGCAATAGTGTTTGCTTCCAAAATTTTGTCTTATCTTTTTACCTCCCTGACACTTAGGGTTGTGACATCCTTCTGCAGCTTTTCGAGAAAGGAAAAAATTAAATCTGATTATAAACATCTCAATCAGCAGCAAAATATGTTACTCAGTGTTAACACCCTTTTTTCAACCTGATCTTCAGATTTTTTTGATGGATGAAGTGATTTTTGAGTTGTTAGTGTGTGTTGTCTGAGGGATCTTCCAGTTTACAATTCACAACACTGATTAATTTTTCATTTAACTCAATACTGCAGAAGGGACAGGCTGCTCTGTAAAGTCTGAATTGAGATGAGGGCGATAAAAATGTTTTTTCCAGGTTATCTTTTGTTGCCTTGAATGTTGTCTTTGTTGCATAGCCTTCTGCATTTAATTTTAAATTGACTTGTGTCAGTGATAAGTTTTATCAGGAAGAGCTCTGCCAGGCCCTGCTGCAGTCATGCAGACACTGGTGATGAGGAAATACTCAGGTAATTGTAGGGCTCTATGCTATATTGCAGTGTATGTACTCATAGCTATTTTTTCTTGCAATAGTCATTTACACATACGCTTGAAAGTTATCAGAACTCCAACCCTTAAGATTGAAGAAGTCAAAATTGTCTCAAGTCCTTCTGCTTTGCTTACCTATGAGGAGACAATGAAAAGAGGATCTGGGTATTACTCACCCCCCAAAATGTGTTCTGGTTCTTCATTTAGTAGCACAGAAGCATGAATTCAGAAACCCAGTTTGTTAAGGGGTATTTTGGGAAGCCGTATACCAACTAGTAAAGTTGGTAGTGGCATAGTCTCTTGGGCACTGGAAAGTTCAGTTCAAGACTTTAAGCTGAAAACTTTGCTGAAGTTTTGCTGCTAAGGCAGAACTTTTGAGGGTTATTACTGGATATTATTTTTCTTTGAGGAAAGAGAATTTTCATCTTTCATTTTAGAAATAGGAGGGTGAAAGGGGAGTGGGCGGGGAGGGCAACCTTAGTGTCATTATTGAGAAATTGGCACCTTAAGTCACAGTTTTTGACTTAGTTGCTGCTCTTTTTCCTAGTAACTCTATATGTATCTTGGTTGTCTCCAAAACCAACAGGAAAGTAATGCTCAGTGAGGCTATTTATGTCAAATTTCGTATTAGTTCTGTCATCTGTATTTATGATTACTGCTTCCCAGACTAATTTGGAGTACAGTCTTTTCCCAGTTTATAATTAATATTCCACAACAATCTTTTTTTATTTTCTCGTTCACCCATTATGAAAATTGACAGTAGAACACACAAGATGAATTTATAGATGTAGCTTGAGGGTATGATATCAAAGTTAAAGTTATTAGCTCTTTGGCTGCTAAGTGATGAGCGTGACCAGCTTGCACTAAGGTAGCTCCAATTATATCAATGTTCTGGGTTCTCATCTCTGCAGAGTCGATCCTAAGAATATTGTTTTCTATTGAAAGGTGCTTATAAAAGAATTTAGCAAGCCTGTCTTCCTGAATAATTGTCTTGATAAGAGATGCTATGATACATTGTATATTTAGGTAGCCAGAGAATTATAGTCCTTAATGGATGAGTTATTACAACCATCAAGCATGAGTCATTATGGTCTCCCTTGACAATGTGTGGATTGGAGGTCCTTAATTCAGAAACAATTAACAAAAAAGAATTTACTCCTTTCAAGAAACTATGTATTGCCCTGCACTTCAGACCCAAAGATATCTATAAAATCATATGCTTTTTGGATCCTGTAATTTTAAATAAAAGATTAAAATGATTAAAAATAACCTATTTAGGCTATATTTCTCTACTCTTGCAGCTGATATTTTAATGTGCTCTGTTTGCTTATGCCAAGCTAACAGTAATGTTTTGGGGAGAAGGTGTTTTACTTGGCTTCTCATGCACTCTCTTTGATGTAGGAAAAATAAAGTTTAAGACTGCACAAAGTATATGCCACCTCAAGCATCTTGACAGTATGTTCTGAAGTAACCAGATAGGATCTCTCGGTGGACCGAGGATTTAGAACATTATGATCCCTCAAACTATTCTTTCCCTGTGGTAAGTGTATATAAAATATATCTAGTCTTGGAAAAAAAAAAAAAAGAAAAAGTGGTGTATCCTCAGCTAACCTGTATGGATTTTAATACTAAAACATACACCCCTTTGTGAATAATCAGCACTCTAATTAGGAGACCTCCCCATGATTGAAACATGAAGTAAAACATGTATAAAACACTTATGTATGGTGAAAGCAGGTAGAAGGTGGTTAAGGACTCAAGAACAACTATTAGCTACATCTTGTCTTTCTAAAAGAGACATACTTAATGTACTTGTGTGCCAGCTAATGTAAGATGCCCAGCACCCTGATCTGGCCGGAGTTGAAATAAACAGGTATCAGCACTCTGTGTAGTTGGCTCTTTGCACATTGGGCGAAGAACCCAGATTTAGGACAGTGCATCCAGCTACAGAACTTGTTTGGGTTTAATCTTATTAGGATTTCCCATGTTTTTATGAAAAATATAATAACTCCATGGAAATGTTCCCACTTGTACTAAAGGGAGGATAGAGAAGCCAGTATGTGAAGTGCTGCTGGGCTTTTGAAGTGGAATCTACAGCTCCTTTAAGCTGCTTTTCATTGAGAAAAGGGAGAGGAGAGCATGCTGGAGTGGGAATCTAGCCAGCCAACAAACTGTGAGCCATGCAAAGCTTGTGCTCAGAGTGCAACTTCTTACGGCATTCTGGAGGGAAAATGATGCTATGGTGATGTCAGACAAATTCTGCAGTCAGTTTCTGGATAAAAATACAGTCCTAAGGTTAAACACTAAATTTTGCCTTATAAATACCTTGATAACAAGTAATTAGTATTTTATTTTTTTCCTTCATCCTCCCAATGTATTATTGATGACATACTGACTTTTCTCCTGTAGGTGGAAACAGATGGTGGATATTTTCCAAAATAATTGTTACCAGCTATTCCAGTGTTGTTTTGTATTTTTCAAGAAGGAATTTTTCTGATTTCTCTTAGAGAAAACCTGTCTGGGCATACTCTAGAACTTAAACAAAGCAGCTCTCTATTTTCTGTCTCTTCAATATTCCGCAGAATATTGATTCTTGAGATTAAGATTTTAATCTAACCTCATCACAGCACATTGGGAATTAATCTCAGTTAGTGGGAATTAACATGATAAAAATCTGCAGCACCTGAAATAATAATGGAAACATTTTATACACAAAACCCCCATATCAAAATTATTAATTATAAACTGTCAAGTTAAGAAACATCAGAGTTTAATTGTGCAAACCTCAATTTCTCTGTCATGGCTTTTTTCCTATTCTTATTTTTCTAAAGATGCTTGAACAGCAAGGGACTGTTAAGTAGGCAGGCATGTTTGTGTGTGGTGGGTTCCTCATTTTCCTGGAGACTGACTTGAGGCAGATATTTAAGCTGCAGCAGCCAGTGCTCTGTAACTGGGCATTCTGTAGGGGCTGCATTAAACTGATCAAAACAAGGGTGTGTTGTCTTTTTTTTTTTCTCTCTTTTAAATAAAATTGGAGGTTTTGTCTCTCCTTTTAATATAAATATCTGGTTTTTTTAAAATTATGCCCTCTTGGAAGAAAAGGTTGCTGCTTTTGTGGGGACAGGGGACTGTGAGGCGCTGCATTCTTTCCAGTTTGAGGAGCTGCATTCTTTCCACTTTGGGTTAGCATCCCCTGATCTGAAGGAATGGCATCTGGAATAATAGGCCTGAATCAGGGATCCACAGTGTCTGCCTATCACCAGTTCAGTGTGTGACCTTTAGCAGTTGTGCTTTCAGCATCTCAATCTGTCAAGTAGGTTAATGGTGCTGCATACAGCATAAAATACCCTTCTTTTACTGTCTTTCTAGACTTGGCTTGTATGGAGGGTGAGATAATACTGTATCCATTACAGGACATGGATGGTATGCAGTAAGCATTAGTGGGAGGAGAAGAGAGAGCAATACTAAACTCTGAGCAAGTACTGAATAGCTGTCCACATAGTGACTGCTCTGGTGTTAAGAACTAAGTTAGGAGAAGTTTTGAAGGAAGAGAATGGAGATGATATGTGTGTGCAAGCACTGAGTGGCAAAGGAGTAAAGCTTTATAATCAGTCTTCATTTAGGCCATTTGGGCTTTTTGTAGCCCAAATAAACTTTTGACAGGTGTTTTTTTTATTATCCAGGTATCTTTATTGTTAAAAGTTATGTTCAACATGCCTCATAGCACAAATCACTGAACAAGTCCTTGCTGGAAGAATTAGTGCCTTGTAATATGACTAAAGAGACAGTGGTCCACCTACCCCGGCTCTGGAGCAGTTAAAGAAGATACAGTCTCCAGCTACTGTTATGGCTAGTATTGCCTCCTGGAGATAATCTCCCATAGCTCAGCCAGCAAGCTATAACATCTTCATGATCCTTAATTTTGCACTGTTAACTTGTCTCCTCCTTTTTCATTGTTGTGTATTAAAATAGGTGACCTTAGATAGGAGACTAAAGAGTGCTTTCCCACAGTGGTGTAACAGCTCATCCCTGACAGTGATAACCTACAAGCAGATGGTGGTGTGTCCCGAGTCATTCAGGCTATTGCAAAACCTATGTGTCCACATCTTCCTATATAGAACGTAGGAACAACTGTGTTGGGTCCGACCTGAGACTTATCTCGTGTTATATCCTGTCTCTAGGTGTGACTGAGTGCTGTGGTGTGAGTTGTGTTTTTCTCTCACGCACAGCACTGCCTGCCTAGGGTAGAGTAAGGGCAGGCAGAATGTAGTGATGCTTCCGCTGCCTCCGGTGCTTTGGGGCTTGAAGATTTCCTGAGGAAGGGGTTATGTCTTTAATAGCTCTCAGTGGATTTTTCTTCTATGAACTCATCTAGTCCTTTCTTGAACCCACAGTAATTTTTAATATCCACAGCATCCGGTGGCAGGGAGCTTCATGATTTAACTGTGCATTTTAAGAAAAAGCATCTTCTGTCTTTGTTTTGAGCTTGCTTCTTGTTAAGTTGGATAGCTTTTGTTTTCATTTTGGAAGAGACAGCCACCATTTCTGTACTGCTGGTGATTTTGTAGAGCTCTTATGGCTCCCCAGTTGACTTTTTCACACTGATGACTGTTTGTGCATTTCTTTAAACAAGATATTCTTACCATTTTCTTAACATTTATCTTCCCATCATTTACCTGTACATTGGTACAGGTACATTGGGATAGTGTCAAGGAGTAAAAGAAAGTCTGTATTTAATGTTTGAGTGCAGGTCTCCAACGGATTGATAAAGTGGTGTTAATGATATTTCTGTCTGTTCCTTTTTCCCAGTTTCAAATAATTACTAATACTTAATCTTTTTCTTCACTGGGCCCAAGTGTAATATAATGAAACAACCCAGTTATTATTTATCTGTTTTAATGACAGGTCTCATTTGTGAATGATAGTAGCTAGTTCAGAGCTCATTACACACACTGTAATATAAACACTACTAGTACTAATGGATGGTAAGGTTATTAATTAAAGGATAACACTCTGCCAGGAAGATAACAAGAGGACGTTGTCATATGTTCCTAAATCTTTTTGTGACAGGAAAGTAGAAAATTCCAGAGAACTAGAAGTTGAAAAAACCCCCAGCAGATGAAATATGTAGAAGCCTAGTTGGTCCTTCTTACAAGTTATTTGACTTAAGAAAAACTACACGGACTTCAGCAGAAGATCATTAAAGTTCCTTATTTTAGTCTGAAGTTAATTAAGAGTCCAACAAAATGAATGTGAGGGATATTTCTCTCTTTCCTGTAAAATACGAAGTGCATGTTCTTTGAAATAGTTTTATACATAGAGACAAAGAATCTTCACATGGTTACTGCCTTTTACATGGTTTATTCCTTTCCCTCTCTGGCTGAACGCAATAAAACTGGGAAGTATGTGAGGTAGAAAAGTTACCCCCAAACTCCTTGGGAACACTTGATTCCCTAGCTGTACAAACAGAAGCTCACCTGGTGAAACAAAGTTGTACTTGTGGTTTTCGGTATTTGATGAAGAATATTTAATTTAGCTGTGTTTCCCTGCCCCTTCCCCCCATTAAAATGTAGGTATTTTGGTAACAGATTTTTGAGTTTAGGATACTGGAAGTGATTTAATTTAAACCCTCAAAAATGTGTCTTTAAGGTTTTTAAGTTCTTTTGTGGCTCTCATCTCTGCATTTTCTGAATTCCTTTCATATCTTAAAGGTAGAAGAGGATTTAACTAGCATATTAAGCTTCTTTCCATTCTCCCTAAACAATGAGAAGTAGCTATATAATGAATCTGCTTTATGACAAAACTGAGTGCAAGAAACTCCTCTAGGCCAAATTTGATAAACATGTTTAGTGCCATTTAACTTCACTGGACAAAATCCTGCATGATTTGGGGTCTCAGTTCTGTCCTGTGTGTCTGGAAGTGGGTATCTGACTCTCTAAACAGATGTTACTTACATCTGTTTGTGTGTGTATCTGCTTTAGCAAAAAAACCCCCCACCAAACCACACAACCCGGTTGTGTGCAATACTGAAGTTCAAGTGACTGTGATATTAGTTGTCTGATCAAAAGAATCTAATCAAGTGTTGTATTTCTGAGCTCTAAGAGCCTGAAAGAATTCCATGTAGAAAGTGTTTCATTTCCTTTAAAGCAAAGTGGTAGTATTTTTTTTTCTTTTTTTAATGAGCTAAATATACACAATTTAACTTCTTTCCCTCTCCTCCTCCTTCTGTTCTTACAAAACATTTTACTTTGTTGCCCAAGTGCAGAAATCTTTGCCAGGAAGAAGGGTGAGCAAAGCTTCTGTTTCCCATGACCCTCAACTCTAATGTTGTTCCAAGAGCTCACTACTTACAAATGCCTTGATAACTGCTTTCATTCCTTTCATCCCTCCCCCGCCATCCAGCCCAGGCCAGTGTGAGCCATCCTCCTCTGAGCAGCTCTCTTTGCAGAACAGGGGAATCTACTTAATGTAAAAATCATGGCATATAAAAAGATTTATTGCAGATTTTTTTACAGCTAAAGATCTGCATAACAATTGCTGCAGTGATTATTCTTCGTTTTCCTAGAAGTGCTTTCTTAATAGCACCCTGTTCATACCAGAACTAGCTAACCTTATTTTTTCTTATTTTCTCTATGACACATTTGGGTAGAGGCAGTAGTGGGGGAATGGCATCTCATTCTCCACACACACATATGCAGCGCACAACTGGCAGAACGGATCTTGCCCAAATAGCCAGCACTGTGGCTGCTGCTCCTCACAATGCATTGCAACAGAGGCATTAAATATATTGAGAAATGATATCATGTATTGCTTTGAGTTTCACTGCCTGTAAATAGGCACACTCATTTTTAAAATTTCTCAGAATGCACTCTAAGATTAAGAGCCGAGAAAAGCGTATTGTAAATACTATTAAAAGACCATCTGATGCACTAATACCTTACATAGCACTAGAAATCTGGGAATTCCCATGTTTTTTCTGGCAACTGCTTGTTGCCAGACAGGAAGTCACTCTGCTTTTCAACCTCTGGCAGCATCTGCTCTTAGTTTCTCTGTCTTTTTTTTGTGGTTCTTCTCTGCCTGCTTGCTGTCTCCGGGATGTGCCAGGAGGGGTGAGAAGTGACGCAGCAAGCCTGATAAACTGTGTTTCAATGATGTGGACCCAGCTCCCTGGAAAAGGCTGACCCTGTTCTTGGAAATAAATATCCATGGGGTGGGGGAAGTATGTGGAAGATCATGAAAGAGCATTTAAAATCCCCAGAAGGAGCAAGAGAAAGTATGTTGAGGGTCAAAGCAAATTTACAGGGAAGAAAGTTTAGGAACATAAGATGGATAAGAGAGTGGAAGAAACCTGTACAGAATTCAAAGTCAAATGATATAGAAGAAGATATGAAAAACTAACAAAAAAAAAGTTTGTGCATATTAACTTTCTAGCTTTTTTCAGTCCTTTAGAGTTTCTTTATAAACTTACACTAAGGTTGCTGCTTTAAGTTGTTTGTCTTTCAAATGACTGTTGAAATAAACCTGACATTAATTTCATTTGAAAAAAGGAATAAAACCAGTATATATACAGTGGCTGTATGCTTAGGTCTGAGATTTTTCTATTAGCATTGAGTTATAGCAACTTGAGTTGTTGCAGAAGACTCTCACCAGTATTAGTGTTAATATGCTTTTGTAGTGTGAGAATCAGTGCATGACAAAGACTACGTGTGGCTCAGCTACAACACCTCGTGAGCCACCGTGACCCAGGCTCTTGGGTTGTGTAGTAAAATGGAGACCAGCAAACTGCGTCTCTCTGGAAAGTGTAGTAAAATGTACTGGATGCCAGACAAATCCTTACACAGGGAGGAGGGTAATGACTGATTATTTACTGTGTATCAGACATAATTTTAGCTACTTCGGAGGTAGTTTCATGTGGTTTACTGAGTGGTCAGAACCATTGACTAAAGAGTTGAGATCCTCCCAATGCAGGATTGTGGACTACTTTTATCAACAAAGACAGGAAAAATAGTGGAAGAGTGTGGGTAAGTGAGTACTGATTTTCAGTTATTTGCCAATGGGAAAAAAACCAGGTAAATGTGCTTGTTTTAAAACATTTATTCCTCTCTAACAAATAATAAATACTGGAATATTCCACTATTGGAAATACTGGAATCCTCACCGTGGATTTTGGCCAGAAAGTTTATGGAATGAAAATAAGTGTCTGCAAAACTGGCATTGTATAGAAATGTTTTGGTTGAGTGTAATTTAGAAAAATATAATGGTATGTTAGAAACAGTACTAAGTTATACCCCACAGCCAAGCTTTAGAATTTCAAAAATAAAATGTAACTAAATGTTGTCTGAAACCTTTAGCCATATGTGTGGAAAATATTTTTAAAATGGAATTGATAACAAAAGACAAATTTCTGTTCTGCTCTTAACTGTGTGATTAGTCATTTGTAAAGGTTTTAACGTTGCATTAATTCCATTAATATGGTTTGATGATTGGAAGGTTTAGACCCTAGTAATTCCCTGCGTAGTCAATTTGTTTTTTGATCAAATGCAGAAGTACTGTTGAACAGTCTTATAAATTAAAATATTGAGAAAGAAAGGATTTTGTAGCAATGAGGTAATGAGAAATAAAGTGCAAGAATGTCTGAGTATTAAAGCAAAATACAGTGACACCACTTGATATGGCAAAAAGGTCTGTAAACTTCTATATGTGCCTTAAACTAGAGAAGCAGATGTGCAGTACATACTGTGTGGTGTCCTCCACACTGAGGGTTTTTAGTTGCATTTTCATTCTTTCATGTATTTATAATTATGCAAAGTCAAAAAGAAATAGTCTTCGTATAGACTTTACAGCTTTTGCATACTGAACTAAAATTAAATTCTTTCTGTTCTTCTAATTATGTGAATAAGATCAGGTTTCCACATCTACAGATGAAATGAGTTGGGATAAAGAGAAGAATAGCAAAAGAGGGGTGGCATATTACCGACATTGACTTTTGACTGTATAACATTATTTGGTTCACCAGTTATGTTTCTGGGAAACTTCAGTATGATTTTATCATGCCAGTATGCAAATGTGGCCTAAAAACCCCCAGCCCCTCTCATTAAAAATCAGCGTTCTCTTCTTGGGTTGTCTTCTTCCAGAATGTGTTGGATTTAGTGCTTACCCATAAAGACATACTAAGAATATCCAAAGTACTGTACAAGTTTCTGACATAAGGAAGTTGTGACTTAAACATGTTGGTATGAAGTTTGTAGAAGATAAGACTCTTCAATAGCTCTTGCATCATGGCGTTAAGAAAGCGGGGATTTTGTTGCAATTGATAAAGGGGATTTCTCAGTGCTCACTAAAATGAGAAAGTCAATTGTGCACTTTTCTCATGGAAATATTCACGAGTAAGAAAGCGACATGGACAAAGCTGCTGTAGTGTTTTATTTAACCCCAGAGGAATGCAGCAGAGCATGGACTACATGTTGAGATATTCTGCCGACATCTTTTCCCTGGAGATTATGAGAAAAAATTAGCTTCCACGAATTTAAGAGCAAAACTTTGGGCCTAAAGTGGAAAAGTAATGTGGGATTGTTGAGGTAGGGGGTGGTTTATTTTACTTGCTTATTATTGTTCCATGAATAGCGAGTTGGCAAAGAGTTTATACCAATGAAGCTAGCAATTGAAGGGGATAAAGAGTTCATTGACAGTAACAGTGAAAGACTGCGTCAATACAGAGCAATGGCCCTTGTGCTGCAGATTCTCTGGCACAGTGTTCTGTATTCCCTTGTGTCTTCTTAAAACAGGCATTATAGCAAGTGGCCAGCTTTCGCCCCATCTTCCCCTGTAGATCGCCTCTCCTCTGTGCCAGCTTGCCCCGTGTTTTGCCAGCTTAAATTCTTCTGCAGAAATTTGCAACAACTGTGCTTGCATAAAAGGAGAGTTTTTCACACACACCCATTTTTTTTGTGTCTGTCTTTTTTGAATGACAATTGGAAAAGTTAATTTGATCCACAAATTAATTCAGCTGAGAACCAAAGAATAACAAGTGTGTGTGTGTGTTTGTGTGTGTATGTATTCTAAAAACAGAAGCACCATTGACAATATTCCAGGCAATGGTATAGCCTATGAACCATGTGTAGTAGGAGACACTGTAGTATTACAAACCACTTGAAAACGAAGAATACAGAAACTGTATAAGCTGATGAGACACCTTTTTTTGTGTGTGTTTAGAAGGTATGTTAACATGCATTTAAAATAGCTTTCTAACTATAGGTGATACAGGCATGCCCTTGTGTTACGGTGGTGGTATTTTATTAAGCTCAGGTTACCTGTTCTGGCAGCAAACCCCAGAATTATGTATAGTTGAAGGATTAATTGTGCTACATAGATCTGTGTCTTGGGACTGCAGCGTCTCAGCATTGCTACTCTGGGCTAATTTGTAAGTCCTTTACATGTACCCTCGTTTGTGCGGACCTGCTATCATAGACATTATGAAATTGAAAGATTTTCTGTATGTGACAGTTACCTGCAGCCATTGATTTTCATTTATTTTTTGTTTTAAAGCAGTAGTGAGTGGTGAAGAGTGGAAAGAGGCAAAAATTATGAAGAAAACGCACTTTGGTGCTGTTTTCTGAGTTAAAACCAACAACTGTGAAGCCAGGACTTTTAATGAGAAAGCCTTTAAGGCAGGAAGGAATTTGGAATACAGTGGTGGTACAGATTCTCGTATGATGGTATGATTGCTGTTTTTAACTGCTTAATCATTCATACTGCCTAAATGTAATTGTGCTGCCAGCTGCTGTGTTTACAGTCTATGATGTGGAAAAAGATGCCCCACTGTGACGTGTTCTAGTTACAATCAAATTGACTGTAGCAAATACAGAAGCTGTTGAAGTTCAGTACTTCTCAGCAGGGTGTTCTTGTTCCTCCAGTTTATTTCTGGCTGTTGATATAGCTTGCCTCTGTGAAACTTGGTCTCAAATAAAATAGCAAAATCAAGGCAGTTCCCAGTTCATCTTCACAAGAAAAAAGCCTGTCATGAAGTATTTGAGGAGAGGTGTATCTCACAAGTATTTTTCTGGATAAACGTGTTGTATAGATTAGCATTTATAATTCTATAAGTGCTTTTTTTCACTTTTATGACTTTTTAAATGTTTTCTTGCTTCTGTCGTTTGGCACAGTAAAAATGTGGCAAATCTTGCTTATAGCTGCTGTTTCACAATAGTAATATCTCCATTATAAAAGCACTTCTTCAAGTGTTTAGATAACTTAACTGGAAAAATTGTTTATAGGATGTGATTGCTTATGAAGTAAATCAAGAACTTTTTTTTTTTTGTAAGGTGCTTTAAAAATCACCCCACCACCACACATTAGTGAATCATTTTCAGGTGCTGAGTCGATGAACTAGATAAATGGTTCTCTGCATTTTAGCATGCTGTTTTACCAAGTAGTCTGGCAATATTGTTTGGTTTCTGCTGTTTTCTTCCCATATTGTGGTTTTGTTGGGTAACTTGGGTTTTAATAAACCTGAATGGCAGTGCATGACCAAATGGCATAGCTCATCAGGCATGGCTCCAGAATGCATCCAGTTGTACCTGGTAGAGAGTCAAACTGCCCAAATGTTTAGAACACCAAAGGTGACTGTAAGCGGTCTCCTTTCCAGTCCTCAGCTGTCCTGAAATTCAGCTGACTGAAGAATTGCTTCTAATATCCTGCTAGTTCAGCCATCACCCCTTTGAAGCTGTAGGGTAATAACTAGCTTTTTGTCAGATCACCAGATATGTTGCTGTTACCATTTTAGCCAGAGCGTCTGTTGTTTGAAGTCCCATTTACTGCATTCCAGCTGGCGCTTAGGAGTTCATTTAGGCATCTTTAATCTTCTCACTAGGTTTCAACTGCTATTTTTCTTTATTAACCCAGTAAATGATACCAAGCTTTTCCAGGATGATTGACATCAGTCAGGAAGAGTGTTGTTTATTGGAACTCCATTTGCTAATGAAGTCATCTTTGTAAGAAAACGAAGGGGAAGACTCTGGATTTGTATTTTCTGAGAACAGTTTCTTGCAGGCTGTTAGCAGCGTAGGGATACTGGTGCTTTGCAGGCACATCAGGATTCTGCATTTGGAGCTTCTTTCACTCCTGTCAGAAGCTTGGACTTTCTTCTCTTCTTCCAGACTGGCAAAAACAAACAGTAACGTTCCCACCCCAAGAAAAAAAAAAAAAGTTCTTTGAGCTTACCAAGTTGTCGAAATCTTGCCAAGTTTCCTTATCTATAGAACTTAATCCTTGTCATGAAGGGCTGTGCCACAACGACTAAGCTCGTTCTTTTGGCCTTCAGGTAATAGCATCCATCATTTCGGCCCACTTTGTCGCAATGTATTGTTCTCTCCTCGTCTTCCTCAAAACTCTATGTAGAAATTTGTTTTATGATCTGTTTAACAAATCTAGGACAAGAAAGTTGAAGATCAGTTCTAATCATACAAAAGGACTGTATCATAGTTTTATCATTGTATGTCCAACATATAAGGCCCTATCTGAAGCCTAAAATATTTTAATATATTACAGTTCAGGTTAAATCCTTCTTTTCAGCAATTTGAAACACTGGTTCTTGAATGAACCTGACTTCAGGATAACGTAGAGGGTTTTTTCCCATGTTTTTATTGGGTAAATGCATGTTAAGCAGATTCATCAGAAATACAAAACTTCAGGAGGAAATCTAACAGAAATCTAATGCGTTTCCTGATTCCTCTGTGACTTTCCTGAATGGGTGATGACTTTTATTAGCATTACAATACTGATGGTTGGTATTATGGATCCATATTTAATACCAGTGTTATATTACTTTCTTGTGGTTAAGCTGCAATTACCCTTTCATCATTTCCAGTCATAATGCAGTGTGCTTCTTTAAGTTCTTCCTCTGTCAGAGCTCCACAAAGAATTCTGCTGGCCAGTTGGCTTGCTTCAGCCCTTGCTAAAACAGTTGTCTCCTTCCACTGTCTAAGTAGCATGTAAAAGGCTACTCTTGACCAGATGCAAAACTGAACTGAATCTGCCTTTGGGACTGGGGAAAACAGGAAGCAAAAGGTGCTGGTGAGTACTGTCTGCAAATAAGCCTTAACAGAGTTGTCAGTAAGTAATTCGCCCCTCTGCAACTGAGGGATAACAGGGTGCATTTTGACCCTTTTGCTGGCACCCAGGGAGATTACTGTATTTGAGTGCCTGCAGAAAAACAGGGGCAACAACTTAATTGAGACTTTGGAGCAGCCATCTTTCCCTGGATAATAGACTTGTACTGTCAGTCAATTAATGTGTTAAGGTTTTTATGGTAACTTAAGACCAGCTGACTGCTTGAAAGAGAATTTCTGTCCTGGGCTAGTTTGTGTGGTTTCCATGAAAAGAAGGACATGACTATCAAGATGTACATGGTAGAAGCTGAGTAAGAATGTCTCTTGTAATGCCATGTAGCTTGCATATGATAAAAAGGAGATTTATTTGATGCAGTGATTTACCTTTCGATGTCTAGAAGATGCAGGATGTATTGAGGGCTCTCAGTGGACATGAAGACTGTGATATGCAGTGATAAATGAAATCTTGTAAAGCTGGACTAGGTCTCTAATCCATCCCCCGGCTCTTCTCATTTTTTGTCTGCACAAGTTCAGATGGTAGCAATATCTTTTGTCTCCTCTGGATTGAAGAAGCAGTTGCTCTTACATCGGATTTAATTCAGTTTTGAATCTTCGTATTTCTTAAAAGGAGGTATGCTTATTGAACAATTGGTCATTTCTGTGACCAGATGAATTTCATAATCAAGTAAAATGATGATGCTCCTAAGAAAGAAGTTGATAAACAACTAATTGCACTGCTTGGTCTAGTGTTACGGACCACTTGATCCATCTGCTGTCTTGAGCTGTGAGTTCTTACAGAATAATTCCTGTTACAGCCTCAAGGAAGCTGTTCAAGTAAGCTGGAATCTTTCTGTAGAATGATAGTTTTTGTGTTTTTCAGGTAAAATTAACTTTGTACAGAGCATCTGACCTTAGAACCTAATTTTATTCCTTGCTACACTGAACAGGTTTAACCTTGATTTGGTATCTTTTCTAATACTTTCAAACTGTTTGACTGGGTCTCCTATAGAGGCAGAAATCTTAACTGGTGTCATTCAGGGTGATTATAATAAGTTATGTAATAAGCTCTGTAATTTTTACTACATCCTTCATACCTGCTATGTTAGGTTACATATGCCTCCTTCAGGTTTAAAACTTAGAAGCAATATCACTGTCAGATTTGCTGACACAGGGAATGAGCCATCAGCATCTATGTGTGACTAATCCAGGATATAAAACTGAGGCTCCACCTTGGGTATTTTTATCATTAGTTTTCCTTTCCCTTGACATTTGTTCCACTGAGCCCTGCATGTGGGGAAGAGCAATAGGGCAGAGTCCAATCTCCCTCATTTCCTTTCATGTTCACAGGGATGCTGGTCATCATGGGCAGCTTTTAGATTGTCCAGAGGAAATAAATCTGCATTCCTGTCAGTGATAGTTAATTTTTACATTTCAGTGTACTTTCAGTATAGAAATTTTTTTCATTCAATCACCTTAAGGCCATATTACTCTCTTTGGAATCAGTTGGTATGTGTAATTTTATAGAAGGGTTTGGGGCTCGAGCCTACCATTCAACTGTGTTTCTTCCTTTTAAACTCAAAGCATCCTACTGCTAACAAATTTAAGTTTAGGTCTCTCTAAGAGCTGTAACACAATCAGTTACCTAGATACCAAAGATGCCATATTTCCATAAAATTGACTATTTCAGCTTATGTTTTGTTTTGATCTCTACAAACAGTAGGAAACACTTAACATCTAATTTGCTAATATCTTTAATAATAAAATGCTCATGTACAGCACCGTAGGAAATGTTCGGTAAGGATGCAGTAATTCTGTGTGTCTCTTAATGGAAAGTAGAGTATATTCTGATAATGAGAGGATACGTCAGTGTCAGAAAACTACAGATGAATTTGCTTCATAGCTAATTTCATTACCAGTGCTGGCATGTAGTGAAGGACAGTGTGTCTCATGGATAAAGTAAGAATTTATATAGAAATTTATGTCATGGAGAGTTTTGTTTTGGGGTTTGTTTCTTTTTTTTTTGTCTAAAGAAAATAGAAAAAGTATTATTTAGCATATAAACATGAATAAATCTTCAGAAATACTATGCAGATGTATATTTGAAAAGAAATTATGTAAGAAATTGCTTAATGTTTTGACTTTTAAATATTGTAATTAGTTGTTAAATAGCTTGATTGACACAGTCCACAACTGTTTTTTTAGACTAATTACATTTTCTAATTTTCTGGAAGAAACAGTTAACTGGGGCAGCCATCTACCATTTTGTTTGGCAACTTTTAATATTTTTTTTTTTTTAATGTTCTTTCCTTTTTTAATCTCATGGAACCATTAAATGGTCATAGAGGTAGTAGACTACGGGCTGAAGCTCAGGGTGCACCTTTCCGGGGGGAGGGGGATATGGAGGAACTTTCCTGTTTTCCATAAATTTTATCAAAAAGATACAGAATTTCTTTGCCTAAGTCTATACATCCTAGTTATTTATCAGATAAACATATGAAATTCCATAGTAATACAGGCAAAAAAATAATCTGTTCATACCTGTGTTATCTAAAGACTGACGGTTCTCTTGTTGGACTGATGTTCTCTATGGCTGCATGGGAAAATACAAAAATAGCAGGCACTGAGCAAATAAAAGGGTAGAGAAAAAATCTGGTTGGGATTGTGTCACTTGATAGTGGTTATCTTTAATTAAAAAAATAAAAATCAGTCATCTTAGAGTATGGATTCTTAGTTGGAGGTGTTTCAAAGATTTTTAGCCCTTATTTAATAGAAGAATTAGAGATCTTTGTGCGGTCGCAGGGCCACGATCTCATTGCAATCACAGAGACATGGTGGGACAACCTGGACGACTGGCATGTTGTCATGGATGGCTGTGTGCTTTTTAGGAAAGACAGGCTAGGGAGGTGAGGTGGAGGAGTTGCTCTTTATGTGAGAGAGCAGCTAGAATGTATTGAACTCCACCTGGGGAAGGATGAACCGTCCGTCGAGTGCTTGTGTGTTAAAATCAAGGGGCAAACTGCTATGTGTGACATTGTTGTGGGAGTGTACTATAGGACCCCCGATCAAGAGGAGCAGGTTGATAGTGCATTCTATAAGCAGTTAGAAACAGCCTCAAGATCCCGGGCAATGATCCTTATGGGAGACTTCAACTATCCAGATATTTGCTGGGCAAGCAACACGGCCAGTCATATGCAGTCCAGGCAATTTCTGCAGTGTGTTGAAGACAATTTCCTGCTACAGATGGTGCAGGAGCCTACAAGGGGAGGGCGGGTGCTGGACCTTGTTTTCACTAACAAGTACGGGCTCGTTAGGGAAGTGAAGGTCGGGGGCAGCTTAGGACAAAGCGACCATGAAATGGTTGAGTTCAAGATCCTGGGTAGAAGAAACAAGCCAAAAAGTAGGATAGTTACCCTGAATTTTGGAAGAGCTAACTTTGAGCTCCTCCGCAACTTAATAGGGGCTATCCCATGGGCTACGCTGTTTGAAGGAATGGGAGCATGTGAGAGCTGGCTAACATTTAAACAGCACTTCTTCCAAGCACAGGAACGATGCATCCCTTTGAGTAAAAAATCAGGAAAGAGAGGCAGAAGACCTGCATGGATGAACACAGAGCTATTGTGTAAACTCAAAGAGAAGCAGAAGATCTATGAATTGTGGAAAAAGGGTCTGAGCAACTGGGGAGAATACAGGAATATGGTCAGGGCCGGTAGGGATGCAACTAGAGAGGCTAACGCCCTCATGGAAAAGAAACTGGCAAGGGACATAAAGGATAATAAAAAGGGTTTTTTTAGATATGTGAATAGTAAGAGGATGACCAGGGATAATGTAGGTCCCTTACTGAATGAGGAGGGTGTCCTGGTAACAGGGGATGCCGAGAAGGTGGAGATACTGAATGCTGCCTTTGCTTCTGTCTTCACTTCAAAGGCCCCTCGGGACCCACAGATCCTGTATGAAAGTTGGAGCGTTTGGGAAATGAAGGATTTCCCACTGGTTAAGGTAGGGGAGGTTCAGGAGCAGCTCAAAGGCATTAATGCACACAAATCTATGGGCCCTGATGGGTTACATCCACGTGTGCTGAGGGAGCTGGCGGAAGTGATTGCTGAGGTGCTCTCTATTATCTTCAACAGGTCTTGGAGGGCAGGTGAAGTGCCTGAAGACTGGAGGATAGCCAATGTCACTCCAGTCTTTAAAAAGGGCAAGAAGGAGGACCCTAGCAACTATAGGCCAGTCAGCCTCACTTCTGTCCCTGGAAAGGTGATAGAACAGCTTGTTCTGGATGCCATCTCCAAGCAATTGGAAGAGAAGAAGGTCATGAGGAGTAGTCAGCATGGATTCACCAAGGGGAAATCGTGCTCGACTAATCTCATAGCCTTCTACGATCTCATAACAGGCTGGGTAGATAGAGGGAGAGCAGTGGATGTCATCTACCTTGACTTCAGCAGGGCCTTTGATACTGTCTCCCGTGACATCCTGATAGCAAAGCTGAGAAAGCATGGGATAGATGAGTGGACAGTGAGGTGGGTCGAGAGCTGGCTGTCGGACCGAGCTCAGAGGGTTGTGTTTCGAGGAGCAGAATCTGACTGGAGGCCTGTGACTAGTGGTGTTCCCCAGGGCTCGGTGTTGGGTCCAGTCCTGTTTAATATCTTCATTGACGACCTTGATGAGGGAATAGCATCCACCCTCAGCAAGTGCCGATGATACAAAGCTGGGAGGGGTGGCTGACACGTAGGAACACTGCGCTGCCATCCAGCGAGACCTGGACAGGCTGGAAAGCTTGGCAGGGAGAAAGCTAATGAAATTCAGCGTAAGCAAGGGTAAAGTCTTGCACCTGGGAAGGAACAACCGCATGTATCAGTACAGGGTGGGGGATGACCTGCTGGAGAAGAGCTCAGTGGAGAAGGACCTGGGGGTCCTGGTAGATGACAGGTTGGCCATGAGCCAGCAGTGTGCCCTGGTGGCTAAGAGAGCCAATGGGATCCTGGGGTGCATCAGGAGGAGTGTGGCTAGCAGGTCAAAGGAGGTGATCCTCCCCCTCTACTCTGTCCTGGTCAGGCCCCACGTGGAGTATTGTGTCCAGTTCTGGGCTCCTTGGTTTAAAAAGGATAGGGATCTCCTGGAGAGAGTCCAGAGAAGGGCTACGAAGATGATTAGGGGCCTGGAGCATCTCCCTTACGAGGATAGGCTGAGTAAGTTGGGACTCTTCAGCCTTGAGAAGAGAAGACTAAAGGGGGACCTGATTAATGTCTATAATTATCTGAAGCAGGGGATGCAGGGGGAATCAGCCAGCCCTTTTTCAGTGGTCTGTGGGGATATGACAAGGGGCAATGGCTGCAAGTTGGAGCATAGGAAGTTCCGCACCAACATGCAGAAGAACTTTTTCACAGTGAGGGTGACAGAGCACTGGAATAGGCTGCCCAGGCAGGTGGTGGAGTCTCCTTCTCTGGAGATATTCAAGACCCGTCTGGACGCCTATCTGAGTGTTATGTCCTAGGGAGCCTGCTTTGGCAGGGGGGTTGGACCCGATGATCTCTCGTGGTCCCTTCCAACCCCTACAATTCTATGATTCTATGATTATTTTGTTTAGGATAGTGGAATGGGTCTTACTGCTGGAGGATGTTCAAGTTCCAGTGACACCTTTTTTCTTTGTGTGTGTGACCTGATTTAAGACACAAGGCCAATTTGTGTATTTATAAGTTTTATTTCCGCCAGGACAAAAGGTAGTCTTCCAGTTTTGTATCCAGCATTAGTATTTATGGCTTTATAAAAACAGAGGGTTGAGTAGGTCACAGAATGGGTGAGGTTGGGAAGGACCTCTCAAGGTCATCTGGTCCATCCCCCATGCTCATGCAGGGTCACCTAGAGCCCATGCCCAGGACTGTGGCCAGATGGCTTTTGAATATTTCCAAGGTTGAGACTCACTCATACATGATTCTTTTGAAAAAGGATTTATGGCTTGGCTTTTGTTCATAGCTTATCTTTACAATGAATTTTGATTACATTTAGCAGATATCAGAATCTTAATTGCCAATTTTCCTAGCTTTAAAATAGTTACCATAGGTATGTCCTCAAGGACATAGAGGAGTTTTGCTAGTTTTCTGGGCTCATCTGGACTGGTAGTATTTTCAAATCGGGAGTTAATTAATTTGTTATTGAATTTATCTCTGCCTTTGCCATTAGTATGCCTAAAAAATAAAAGAACAGATTTCTGTGGTTACATTGATATTCTGTATTTACAAATATTATCTGTTGGGGTGTGTACAAGTCTAATTAAATTTTACGCTGTGAAGTTCTGATTACCCTGAAATTTCTTTGTCTGCATGTCCACTCTGTGCAATTCCATGAAAATAGTGCTCATAATCTGTTGACAACCTAGTTGATTGGTGAGCTTGTGGTTTATAAAAAAACCACCAACTTGTGGTTTATTTTTTCCTTTCAGTTTCTTTTTACAAAGCTTTTACATAAGACTATATAATGTTTAGTGTATTAGAATAGTTAGACTGTCATTAATTTGATAATGTTTCCTGAAAGAAACCCATGAGCTTTAGTTTAATCCACCAATTAATCTTGCCATATGTAATACAACAGAGGTCTACTTACATATGCAGTTTACTGCAAGATGTTAATTTCCTTTATTAATTACTTATTTTTCAAGAAGTGTAGCAGTTCTTTAGTTTTAAACATAATACCTGTATTAGTGGTTGAAATCTGGCATCTAGCATATTTCATAGGTTTCTAGGATATTCTGGGTACTTTGATTTTTAAATGGTGACTTTTGAATGAAGTTACTGTCCATAAAAGATACTAGACAGGAAATTTGTAAACACACAACTTCTTCCAGTGAAGTTGTAGTGAAGTAATTCTGATTTTCTTTTCTTCTTTTTTTCTTTAGATTTATCCATGGCAGTGCAAAAATTTTCACAATCTTTACAAGATTTCCAGTTTGAGTGTATTGGAGATGCTGAAACTGATGATGAAATCAATATTGGTAAGTACATTCTGTGCTCTGGTTATGGTAACTTTTTATGTTCTATCTTGAGTATTTAATTAGTACAATTGTAATGGGGTAGTTGATAGTTTTTCTTTAATAGAACATGCAACAGACACAAAAATTTCAATAAGAAATGCAAGACATAAAATACATGTCAGAAAACTCTGTCATCTTGGCATAGCTCAGGCTTTCAGCAGTACTTTCTCAACTGAATCTTCTGAATTCTCCTGCTATTTTTAATTTTTAACCGGTTTTCATCAGGATACTACATGATATACAAGTTTCCTGTGAAATAACATAGGTTTGCAAAAAGCACTTAAGTGCCTAGAGCGACACAGGAAGTATTTAAGTGTCTAAAACCAGGAATATGTTCTTTACAACTTGTGCATTCCTGAGTATATAGTTGTCTGAGCTTTTTCCAGTAAAATTTACTATCTGCTTAATGTTCTGTCTCTGTGCACACCCAGAATTTCTTCATTTGCAGAACTGAACAGCTCAGCTTGTCTTGAACATAAACTTTTTTAGTATCTTGAAAATATACTTCCCTCAACACAGGTAATCATGGAAACATTTCCAGGATTCAGAAATTCTGACATTCTTTATTGTGTGACATTGCCCATTTCAGTGATGCTTTTGGGCAGTAGCACAGCAGCCAGAGTGCTCAAGCTCCTGTTGGTGACAAACCTGGATTATGATGAGTCTTCAGAATGATCAGCTTTGATATCATGAGTCTTACATAACATGTGTCCTCCGTGTCTCTCCCAAAACTTCTGAGAGGAAGGATGGTGGTTGTTAAGAGTAGAAATTTGTCAGTACAGGAAGGAATAGAGGTTTGTTAGTGTTTAAAAAAAAACAAACAACAAACTATGTAATGCAGTGAGGAAATTTGTATTTGGGCTTTTCCAAGGGTATCTCTTATTATATATAACCTGTTTTCAAGTCTCTGCTCCATTCAGTATTTTCCTGATTGAGCTACTTAATCGCTGGGCAAAAGGACTGACCTCCAGGTGAAGGTTTGTCTCATCCTCATACTACAGCACTGTGATAACTAGGAGACTCATCAAAGATGGTTGATATTTGAGCACTGTATTCTGCTAACCTTTGGCGGGGGGAAAGCCTAATTTTACTGACAGATAAAAGTGGTGAGTGAAAATGCTGGGCTGCTTCTGTTGAGATATAAAACTACATTCATTCTTTAGGGGTATCAAACTTGGAAAGAGACAAGAAATGAAGCATGTGTATGTGCTCTTTTACATTCTCCGTATTATTTCTTGACTGGTAAAGTTGACTTGTATGCATTTTATACAGCTGAAGTTGACTTGTACACATTTTATACACTTAAACTCAATCTACAAAATCTGGATTATATCTTCAATTTGGTCTATAATTTTTTTAAAGACATAAGGGTTTGAATTTAAATGAGGTGACTGAGGACAAAGTCAACCTTTATTTTACTTGTAACCTAAATGTAGCAAAGAAAAGAGATTTTATTGTTTGGACATTAAACAAGCATTTAAAACTATTTAGAAAAAAACAGAGTTCATGAAGCTTGACAGCTGATTTATTTCACTTGGAGCTTCAAAGAAAGGATTTCTAGCTTGTAAGGCACCCATTGCCTGATGGATTGTCGTGAACATCAAAGAAGCTTATAAGTGTAAAAGGTAAACTGACAGGAATCAAATTCAAGTCTAACAGAGCTTAAATGATACTATGTGCTTTTATAGAGTAATGCTCAATTTTTGATCCCCCTAGAGCAGTGACCTAGAATTTGTCTATATCTTTAACATGCCCAAACAAGCTAGATGTTTGCTTATCATCAAAGACAGCTTTGTGTAGATGAATCCTGCTCTCTGTGCCGCCTCCTGCCTTCACCTCTTTTTAAAAGAATATCTACGAGTCTGCAGACCACTGGGAAGTTTTACTTCAGTCTGCAGTGATACTCCTGACTTGATAAGCTTTGCACAAACCCACCATATTCATAAGGGCTTCATACAGGGAATGCATTGTGAAAATTTTAAAATACATTTTTGTTTCAAGCTTAGCATTGTAAGTCATCTCTAATCCACCTTAGAGTTGGAAATTCACCCTTTGAATAAGGCTTCTTCTGTCAGGATCTGGTTTTGTTTTTAAAGAAAAAACTTTAAAGAAAAAATATACCAGTAAGTATTTTGAAATGAGTTAATAGTTCCATGAACGTTTTTTGAGACAATACTGATGTTTGAAGGCCTCTGTTCAATAATTAAGCACAACATAATTTTTTTTTGCTTTTTTTGTCTACCTGAGCTCTTATAACAGCAGTTTTATTTGCATTTCCTGTTGCCTGTGCCTTTTTAAATGTTTCTTATACAACTCCTCTATTCTGTTAAGTAAATTACATGGTGTACATGATAAGTATTTTTAGTTCAGTCTGTGACACACTCAAAATAAGCAGAATTTTGATGGCATTCTTCATACGTATTGTACTCCATTTATTATTTGAGTGATTTCTGTAGGGGGTTATTTTCTTATTTTACAATCTTTGATTTTTCACTATTTATTTACAATTGTATTAATTCTTCTATAGAAGTGGTGTTCTTTTTTGACAAAAACAATGTGTGTGTGGTCTTGTGGCTGTGTAATGCATTTTGTGTAGTCTTTATCCCTGGAAGTGTTCAAGGCCAGGTTGGATGGGGCCCTGGGCAACCTTGTGTAGATCCAGGCCTGAGGTTGGTTGGTGGCCCTGCCTGTGGCAGGGCGGTTGGAGCTTTATGATCCTCGGGGTCCCTTCCAACCCTTGCCATTCTATGATTCTATGATTTCCCCATTTTTGCAAGTTATCCAGATTTATCTGCATAGCCACTTTCAGATATACACTGCAAAGTTTAGACATTTTTGTTCATGGGTTTTAAGCTATTCCTCTGACTTTATTGAATAGGCATATCAGCTTGTTCCTCAGATCACAGAATCACAGAATAAGAAGGCTGGAAAAGGCCTTTGAAGATCATCAAGTCCAACCAATCCCATCCTAAGCTAAACTATATCTCTAAGTACCTCATCTACCCTTTTTTTAAACACATCCAGGGAAGGTGACTCAACCACCTCCCTGGGCAACCTGTTCCAGGCCCTGACAACTCTTTCAGTAAAAATTTTTTTATAATCTCTAATCTAAACCTGCTCTGGACACAGTACTCAAGGTGTGGCCTCACCAATGCAGAGTACGGGGGCACAATCACTTCCCTAGACTTACTGGCCACCCTGTTTTTGAAACAAGCCAGGATGCCATTGACCTTCCTGGCCACCTGGGCACACTGCTGACTCATATTCAGCCTGCAGTCAAACAACACCCCCAGTTCCTTCTCTGCCTGACAGCTCTCTGGCCAGTCGTCCCCCCCATGCCTTTAGTGGTGCATGGAGTTGTTATGTCCTATATGCAGCACTCTACACTTGGCCTTGTTAATCCTCATCCCATTGGTCTCAGCCCATCGGTTCAGTCTGTTCAGATCCCCCTGAAGAGCCTCCCTACCCTCAGGCAGATCAACACTTCCTCCCAGTTTAGTGTCATCTGCATACTTTCTGAGGGACCATTCAATCCCTTCATCCAGGTCATTGATAAAGATATTGAACAAATCTGGACCCAGGACTGAGCCCTAGGGGATGCCACTCATGACCGGCCTCCAGCTGGATTTAGCTCCATTTACCACCACCCTTTGGGCCTGGTCATCCAGCCAGTTTTTAACCCAGCAGAGTGTGCACCTGTCCAGGCCAGTGGCAGCCAGTTATCAATCAGAATACTGTAAGAAACCATGTCAGAGGCTTTACTGAAGTCCAAGTAGACCTCATCCACAGCCTTCCCCTCGTCCATTAAGTGGGTCACCTTGTCATAGAAGGTGATCAGGTTAGTCTGACAGGATCTACCTTTTGTAAATCCATGTTGACTAGTCCTGATCCCCTGGCCATCACAAATGTGCTGCATGATAGCTCCCAAGATGACCCTCTCCATGATCTTCCCCTGGACTGAGGTCAGACTGACAGGCCTGTAGTTTCTGGGATTCTCCCACTGACCCTTCTTGTAAATGGGTGCAACATCTTCAACCTCCAGTGGAGTGGAACTTCCCCAGTCAGTCAAGAGTGCTGGAAGATGATGAAAAGGGGCTTGGCAAGCACATCTGCCGGCTCCTTCAATACCCCTGGGTGGAACCTGTCTGGCCCCATAGACTTATGAATGTCTAATTGGCCTAGCAGGTCTCTAACCATTTCCTCTTGAACCATGGGAACTTTGTCTTTCTTCCCCTCCCTGTCAGCCAGTTCCTGAGGATGAGTGCTCAGGGAATATCCATCTTTACTATTGAAGATGGAAGTAAAGAAGGAGTTAAGGACCTTAGCCTTGTCCTCATCCCTTGTCACTAATATTCCCTCAGCATCCAGTAAGATTCTTCTTGCCCCTCCTTTAACTGTTAATATACCTGTAGAAGGACTTTTTATTATCTTTTACAGAACTGGCCAGCTTGAGTTCTACAATGAGATTTTTTTAAATTATGAACACCAAAGGATTCGTGTTATAGATCTTTCAGATTTTCAGAGATCTTCCACTAAACTGGCTTTTGGAAACAGTGGCCTCCAGCTTTACTAGCCTTTCTCATGAAAAAAAATAAGCAGCTAGCAGTGTTGCCTCTTCCTCCGTTTTGAAAGGCATGTGGCAGCACGTGATTTGCAGCAACTCAAGGGCCATAACATTTGATAGGGCAATAGTGATTAATAACTAGAAGGCAGATGGTAGCTCCAGTTCCATGTGATTGAGCCAAGCTGTTAGTCTTTTGTGCAATTGAAATGTTATATGGGAAGTTGCATCTTTAAAGCAAAAATAACATTATGAAAAATGGTGAATAATTAATATGAAAAAGGCTTAGTAACAAAGGTTTGATGTAACTTACTTTAAGGAGAGAGTATTGTTCCCCTCATCTTACTAATAGCTGTTCTTTCCTTGGGCTGAAATAGCCAGGACCTAACAACACTTTGTCATTTGCTCTTTTCAATATATCACCCTGTGCAAAGTTACTCTCAGCCCCCTTTGCAATTAATGTTTTGTACTAAGATTAAATATTTAAACTGAATAAATATAAAGGAGGTCAGTTGTTTGTCCTGCCCAGTAAGAGTTTTGTGTAAAATAGATGCATGATTTTTACATATTGCAAACCTTACCGGTGCCCTAGAATGATACACAGGTGGGATAGGTGCAAGTTTTTAATGAACAAGTGTCTTTTCTTCAGTATATACTGTACAGGCATAAGTTTTGCAAGGGAAGGTTTGCCCAGCTACTCCTTCCCTGAGCATTACCCAGCTTTAGTCACCTTATCCCTTCCCTGGGAATCTCCCTGTTTTTTTTCTCTTAGCTTCTATTGGTGTTATCTGGATTGTGGCTGATACAGATGATCATAATAAACATTATTAGTTGACTCAATGGAATTCTGGCTTGTTGCTTTAACAAGTTCATGTCCATTTTGTGTTATGCTAATTATAAATCAGTAACATTTCATATAAGCAGTCTAAGACCATGCTCTTCAGAATTAAAACCAAGAAAAATAAATATATTCTGATATTTTGGTGGTTTATTTTAATGTAAGGTTTTTATTAGGTGTACTACTTAGGAAAAAGCACTGCAAGGAAGATGTATTTCACTCTTGTCACTGCTGGGTTTGATTTATTTTTTTTTTTCCCCTGAAGAGTGATGATGTTTCAGGTAGCATAAGATGCTTAATTTAGGAATGTAATAGGGTTATGATGATATATGAAACCATCATTAATTGAGCTACAAGGATAGGTCAGAAGTTCTAAAATGTGGCACATTTCCTTGTGGGAACTGAATTCTGCTCTTGCTGCTGGCAGTTGTGGCTCATGTGATCTTTACTGACTCATACCTCAAGTCATTCATGCGATTATTAAAATTGCTAGCAACTAACCATCTGCTGAACTGTTAACTCATACCAGGCAATTGTGTTGTGTACAGCAGTTAGTTTCAAGTTGAACTTTGAAAAATCAACTACAATGTACTGGGGAGAGGAGAAGGGGAAATATAAAAAAAAAAAAACTAAAAAAGAGAAACCCTCAAAACTTTAATAGTAGTTGTCTGTTAGTGCCTGAGTTGTCTGTTAGTGCCTGATGCTATGTTCTTAAGGGTCTCATTTAAACTGAGCAATAATGCCAGAAACTCAGTCTTCTTTTTTGCTTGTACTGAGCATCCGCATGCACAGTGCTTTTGAGCTGCTCTGCCCTTTTGGAGAGTCTGTCAGAGAAGCATCCTGTCATTGAAAGCAGCTAATAGATCTGTCTTGGGAAATTTGTGTATCTATCTACACAAATGAGAAAAAAAGTCAGAAAGTTTCCCTCCCCCATCTCTTATAATGATGTAAAAGGTGAAATTAAGAAATGCCAAATTCCGTTTTTTTCTGATTGTAAAAATGTGTATGCAGTGCTTTGTCGAAAACAAAACAAGAACAGAGAGGCTACAGGAGCTTTATGCCTGCGTGAAGTTTGTCTAGTCAAATACTGACAAATATTCTGTCAACGTTGCAGTGTCCAAGTTAGGGGACACTTTTGGAGCCACTACAAGGCTAATCAGGAACCTCAGAAGGTAGCTGTTAGGCTGCTCACGATTTCAAGTCATTGTATCTCTGTTGTTTGAGGTAGAATTGGCTTCTTGGATTTGCCTGTTTTGGAATTTTTTATTAAATGCCATTGAGCCACCTACAGTCTGAATCACTTGGATATCTTACAGGTCATCTCTTTAATCACTTGAGGTTAGCTTTGATGTTCAAGAAAGTTCTTTTCAAGGTTAATATTCTACATACTTTGAACAGAATTCCCATTTGAAACCAGGTTTCTGAATGGAATTGTCAAATGCTAAATAAGTCTAAAATGAATTCCAGCGTCTTAGGTCTTCTACTGCCTTATCCAAACCAAGGAAAGAAGAGGATCTTGCCACCACCTTGAGGGTAGAGTTCCGGGAGTGGATGTTCTTAGCATAGGCATCATCCCAATAAATTTTGTAGTGCTTGAGTTTGTTGACCTTGTGGAACATATTAGAGGCAAGTGTATTTGCAAAAGGTGGGGTTTTTTTTAGATGAGTGGGGAAAGGTTGAGTCCTGAATTACCATAGAAAGCGATTTGCAACAGAGAGTGAATTTGCATAGAAAGAGTGTGTGCTGGGTTTCCACAGTAATTACCTGCCTAGATTTGCCAGTTCTTTTTCTTCCAGTTGGAAGAATAGATTTTAAGATTAACTTTTTAGGTGACCTTTCAAGCAACTTTGCATAAACTGATTCAGAGTACTTTGGTACTTCTATTGGACTACTTTTATCTACAAAAGTTAAACAGTGACAAATTACGGGAGGAACTCAGCACAATCAGAGTGTGAAATGCCTGAAGGATTTGTTTCAAATCTGTTAAATCTGTTGTTACAATTTTTTTCAATCCCTGTTGCATATTTAATCAAGCCACCTGTTTCCAGAGTGCTATTGTTTCTTGATTCCAAGAACTGAGTGATTTTATGCTAGTGCTAGGATCCCATAGAGGCTTCAAAAGAGCATCTGCACCAGAAAGAGAAGGCTGGCATTCTGTCAGTCCAAGCCAGAGCTCTTGTTCTTGCTGTGAAAGGTCAAATGAGGCTGACAAAGCAGGAAATAAAATAATGTTGCAACATGCCTTTCTCTGGGCAGGAGGAAAAGGTAAAATAAGATCAATAACACAGGCCTTGTTTTTAATTCTTCTTCAAGATACATATCAGAAGGTTCTCAGACTTCGCCTACTCTATTCAATGTTACCTTAAGATGCATATTCAAATTTAAAAAAATAGGTTGAGGTGGCTGTTGCAGTTACTGCCCTTCCTGTCTGTCCTACCCTCCTGTGGCAAGGGGAGCTGGATGTGAAGTAGATGAGAATCACTGCAGTTCACATCCTGGTGTGCAAAGGAAGTCTGAAGTTCATGCTACTTCATTCTGAGATACTGGGCTGCAGCCTGTGGTGTCTCAGACTGCCACTTGCCTTGGGGCTCATGCTGTTTACTGAAACACACTGAGACAGGCAATGCACAGCATTAGCTTTAGTTGTCCTGGTGTATTCTGCCAAGGACATAAACGAGTCAATATTTGAACTGAACAACTGAGTAGACAACTCCATGCCACTCACAGATGAAGTATCTGTTGCATTGCTCATTAATAGTTAGATCTTATGGACTCTTGTAGACTCATTCTACTTTACTGTCCACATTCCATACCTTCAATGTACCTCTTCTTCCTACTTTGTCACTTAGCTTTATTTCTAGAGTTCAGTATCCCAGTGGAAGTATGAATGCCTTTCAGGAGACAGTCTGAGGACTAGAGAATTGCCTTAGAGAGTTGATTTGAAAACAACTGATATGTACTGTTGCTACATATAATATATTTCTACTAAATCACAGATTAACAGAATCATGGAATGCTTTGGATTGGAAGGGACCTCAAAGATCATCTAGTTCCAACCCCCCTGCTGTGGGCAGGGACGCTCTCTCTAGATCAGGTTGCCCAAAGTCCCTGGCCTTAAATGCCTTCGAGGATGGGGCTTCCACAGCCTCTCTGGGCAACCTGTGCCAGGGCCTCACCACCCTCACAGGGAAGAATTTCTTCCTGACATCTAACCTGAACCTACCCACTTTCAGATTAAAGCCATTGCCCCTTGTCCTATCCTGACACTAACTGGTGAACAGGCCCTCTCCCACTTTCCTCTAGGAGCCCTTTAAGTATTGGTATGCTGAAATTCAGTCACCCCAGAGCCTTCTCTTCTCCAGACTGAACAAGCCCAACTCTCACAGCCTGTCTTCATAGGAGAGGTGCTCTAACCCCTTGATCATCTTTGTGGCCCACTCTGGACTCGATCAGCATTATGTCTTTCTTGTACTGGGGACAGGAGAGCTGGATGCAGTACTCCAGGTAGGGTCTTAGCAGAGTAGAGGGGCAGAATCACCTCCCTCAACCCGCTGGCCACGCTGCTCTTGATGCAGCCCAGGACATGATTGGCCTTCTGAGCTGCTAGCCCACTCTGCAGGCTCATGTTGAGCTTGTCATCGATCAGCACCTGTAAGTCCTTCTCAGGGCTGCTCTCAATCCATTCTCCACCCAGCCTGTAGCTGTGCTTGGGATTGTGCTGACCCACATGTAGGACCTTGCACTTGGCCTTGTTGAACTTCATGCAATTCGCATGGGCCCATCTCTCCAGCCTGTCAAGGTTCCTCTAGATGGCATCCTTTCCTTCCAGCCTGTTGACCTCACCACACAGCTTGGTGTCATCAGCAAATTTGCTGAGGGTGACTTGATCCCTCTGTCCATGTCACTGACAGATACTGAACAGTGCCGGTCCCGGTACTGACCCCTGAGGAACACCACTCCTCAGAGACCTCCATGTGGACATTGAGCCATTGACCACAACTCTTGTGAGTGTGACCATTCAGCCAGTTCCTTATTACCAAGTGGTCCATCTGTTGAATTCATGTCTCTCCAATTCAGAGGCAGGGATGTTGTGCTGGACAGTGTCAAAGGCCTTGCTCAAGTCCAGGAAGCTGATGTCTGTCATCCTTCCCTTGTCTACCATCTCTGTTACTCCAGATGACTTTAGAGTTGTCGAGTTAATATATCTCTTGAACAATAGGCATTTGTTTTCCAAAACAGGTAGTGGGTTGATCAACTCTGCTTTGAAATATTTATCCTCAGGTTTGAGCAAATACAATGAAGGATTTTTACTTTCTGAAATTATAATCCCTAGTAGAGATTAGAGTCCTAAGCACAGGAAGTCTTTGATTCCTTTGTAGACCTAAATTAAACAAAGCAATTATGGCAAATCTACAAACAATATTTGTTGTTTGTAGATTTCAACAACATTTGTTGGAAGTATTTGGTGGTATTTTTCCTAATTAAAGTATGTTACAAATCATAAAAACGGTATTAATGGTTCTCAGCTGCATTCTGAATGCATTGCTTTTCCTTCTACTTCCCCTATTTCAACACCCACAAAGAGCCACACACACATAAGGTTTGTACAGCTGGAAAGATTGAATTATCTCTCTCCCCCCTCCCCCCCCCCCCCCCCCCCCACTTAAAGTATAGATGTACCTCTGAAGAACTGGCGATTGGCAAGCCTGGAAATGTAGTCATAAGTACTTTGAACTCCTTTGTTTGTGGAATGCTAGGATTGAAGGTTGCTTTTCCAGCTTGATACGCTGTATTTTGCCAAGTGGTTATTTCCCACATTGCCTTGTTATTCAGCTGTTCAAAAAATGTGAGCATGAAGTAGCAATTGTTTTCTTAGAATGAGAGGTTTCTGTTCATAGTCAATTTATATTGTGATTTTTTCTAGTGGAATTGGGGTGAGGTGGGGGCAGGGGGCAAGGGAATGCAAAAGAGGATTAAATGAATGTCTGATTTAACCAGAATCCACCTTGATTTTATCTATTTTTCAATAGTCCATGTTTTTTAAAGATCTTCTTCCTTTGTCAGTCTGTGGATATTAGTCAATTCTGGAGAAGTCTAAGGTTAATGGTTGATTTAGGTAAGGAAAAGATTAATTGGATTAAATGGACTTTTTCAGTATAGGAAGTTGTACTATTAGTTTCAGTGGGCACCAATTCAAGATGCTAGTCTTTCACAGCAGGTCTCCAGAAGCACTTCAAGCTCCCTTCATGCATATTCATGTACTGAATATTGTTCCCCACACCCTGCCAAGCTATGCAACTATGGTGCTCAGCCCCAAGACTGCTGTGTGTGTGACTTCATGAGGTGTAAACACAGGCTTACTTCTCTTTGGCAGATATGATGATTTTAAACCCTGTTTTGTAATGGCATAGAGATGCTGTGTTTAATGATCACTTGTCCAAACACATTATCTCTTTATTCTGTGAGAGCATGGTGAAAATAGAAGATTTGTAATGTCTAGTCCTGAAAACCCACACTCTTTCACAGAAGGGTAGAGGAAGGAGGAGACACATGAAAAGTGATTTATTAATTTGTGGAAGGGCTTTGATGTAGCACTCTGAGAGCAAGTGACTGCCTGGGAGATCCACTCAGTCCCATGTTCCTAACAAAGTGGAACAAATTGGTTAGATGATTTAAAATGTTTCTGCTTCGACTTCAGGATGCCACGTCTTGGGAGAAGTGCTATAGACTAATAGTGTCCAGAGGGGGCTTTTTCTACCACAACTCTGCTAGTGTTGTATTCACAAAATGTTATGTTGAAGAATGCATTCTGCAGAAGTTACATAAGTTTCCAAGTTGAATTATATATTTTCAAAATATTTGCTGCTCATAGAGTAGGACACTAACAAAGGGTAGAAATAATGCAACTGGTTGGTTTTTATAAAGTGTTAAAAGTGAGGTGGTGGTATTTGAATTGATTGGTGTGGGCTTATTTTGCTTTTGTTTTTGCTAACATGTTGTGAGTTAGACAGCCATTATAAACTTTAAAAGGTTTTCAGGACTCTAGGAAACGTTTTGCTTTGGATTGATCCATTTAGAATTTCCCACTTTTGTTTTGTGAGGTTCTGTGTGAGTTGGGTGTGGCAATTTACTGGTTAAGTCCAGTAAGTGGATTTATTTAAATTATGTAATACCACATGTCTTAGAGTTATGTCTCCAAGTATAGTGTTCAACAAGTGCTGATAGCAAATCTGGAAATTCTAGATAACCTGACTTTCTTGCAATTCTTCTTAGTTTGTATAAAATTGTAGCTTTTTTTTTTTTTTAGACTGTTGAGAAGAAGTGGAATGGGAAGTGTACATGTCTTGGCTCAAAGCTTTGCTTTAACTTTTGTACAAGGCTTAAATTTGTTTTTGTAGATATTTGTGACACAGTAGCTACTTCTTAGAGCAAAGAATTCTTAGAATCATAGAATCACTTATATTGGAAATTACCTTTAAGATCATCAACTCTAACCATAAACCTAGCACTGCCAACTCCACCATGTCCCTAAGCACCACATCTACACTTCTTTTAAATACCTCCAGGGATGATGACTCCACTACTCCCCTGGACAGCCTGTTCCCGTGCTTGACAACCCTTTTCACAGAATCACAGAATCATTGGGTTGGAAAAGTCCTTTGAGATCATTGAGTCAAACCATACCTGTTCTTCACTAAACCATATCCCTGAGCACCTCATCTACCCATCTTTTAAATACATCCAGGGTTGGTAACTCAACCCCCTTCCTGGGCAGCCTGTTCCAATGCCTGATAACCCTTTTGGTGAAGAACTTTTTCCTAATGTCTAATCCGAACCTGCCCTGGCACAGCTTGAGTCCATTCTCCCTTGTCCTGTCACCTGTCACATGGGTGAAGAGATCAACACCCATCTCTCTACAACCTCCTTTCAGGTAATTGTAGGTGGTGATAAGGTCTCCCCTCAGCCTCCTCCTCTTCTCCAGGCTAAACAACCCCAGTTCCCTCAGCTACTTCTCTTAAGGTTTGCTCTCCAGTCCCTTCACCAGCCTGGTTACCCTTCTTTGGACATGCTCCAGGACCTCAATGTCTTTCCTGTAGTGAGAGGCCCAAAACTGAACACAGTGTTTGAGGTGTGGCCTCACCAGTGCCAGGGTTGTTTTGTCCCAAGTCTCTGCACTTCATCTCAGCTGATCAATCCATCCAATCCAGATCCCCCTGAAGAGCCTCCCTACCCTCAGGCAGATCAACACTTCCTCCCAGTTTAGTGTCATCTGCAAACTTACTGAGGGACAATTCAATCCCTTCATCCAGGTCATTGATAAAAATATTGGAACGGACTGGATCCAGGACTGGGTCCTGGGGAGCAACACTCATGACTGGCCTCCAGCTGGATTTAGCTCTATTTACCACCACTTTTTCAGCCTGGCCTTCCAGCCAGATTTTTACCCAGCAGAGTGAGCGCCTGTCCAGGCCAGTGGCAGCCAGTTTCTCAGTCAGAATGCTGTGAGAAACCGTGTCAAAGGCGTTACCGAAGTCCAGGTAGACCACATCCACAGCCTTCCCCTCGTCCACTAAGTGGGTCACCTTGTCACATAAGGTGATCAGGTTAGTTTGGCAGGACCTGCCTTTTGTAAATCCATGTTGACTAGTCCTGATCACTCGGTTGTCGTGAATGTGCTCTGTGATAGCATTCAAGATGACCCATTTCATGATCTTCCCCAGCACTGAGGTCAGAGTGATAGGCCTGTAGTTTCTGGGATTCTCCCACTGACCCTTCTTGTAAATGGGTGCAACATCTGCCAACCTCCAGTGGCGTGGAACTTCCCCAGTCAGTCAAGAGTGCTGGAAGATGATGAAAAGGGACTTGGCAAGCACATCTGCCGGCTCCTTCAATTCCCCTGGGTGGAATCTCTCAGGTCCCATAGACTTATGAATGTCTAATTGGCCTAGCAGGTCTCTAACCATTTCCTCCTGGATCGTGGGAGTTATGCTCTCCCTCCCTGTGTTCTGGCTGGTAAGGCTGAATACCCAGGGAGCATCTCACCTTACTATTAAAGACTAAGGCAAAGAAAGAATTAAGTACTTCAGCCTTGTCCTCATTCTTTGTCACTAATGTTCCCCCTGCATCCAGTAAGGGCTGGAGATTGTCCTTGGTCCTCCTTTTGCTGTTGGTGTATCTATAGAAAGATTTTATTATCTTATCGTACTCCTCAATCTAGTCCTTCCCTGGCACAACTTGAGACCATTTCCTCTTGTCCAATCGCTTGTTACTTGGGAGAAGAGACCAACACCCTTCTGGCTATAACCTCCTTTCAAGTAGTTGTAGAGAGCAGTAAGGTCTCACCTCATCCTCCTTCTCTCCAGACTAAACAATCCCTGTTCCCTTAGCCACTCGTCATAAGACTTGTCCTCTGGACCCTTCACCAGCTTTGTTGCCCTTCTCTGGACACTCTCCAGAATCTCCGTGCCCTTCTTGTAGTGAGGGGCCCAAAACTGCACACAGTACTTGAGTCGTGGCCTCAGCAGGGCTGAGGACAGGGGTAAGATCACTTCCCTGGCCCAGCTGGTCACACTGTTCCTGATACAGGCCAGGATGCCGTTGGCCTTCTTGGTCACCTGGGCATATTGCTAACTCATGTTCAGCCATATATCAATCAACACCCCCAGGTGCATTTCCACTGAGCAGCTCTCCAGTCACTCTTCCCCAGGCCTGTAGCACTGCCAGGGATGGTTGTGACCCATTTGCAGGGTGCAGCACTGAGCCTTATTGAAGCTCATATGGCTGGCCTCAGCCCACCCATCCAGCCTGTCCAGATCCCTCTGTAGAGACTTTGTACCCTCAAACAGAGTAATATTCAAACTTACTCAGGGACTACTCAATCCCCTTGTCTAGATCATTGATAAAGAGAACTGGCCTCAATGCAGAGCCCCGGAGTCAGTGTTCTTGAGTGTGATACTGTTTGTAACTGGATTTTGATAGTTAACCCTGACAAAGGTTTGTTTCAATAGACCGCTATAATGGGGGAAGAGGATTTTTACTTCTAACAACAGCCCTACATTTTATTCTTTACATATGGTTAGGAAAAAACCTTCATAAAATACCTTGCTGTATTTGCTCATTAAGTTTTGCAAGATGAAAATTCTTCTGAGTTAAAATTCCAGTTGCCTCATATGGTATGTACGTATTACACTGCACTCGCAAACACATCTTGCAACGCTTTGGGCTTTGATTGAGGTTAGTTCTTCATTTGCTGCCTTATATGGTTCCCACACTTGCCTGCACTTGGAGGCACGCGTGGAGTGTACTCAGACAGGAGGTTCCACTGTTGCTGTGGAACTCGCTGGCTTCTGATGCTGGTTTGTCTTGCCTCTGTAGTGTGACAAAGCCTAGAAGAATGACCAGAGGAAGAAACGCTTGTGCCTGATGTATGGCCAGTCATGGGAGCGCTTTTAAACATACATCATGGGGAACACTCCAAAAAAACATACAGGGATTGAATGCCATAAACTAGGAGTCTCTCCTCTCAAGCAGGGAGACTGTTACTGAATCTGTGATAGTTTTACTTCTGGTTTTGTCTTCATGGTGAATTTGGAGCACTTATTACCCAGTCATTTGGCTGGAGCACCTCTCCTATGAGGACAGGCTGTGAGAGTTGGAATTATTCAGTCTGGAGAAGAGAAGGCTACAGATGGACCTTAATAGCGGCCCTCCAATACCTAAAAGGTGCCTATAAGAAAGCTGGGAAGAACTGTTCATGAGGGCATGTAGCAATAGGACAAGGAGTAATGGTTTTAAACTAGAAAAGGGGAGATTTACGTTGGATATTAGGAAGAACTTCTTCAGTATGAGGGTGGTGGATCACTGGAACAGGTTACCCATAGAGTCAGTGGAGACCCCATCCCTGAAGATATTCAAGGTCAGGTTTGTTGGGGCTCTGAGTAACCTGATCTAGTGAAATGTCCCTCCTTACTGCAGGGATGTTGGATTAAATGACCTTTAAAGGTCCCTTACAATCCAATACATTCTATGATCTCTGTCCTAGTAGCACAAAGAGCCAATATGCTCCAAACAGTAAGGTAGAGGACAAAATACCACTACATTTACTCTGACTTTACAGTGCTTTAGCTCAAATGAAGTAGAGAAAAACCTTGGGTTTTGTTTGTTTCATTTTAGTTACATGGATGTTACTGTGTTTCTTTGTCTCTTATCATACTTTTCCTTCCTGATATATAATGGAGTTGTTCAGCAAATCTGGATTTATTTTTGTAAGGTAGCACACTTATTTACAAGAATTGAAAAAAATTGACCAAACACCTTTCTTCACAGTTCAAGGTGGGAATGAATTGCCATGGGAAACAAAATTGCCACGGCAAATTATGCTCCCCGAAAGGATCTAACTCTTTCTGCAGTAGTTACTATTTGTTTTTTTCTTACAGGCACATCTGTGTTAAGGCTGGATAGACCATCCTTATAATTGGATGGAATTTGGTTTTGTTTTTTAATTTTTAGTTGATCAGAGTTGAAGTTTCAAAGTCTGGATTAGGTAGAAATTGCTTCAAAATCTGAAAGATCGTGGTAGCAATTGAGGGGAAAAAAAGAAAGCATCAGATTAAGTCTATGGAGTTTTCTTACCAGTTTAATTACAGAGCAGATAGTAAGAATGTTCATTTTTTGAGTCCAAACTTGCTTCACTTTATCTGCTCTAATTAAGTCCTCTCAGAGGAGCAGTACAGACCAGACAGAGTTGCCTCTACCTTTGTGTACCTTCCCATGATGGAATTCTTCAAGGAAATTTGTGGTTATTGGGGCTGTGAGTTTAAGCCACTGTCTGCTGGCAGAATTTGCTGTCAATTTGAGAGTGTCTGTTGGGGTATTTCCATGTAATTTTGAAGCCTGTTCACTTAAATCTGTGCTGCAACCCATGTCTTTTACTTCCAGAAGTTTTTTCATTGTTTCATAGGAAGGTACAAATAGTTCCCCCGCTCCCCATTCTTATGGAGGTTGTGGTAAATGTAAACACAGACTAAAGGAATTCATGCAGTCTTTATTACAGATCCATAAAATCTGATATCCAGATTAGGGATGTAAGAGAAACCAAATGTAGGATAAGGTGGCTCATCCAATAGTAACTTTCCAAATTTAAACAAGACTGAAACCCCATGAAGAGATGAAGCATTATCTTGCTATTCTAGCTTCTTTTTCCACTTGGAATCTTCTAAAATAATTTATTTTTTGACACAAATACCCAGCTTAAAGTGCATCTGACATGCTGTTAGCTCACAAACTGGAATTTATCTATTTAAACTATATTACCTTAAACCTAAACAAAAGAAAGCAGTTACTCTGTTTCCTCTAATATCTTGGGAATGAGACCCAGAAGAGAACTAAATTGGTAAGAAAAACGATGATTTCAAAACCTGCACTCCCCTCTCTTTCTTGTGTTCTGCTTTCCCATATTAGTTCCCATATTAGTTCCAATACTGATCTCAGTCTTCCAAACTGAAGTTTCTTTGTCACTTGGGAAGTAGGGGAAATGGACCAAGGGTGGAAGTAGCAGAGCAAATAGCAGCAGACAATGAAAAAAGAAAGCCTGAGCAATAATTGAGGAGATTAAGCAGACATGTACTTGTTCAAATAAAGCTATTTGAAGTTCTGTTAAAAAAAAAAATTAAAAAATCTCATTTCTGTAGGAATTTGTTGCAATTATCTTACACTAGTATTTTAAAAATTGTGTTACAGTGGTACTCAAGCTCAGTCAACTTTGCTGATGAAATATTTATAAATCTTGGAAATTATTCTTTAGTTCAATATGCAGACAAAGGTGTTGATCCTGCAGCTTGTTCCCTTTGGGCTAAACTAATTCCATTTAAAGCTGTGGATAACTGTACACTTTAAATGTTTTATAGGCGTTATTCAACAGGAAAAAAAAGGAAGAAAATGAATTGTTAACAAATCAGTTCAGGTTGCGACAGTGGTAAAGGAAATAAGTCTTGTATAAAGTAAGGCTGTATTTAAATTCATAGCCAACATATTAAAACACAAAGAGCATGGGAGGCTTCGGGAGCCATATTTTAAGATAGTCCTCCCTTGGATTTACATTTTGGCCTTGTGGTGACATTTTGAGACATTCAGTTTAGTTACCTTCAGATATACACTACAGATTGTATGTGGCTTTAATGACATCTGCAGTTCTGTTACACAGAAAACACTGAGAAAGCAGATCATTGTCTCTTTATTCCAGATACTTGGGGTGGCCTGTCAGCGTTAATCTGAAATGTTTGGTTTTTCTGTCTGATCAGAAAACCATCTTGCTCCTCTTCTCCTGATCTCCCCACCATCCCCACCACCACCACTACCCCTTAATTTTTAAAGCCACAGAAAGGATGGAGATTTTATTTGATGTTGTGTTTTTCAGAAAAACTGCTTAATAACACATGGCTGCAAATAATACCAGTCACTAAATCTCTGGAAATACATCTTTGAAATAATAACTAGTTAATAATGCATTTACTTTAATTTTAAAATGTCTTCTCCCAGAACTTCCATCACTCATGGATCTTACATTTATTCTGTTTTGTCACTTCAGTGACTTCAGTCTAGTAAACAAGTGTTAATCCTTGGGAAATATCTTTATGGGTTTGTGGTCCATCTTGAATTCTGATTTGGTAATTTATTACTTACTCCCTTGGAGGCTTTAGTTGAAGTTCGTGCTCAAGCATGAATTCAGAGCCTGCTGGAGCACATCTCTGCTAGCTATGACTAGTTCTGGAGAGAGTGTACTTGACTGACCTTCCTTCCAAAATGATTCTGGAGCAATATGCAGCACAGTCCTGGCATTTCCCCAGTCAGACCAGGGAGACAGAAGGAAATCTCTGACAGGCTTGCCCATTTTCACCTCTTACACAGCCCGATGTCGAGAGAACAAATTACATACTTCTGTATGTAAATTTTTTTCATGCTGGCATTCACATATCTGAAGATAGTGGTGATATCTGCTTAGAATACTGTGAAATATTGTTAGTGTACTTCTGGGTATTTAAAAATTGCCTATGCATTGTTTAAAACTGCCCGTGTAAGTTAAACCAAGAGCCCATTTCACAGAATAGAACATTTATTTTTGTTCTGTTTTCCATGGTAACTTTCCATTCTATCTCGAGTCAAACTTGTCTTTATGTCTTTAAATTCAGTATTGGTCATACAGAAATACTTCTGGGTTTCATGTATGTTGCTTCCCTATTCTTATTAAATACAAATTGCATTGTACGGAATCACAGAATCACAGAATCATTAAGGTTGAAAAGACCTCCAAGATCTAGTCCAACTGTCCCCCTACCACCTATATTACTCACTAAACCATGTCCCTAAGTACCTCATCCAAACTTTCCTTGAGCACCCCAAGGGGTGGTGACTCTACCACCTCCCTGGGAAACCCGTTCCAATGCCTAACCACTCTTTCTGAGAAGAAATTTCTCCTAATTTTTAACCTGAACCTCTCCTGGCGCAACTTGCACCCATTCCCTCTTGTTGTATCACTATTTATCTGCAAAAGGCTGACCCCCAGCTCACCACAACCTCATTTCAGGTAGTTGTAGAGAGCAATAAGGTCTCCCCTGAGCCTCCTCTTTTTCAGTCCCAGTTCCCTCAGCCACTCATCATCACACCCTTCACCAGCTTTGTTGCCCTTCTTTGGACATTCTCCAGGGCCTCAATGTCTTTCTTTTAGTGAAGAGATCCCCTTCCAGGTCCTGCTGACTACGCTATTCCTTATAACCAGCGAGGCTGCTGTTGGTCTTCTTGACCACCTGGACATACTCCTGGCTCATGTTTAGGCACGTGTCGACCAATACCCCCAGATACTTTTCTTCTGTACAGCTTTCCAGCCACCCTGACCCAAGCCTGTAGTGTTGACTGGGGTTATGACCAAAGTACAGGACCCGTCACTTTGCCATGTTGAACTTCATCCCATTGGCCTCTGCCCATCAATTCAACCTGTCCAGGTCCTGCTTGGAGGGTCTGTCTACCCTCGAGCAGATTGACACTTCCCCCCAACTTGGTGTTGTCTACAAACTTGCTGAAGGTGCACTCAATTCCCTCATCCAAATCATCAGTAAAGATATTAAAGGGGATGGGCCCCAGTACCAACCCCTGGGGAACACCACTTGTGACCAGTTGCCCGTTGGATTTAACTCCATTCACCACCACTCTCTGGGCCCAGCCATCCAGCCAGTTTTTAGCCCAGTGATGAGTGTACCTGTCATAGCCATGGGATGCCAGGTAGACTGTGTCAACAGCCTTTCCCTCATCCACCAGGCAGGTCACCTCGTCATAGAAGGAGATGAGGTTAGTCAGGCAGGACTTGCCTTTCATAATTCTTTGCTGGCTGGGCCTGATCCCCTGGTTATCACATATCAGCTCTGTGATTGCCCACAGGATGACTTGCTCCATAGTACCTATTGCTACGTAACATTGTACTCTTTAGCACACAGCTAATTATTGATAGAGGAGCTGCAATAAAGTCTGTAGGCGTACTGGTTTAAGGTGGTGCATTGTCTGCACAAAACATCATAAAGTTTAAGTGCTCTTTTTTTTTTCCAAATGAACCACTGGGTTTATTATAATGCAGTAAACCAGAACTCTAGAGCAGAAATGAGGTACATTTTTAATAACACATTCTATAAACTCAAAGAAATTAATTTTTATCCCTTTTCATTCCTCCCTCATTTACTTAATCCTATACTAACCTTCAGTTCTTTTTTGATTATGTGAGTATAGTTTTTTGAGGAGCTGTATCATGTGTTTGAAATGATAGGGATAAAACCCTGAATGAGACACGTGCATCTTTTGGAAAAAAGGACATAACTACACTGTGAAGGTTTTAAGCATTGTCGATGCTGTTAGCGTGCTTTCTTATGAAGCAAATTAAGTAAAACACTTTTAATTTAAAAATAAATAGGCTGATGGTTTTGAGGTTTGGGTTGTTTTTTTTTTAATAATGAGAGCTATATGTCCTGAATGAGGAAAATTTTATGGCAAATTCTTGCTGGGTAACAGCCAGCAACCTGTTTTAAATGTGACTGAGAGCACAAATGTCCAGCCAGGTACGTATACAATTGGTGTTACTCATAGGCCTTGCTTTTCACAGACATCACTTCTGTTGTGCTGCAAGTGTATCTTACAAGTCCTTTAAATAGCCCAGAAATAAAAAGTAGCCTCTAAAAACTATTTGGATTTTGTAAGCTAGTATTTTCCAGTGACTTAGACTATTAAGGCAATACTTTGTTTTCCTTAAAATGGCCCACCAATAGCAATAATGATTTTTGAAAATAATTAAAAATACCCTCATTTTTAAGGTAAGTTAGGTTGCATACTGTACTTCATGTTATTCATATTTTTTCAGAATTTATTTCTCATCAGCACATTCCCATGACATTTCCTCTTGTGAAATACTTGGCTCTTCCAACTCGCTCCCCCCTTTTGTATTTACAAAGTTTACTTTATTCTTCTATGTCTATTCTCATTAAAAATAAGGAGAGGAAAAAAAAATCTTAGTTAGAAAAGTTGGTAAGGCCTATGTGTAATTCCCGAGCATCCTGACAGACAGCATTGGGCCCACATGACACAAATGGTTCTGATTTTTAAATTTTCTGACTTTAACTGTTCAAAAGCACCTCAGATTATTTCTGTTGAAATACTTGTTTGTTTTCTGATGAGAGCTGGGAATCCAGAATTAGATGTGTGTGCCTGGTGCTTCGGATTCGTGCTGCAGCCCTGCAAGGGCCCTAGCTCTGGAGGGAGTGATGTCCCTGCCAAGCACTCCTGGGGGCTTGCGGCCCTGTGGGCAGGTCCCACAGGGAGCCCCATGGCCCCACAGCAACCCCTGCTACTTCACAGCAAGCTCCACACTGTCCATCCCTCTGTCTGCCCAGCTCAGTCCCCAAGAGAGGCAGAGCTGTCACTCATCTGCAACTGGGGCAGGGGGGCTGTGGGAAATGAGGGGAGGAGGAAGGGAAAAGCATACGCTGGGGAGAGGAGCGAGGGCTTTCTTTGCCTTCCCATTACCACCTACCGCTGCAGCTTCCAGCACACAGGAAGTTCTCTGGGGACAGACCCTGGCTTTTAATGAGGTCAGCTTGAGTGGGGGATGTATGGGAAGAAGGGTGTAATAACACAAAGATGCACGGTGTTGTAAAAGAGCTGTCGATAAAGCCTTTTTTGACTTTATGTGCTGCCATTGCAAGCACTAATACAATGTGGGGTCTAGTTGACTAATGGGGTCACCAGAGATGTCCATGTTGCTGAGCTTTCTCTGTGTGTTGGCTGTATGTCCTTCATTATGGTCTTTGTTCTCCTTGTGCACCTCCTGAGTTGGGAAAACACCCTCCATGGCTTTGTGGGCAATGACTGGCATGAAGAGGATGGGTGTGGGTGTTGGGAGGCGTAGTCAGTGCTCATGCAAGGCTGTCTGCACTGATGGTGTCTCTGGGATCAGAAGAATGGCTTGTGTCAGCATTGCTGAAGAGTGTGGGTTCTGTGCTCCTGGTGAAACTTTCACCTTTATAATCCCCCATAAAAGGTGAGACAAAAGGGAAGAGAAGATGTGGACAGCATTGTGGTTTTTAGCTGAGGCACTGTGTAAGGGACATATATATTAGTACCTTTATATTTGTGTTACACATTGAGGAAGATCTTGATTTGCACACTTAGAGAACATATTTTTATTATTTTTTCTTTTTCTCTCTTGGTTTTATTTAAATCCTAAGCAAAGGTTTCAATGTGGAAACTAAAAAAACCTCTGGTTTTGCCTAGAACTTAGGAAGATGGATCAAAAGATTCTCTGACTTTTTTCTTTTTTTTTTTTTAATATATTTTTTCTTCTTCCTCCTTCTCCTCAGATTTTAGTCATCCTTCTGCCCAGTTTCTGCTTCCTGATGTTTTTCCTTTACTATCTTTTTGCTCCTAAAATGCTGAATATTGCCTGACTGAAGAGGATATTTTTATCTTCACAACTGTATGCCTTTTACCCACCTGTCCCTCACCCTTTCTATTTGATTTAGGTAAAGTCCTGCCCATATTTTATGTCTGGGAGTAAAGGTCTGGGTCTGCTATCCTCACAAAGTTTCAGTGCTTGGTCTGATCATTTCTCTTTGAAATAGCTCTGCCATTGGGAGTGACTCCACAGTAAAATAGTGAAAAGGAGAAAATAGTGAGTGGAGTTTTAACATGTGACTGCAGTAACATATCATCTTGTGGTTAAAAATGACCAACTATTTTACTGAAATAATCTGGAAACAATTTCTCTTGCTGGCTTTACTAGAAAGTCAGATGTTTTTCTGAAATGCATCCTAATTCCCTGAATAGGTAAGAAAATTCAAACAATATGTTTATCTAGTTTATTAGAAAAAATTTTTTTTCTTTTTTTTAATGATGGGTAAAGAATCACTCTGCCACTTGTGCAAGGGATGAACTAGCTCTGTCCTCATTTTTACAGGCAGGGATAATTTCTTGTTAAATTCTGGGGGATATCAGTGCAAAAATAAAATAAAATAAATTAGTTTGGCCATGTGTGCTTGGGTCATTAGTTTTTACAGTTACGTAATGGGTACATAGATATTCTTGAATGTAACACTCAGTAGGTTTCTTATCTGGTAACTTAATCGGTCAGTTCATCATATATTTCTTTATCTGGTTTTGACAGATATATTATGAGCTGAGTCTAATAAATGGAGTTAGTTCAGGGGAGAATAAACTAAGTTCTTGATATCAAGGCATAATTGATAAAGGCTGAGCTGGTAAGTAACTAAAAGTAACTAAAAGGCTCTGCTGGTAATCTGGAGTCAAGGAGTTCATAAGTTTTTGAAGGAGACCTAGAATTTCTTTTACTGAAAACGTGGCAAAATTTTCTGATGTTTATGACCTCGAGGAAAAATATTAAAGGAAAAGGCTCAAGACCCAATTGGATGGATATTTAACTTTTGAACTAACAAAGAGCTCATGAGTAGTAACAAGGAAAATGGAATTTGTCAGCAAAGAATGACATAGAGGTCAAGATCTGCAGATGCAGCATTACAGTTGCAGATAATAAGTAATGTAATGTAAGGTCTTGCAGGAGAAATTGGAACAAACAGTGACGTGTTCTTCAGCTGTAAAAGGTTAAATAGAGCAAGAAGAATGCAAGTGTGACCTCTGCAATCCAGAGGGGATAAAGGATAAAAGTTATTTAAGTATGGTCCAAAAACTAAGTATCAATTCATGAATGCTGACAAGGCAGTGAAGGCAATCTAGGTACTGATTCCCTCTTAGAAGTTACTGGAACATACCAGATTGTCTAGAAAATGTGCTTATATCCCTAAATCTTTCAGAGAAGATGAGAGGGGATGAAGCCATATTATTGGAGAGTGACACATTTTGTAAAAACATGTGAAAAGATGGAACAGTAGCAAAGAAAATGAGAATTCTGTTAGCATACCTTCAGCAGTGCCTGTTGGTTAACTGTGAAGACTTTTTCAAGCCTGCTCTTTAGAAAAGTTCTATAAGTTTTATTTTAATGTTTTTCCCCTCTTTAAAAGATGATTTAGATTGCTTCAAGTTTGTTGTGAGAAGCTGTAGGATTTATGAATCAACATTCTGAGATGAGAGCTTTAAACAGTGAAATTTAGCATCCTGTCATTGGCAGCAGTTACTGCTAGATGAATTTAGAGAAAGTAAAAAGAGCTACTTAGCTTTCTTCACATGCTTCTTCTCTGGCATTTTTGTCTATGGAACTGTGATGCCGAATTCTAACAACTCATATGCCCTTGTGAAAGTAATAGAAATGGTAACATAGATTTTTCTAGAGAGATTTGTACCACATGCTCATATAAGTGTGAAGCCTTAAGAGTTTTTCTGAATGTTTCCCCCTTTCTTGCCCTCTTTTATGGGTTAATATTTTTATTATGTTTTAATGACATCTGCTATAACCCTTTGACTTATATTTGAAGGCAATATTGAGTAAAGATTCTCTCACAGACTGATATTGTATTCAGTTCATAACATTGGCTGGATGGTTGCACTCAGAGTTGTGGTCAACAGATCGATGGCTAAGAGGAGACAAGTGACAAGGGGCATTCCTCAGGGGACAGTGTTTAGATTGGCACTGTTTAACATCTCTGTCGGTGACATGGATCAAATGCACCCTCAGCAAGTTTGCCAATGACACCTAGCAGTGTGATGAGGCAAGGGAAGGGATGCCATCCAGAGGGACTGTGACAGGCTTCAGAGGTGGGCTCATGAAAACCACGTGAAGCACAAGGTCCTCAACATGGGTCAGAACAATCCCAAGTACAACTACAGGCCGGTCAGAGAATGGATTGAGAGTTGCCCTGACGAGAAGGACTTGGGACATTGGTGATTGAGAAGCTCAACATGTGTGGGCAATGTTTGCAGCCCAGAAAGCCAACTGTATTCTGGGCTGCATCAAAACCAGCATGACCAGCAGGTCAGGGGAGGTTATTCTGCCCCTCTGCTCTACTGTGGTGAGACCTCACCTGGAGTACTGCATCCAGCTCCAGGGTTCCCAATAGAAGAAAGACATGGAGCTGTTGGAGCAAGTCCAGAGAAGGCCACACAGAAGGCTGAAGAAGACAGACTGAGAGAGTTTGGCTTGTCAGCATGGAGAAGGGAAGGCTCTAAGGAGACCTAATAGCAGCCTTCCAGTGCTGTGATGGAGAGGGACTGTTTCTCAGGGAGTGCAGTGATAGGACAAGGAGTAATGAGTTTAAACTGAAAGAGGGAGATTTAGATTAGATATTAGGAAGAAATTCTTCCTTGTGAGACACTGGCACAGGTTGCCAAGAGAAGATGTGGCTGCCTGTTTTCTGGCAGTGTTCAGGGCCAGGTTGGATGGGGCTTTGGACAGCTTGGGGTAGTGGAAGGTGTCCCTGCCCATGGCAGAAGGGTTGGAATTAGGTGGTCTTTGAGGTGGTCTTTCCAACCCAAACCAGTCTATGGTTCCATGCACTGCAACAGCAATCAAAGCTTGCTTATAAATCAATTATCTGTTCTCATCCAAGAGCTTGTCCTTGGAAAGTATAAAGTCAAAGAACTGCTAAAGGTTGGCCAAAGTAACATATTTCTTCTAAAATGTTGACTCTCAAGTTTTTATCGGAATATTTTTCATAGTTCTCAATAATACTTGTTGCTGCACTTCAATAGGAGAAACTCAAGATTTTTCTTTTCTGTTTCTTTTGCTCCTTTTGTGATAAAGCAAAATTTTGTGCCTGATTAGATTTCTTCATTTTGAGACTGATCTTTGCATATTTCAAGAAAATCAATTTCTCTTATCAGTGGGACTCTCAAAGAGTAATTTTTTTTCTTTTGTTTTTTTTTACCTACTCTTGACCTGCTGCTCATTTCAGTCTGTGTCTCATTTAATTACTACTTATTTCACTGAGGTAGTGTATTATAACATCTAGTCTTAAAATGTAATTTTGATGGGGATGTTCTTTTTCTTTTCAGCTCAATCACTGAAAGAGTTTGCTCGTCTCCTGATTGCTGTTGAAGAGGAGAGAAGGCGACTGGTATGTTTGCTGGCAATTATATTTTACACTGGGATTCTTTTTGTATAAAACAGTACTTTTCTCCCTCCCCACTCCTCACCCCAAAATAACCTTTAAATGCTGCTGTGCCTTTCCTTTCCCCCATCTTGTCTTATTAGTCACAAGGCACAGCAATAAAGTTAACTGTAAACGGAGATGTTATAGTGTAAATGTAGGTTGGTATTAGAATCGTTGAGTTTGGAAAAGACCTTCAAGATCAAGTGCAACCGTCAGCCCTACACCACTGTAACCACTAAACCATCTCCTGAAGCCCCGTATCTACCTCTTTTTTGAACACCCCCAGGGAAGGCAACTCCACCACCTCCCTGGGCAACCTGTTCCAGTGCTTCACCACTCTTTTGGTGAATAAATTTTTCCTAATGTCCAATCCGAACCTCCCCTGGTGCAATTTGAGACCTTTTTCTCCTGTCCTATCACTAGTCATGAGGGAGAAGAGGCCAACACCTGTCTCACTGCAACCTCCTTTCAGGTAGCTGTAGAGAGCAATAAGGTGTCCCCTGAGCCTTCTCTTATCCAGGCTGAACAGCCCCAGCTCCCTCAGCCGTTCCTCACAAGACCTGTTCTCCAGTCCCCTAATCAGCCTAGTTGCCCTTCTCTGCACCCTCTCCAACAGCTTGATGTCCTTCCTATATTGAAATTTAATGGATTAACATATACTAGTAATCTAGGACTATGGTGAATAAATGATAAGAGAAACCAAATTCATTACCTCTGAGAGACTCTTGTAGAGTACATTATAAGTTAGACTTTTCAGGTTTGTCCCTTGTGATGGTATTCTTATTCCCTTTGTCCATACTAATGAATCTGCAGTATGCTTTCATTTATATTTCTATTCAGATGTAGCTTTGTTAAGCAAGGTTTAAGTGTATTTTTGTACAAGTTTGTTGGTTTTTTTTTTATTTAGTTCCACATTAGCAATGAAACTACTTTTTTTTCTTCATTGGAAATTAGTCATGAACAAAGAAGTGAAGTAAGCATTAACTTCAGTAGGGGAATTTTTAAATATTGTGAAAGTTTAACTAGCTCAGATCCATCCACTATGTCTGTCCTTGTTTTCTTTCCTCTTACAAGTACTTAGGGAGGTGAGAGAAAGTATTTTCTGACTCATACTGGAGGAGATTTATTCATCCAGGCAGAGGCTTTCAGAAAGTTCTCTTATTCCTAGGAGTAACTAACCATAGAGTTGATCTCCTGCTATTTCTGTTTGTGTGGCAAGATCGTAAGTGCCTTCATGGTATGGTTGGATAGTAGTAGCACCTAAACCTATAGAAGTGCATAAAGTTTGCTTCATGCTAAATATTTTTTCCTGACTAAATGGAAGAGTGAGAAGGTGACTGTTGAGTACTTAGAACCTTAAAAGACATTTACAAGAACACTTATTAATGAATTAGTTAAACAATGTCTCAAATGAATAGTCCTTCCATTTAGGTTAAAAAGTATTGTGAGCTAACTATTAGAAAAAGAAATAAATGAATAGGTGAAGTTTTTATTTTTCAAGCTAGTTAGACTTTCATAATATGTATACATGATTTCCCTTTGGTTTATCTTCCCTTTTTTTCCTTCAGAGCAGTTGCTTCCTTTTTCAAGAAGATTCGGGCCACTCTGTGGTTTAGGATTTGATCTTCCCATACAAAGTTTTACTTCATATCTTGTAGGAATGCCATTAGAGTGAAAGGGCTGGAAAAACATTAATCTTCTTTTAAAAAGACCAATCAGAGAGAAAGATACTGCTTGTTCTGTTTCTGTCTATTCCGGTGGGAGTGAATGGATTTTATAGTTGAGCAGGTGGATCCCAATGCAGGGTCAGAGACTTGGGTGAGATTTCAGTCTCATGGAATAATATTTTAGAAAGGGCTATAAGTTCAGCAGAAAGTGATCATCAAATTGTTGTAAACAGTATCAGTTAGTATCCATGTGTGGAGAAGTTTTTCTTGATAGGAAATCACTGGCTTCCAGCTTTTCTCTGACTTTAAATAGCCCTGTTCTGTTTGTTCTTCTAACCAAATGCTCTTGCTGACAGCATAGAGGACACACAGTTATCATGGTAGTAGTATTTGAACAAGAAAATTCAGAAGCCTAGAATTTCTCTGTTTTTAAAAACTTCCATCTGTCTGTAGGTAGAATTTATTTGTTATTGGAGTGAAACTTCCTAAAACATTTGTTCCTGGTAGAGTCAAATGCTAAAACAAGAACCTGAGGCTTGAAAAAAATACATGGAGGATAAACCAGTCCCACTTTGATCTCCACATAGTTATTCTGCCCGTGCTATTCTTTAGGGATACATTTTGTATTAAGGAGATAGCTTAGTCATCTTTTTTTTCTCTTATCCGAGTTTATGCCCAGTGCTACACTGTGATGGTGTTTTGAGAAGCTTTCCATTGTGTGTTGGGCTGCATCAATTACTGCTCCAGCCCTAGGTCACAAAGCTCTAAATGCTCGCTAGAAGTAGCCAGTGTCATTGCTGTTCTCACTTCATATGAATCCCACATCCTGCTATGGAGCAGTGTACTGACTTGAAGATTGTGTCTGGTTTTATTTAGAGGCAAAGACAGGCTCTCCTGACATTTTTCTCCTGAAACCCATTAATTTGCAGCTTTTCATACTGTAATGAATGCATTTATTGTATCTTATACATATTTGCTGCAAGGGCTTAGAAGCTTAAAAACAAAACAAAAAAGCAATACAGAAAGTATCACCTTTGTCATGGGTTTTATTCTCCAGTTCTCTTACTACTGTTTTCTACATGCCATTATAGACTGCAGAGGTCCCTGTGAGGGTCAGTGTGCCATGCTATATGCTATTCGGATTGCTAGCAATAAGAGGTTTCTGCTTGACAAATTATGATTTAAATGGGAAAGCTTTGAAATGCTTTTTTGCCTGTTTGTGAGGTAGTATGGAGCTTTATGCATGCACTTTGATTCTTCTGCTGGCAGCACTTCAAGCCAGCCAATTTTCAGATTAGTGATCATTTTAGAAAAAGTCCTCAGTGGACTGGAAAGCTCAAGACAGGGCATGCAGGTCTTTAAGAACTCAATTTCTTTTACTTATGCATGAATAGAGAGAACTTGCAGAAGCATGTTGGGTTTCATTTTTTTCTTTAAAGCTTTTTTTTTTAAGCTTCTTTTTCACATTCTATAGAAAGCTTGGAGCAAAACAACTAGTCAGTGTTAAGACTATTTATGGATACATTTCATACCATTCATACCATATGCATCATACCATTTACAACTTCCTTTTAATTCTTGAAGTGTGTGACCATAAAAGAGAGAATTGTATCAGCGAATGCTGGTTGTATGGCAATATGGGATGGCAGATGTTGATTTTACTTACCAGCTAATGATCTTGTTTGTCTGCCTTGAATTTTTAATTTATGACCATGCATATAAGTACGTGAATCAGATTTGAAGATGGAATTCACAGAATCACAGAATTGTAGGGGTAGGAAGGGACCTCAAGAGATCATTCAGTCCAACCCTTCTGCCAAAGCAGGTTCCTTAGGAACACAGGTACGAGTCCAGACAGGTCTTGAATATCTCCAGAGAAGGAGACCCCACAACCCCCCTGGGCAGCCTGTCCCAGTGCTCTGTCACCCTCACTGGGAAAAACTTCTTCCGCATGTTGGTGTGGAACTTTCTATGCTCTAACTTGCAGCCACTGCCCCTTGTGCTGTCCCCACAGACCACTGAAGAGGGGCTGGCTAATTCCCCCTGCATCCTATACTTAAGATATTTATAGACATTAATAAGGTCCCCCCTTAGTCTTCTTTTCTCTAGACTGAACAGTCCCAGCTCTCTCAGCCTTTCCTCACAGGGGAGATGCTCCAGGCCCTTAATCATCTTCGTAGCCCTTCTTTGGACTCTCTCCAGGAGATCCCTGTCTTTTTTATAGCAGGGAGCCCAGAACTGGACACAATACTCCAGGTAGGGCCTGACCAACGCAGAGTAGCAGCAGAGGATCACCTCCTTCCACCTGCTGGCCACACTCCTCCTGATGCTCCCCAGGATCCCATTGGCTCTCTTAGCCACCAGGGCACACTGCTGGCTCATGGCCAACTTGTCATCCACCAGGACCCCTAGGTCCTTCTCCACAGAGCTCTTCTCCAGCAGGTCATCCCCCAGCCCATTCATATCACGAAGTTATTTCTTATTCTGATGCCTATTAAATTCTTCATAAGTAAAATTTTTTTTGGTTTTTTGGTGAACACAGTGTTGTAGTGCCTGCCCACTGAATGTATAAATTCTTTCCACTGGTCAAGAAAATAGTTTGAGAGGTGCTTAGCAAGACTTCTGTCCATCTTGTATACAGAAACAAAAGCAACTTGTTTTTTTTTTCTTTAGAAGAAGCTTATGAAACAAGGTAATATGAACAGTATTACTGTGAAAAACACTGAAGTGTAAGGTTAAATAAAACTATCACATAAATAAATGTTCTGTTCTCTAAAGCTTTGCAGCCATTATTATTGGCAGCAGTAATAACATGGTGATTACTGTAAGTCCCTTCCTTTTTATCCTTGTCTTTTATTTCCTGATTATAAAAAAAAAGACTAGTAGCACCGCACGGTACCCCTTAAAAAGCGACTAAAGAAAAAGCAACTTGTAAGACTTTTTATGATACAGACTTGCATTTGATATCTTTAGATATCTACTTCATAGTCTTGTTGACCTCATGATGCAGTTGGATTAAAAACAAAACAACCCACCCAACCAGACTCTTGGGTTTTACAAGTAGCGTACCAATAGGGTAAAAAGTCAGATTCATCCCTGCTGCCTTTCCAGTCAGCAGCAAGCCACCAGGGAATGTAAACTAGTGACCTCTCTTTCCCAGTAATTATTAGGAAGCAATAGAGATCCTATAATTGAATTTAATATTTGGATCTATATCAAGGGAACGTACTTAAAGTAATTTCCTTCGGCTCTTGCTGAATTTACATTGTTTCTGTTAAGTGATAGGCTTTTTTTTTAGATTCATGTTAGTAAACCTTATAACAAACAGAAATGTCCTAGGTGTGATATAAAATACTAATTCCTTTTCCTTTCAGAGGATTATGCAGTGTTGACACAAGCACAGATGAATTAATTCCTGCCACTGATTTCCCCTTTCCTGAGATCCCCTATGAATTTGAAGCACTGAATGTGTTCTCTGGAGTGTTGCCTTGAATGTAACTCTGGTTATTTCTGAAAGTTTAGTAAATCCCAAACTGAAATAGGCTTCTTAACTGCTACATTCTTTGCTATTTCCCCTAGTTTTTGTGAGTTGCTGGCAAGTTATGAATGGTCTCAGACCTTTTCTCTCTGGCACCCTGAATCACTGAGATGTGTATGGTTACTCTGAATTCCTGAGCAATATTAAATGTTTCAGGGGATAGTACAAAAAATTCTGAACTGAATAGTTGTGTAATATGCTCAATGAATATTTTTCCTTCTAGTGTGTGTCTCTCTGTACCTCATAATCTCCATGCTTCAGAGACTATCTCATAGTTCTTGACTCCTGTTGTATTAACTGGATGTTCTCATTGTAGTTTTGTGTTTGCCCTCACACAAGGGGTCCGATGCTATCTGCTTCCAGGGAGAGCATCAAAATATTCAGTTTCAGAAGCTGCCTTTGAAGAAAAATAAATGAACTATTAAAAACATCTATCCGTGGAATGGTACATAAAATCAGATACTGAAGGACACAGCATGTTGTTGAAGAAAATTAATAATGTGAAGCAGGTTACAGATTCCATCAGAAGAATGAGGAGCATTCTATCCACAGGTGCTGCTTAATACTCAGTTTATAAAGGGAAGAAATTGTAAAAATCACATACTAGCACCCAGAAACTGCAGAGCATACACCTGGCATTGTGTTTCACATGAGCTCTCTCTTAAAATGACAAAAAAGACTGTATGAATATGTTTTAATATACTTGGTGAAGGCTTTTAGGGCTCTTTGCTTCTCAGATCACTTTTTGTGTGTAAATTAATCTTTTTTGCAGGAACTTTCCTGCAGGAAGACTGACTGGAAGCACATTACTGCAAATGAAGGAACACCACCACAAATAAGAGTTTCTTCTCTTTGTAAAGTGGACTGAGTTTTTTGTGTTTTTAGGGGTTTTGTGTTTATTTATTCAGGTGCTCCCTCCCCCACTGTTTAATTAAAAAACACCTCAAAGCTGATTTTTGGGAGGCTGGTTTTTTTATTGCCACTTAAGATCGTCTCCCTGTACTTATCCTATTGAGCAATTGCAGTAGCATGTTTGGTGGTGTTAGCATAAACTCTTTGGAAAGGCTTTCTGAATTTGTGTGTCAGATCAGTAATTTGGAAATACCCATTTCCAAAGCAGCTGAGATTTCCATTTAACAGGGAGCAGTAAATCATCATGTAATTATTTAATTTTTTGTTCCAAAATTTGTTTATTTATTTATTATTTTATTCCCCTATTTTTCCTCCTGTTCCAGTTATACTAGGCTACCTATTTGTTATGAATTGAAGGTGAGAGCCATGGTCCTCGGCAAATGAAATTTGCAAGACAGGAAAACACTGACTGGAATTATTTGATTCATTGTTGTGGGGGTTTTTTGTTTATTTTGGGTTGTGGTTTTGCTGTGGTTTTTGCGTTGGGTTTTTTTGGAGTTCTGTTTGGGTTTTTTTGGACCATCAGCTTACTGTCCACAGGCAGTCAAGCTAAGTTTTAGAAATCACTTGGAACATTATTAAAAACATATAAAATACCTTCATAAACCTTTTTGTTGAACACCCATTTTGAAAACTTGCTATATGCAAGTCTGGTCAGATAGCATGATCCACACTAGAAAAGATAGAGATAGGCAGCAAGGAGGGATGGACACCTGGATGCTCAGGATGAGAGAGACTGTCCATGAGAAGGACTCTGAGTAGCTTGAGTTCAAATAAATTAGACCAATGTTATTTGGAGACCTGGAACTTATTAATTGCAACAGTGTATCTCAGCACCCTTTAAAATTTTTGGCAGATGAGATTTACTAGTCCTCCAGCCCTTGAAATGAGATTTCTCTTTTTCTTCAGTTCTAGCCAGCCCAGTTGTCAGTCTTGTCTTCCTAAGAAGTAACTAGAACAAACATTTCAAGTCTCACTTCAAATATAGCGAATCATTTCTGTCACTATATCCCTGTTTGCTCTCTGGTTTCCTCACTGCCTTTTATCAGAGACCCTTTGCTCCACTTCCGGATCTCAGCCCTTTGCAAATGTCAGGAGAAATGAGTGAAAAAGACAAAAGAAAAAAAAAAACACAAAAGCACACCCATTGTTCTCCTACTACTGAGTGTGTGTATCACTAGGAAATTTATTCTGTATGCAGGGTAGAGAGAGGCATCAGTGGCAAATCTCTAGATCTCCACCAGCATAATTTTTTCAGGCCTGGAAGTTGACAGGAAAGGCCTGCAGAGTACGTCAGTCATAGAATCATAGAATATCCTGAGTTGGAAGTGACCCATAAGAATCATCAAGTCCAACTCCTGACCCCACACAGGGCCAGCCAAGTCCGAGCATGAGAGTGGGGGCATCATCTAGACACCTCTTGAACTCAGCCAACCTTGGTGCTGTGACCACTTCCCTGGGGACCCTGTTCTAGTGTCTGACCACCCTCTCAATAAAGAACCTCTTCCTAACATCCAACCTAAACCTCCTGTCACAGTTAACAGTTAACAGATTATTATTAACAGATTATGTCCTAGTCCTCTCGCCTTCTAAACAAGGGAAATTTGGATTAAAAGGACAGATTTGGGGAAACATCTACTTCAAAGATCTCAGAAGTATAATTGCTTTGCTAGAGGAAAACCAGATCTGCAACATTTAAGAACACACATTCTTCAGAGTGCAGAAATTGGGGGTTGCTGTTTCAACCCTTTTTACTGCAAATTGCTCCTAGAAGTCTTTGGACAAACCCTTGATACTTCCTAGTATTGCAGAGCTTAGCAGAAGATCTTCAGCCTCACTGTCTTCCCGCTTCTGTTTCATCCTATTGGAATTTGTCTCAGATCCCAAACTGTGAAAAGAGTAGGTTTCAGCTATACAGGTAAAAGTTGCCTATCCTATGATTGCATGTACACTGCAGTCATCTCCATTTTTCCTGTCCTGACTCACATTATGGAGTCTGTAGAGAGAAATGTGAACTTTTTCGATATTGTTAACCTTAAGTACATGCTTGAAAAGTAATTTACTGGTAGCATGTGCATATGTTTCTCTTTAGGATGTCTGTATTTTACTGTCCAGAAGGTTAATTTGGGTAAATATTCCATTTTTATGGAAGACTTTAATTTATTCCATTTGTTTTAGTCCATAGAGTAGTTGTTGCTTTTGTTTTTTTGTTTTTCATATCATTTTTTATTATTTCATAATATAAAGAATTTTGTTTTTCATTTGACTCTTATGAAGAAAAATATGGTTTGTCATTACGATACGTAATTTAATATTAATTCTTATTTTTAAAATATGTAGTACTATTTTGTTGAGGTTTTTGCCAGTTACCCGTAGAAATTACTGCAAAGGAGAGAAGATGTAGACAGCAACAGGACATGGTTTTCTTCTGTGTTTGACCTCTCAAACGGTTGGAGTAACTATGCTACAAACAATGTTAACGAATGAATGGTTTTAAGAACCAGCTTGCTGCCCCAAATCTGAGAGAGCTTTGTGTCCCAGTGTCAGGAGGTAACTCAAGTGGAGCTCAGCATAACCTAAAAGGCTGGTTTTGTACTCATATTGGTTGCATATTTGTAGAGTATTTTTTGGACCATTTAAGAAAATGTCCAGCCTTCCCTGTTGTGTTGGTATGTGTGTTTGTGTGACTGCAGTGAACATACCTGGGAAAGTGATCCAGCTGGAAAAACAATTCCTTTGGCCCTGACTTTCTATGAGCTCTTTCCCTTCACTTCAGTGAGCACAAGGAAAATGAGGGCTTTCTAGGCCAGAACTACTATCAAGAAGATAGTAATTTGTTTGATATAATTACTATCAAAAAGATACCTGAACTGTGCCTTCACAGATGTTATCTGTGACCCACATAACTGATGAATGAAATCAAGAAGTGATAGGCATATTTCTGTCATTCAGGTTTCCTAGAGCACAGATCTGCAACACAATCCACCAGGTTCTGGTTGAGGGAGAACCCATAATGCAGCTTTCCCCCTTGCTGTGTCTTGGGCTAGAAGGACTCCTGTTTGCTGCTTGCTCTGCACCACTCAAGTGCAAATATATACATGCTCAGTGAATGTTTCTTGGCAATTTGATCAATTAAAGAAACGGGAAAAAACCAAACCAGCAGAGTAATGACAGTAACCAGCTCATGTTGTGTTATCATTAGTGTAGTGCAATGTCTAACTTCTGGATGTTTGCATGGACATTTTCTGAATTTTCTCCAAATAAAAAGCACTTGCTAGGCAAGATGATTTGGAGATAAAGTTATGGGTGCTCTTAGTATAGAACATTAGGTGGCTTTCCCAGGTGACACTGTCAACATCTGTAATTTTTTTCAAATAATAAGGTCAATGAATACATATGGAGTTCTTCGTGTTACTTTTCAGTTTTACACTTGGTACATTCCTAACCTTTTTATAGTTCTAATTTCTCTAATAATTGTCTTTAAAAATCATTTGTTCCATTCTTTTTGTGGAAATGAAGAAAAAAACAGACATTTGATTGTGATACTATTCAGAAGATGATACTGATCTCACTAGAAACTAGTTGCATCTAGTTCCTCTCTCACATTCATATTACTGCCCGCCTGTTAACATCTGAGATTGAAAGTGTAAGTCCCTGCTTTCTTTAACTTTGCAGAAAGTACTTTGGAATAATTTTTGCTGTGACAGAGTAATGCCATTAATACAGATTTTGCTCAGAGTTTTTATTACAGTGAAGTCAACAGAGAATACATGTTCAAGTTTTGCTCTGTATTTCTTAGCAGCTTTCTCTCTTTTTGCTTTGAAAATGTTTCCTATTCATATGAATGCCCATGGTGAGGAACTGCAGCAAATGCAAAGCCTTTAGCACCTTGCTCAGCTTTTTCCTAGAAAATTCTGTTGCCTCCTGAACCTACCACTTGAGGAAGAAAGCAATCTACTATTTTTAGAGACAGACTATACTGTTTTTCAAGGTAGCTGTCATAGAGTTGAATTTTGACATAGTTACTTTCTTGAAATAAACATCTGTTGGCAGAGCTGTGAAAGTGTAGTTCTGTCACATTGTTTTCGACTGTCTTGTGTTGGCTGACATCAGACAGGGACCACATGTCTGTCTTGAGACTGCGAGCAGGACCTGGGATGACTGTTCAAGAGTAAAGGAAAGGGCAGTGGAAATAAGGTGCTTCCCTACCTCTGTAGTACCTCTGAAGTGTTTACAACACTTCCTAACATTCACCTACCTATAGTATCTCATACAAACAGTATACGAAGCCTTAGTAAGAAGGCTGTGATAATTAGCATCCTTATAGTAATAGCTCTTTGGTTTTCTGCTGGGAATGGGAATGAAGAAAATCTATTTTTAAAATATGGTGCGTGTTGCAGGAGTACTGCACTGCAGATTAATGATGAATTGATTCAGGTAATTACTAGGGTTCTCCTGCTTTTTATATTTGAGGTACTTCTGTTGGCATTTACCTCCCTATGTATGGGATCCTACCCTAGCAAGGTGCTAGGATGATTGCTCCTAATTAACAATATGAAATTATTATAGGGACTCTTTAATCTTTGTCAATGAACCATTGTTAAAAGATTCAACAGCTTGCTATAAATGGTGCCAGGATTTATAGAGAGATCTGGTTGAGCTGGGTTGGGGCCTTTAGTAGCCGCCTTCACCATTCTTAATTGACCCATCAGCAGTGATTGCAATAAGAATTGGAAGTGATTATTGAAAACCAGTCAGTAAAACTGTAACTCATCACCACATTTCTGAAAACTAGTTTAATCTGCAGCATTTTTCAGTTAGGAGAGAACATTCACAGAATGATATTGCTTGCCATTATCAATTCTGCAGGGTGTCATAAGGAGGCAGACAAATGAAATTCTCCCTTCAACAAAGTGCAAAATGAAGGCTGACTTGGAAAGATGCTTTCTACTTAGTGTTTTATAAAATCTGATTTTTTTCTCCATTTCATATACTCATTTCATATTGCCTGTTTCTCATCACATGTGATCTTACATTAGAAGCCAGCAGCTTCCCTGAGTGTTTCAAGAGACAATCACTTAGTAATGTGGCTGAAATGAGTTTATTTTAATGACATTTTAGACTTTGCAGAAATACAGGTAGTTGCTATTTCAGCTTGTAGATCCTTCGGCTTTCAACACAGTCAATAGCCGAGTGTCTTCTCAGATGACTGTTGACAGAGAAAAGAGAAAGGTATTTGTGCTTCTAAATGACTGTTTTAAAGAAACCTGAGACAACTTATAGCCTTAAAGGTTTTTCTGTCCATTTATTTTGTGACTGTGGAGGGAGGGAGTGGAGTTACTCGCAGCCAGTAGTAACCTGACAATCTACCACTTAATTTTTTTAATGGATTCTGAATTTATCTGCACTTCTTCCAGTAGTATTAACAAAAGGTATTTAATTCCAACAAAGAATATATTTTCAAATTTTTCTTCATTTAGTTTGATCTCTGAAATAGTTTGAAACCCCTGTATTTCCTGTTCATACTCATGTCCTGCAAAATATGATCTAAAATGAAAAACACCACAAGTGCTTTAAATACCAAAGGGTATGTAGAAACAAAGATGCCTTTATTTAAAACAAACACCACCAAATACCCACCACCACCTTTGCACAAGAAAGAAAGTAAATTATGCTTTTTCTTAAAGTCAAGGCAGCTTGATATTCTTTCTCCCTTTTGGTAACCTGTGTAATCTGCATGGGCCCATAGCTGCATTGCACATGATGTTTTATTTGAAGTATTCTCCTGAGGATATTGTCTTAAGGCTTGCAGAACACTTAGTTTCTTTTTTTTTAATTCTTTTCAAATGCCTGTAGAAGCTCAAATTTTTGCTACTTTGACAAACTTTCTTAAAATGCCTCTCCAGTAGCAAGTACATTTTCTTTGAACTGAGCCTAAAACAGATTAACAGTTTTGTCTTTTTTGGCAGCAGTACCAGTTTATCAGTACACACTTCAGAAGACCAACATGGCTAAAAGCAGAATAAAAAAAACCCATAAATTTTACTGGTTATTTCTTTGTCTGTGTTGTGCCAGCATTGTGGAATAGACTGTTTGTGCATCATGATGCAGGGGGCAAAGGAAGAAATCAAAGACAGCATGAAGGAGCAATACAAGATCAGCAAACTTGGCTTAAGCATGATCACCAAAATAAATGCCAGCAAATCTAGTTCTTGGTGCAATGTTTGTTTCAGCTCTGCTGTTGCTATTAGCCATGGTCAAGGAAAGAAGTTGTTTTTCTGGTGGTAAAAGGGAATTATAGGGAAAATCTGGAAGCCATATCACGTGGGCCTGTGGAAAGTTTCAAATGATGGGACCATGGAGTCTGGTAGCCTTAAAGATTAAAATATTATGAATCATAGAATCCTAGAGTTGCATTTGAGTTGGAAAGGACCTTAAAGACCATCTAGTTCCAGCCCCCTGACATAGGCAGGGACACCCTCCACTAGACCAGGTTGCCTGAGAGCTACTGCTTTGGATGCCTGTCCTTCAGTAAAAGGCTCCCTTTAAAGAAAGTGTGCTAGACCTATCTCTCCCCCCAAGCTGGCTCTTAAGATGCATTGGTATCTTTTTACAAGCTAAATAAGAGCTTTCAAAATTGATTTATGTTAGTCATATTTGCATGAGAGCAGAAAAAAGGATAAAATACCTGTATCTCCTACTACTTATAGCGCTCTTGCTCTAAATGTCTTGTCATGACGTGTCATCCAGTCTTGCATCCCTTTCTTGATATTGTGTGCTGTTCCCAACATGCTTCTTGTGAACTTTCACCACTGACAATTGGCAGAACCTCCTAAATTATAACTCTTCAGAGTTTGAGGCTTAAATAACCCCTGAACATTTTTACTGTATATCAGTAGAGCTGTATGTGGCTATAAAATTTTAATTCACACTATGAAATCAATTTATTTTTTCTGTAGCTTCTTACACTGCGCTTTCCCATTAGTTTATTTGTCATTATGTCTGTTTTTTAAGGGAACATGATGACTTTTTCCTGTGGCTATAAAGGAATTAGCCAGAACAGCTACACTGTGCTTTTCTATTTTTAAATTTCTGTTGGGATACTGGGGCGCTCTACGCACAGTGAGTTAACGCTGTCACTAGCATGCATCTAGGGAAAGATTTTCTATGGATTTTGTGATATACAAGAATCCTGTCATATACAAAAATTTATGGCTACCCTTTTTTCAGAAAATATTTTAAATGTTCATAAACATGCTTTTGTTTCCTGAAAGGATGCATACTTTAAATGTAGGAATGAACAGTTCCTGGGCATAGTACCATTGCAAACAGCTCAGCTGACTTTGGCTTTATGCCTGGCCATGTTCATTCATTAAATGAATGAAGTTGTTAAAACAAAATACAACTTCCAATTGCATTCATCTCTCAGAATAGCAAGCTTGCTCAGCACCAGCCTTTTCTGTTCTATTCTTTTATTTCAATTTTTATGTTTGTTTTTTTTAAAACAATGATTTTTGAGGTTTGGTCTTGGTAGTACTGGAGAGATAACTAATAGCGTATTGTTTGCATACTGCCATGGGTTTGGTACCAAGAACCAGACCCAGCACAGAAGCAAAGCATTTCATTATCAGATTGCCTTTCTCACTGTTTTATTCTACAGCAGCTGTGCGATACAATGCAAAGTGATTCCTGATAGCAGTAGATGGTAGAAGTCAGTGGCCATTAACCCTGCTTTTGCAGTTACTGGACTTGTGGAGATTTGCACTGTCTGTGAAGATGAACATTCATTTTCACCCTGGATGTAGCACAGATTGGTCACAAATGGTGACCACAGGACCAGCTGCGCAACCAGCACAACCCTACCTGGCTGCTTCATCAGCTGTTAGCCACACTAAGAGCAGCAGGCAAGCATTACATGACTGGTAGTAAACTTGTGAATACATAGTTGCTTGGGCCCAATAGCCAGCAGCTAGCCACTAAAACCATTTTTACCTCACACAGAAGTGATTGCATGGGCTGCTGAAGAAGTAAATAGGTAGATCAGTAGTTAAGCCCACTTTGTATTGTTCACTTTACCTTTTAATTTGAAACAGGCTTAGTGAACGAGAGTTGCAAAATGAGTGAGAAGGCAAACGGGAAAAGCAATGAGGTGGTTGATGAGTTCATATGCCTACATAGCTTTGCTTTGCACTCATTTGTGTATTAGCCTTTCTTTTTCACATGCTAAGGCTTATTACCACATAAGATTGGGGAATCACTCTTGTAAGCTGCACACCAGATGTCATATAGCACTTTCAATTTTTATTCAAACCATTTCTAAAGACAGAAGCCACTCCCAAAGTCTGAGTTCTGGTGTGTCTCTGGACTGGCATGCGTTCACTGAATATATATTCAGGTGCAACCATTTTGTATTTTCAGCAATACTAGTAGGAACTTTCTGTGTGATCCTGGTGAGATTTCCATTAAGGGAGACCTGATAATATGAAATTAATTTAATGGGCCTGGAATCAGGTAGTTGTTTCCAAGGTGCCTGTTCCCAAAATGTCAAACCAAGAATAATACTTGTTATACCAATGACTATCATGAAAAGGAACAGAGTTACCAAGTTTTTAATTTTTTTTTAATAACTAAGGGGTACAGCTTGTTTCTGTCTTTAACGTGGTAGTGAAAGTTACATTTGCAACCAAGCTGATAGAAGAAAATTTCAGCAAAGGTTAGTCTAGTACAGTATCCTAAAAATAACAAAAGCTGTTATGAGACCATCAGTTTGGTGTCTCTTCAAACACTGTGATAATGTAGTTGCACTATCTACTGTAATTTGAAAGGACAGATTTCCAAATCAGCTTCTAAAACTGATGTAGTTATTAGCACCTAAAATATAATACTGTTTTCCCTTCCGTAATTATTAAATACCTTTGCTTGGGTCTACATGTACTAGTAATGAGATTTTTATAGTTGATAAAGTTTACATTCAAACCACAGTCTTCAGAAATGGCTGTGCATTTACACTGGCTGTCACACAAGCTATTAGTAGTATGTCAAAAGTATTTTCTTAAAGTTGGAAGTAGTGTGTAGACCTGTCTACATCATAACAAGCCAAGATTTTTTTATATGTATAGAAAACAATGTATTTATTGTTCTAGATTAAACACTACTGTAAACATTGAGAGAGTTTAATTAATTGTTAAAAAAATGTATAGATGGCTAAGCATATGTATAGATAGTATATGTATAATTTTATCTGCTTCTGTGTTTTTGTATTTTTCCTCATACTAAGGCATTCTCAGAACCTGTTGAGTGTAAAAGCAATGAGATGATGGAAGAATGAGCACAGAATCTAAAACATTTTTCTCAGATGGTCTCATTTGTGTTTTTTTCTGCAGGGATTCCTGAAAAGAGGGAATAACATCTTCATTTGTACTTTATTAGCAGAGCTTCCGTTTCTTTTTGTAAGAACTGTGTATGCTACTTATATCATCTAGCTAAGAAGAAGCAGTCATTTGACAGGAAGAAATTGGTAGAGAATTTTAGGCTGAATGTCAGGAAAACTTTCTTAAGATGAACCACATTATGAAATACTTTGCCAAGGAAAATAGAAGCATCAAAGGCACAAACTGAGAATGGACCAAGTGTTGGAAAATGTGTTCTATAAATGGAGTAAGCATTTTATATCGCTTACTCAGTGACCATACATCCTTAGCCTGAACTGTGGTTAATCACATTGTCATTAAGTATTGTTTAGAAACTTATTTCAAAGATGTCTGTCATGATAATGGGCCATGAATTTCTGAAGAAAACTTGCATTCTCTCTTTTTTGAGGTAGGGATTATGGGGAAGAGGGAAACAGTCCGAAGTTGGACAACTTCTAATGAATTTGAATTTAAGAGTATCTTCATTAACCGTGACATTTTCCCATGACTGCTTTATGTGAGGCTCTAAAGAGATAAATTTTAGTATTTAGGAGCCTAAATTTCTGTGGAGAGTTCTGTAGCTGGCATTTTTTGTGTGTTTTTGTTCAGAAAATAATTTAAAGGAACCACTAAGTCAAATATAACCTTTACTGGCAATTTGGAAAATAAAATCCTATCTCTAGTGGACATTTCTGTCCACATATTTTTATCCCTCTCTGTTAAACTTTCATTTAGGTTTGCTTGTTTCTGTTAAACTTTCGGAGTGTTTGGTGTAATTTTGGACTCAGAAGTAAGTTGCTAATGATATTATGGTACTCAAGCTCTTTTAGAAGTCTGTCACTAAAGAACAGCTTGTCTCTCTGCCATATCGTCTCCAGCTTCTTTCTAGGAAGAAGGCACCTGCACTCTGGCTTTCTGTTTTGTTTGAGGAAAGTGTATTTAAAGTCAGTTTCAGGAATTCTGAGAAATGAAGCTTTTTAAAATAAATGCTGTGGTGAGTCTGGCAGCTCAACATCCCTTAAGGGATAATGTGTGCTAATTAAAAAACACTGGGTTTACTTTTCATAGTATGTCAGAAAGTTCTTTGATTAGTTGTGTTTATTTATTCTTTTATTGATTTCCAACTTTCCCTTTCCATTGGAGTAGACCTCACAAGTTGGCCTCTTCAGGGTTCATCCATTCTGTTCTGGAGATGTTTTGTTGACATCTGCACAGTGAGTGAAACAGGCCTGGCCACGAAATTTACAGATCAGGATTTTGCAAAGCAAACAAACATATGGAACTGATTTTGGGTGACTCTTCAGTAGGTCTAACAGCCAGAGCAAAAGTGTCTGGGAAGGTTTAATATAGGGACTTTGCAAAGTAAATCTTGTTGCTTATTTGCTAAGATTTACCTTAATCGGATAATTTCTGTAGCTTGTAATGTATTGATTTAAAAAAAAAAAAAGTTGAAAGAAAAAAAGCCACAAAAACTCTCCACCAAAACAGAGATTCCTTGACTTCTTAAACTGAGGAGTTCCCCAGTACAAGAAGGTTTGGGTTTATTGTGTTTACTTTTTCATCATAGGAAAAAAAAGTGAACAATACTTGTAACATAGTAAAAAATCGACATTTACCATAATACTCAATAGAATAATTTACCTTTAAAAATGTTGTGAAGCGTAGTTATACTTGAATTCTGGATCTTTTTTTTTTCTTAATTAGCTGTGTGCTCCAATTATGCTGTTTCCTGTGTTTATGTGTCCATTTCCCCTTGATAATATGTAATGTAAACATTCAAGCTGAGGACTTTTTGGTCAGGAGGGACTGTTGAGTGCAGAAGGAAGATACGCAGTTTCCAGCTGAGCTCTTGCTCACTGCAGGGAGAGCAGGAACATGGGACACAGAGAAATGGGAAGTTGTTTGAAGTGCATCCTTGTGTAATGAAGGAGGAGGTGGCATTCATGGTGTCTGTTATGTGAAAGATTTGTAGGGGAAAAAAATAATCATAAGCATGTCCTGAAAAGAGATGAATGAAAGTACAGGAGATATAAAAATGGAGCCCCTAATGTGTTGTAGCAAACTGGTCCCAGTATATTGTCCTCTAGTGGGCTTTTACAATCAATTACAAGGCCTAAGTCAGTTGGGTTTTTCCCCTTTCCTTTTTAATTTATCGGACATTAGCTTCTGTTAAGCTATTTAAAACTCCTATAGGGTTAATTTGGGAGAGGGAAAACCATGTACAGTGCGTTCTGCATTTGAATTTTACTTTACAGTGCTCAGTGCCTGCAGCGTTCAGGTATTTGTAAGCACCTGGGTTCTCTGTAGAGCCTGCTCACTGCTCCTGCTCTGCTGGTGAAGTCGTGGGTGTCAGAGTGCCCAGTGCTGCAGAGTCCTTGCTGCCTGACTGGTGATAGCTAACATTGCTTGATGGGAAGTCAGTCTCTTTAAAACCCTGGTCAAGGAAGCAAGTAAAGAAGAACCAGTTCATGCCTTTTGGCTCCTGGTTTCTAGCACACTGAAGATGAGATACTCCAGTGCTTTATAAGACTTACCGGTAATTAGTACAGATTTTTTTTTTCAAATGTTCATGTGAGAGTTTTCTAGTGGATCAATACATCTTAGCATCTGACAGTGATTGTATTTTACCTTTCTTGGCCAAGAACTGTTTTCCTTCTGTGAATTATGTGTAACAGTATCAGAGTCTCTCCTACCCATTAATCAGAGACAGATTTAAGCATCTTGCCCTTCAGATTCCTGACATTAACTCTTTGTAGCTCAGCTGAAGGAGTGGCACACTCCCCAGGCACATTTGGTATTTTTATGATGAGTTCACGTATCCTAGCTTCAGTATTATTTTTTTAATGTTAGGAATGTTGAGCTTTGCTCTTTTGCCTTTAGCACATAACAGTAGCTAGGGTAGTTACAAGAAGGGTAGTCCACGCTGTATGACCCCTCCGGCTGTTAAAGATTGCTGACTCATGTAGACTGGTTTGTAGATTGTGCTGTTTAATTAAAATGCAATTCTTAGAGCTGTACTATAATGAAAATTTCCTGAAATACTCTTTTCAGTGGTGCCCAGGTACAGGACAAGGGGCAGTAGGTATAAACTGGAATGCAGGAAGTTCCATCTGAACATGAGGAAAAATTTCTTCACTGTGAGGGTGACAGAGCTCTGGGCCAGGCTGCCCAGAGAGGTTGTGGAGTCTCCTTCTCTGGAGACATCCACAACCCTCCTGGACACAGTCCTGTGCAACCTGCTCTAGGTGATCCTGCTTTAGCAGGAGATTGTACTAGATGGCCTGCAGAGGTCCCTTCCAACCCACACTGTTACATGGTTCTGTGAAAGTGGATCTAGGTGCTCTATTGTAGATTTACAGCTGTGGCTGGAGAACCAGAAATAAAGATAGCTTAATAAAGGTAGTATTACAGGAATTTAGTGTACAATTCTGTTGATCCATAAGTTACTTGAGGTAGATATGATATGCTTCATTTTCATATTGCTTCAGTGGTGCTTTCAGTAGTAACACGTATTTTACAGTCATTATGCTGTTGTTTCTGAGCAACTCTGCATAGCTCTTAGATACTTCCCTTTTGTAACCACCACACTGAAGAATCACCAACACCTTCAATTTTGCTCTGAAGCTTACAGGGAGCAGGTAAAAGAGGTTTGAGCATTAATATTCATCACATCTTCAAGGTCTCTCCCAACCTAAGTGATTCTGTGATCATACTATCAGCCTTCACATGGCATCTACCAGATCACAGTACAGAGCCTGGCTAGAGTTCCACAGCTGTAGAGAAGGCTGGTGTCCTAAGCATTCGCGTCAGAGCATGGACACTACAAGTCTGTTGCTCTGTTGGTGTTTGAGAACCCTGGCGCAGCAGCTGACGCGGCTGGACCGGCAGACTGGGACTGGTTGGTGCAGACACTGTCAGTGGTTCAGCAGAGGGCTTTTCCTTGCATGTATTTCAGCAATGCAAAGTTCAAGCAGCACTTCCCCCCTCCAAACTTTTATTGCTAATGAGGACCCTTTATTCAAATCCGTTTCTTGGCAAGGCATGCTGTGAGAGGAGTGAAGTCAATTCTGTTAGAAGTTACTGTGGGAGGGCAGTCACAGCATTGTTGAAACCCGTGTCTGGGCAATTCCCTTGATACCATCCTTTGCATCCTAATTTCCTCATAAAGCCTAATGAACAACATGCCAGTGTTTACATCTTTATTCAGTACTTGTAGTACTCTGGATAGTGTTTGACATTTGGAATACAGACTTGACACTTGAGAAGAGCTGTGCAGGTTTTTAATTATTATTTTGTTCAGGCTACAGAGGGGGAAGGGAGGAAATAAAGGAAGATGTAGGGAAGAAGGTAAATTTTGAGATTAATCATTTTTGCATGGTATTAATTTTGGAATTTTCTTCCCCTAACACTTGAACTATATTATAAAGTATAACCTGTCTGAATTTGTTTGGGCCCTTTTTGTACACAGATGTTTCTTCTGGGGAGTATCTAATGTTTCAACAAACACAGCACTCCTTTGCCTGTTTGTATGCTGTGAGTGGGAGAGGAATTCATGTGCTCACCCTGCAAACACTTTCAAGTATCAGATTAGATTTCCTTCAATTTAACACATTAACTAGTGCATGTTTATTAATGACCATAAAACTAGCCATGCCCTTTAATAATTCAGCTGTTGGTTGTTTTGGGGTTTTTTTTGTCTTGATGATAACCCCTGCCATTCAGTTTCTTGAGACTACTATGTATTAGTATAGCACAATCTCATTTTTATTTCTTCAAATTCTTATCAGCTGCTGGTTTTCATTTCTCCATTCCCTCATTTACCTTGTAAAATGTAATGTGTTGTCTTTCTTGAAAACTATTTTCATTTGTCTTTGTATCGTTGGTAGATTATAATAGCAAAAAGTATGCATTTGGTTATGTAATCTCTTATTTTAAAAGTTTTTAAAGTGTAATTATTTGGTATATTAATTTTATAAAAGAGTAAGTGTATTTTAAAATCCTGTAGTAAAAGCTTAAAGACATCTTTAAAGGTTAGTATCACATGGATTTCCTATTTTAATCTGAGTTTATAAAATGCTATTTAGTGGTAGCAGGAAAAGATATTGTTTGAGCTTATTTGGGTTAAATATTTGAGGTATTTTATCTGTCTCTTCATTCAACTATGTAAAAAGAATTAAATCTATCAGTCTTCTGAGATTTGCAGTAAAATAAAGAATTATGAGAATATAAGAGAATATCTGACTTAGTATATATATATACATTTCTACATATACACATGCATATATGTAGAACATGATGGCTTTTGGTAATCCATCTTGGGAAGAAGTAGACTAGAATTGCCATAAAGGTGTGCAGCACTTTTCACTTCAGCAGTTCACAATGCTTGAAAGGTGTATAATATTCCTCTGAGGACACATCTGCTTTCTGTACACCGATGGCACTTTACATACGGTGTAAATAACTTTTAAAGCTGTCCATAAAAAGTACTAGACATCTCATTGCCACGTTGTCAGAATAATTTTGTGTCCACTGGGTATGGGCCAGGTTTGTAGCCCCAGCCTCTGACATTACTGTTAGCTGGAATGATTGATAAATGTGTATCTGCTGCACTTTCTCAAGTCACAGGACAGTTTGATCATCGGCTATCAAGGTGGCTTTAACAGCAAATTGGGTTTTCAAACCAGATCATTTAAGTAGAAGGTGATTATAATAAATGCAGTTCCTGTACCACATACAAACAGTGCTATTTAATGTGGTGCTTGAAGTATTACTGGTCTGACAGTGCCCGAGAATCTTGTGTTTATGACCGAAACAGATTAGCATGCAAACATTAAAACTTAACTACTGTAAAATAACAACAATTCTGGGAGTTTAAATAGAATGATAGTTTCTCTTTAAATATTTATAAGGCAACAAAGACGTTTTAAGCTTGCTTACTGCAACTTCTCGAATGTGGAATTTAAAACAGATGGAATGAATATTTAGCTTTTCCCTCCAGAGACATCACAGGCAATGAATGCATTGAGTGAACAAGATAGTTAAAGGGAAATAACATTAAAAAGAAGTATTCAATGAACATGTAGATAGTATGCTTTATCTAGATATGCCAAACACCATTTTTCCATCTTTAAAAACTTTTAATGTATGGAAATGTTTTGGCTAACTTTACTCTTTTTCCTGCAATGATGTGTTCAGCTAGAAATAACCTGCCTCATTATGCAAATCAAGAACTGTAGGGATGCCTGTGAAACTTCCTGCCATAGCTCTGTGGCATCTAAATGGCTTTTTTTCCCTTCCCCATGTGTCTTGTCATTCACTGAGCAGTGTCTAAAATCAGAGTCCAGCCTTGCAGTCATTAAGTATTGTCTGTTATGGTTGTGGTTCATGAAGCGGTGAACAAGTCATTAAGATAAATAATTGTAAGGTGCTTCAAATCATGTGTAAGACCTGTTATTTGCTGTATAGTTCTGTTAAATGCTTATTCTGTTGGGGACCTGTCCTGTACCTCTGTAAGACCTTGCCATTAGGTGACATAATGATGTTCAGATGTTTCTAGAGCAGCTTTGAGCAAATAGGGTCAGACTGGGAGGTTCCGTTTTCTGATCTGGTTTTTTTTCTCTTGGTTTCCATACTCTGCTTCAGTGAGGTCCCTGGCTGAGCCCTGTGTTGATCAGACACCAGTTAGCTCCCATGTCCCAGAGCCACTTGGTGAACCCAGTGTCTTAATACTCATTACTAACAGAAGGTGTGAGTAGTAGAGGCATGCTACCGTGGGACTCTGTGACGGAGGGCAAAATCCTTATTTCTGAGACTGAACCAAGACCCATCTTAAAGAGAAGTGATGTGCAATGGCAAATTCAGATTTTAACGGGCAAAATAACCTGGATCAGGTGAGCAGCTTTGAATATGCCTGTTTCGGTACTCACTCCACATGAATATCAGTTGGTGATAACTGTAATAGCTATGCTATATATTAAATAAAAGGAAATAAAGAGGTATAAAAATACTATTTCATTTTGTGCCTAATAAGCCATGTTCTGTATTAACTAATATAATAAAGTTTAATTTATGTATTCCCTGTTTAGCCTCACTTTTTAATTAAAATGTATTTGACTTCTTTTCTTTTAAATTCAGAAGCAAGTCATTGTTAAGCTACTCCATTGGTTGCAGTACTCTGGCAATTTATTCCTCAGTATTTGACTGCATTTGTAGCTCAGTTGTTCAGTTAGGTATTTGGCGTCAGCATAACTTTGGACTGCGGAGTAAAGTGAGTCCTCTAATGTCTGTCATGTTTATACTGGCTCTGTGAATGTAGCTGCTTTCTGCTGAATGAGTAGTGACTCTTCTGCCCAGTCCCAGATTTCCTTTGATAATTCCATAAAACTTTAAATGGGTTTGCAGTATCATAGAAGCATAGAATATACTAAAGGGACCTGTAAGGATCCAGCTCCTGGCTCCACATGGGACCAGCCAAGTCAGAGCATGTGAGAGCATGAGTGAGAGCTGACTTCAGTCCACGTGGCCCAGACTTTAATTTGCTTTCTCTTGGAGAATGGAAATAATGTATTTAGGCTTAATACATCTTCTCTGAATCATCTTTGTGGAAGTAGAATAGCAAACTTGAATTTGATTGTGAAGAACCTGGTAAGTTCATGACGTGATGGATCTTGTCTGAGAGGTATCCAAACTGGTCACAGGGATTATGTGCTTATTTCTCCCCACAGACTGGATAGAGAAGCTCATGTGGCTGTGTTAAGTGCAGAAACCGTGAATAACTGATGTTGAGTTACCAAATTAATTGCTTTCTAAGTTCTTGAGTCTCTGTACTGGTACTGATATTGAGATGGTCTTGTCCTCTGTCAGGTCGTGCTGTTGGCAGTGTATGGACTCATTCATTAGGGAGCACCTAAAGTTCTCAGATTTTGAGGGAATGAGCTGTAATTTAAACACAAAAATACTTTTTTCCCCCTCCCTTCATTCTCTATTATCTTAATGCCAGTAATTACAGTTCATATTTCACTGTAGCTCCATGTCCCCAGAGAAAGTTAACCAATATTCCTATAGAGTGATCGCAAAGGTCCAGGGGTTTCAGGGTCATTCACAAGGGTTGTCTTCTGGGAGAAAGAAAGGAGCTTCTGCTCCAAAACCATTGCACATATGGAGGGTATCCGTGCCTCAAAGTTTGTACTGGACCTGGGCGTCTGAGTGCTGAAGTACCATAGATGATGTAGTTTGCCATAGAACTGGAGATGTCACAGGTAGGGCAAGTGCTTGAGAGTAGTTTGGCTGTATTTGATAGGTGCTTGCTATGTTGCACCCTTACTTGAGAGAGCAGATGGCATCTTCACTTCATTTAGGAGCACATGGAAACAGTTCAGAAAGCATCTGCCTCAACTTTGAGATGGTCGGGTGTAAAATGAATGAAATTTGGTTTATATGCATGTACTGATGTAATGAAAATACTTTAAGCTTCTTTTTAATTGCATGCTGGGCTTAATAGGTTAGTGAGTATCTTAAAAATAGGGGGGGAAAGTATGATGGAGTTTTTCTGAAATGACATCTACTTACTCATTCCTGCCAGTGACCTCGCGTGTATTGATTCCAAACTTCAGCACATTCTTCCTTGCCTGATACTTGGGAGGAACAAAGGAAACTGCCAAATAGGGGAGAGCGCCCAAGACGACCTCCTGGTATTTGATACTATCCCCAGCTCATGAGACAAGGTCGCATCTGGTTTGTGATCACAAGGATAGCCACACTACTCTGCAAAGTTTGCTTGTTTTTATACTGTACTTAGCAATCTTCTTAACATGAGCGGGACTGTTTGTTCTTTCTTTTTATTTATTTAATTTATTTTTTTATTTCTTTTTCCCCTTCAAGTGCAGTCCTGGGAGTAATCCCTGAGTTGGCTTCCCTCGGTGGGGTGCTATGCTTTTCTTTGTTCCATTAGCGCACAAAATAACACAAGTGTAGTCCTGGTGCTCATCATCCTTCAACGATGATGAAATATTTCTTTTCTTTCTCAATTTGGGAATGTAATTTTTTTTCTTTTAATGCTGGTCTCCACTGATGTGATACTCTACCTAACTTGCTCTGTACCATACCTGTACTGAGACTGGTGGAACAGAAATCAGAGTTGTAATTACCACCACCTACACTGGAAGGCTATTAATTTTGTGTAGGGTCTTATTTTGTGTAGAAGATTTTCACCAACAAAGATGCAAAAAAATGTATGAAAATGTGTGGGGTCTCTTTGCATTAAAGAACAGTGCCCCTACTTTGATGTGTTTGAGGGCTGGATTGTCTTGCAATATGCACAGTAATATAAATTTGTTCAGTAGCTTGCTTGAACTGAAGGGTTTAACAGAACTGAACCTCTGACTTAAAAAAACCCCAACGTTTGAATGTTTGTTTTCCCTTCTCCTTCAGTCTCTGGTTCAACAGCAGTGCCTCTTGGAATTTTCTTTCTTTTCTCTTTCCTTTAAAATTCCTACATTGTCTCCCCATGGTTAATCATCCAGTCACAGGAAGGGCATCTGATCGGATGCAATGCTTGTCTAATTGTTGTGGGATTCGAATATATGGGGTTATACACTGTAGAGTTGGGGATCTCTTGTGGAGTTCAGTGTCCTGAAGGAGGAAAGCCACCTGGGTACAGGGTACAAGTGGAGGCTGGCTGAGTGCAGGAGTGGCCAGCCAGTGCCTCCAGTAAGAGTCCTACATGGGTGGAGTTCAGGCAAGACTGACTATTGAAGTAGAGAGCTCTCACAGTGTTAGCATCACTCCCTCCTTCAGTCCCCAACATAAGTTCTTCCATGACAGAGAAAGATGAGGTTTGCAGGAGAATCTGGTTTTTGTCAGTATGTGGGATTGTCAAAATTTCATCAAAAGTATTCTAAACTGTCTCAGATATTAAGGTCACCTCAGTGATCTACATTTCAAGATTAAATTTAGCATCACTCAGAAAACCAGGTATGCCGCCAGTTTCTTTTCAGATGAACTTGAAAGGATATCACTTCCCAACTGAAGGGAAAGTTCAGGATTTCCTCATGGTTCTTACAGAATTGGATACAGCATCTCTATATGGGTCTGTCAATTTTTCATAGCCTGGAAATAGAGACACTGGTGGGAGCAGAATGGGAGTTGATATCTAAGCATTAAAGTACTGCGGCACTGTTAAAGCACGCAGAGATAAAAAACAGACCATTCTTTAGGACATCTCTGAAATACGGATGCTTCCAACAAAACCCCTATCTTACTTCATCACTTAGAAAATCAGTATTTCTGGAATTGTAAATATATCTGAAAGGAAAAAAACCTACAACAAAACCACAGGACAGAGTCTAATAGCAAGTACTTGGAAAGATACAGATTCCAAATCTAGTTTCTCTACCCACTCATGAATTAGAAATTTTGATGGAAAAACATATCTGGAAGCCTCTATTTGCCAAGATCCTCACCAAGTAATTGCAAAGTCAAAATATTCAAAAACTGAAACGATGATGATAAGGTTAAGTTAAAAATACTATGTATACATGATATTATTTTATTTTCTGTGCATACACGCCTCATATCAATAAGTACTTCTACAATTAAATAGCTAAGGATTAAAAAGTTGATGGTAGAATCTGAGACAGGGACATTCACAAAGGCCAACTTTATCCAAGGGTGACTGATTTTTATTCTGCTTGCTCTGTAATCAGTAGAAAAGAAAAACTCCTTTGAGGAGACCTAACACCTGAAGTTAGGTTCCTCCTCTGTATTGTTCTTCAGAGGGGTGTTTCCTCCTTTAGTGCTTCACGAGGACTCAAGGAGACTGGCCCTTCTGTGCTAAAGGCAGCCTTTGTGCATGTTCTCCAGCATTGGTTTTTGACTATTCCACGTATGACCCTATAGCAATTTATTTTTAAACATGGGCTATGAGATGTTGAAAATTAAAAAATAAAGTTCACTTGAAAAAAAAAATTAGAGAAAAATAATTTGTTCAGCCATAAGTAACTGCTACCACCATGGTGTGTGATTTACACATCTCCTTGTGGTGATGCATTAAGACGATGGAGCTCTATGATCCTTGGGCTCCCTTCCAACCCACACCATTGTATGATTCTATGATCCAGCACTAAGTTTTTGCTCAGATGCTGGATGCTGCATTCCACATTGTACCTGGATGTGTCCAACTACACTACAACAGGTACTTACTACTTGTCCATAGCTAAAACTTTGTAATCTTCTGAAACTACTGTAACATCATGTGCATTTCAGCTCTTGAAATAAGCTGGCATCAATTGTGATATTATTAGAAAATTAGCACAAGCTAGGATGTTGTTTGAAGTACTTTTTTTTTTCTTTTTAAATGTGAGAAGGATTAAGATAAACTTTTAATACATTAATACTTTTTCCAAAGTATGTGATTTCTCTGTGTAGAGTTTTCTGCGTAAAGCTGTAAAAATATTTTCCTACTAAGGTCAAGTAGTTACAGGCACTAAAATTCACTTTATTAACTTTCTGTAATATTTACACTTTTTAACTTTTAAAATAAAAACCGAGGACTTAAATACAGGACTAATGTTTCACCGTGACATGTTTATATTCTTTGTAGCATGTAAACCTGAAACATGACTGAGTTACACAAACGCCTGGTTGTCTGTATTTGGTCCCTGCTGTTGTGTTTGAAGTTGTATTGATTGAGAGCTGTTGATACAGCCCACACACACCGGAGGTGTTTTTCTGACAGATCAGACATTAGGAATTGTTAGGAATTAGGGGAAAGATTTCAAATTAAATTGTTTCTTTCTGTCTAGCAGAGCAGCGTCTCTCTATGTTAGAAAGGCATTGCTATGAATATATTAGCTATGAGATTTGTTGCCTTCTTTGAATGAATTTAATTGGTGTTTTCTAGAAGTCTTATGCCAACACCAAGCAAATTAGTGTTTGTCAGCATACAGAACTCATGAGTCATTCAGCGCTTCAGGGAAATTAGGTTTATTTCCCATATGCAACTGTGATAATTCTCTGTTGCAGTGAAAAGTACTCATAGCAGATTTGAAGAAAAAAAACATCTTTCCCAGATGCAATATATACAACTCAAAAGTTTTTCATATTAAAGCATTTCGCTGTAGTTCAGATAAGCTTGATTTAAATCCTAATTCTGTCACTGCAAAAGTGCCTTGCTTGGTATCGTCTTCTGACAATTGGGAATCCTGTTAACTTAATTCTCTCTGTGACCTACCGAGTCGTTAGCCCTACAAATAAAAACACAAAGCTCTGAAGGTATTAAGTGTTCTCGGTGCTGCAGTTCAACATCATGCATTGCCAGGTGGAGCTTGAAGCTTGTAAAGCACTTCAGGGCTTAAAAGTTCTCTATCTGTAGTGTTAGTATCTAAAGAACAAGCAGTTGCATCAATGCTTTAGATAAATTTCTGTTTATATCAACTGGCCCTACCTAAGTAAAAGAAGATGAAAAGGAATATTTTATGGACAGTCTGCATATCTTCCCCAAATTCAGCAGAGAAAATTAATTGGAAAACGCATACCAACACACACCCCCCCTCCCCAAAACAACCTAGAAATAGCAATGTGCATATATTTGTAGATATTTTCACAAAAAATTTATTCTCCTCATTTCAACAGTGTAATAATTATGATTCTCACAAGGGTACGTGAGTTGCTGATTTTTTTCTTCTTTCAACTGATGATGGAAACTCTTATTAAAAAATAAAAGGTTGATAAATTGCTAGTCAAAAATGTCTCCAAATACAGATGTGGAGTTTCTCTGTGAAAACCACAGTTTAATCTCATTATTGTTACATTAATTCAATTTCACAGCTAACTTCTGGTAGGAGGGAGGGTGGGTTGGAAAGGCAGAAGACTGTGAATCAGAAAAGACAAATTAAGGTTCTTCACGTTGCCTCAAAGGCTGTCAGAGCATATTGAAGTGCTGCAGTTGTGCAAACAGAGAGCAACCTTGTAAGTTGTCAGTTGTGGCTTAGAAAAGTATTTTCTATTTTTAAATGTTTCTTTTTCAAGTGTCTTTTACAAGTTCAGTGTGATTTTGATGGTACTTATTTTAATGGAGTTAGTTTGATGAATAAATCTAAATAAAGATATACATACCGAAGTTAAAAAGTTGGTTCACTTCTTCAGTTTAGGAAAATCTTTGTTTTTTACTAGATCTAATGTCGCTCTCTCAACTTCCAAAGTAGTATTTGCCTATTATGTCTGCTTAATGCTTGTCTACCATCTTAATTTTAAAAAAAAGACTGATGAACTGACACTAAATTAAAACTGCGTCATTTTTAAGTTTTATTTTATGTTTTTTTCTGGTGGAAAGCAGGAGCTTTTGCCAAACAAGAGAAACGATCACATAATTTGATTGCCATGTAGTAGACATGCTGGGAGCTGGAACTGTGTAGCATTCAATAACTATTGAATCACGAAGGTCTAACCTCTCTAAAAGCGTGACTAATATGAATAAGCTTTTAAGGATAAGATCTGTATTTTAAACACAATATGGATTTCTGAAGTTGCTATTTACAAACCCCGTGAAGTCTGTTTGACACTGTTTGCCTGTTCCAAGTGTCAGTGATTTCAACTTAGCGCAAGAGCCGAGTAGGAGAGGGATTTGTTATATTGGCAGGAAAAATGCTGCTCTATTAGGACCACACAGTGAAAATCTCAGATTATCTAAAGCAGTCAGATTTCTATAGAAATGGTTGTGGGAGGATTGGATTCCTAATCTGGAGGGAAGGGAGAGGCTGTATGCCAATTTGTAACCCTTAACAAAGCAGCTGTAATGTAAAGTAATTGCAGTGCTAGGAATCAGCTGCAAAAGGAAATGAATAAATGTACGTGTAAGGCAAGAATTCTACAATTCTCAATTTCTAAAAGCTATGCGCAGCCCAGTGGAAATCAGCAGGAGTCTTATCACAGAGGAGCATTCTGCATCTGTTGTTGAAATGCTGAAATGCATCTGCCAGGATTCTCTCTGGTACTTTGCCGGTGTTTTCTCCCTCCCTCCCATTGCTTGCCTAGCTCTTAATTTTGCTGGGAGGTGAATTGCCACATCAGGACTCTTGCAGTAGAAACTTTCAGCCTAGGGACGAGCTTTCAGCATGTTCTGTTGATGTGGCTAGGCAGATCTACTCAGAGGCACAGACCCTGACTTAGATGAAGTGTGTGACATCCTTTAATTAGTCTTGTGATACCCACTGTCCATTCCTAGTTGCATGTATAACTGTGGGAGGGAAAAATGTGCCTCAGCCCAGCAAAACCCCTTACTTCCCAGATGACTCCACCTCAGTGCTGAATGCCTCCCATGAATGTGTTCTTCCACAGCCTTGGAAGCAGGATAGTTCATTTGCTTCGTAGGAGCCTTGACTGAAAATGGTAATAGTTGTGTTTCAGTCCCTTTAAGGCTGTCAAGAGGACAATATATGAAGTGAGGTCTCCTGGTGTGACATGGAGGCAGCCTAAACACAATAGCATTGAGTGAAGAGCTATATTCAGCTCCACATGGCCTATCTGTGCAATATGAGCTAGGGAGCCTGCTTTGGCAGGGGGGTTGGACCTGCTGATCTCTTGAGGTCCCTTCCAACCCCTACAATTCTGTGATTCTGTGACTTAGATTGACAGGCAATGACTAGACAGGAGTAACAGCCATTGCTGGTATCAGTAGTAACTACTTCAGTAATATGCATGTGTCTCTTAATTGAAACGTTAGCTATTTAATATGTTGCTGTATGTAGCAATGACCCTAAAAGGCAGGAAAAAATCTTATTTTTATATATGAAAAAGAAAGAAAAGATACATCCACACTTCTGTACCAGTGACTTTGTGATTTCTGTATGTGCCAAAAGCGATATACATTCATTGTAAGCTGTCAAAACTTCCAGCTGCTGCTTCCAGATGTATGCACTGCAATTCTGCTTGATTGTGGGCAAGTCATTTAACAGCTTTGTGCTCCTATTTTAATCTACATTTCTTAGTGATCCTTGGGTTCTTTTAAATGCATGCATTTGCCTTGAAGAAAGTGTTGAGTTTCAGATCACAGAATCACAGAATGTTAGGAGTTGGAAGGGACCTTGAGAAATCATCTAGACTAACCCACCCGCCACAGCAGGATCACATAGACTAAATCACACAGGAACACATCCAGATGGGTTTTGAATGTCTTCAGAGAAGGAAACTCCACAACCTCTTTGGGAAGCCTGTCCCAGTGTTCCATCACTCTCACAGTGAAAAAGTTTCTCCTTATATTCACATGGAACTTCCTATGCTCCAGCTTGCACTCATTGCCCCTTGTGCTGTTGTGAGCCATCACTGAGATGATGCTAGATGTTGCAGAAAAGTTCATACATTTTGAGAAAATGTCCACTTGGAGAATGATATAGCTTTGCAGTCCGATGCAGTCAAACTGATGGAGTATGTTGAATGCAGAGAAAACACTCCTCCTCATCCTCAGTGCCTGATTTTTATCTTTAAGTGTAGCCCGTTTGGATCACTGCTTCATCGAGCATGCCTAGTGTTGGCTTCGCTGCCTTGGACTTTATTATTGTGGGATGTCAGAAGGAGTTTCGACTTTTTCCTGAAACTGCCCTTCTGAGAGAGACATGGTGATTCTGTGGTCTTTAGAACTGTAATGTTGGGCTTGGGAGGAAAGAAAATGCGTTTGCGTTTCTATGGGGGTTTTTTCTACATACTTATTGTTACAGGCTTTTGGGAAGTTTTTCTGCTCAATTGACAGTGTAACTTCTCAATTATTGTTGAAGAAGAATCACAAGAATTGTATTCGTTCACATGTGACTTGGGCTCATGTTAGCTTTGCCCAGTCCTCCAAACCTGCCAGAGCTGAAATGTGCGTTGTGATGAGTGTGGTGAAGACTGGACTGGAGAGGAGAAAAAAGAAAAGTTATGCATGCAGAAAACCTAGATTTTTGGCTGTAATTAGCATATAAAACATTGTAATGGGGTTTATTATGCTTTATGTCTGAGGTGTTGGCAATTTTCAGTTTCTTCTGATTTTTCTAAATTCAGTGTAGTTGGTTATTAAAAGGGGGGATTTGATGAAGTCATGCTACCTGTTTTGGTTTTTTTTTCAGTGAGTGGCATGATGGCATGGCTGGCATTTGTATTCTGCTGCATGGGTGTTTGCAGCCTAAATGACTTGAGGCCGCTTTGGGTGGTTACTGCTGAGAATGGTCTTCAAAGAGGGGTTCCCAGGACTGGATTTGCACTTGATAAATAGAGGCCATGAAGGGAAAAGCATGATTCATTAGGAACCGTGGTTTAGGTTAACGTCATAAAAATAACTGTAAGACTTAAACTCATTTAAAAACTTTAAAAAAAAAAAAAAGAAAACTAATCTAGAGTAATTTTTAAATTGTCCATTTTTCTTTTTAGACTTCTCTGCCTTACTCTCCTCTGTTCAGTATAACTAGGTGTAAATCCAAAGAGAAAGCCAAAAAGATTCAGCTGTCAAAGATTAGAACTCTGTAAACACGGGCTTTTTTAGGCAGTGCTGTCAGTGCTGCTATGTTTGCCTTCTCTGTTCTGCCAAAGGGTGTTCCTGGAAGTTTTTGTTTTCTATTCTGGTTTCAGGCAAGATGCAAGAAATGAAATTAAAACACCAGAAATTCCTTCTATACATTACACATAAACTTACTACAATATTTATTGCAATTGCCTTAGTTATTCACAGCACTGTGCCATAATGTACTGGTGAATATGTGTTGTGTGTTTTATGTAAAGTAGATAATAATTATTTGACTCCTACCCATGTGTTCTTACCAGAAAGTTACAGACATGAATTTTTCAGCCTTACACATTGGCAGAGTTGCAGCGACTCCACTTTCTGCAGGCACTCTTTATTCAGAAGATATGCTTTCTGTTTAACTTTGCAGATCCAGAATGCTAATGATGTGCTAATAGCACCGCTGGAGAAGTTTCGTAAAGAGCAAATAGGAGCAGCAAAAGTAAGTGGCTGTGGAAACAATTCTCTTTCATTTCATGTTTATTTGAGTTTATCAGTGTGTTTTGAAGGCTGGCCTAAAAATAGGCATTTGGATTCAAACATACTTGATGCCGTCCTCATTAATGCATTAGTAAATTATACTGAATTCTTTCCTTCAGAGAAGGTAATTATTTAGAAATGGAGTTTAAAGACTGGTTATATGCAGAGAGTACAGCTCTTGCTACTGTTGCATATTCTTACTGTGTGGAGTACATTCATCTTCTGATGTCTGCCTTTCCATTACATTGCACCTTGGGTTAACCCAGAACCGCGCAGAGGATTCAAACAGCTGTGGTGGCCGTTGGATGAAAACCAACAGAAGTCAGTGTGCTCTAGGCTTACTGCCTTTCTGTCTCTGCTTCCCCTTCCCCATTTTACGTGGCTGATGGAGTGCAGTGATTGATACTCATATTGCCCAGAAATTTTCCCATGGTGGAAGTACTCCACTTGATGATTTAAGACAGTTCTCTGTCACTGTGTTACATCTTTATTAGAGAAACAGTTCAGGTTGTCTATACCAGGGTTTCATAGTCAGCCCAAGAAATCACATATATTGGGAAAAAAGATGTTGGAATGTATTCTGAGTCTAGAAGAACTATTTTCAGTCAGATCCTGGAGTCTTAAGTGGTTATCAGTGACTGCTTTGATCACAGTCTCAGAGACAGGGAAAAGCAATGATGTCAATTAGAGGCACAGTTAATAACAGTTCCATTTGTCCACATAAATAGACTAATTCTGAAGCATTTGGCGTCTTCTATTGGCACTCATAAAATTTTCTGTGACTTTTCCTTTTTTAAGGTAAAACGGGTACGAAAAAGTCTCTCTCTGATGTAGCTTAGGTTGAATTTGTGTTGTACATGAACAGCTTTGGAGGAGCAGAGCTGTTGAAAAGAGACCCCAGAGGCTTTTGTACTGCTGTTGTGAATGTGCAGCAAACAGATGAGATGCTTCCGCACAGGAACTAAGAAAATGTTTGAGAAGAATTTTTACTGTGAACTTGAGGTCAGATTTCTTTGAAATGGGTGTTCTTTACCCTCTTACTTGATATGTTTTTGTGTACAACTGCATTCTTCTCTTGGCCCACCCCTATGCTGCTGTGAGATGGAGGGATGGGACTTTATTTACCATCCTGCACAACTCAAAATTTAATCTCAGTGCAAGGATATTTTTAGCTTTGAGTAGCTTTTAGTTGCATTGTTCAGTTGTTTGTATTACCATTTCGTTTCATAGTTTAGGGGGATATCATTCTGTGATTATTCTTCACTGCAGAGAACCCTGTTAGAAAGCCTAACCTGCTGTACTGGGGACTGTTCTGGTACATCAGAGAGGAGATCCATACATGGTTCATAGGGCTCTGCAGAACTGTATTGAGTAGTCCTGTCCCTTTGAAAATATATTCCTCAGAAGGTGTCAACACACGTTTAATGGTCTAATAGAAGATGATTTCTTTGTTTTTTGAATCAGTAAGTACTCAACATGAAAGGCAGGGCATTACAGGACAGTTTGATTCCTCTCTGGTACTTCACAATGGCTGGTTTCTTTCCCATATCCCTTCCAGATAAAATATGAGAATTTGCCCATCTTTAATTTGTAGAAAGAGTGATTGTTTTAACTTGTCTGTGGTCACACAACAGTGTACCGAATGAGTACAGGAGAGACCTTGGCTCAGCTAACTCTTACTCCAGGGTCTAATGCACTTTATTATGCAGCAGAATGTGTGGTTGGGGTCATCCAGGATACTGGCTTAACACACTGATGCCATATAGAGACTTCTCCCAGCTCATTGTTTTATAAGATGTTGAATAAACTACTCTTGTTTTCGCATGTAGTTCAACTGTCAAGCTCAAAAATAAGAGAGAGATTCTGACTGCCTGCATAACCCAGGTTACAATGGAAACATTTGCCTCTGAATTGATTTTTATCAGCAGAAGCAATTGCAGTTGGCCTTTAACTAAATGGAAACAACATAAAGAACTGAAACATTAATTACATTTAATTCTGTTTTTCTAGTAATTACAAAATAGCAATGTGTGATGTAGGGACAGAGACCTGTATGAAATAGAGCAAAAATTTGGGCTTTCTGATAGTCATTTTTAGTAGACAACATGGTCAGATCACTTACCTCCACTTCTGTCACTGGGCTCAAACATTGAGAATTTATGGAGTCTTATAAATATGGTATGAGTTGAGCATGCTAGTTATTTATCTGCATTTAATGAAGGTTTGCTGAGAGATTTGGTTCTTTTAACACCTCTGGGTAGATGTGAACTGATAGCCAAACTAATAACATAGATGCTTACTTGCTTGGACTTCAGCAGCAAGTTTCAGAGGACACTGACTATGTCTCTTTTTATTTGTGGTTTTCTCTAACCAAGTCAGCTGTGTGCACTGTGTATGATTTCTGTCATCCCAAAACATTTCTGTGTACATGTTTCCCTCCAATAAGTGACTGAGATGGTGCAAACTCCCCAGGAAAGTTGGTAGTCCCATCATGTATTTATAGAGCTGTGAATTCCAACAAATTTGCATCATAGCATCTTGTGGACCAGCATTTGAAGAGATTAGGTATGCAAGCACAACGTTAAGTGTATATGCCTTTGGCATTTGTAATTTCAGCAGTAGCTGGATATGCAAACAGCTGGTCCTTATGATCAGCCTTACATTCTGACAGTCTCTTACAAGCAGCGGTTAGTGGTGGATTCTCTCTCTTCTAATTGGACATTAAAATTAATACTTCTCATAGCCTGTTAAGCCATGTTTCCAAAGTTTTTAGAGGGAAAAAAAATTTAGCTAGCTGTGTTACCAATATATTATATTTCCTATGTAATAGGCAATTATATTAGGTACCACTGTCAGATTTTGGTAAAGGAAGGATTATGAGAGCTCATAAAAATGCTTACTGGGCTGTTTTCTTTCTTTTTAAAACACTAGATAAAATTCAGCAGGAGAATAAAGCAGGCAATCTCACCCACCATCCCACCACACACACCAGAAAACAACCAAAAAAAAAGTTATTAAATAGTGATATTGTTCACTGTGGTAATCATCAATTTATTTTAATAGTAAGTAGATTTGCAAAATTTTGAGTACCACAATGAACTACGTAGGACTATCCTGTTGTGTTTAATACAGAGACTGAGAATATTTTAATCTTCTTTCAAAACTATGAAGTTCAGGCAAAAAATATAATCACAGGAATCAAAGAGAATGTGGAGGACAAAAAATATCCTGTTGATGTTACAAAGCTGTATTTCAAATGCAAGGACAGCTGCAGTGGGTTTTGTGGCAAGGTTTTGTCTGATAGAGACAATGCCAGCCAGCTCCAAAATGGACCCACCATTAGCCAAGGCCGAGCCCATCAGTGATGGTGGTAGCACGGAGGGATAACAGAGTTAGAAGGCAAAACTTAAAATAATCCAAGAGCAATTGGGGCCAGAGAGAGGAGTGAGAAGATGATACCAAGATTGGCAGGAGTGTTGATCTGCCAGAAGGTAGGCAGGCTCTACAGAGGTACCTGGACAGGCTGGATCGATGGTCTGACCCAGCAGTGTGCCCAGGTGGCCTAGAAGGCCAATGGCATCCTGGCCTGAATCAGGCACAGTGTGTCCACCAGGAGTAGGGAAGTGATCCTTCCCCTGTACTTGCTGCTGGTGAGGCCGCACCTGGAGTTATTGTGTGCAGTTTTGGGCCCCTCGCTACAAGGACGTAAAGATGCTTGAGCGTGTCCAGAGAAGGGCTAAAAAGCTGGTGAAGGGTTTGGAAGACAGATTTTAGGAGCAGCTGAGGGACCTGGGATTGTTTAATCTGGAGGAAAGGCGACTGAGGGGAGACCTCATTGCTCCCTACAACTACCTAAAAGGTGGTTGTAGTGAGGGGGGGGTTGCTCTCTTCTCACTGGTAGCAAGTGACAGGGTAAGGGGAAATGGTCTGAAGTTGTGTCAGGGTAAGTTCAGGTTGGATATTAGGAAAACTTTCTTTGCTGAAAGTGTTGTCAGATATTAGAACAGGCTGCCCAGGGAGGTGGTTGAGTCACCATCTCTGGAGGTGTTTAGAAGAAGAGTAGATGTTATACTTGGTGACATGGTCTAGTGTTGGACCTAGTAGGGCTGGCTAGATGTTTGGACTCAATGATCTTGAAGGTCTTTTCCAACTGAAACCATTCTGTGATTCTGTGATTCTATAATATGTGAGAGGAACTACTCTGCACACACCAATTTCAGTGAAGATGGAGGAGGAGGAGGTGCTCCAGGCACTGGAGCAGAGACTCCCCTGCAACCCCTGGAGAAAACCATGGTGAGGTAGGCTGTCTTCCTGCAGCCCATGGAGTATGTTATCCACCCTCAGCCCATAGAGGACTGACTCCATGCCCGTGCACGTGGATGCACCTGAAGGAGGCTGTGACCCTGTAGGAAGCCCATGCTATAGCAGGCTCCTGACAGGACTTGTGACCCTGTGGGGGACCTGTGCTGGAGCAGTCTGGTACTGAAGGCCTGCACCCTGTGGAAGGGAACCGTGCTGGAGCATTTAGTGAAGAACTGCTGCCTTTGTGGGAAGAACTCATGTTGGGGAAATTCATGGAGGACTGTCTCCCGTGGGAGGGACCCGAGGCTGGAGTAGGGACAGAGTGTGAGGAGTCCTCCCCCTGAGGAGGAAGGAGCAGCGGAGACATGTGATGAACCCAACCCCTGTTCCCCATCCCTTTGCTGCTGGGGGTGGAGGATGGAGAGAAATGGGGAGTGAAGTTGAGCCTGGGAAGAAGGGAGGGGTAGGGGGAAGGGATTTTAAGATTTAGTTTTATTTTTCATTATCCTACTCTCATTTGATAGGCAATAAATTAAATCAATTTCCCCAAGTTGTCTGTTTTTCTCATGAGGGTAACTGGTGAGTGATCTCTCCCTGTCCTTATCTCGACCCAGGAGCCTTTTGTTATCTCTCTCTCTCCAGCCCAGTTGAGAAGGGGGAGGGGATAGAGTGGTTTTGGGGGGTGCCTAGTCTCCAGCCTGGGTCAACCCACCACAACAGCATAAAAACAAAGTGCAAAGTTCAAGTGTTGTTGGAGCATCACAAGAATAATAGCAAAGACCAATTCTTTACTTCAAAAACCTGAAGGTACCCAACAAATTTGAGAAATATTCCCCGTAAAACCTTAGTGTCTGTAATCAAACAAGCACCACACAGACCTACATCTCTTGTGCTCTCGATGTATACCACTCACCCCTCTGTTTTCATTGCACATATTTCAGTTCTTCCTTTTCTGTACACACTCAGTTTAAATAAAGCTCAGTTGTCTCCAGAGACTACACAAACCCGCTTTGCATTGGATGACCTGTTGATTTACTCCATCTGAGTTTAAAAAAATGACCTCTGTAATTATTGCAGAAACACGAGCATAAGCTGGGTGAAGTAACTGGGAAAGGATTTCAGGCACGAAGCATTTTGCCTTATTTGGTAAATGTGGTTTGCAAGTCCCCAGCTGGTAACTTTGGTGAGATCATCGTGCGATGTGTTATGTACAATAAGGCCAAACTTTTCTGTTTCTTTTTAGCCATCGAGTACAGTATTTAGTAATATTTGTTCCAGTGTTCATTGACCTTTAGTACAACTTAAATTAGATCAAAGACAACAGAAGCAATTTAGGGTTTTATGACTTAAAAGAAGAGTGTTGTTCCCTCGCAAGTCCATCTGTTTGTTTCATAAAATTATTTACTTTGGCCAAGACAATTATTTCTTATTGTTATTTACTTTCATTGATTCATTCATTCGAAGCTGAGAATTCCTTTCTACTTGGGAAACAAATTCATGTTCCATGCTGGGAATAGTTTTCCTCCATCTATGTTCACATACATACTCACGTGATGTAGGCTTGCAGGAGCTGGCACGCTCACTTTGTTTTATTTGGATTTTTTGGAAGTTGAGGAATGCAAAACAAGCAAAGAACCCCCCCAATTTTTTAAAGTCTGTCAGAAAGCTGCCTAGGTGTCTAAGCTCAGTTAGAAATGCCAGAGTGCCCATTTTGTAAACTGGTTTCCTTGGTATCTAATGTAATTATAGCATTTGCTCTAAGTCCAGTTGTTCCTTTATCTGAGGGAAATGAATGACCTTGCTCTAGTAGGTACAGTGGAAGGCATTTAAGTGTAAGCAGAATGTGTTACTCAGGGTTCCGTACTAGTGTCCACTAGTTTTGGGACATTCTATTGTCAGTCTGAACCATACTGGGGAGGAGGTTGGGGGAAGTGAGCAGAAATAGCGTCCATGCCAAGATAATTGATGGCCAAATGTTATGAGTTAAAAACAGTTTCCCAGAAATAGTTAATGCCAAAGTTACCGGATATCTTTTTTTTTTAATAAGATAACTTATTCTGTAGGCAAGGAAATGCAGGAGATTAAACCTGTTTCTGTTTCAGCAAGGCCATTAAAGCACTCTGCAGGAGACAATATATTCCAGTTTAGTGGGGGGTAGTATAAGAAACCCAACCTAAGGAACTGGCTAATGGGGAAAGGGCCTATGATTTTTTTTTGGGGGGGGGAGATTGTCTTGTCAGTGAGAAGTTAATAACTAGAAGATCCCAAGGGGAAATTTGAGGTGAGTGTATTGTTTTTGGGTAATCACCAAGCTGGTCATCTGGTGGTGCTTACATAGCTTGGGGTTGCCAAAATATTGCCAAGATAGAGGAAGAGGACTGGAGGATTAGGAAGAAAGTGTAAGTAAATGACTGAGCGTGAGGAACTGAGGCTACTCAGTGGTCATGACACAGCTGCAAAGAAAATTGCTGTACTGCTAAAAACCAATCTCTTTAGACATTACAGGCTCTAAGATCTATCCATGATAGAGAAGCACTAATTTTCATGAAGTTTTATTTTACTTACATAAATTCTTGAGCTTTGGGTTAAGCTTGTGAACTGTTGTTCATTGCATTTATAACTACATTTAATTCAAGGATGTTGGTTCTAGTTAATTTTTATCTGAGAAATAGTTAAGAATATGTTGTCCAATCTGATATGTTAGTTAATTTAGTATTGACAGGTGAAGAACTGAGAAGTTAGGAGACTAAGTTAAAAGAAATATTGGCTTTATAATGATAAATTTCACTAGTGACAGTTTTAGGAGAAGTTGAAAATTTGAAAACTTTTTTAGATTAAATATTGTTTAAAATGTTTGTTATTGCATCTTGATTTGTTGCTATTTCCCTCTGGATTTCAGTGTCTGTTGATAGAGTCATCTGTGACTTGTCCCAGATTCTAAAATTTGGAGTAACTGGACTGTTGCTTTATCATCTGTAGCTGTCTGCTTTTCCCTTTGTAATTTGCCTGTAATGAAGAAGTATAGTATGAACATTAATTCAAAAAGAGATCAAATGCATTTTTACTTTAAATTATAGCTATTCAAATAAACGTATGGAAATAGGAATCTGTGAAAAACCTGCATCACTTTGGTAAAAGCTATTAAATCCTTTTTTTTAAAAAAAAAAAAAAAAGAAAATAACCGTAGCAGTATGACTAACCACTGCTTCTTGTACACTTCTGCATGAGGAGATATTTGGGAACTTTCCAAAATAGTGGTGAAGAGCCCGATGTGCATGCACTTTTCATCCAGTCTTAGTTTCTTCTGCAGAAAGCCAAACCATTAAGCTGGGAGATATCTCTGACTGAGCACCTGGACCCAGAGGTTTTTTGAAGTGATTAATCTACTGGGAACAGCTCTTGTCATACTGCAACTGGAGCAAAATCATTTTCTCATTGCAGTTTACCTCAGTTCAGTAACTGTTTTGTTCGAAGTTGAGAAATTTTCAGGAAGTTAAGGAAAAAAAAGGCCTACAAGTTTGTTTTGCTTCTAGTATATTCCTTTAAAAAACAAGAGCAAAACTCAGCTCTCATAACAAAAAGATCATGGACACAGTGATAAAAAACTGTCAGTTCAATCCACTAACTGCAGGATTTGTTAGTAAACCACTTAATATTATGTGCAAAGTGTGTTTTAATAAAAATTCTGTTATGTGCATTCTTTCAGTTAAAGTTGTTATGATTAACTGGCTGACTGACTAAAACCAGTTTCTGAAACTGGTTTTTTCTGCACTTTAATAAAATTCTAATTTGCATCCAAAAGAAAACAGACATAAATTAAGGGTAAATAAATTATCCCGCCACAGTAAATAGGAAATGTAATTTACTGTGTTCTGCCATAACATTTCAGAATTAAGACTTGGAATAAATATGTGAATCAGTGGAATCTCTTAAGTGAGTATGCAGTGTATTTTTGTTGGCAAAAAGAACCTTTTTTATTTTTTAAATCTATGGTTAGTAAAGCAAAAAAATAAATCCTTAGGTAGCAAGTATCAACCATTCTATTGAAGAAAAAACCCAAAGACAATAAAAATGCAAGAAATTATGCACATTTCTAAACAAATTTAGGCTATTTCCTTGCTAATTTAAATCAGCCCCCTGTAATTTGTGTCACAGGAAGGATACAGGAAGGTTGCATCCTGACCCCACAGGGCTGCTGGCATTCTGCTGGACTCCAGCACCATGTTTAAAAGTAAGAACAAGGACATTCAGCTCCAAACATAATTTCCAGCTCACAGGAAATCCTTATTGAGTGCTACATGGCACAGAGGATTTGGCAAATATTCTAAGTCTCAGTAGGATACAGTGGCTCTGCTTATCTGTTATCTTAACAGCAGCGGGAAGAGGATTATGTTCCACACCTGAAAAACAGATTTCAAGGTTCTTGATGAGGCTCTTCAAGAATCTCAAGGAGGATTTATGAGAATTATAGGAAGTGGCAAATTGTCCATGGCACAGAGCAAGACAGGACTTGGAGGAAGCAGAGAGTTTAGATGTCTGCTCACTGCAGAAGATCTCTGTCTCCATTCAGCTAGTCAAAGGCAGCTATTCATCTGCCCCCCCACCTTGTGCTCAAAGTAAGACTCCACCCTGAAATTTTGTCATCCTTTATCAAACAAAATTCATCATGTTTTCAAACAGGCAGCTGCATTCTCTTACACTACTGGGATTGGGTTGTGCTCATGGATGTTGTATAGTGCCACAGCTGTTCCAAACACTTACTGCTAAAATCGTGAATCTGGGTATAATTATATAGGGATATAAATTAATCTGTTAATCTTATTCTGCTACATGATGGGGTTTTCTTCAGAAGTCTTGGGGAAAATAAGTAACTCTTTCTCAATTTAAAATGACAACATAAAACCAGATCTATGATGTTTGGACATAACTCAGATGATGTTGAATCTCTATGTCTTTACTTCACGCCTATGGCAGAGTTGCATTTTCCATTCTAAACAGAAAATAATTTGACTGGGACACATGGCTGTATCCCCATAGATTTCCATTCATCCAGTATCTTGTTCTGACTGTGCAGCAAGTTCTGCAGGGGCCTGGGAATACACAAACATCTACTTCCTTTGGCAAAGCAAGTATAAAATAACTCCACTCCAAAGTGCAGTGGGTAATGATAGCTAGAAAGTATCATTTCTTTGCAGTAACAAAAGATGGACATCATTACTTTAAACCTGGATGTGTCTTGTTGTAGATAAGGGGAGCACCAAGAACTCCATCTCGCTGCTAAATGAACCAGCTTTGTCATTTCAGGGTCTCTTGGGCCATAGCACAATCGTTTGCTCCGGTGGAGCTTGCCAAGGAGGACTGGTCTCAGATGGCTGTTTTGATGAGAAGATTGTCCCTCCCTAAGAAGTAAACTGAGAACACTGTCTGAGCTTAACACCATCACTGGGGAGGCATGACTCTTCACCCCAAAGTGATAGTTTGTGTTCTTTTATCGGTGTTGTGACTCTGAAAATAAATGCTTTCAAAACAAAACAAAATCAGTTCTGACATTAACCCCAGGCTGTGTCCTTTATTTTCTATCTGTAAACAGCAGAGCTTCCAGTTGTGTGTATTAATCTAAAAACTTTCTCATAACACCCCCTGAGTTCTTCCTCAGATCAGCATTGTGGTTCCGTCGCGATGATGTGGAACGTGGTGTGGGAATGTGAGCTGCACAGAACGTGCTGCAGTCATGCTGAAATCAGGGATGTTGGCTGATTGGTTGGCATAGATAGGAGGCAGATTCCCAAAGAGCATTTCTATAAAGAAATTACTACTTTAAGAAGGATATTTTAATCTTCTGCTTGTAAAATAAAGCAGTGAGTATGTGACTAGTAAACAAGTCTGTCAGCATCGCTGTATTGGAATGGCATACTATTCTTCAAAGCTTTTTTGCATTTTCTTTGCTTGAAGTGCACAAAGGAAAGAAGGCAGCTGTGAACTGTGTGCAGATGAAATGGCCTCTTCGTAGACATTTTAATTTACTGGCATGCCAGGACATTGCTAAAATGCACTTCAGGAGGCATGAAGAACTTGGAACAGCACTGTGCCTCCATGGGGAGGAATGCCAGCCGGTGCCAATGGGAGGAATGTGGGTGACAAGAGGAGCAACATCCGGTGTGAGATGCTAATAAGGCATCTGCTCGCAGAGTGGGTCATGCGCATTTAGGGAGACAGAGGAACAGACAAAGGGAAGCAGTGATGGCTGGATAGGGGCAATGGCGGCAGGGAAGTTGTTGACTAGTGTAAGACAGTTTTAAAAATTAGATATTCTTTTTGTAGTTGAGAAGTTCACTGCTCTGTTACGATGAAAGCAAGTCTTACCATCAAGTGTAGAGATCATACTACAAAAGCTGTCATGCCTGTAGCAGCCCTGCTCTGTGTTTACAGTGCACGTAGCTGGATGCTTTATCTTTAGTATTTCTGTGCACTTAGTTAATATAGAGCCAGGTTTGTCTTCTCTGTCCTGAGTAGAACTAGAGAATCAAGAAAAACAAACCTTTTTTCACTGTTTGCGCAGCACTGGGTAACATGTTCATGTGCCTACTGAACTTGAAAGGCCAGTTTCTAGCTGCCTAAACATGGGTGAAGCTGAGAGATTTGTCCCTGCTTAGTCCTGATTCTGACATGGAAGATCAGAGAAAAGTCGGAGCTGCCCATTCCCCAGGAATAAGGCCAGTCCACTTCAGTATCATCCACTGGAAATACTGCTTTTCTTCTGTCTGCGCAGTCCCTATGTGGCATGGTTTGCATTGGAGAGTTGGTCACACCTCACCAGACCTATGTGGTGGTGTTGTGTTGTTCTGTTCTTTAAACTTTCCTTGGTGTTTGCCCCACCTTGTCAACTGAATTGAAATCGGCCCATATGGAAATGAACCAGAAACATTAAACAATTTTTAAAATGAATTCTAGGAAGCTCTTACTGGAACTAGATAATGAGAAAAAAAAAAAATCTATTTCTCTACGCAGGTAGAGAAGGTCTCTTCCCTGTGTGATTATGTATGTGTTAATGTTAGCAGGTGTAAATGGGGAGCGTTTCCAGCTCAGTGACTTAAGTGCTTCAAATATTCTAAATCGCAGCATGTTATTGCTGATAGACTTTTATTTTTTAAGAATAATATGTATGCCCAATTGTGGGTTGGCTTCCTTCCTTATGTCATGTAAGTAGTGACTTAGAATTTATCATGCATCAGTCAATAGCTGTATTGATTTCTAACAAGTATCTGTGTAGCTTACAATATGAGCAGTTTATTCCATAAGGATGTTACTAAGTACACAGAGTTATTACAGGTTTCTTTCTGAATTCCTAAACAATACAGGTAACTTTCTTTTTAAAATTACTGTCACAAACTTTTGTACAGGAACAGGAGACAATTGTTACAATAAAACATTTTCAAGTTCAGAAAACTACCCTAAGCCTGCTTCAAAAAAGAGTTTAAAAATCATAGAATCATTAGAATATCCTGAGTTAGAAGTGACCCATAAGGATCATCGAGTCCAAATCCTGTCTCCAGGCCAGCCCAGACAGGTCAGAGCATGGGACTGAGGGCATCATCCAGACACTTCTTGAACTCAGCCAAGCTCGGTGCTGTGACCCCTTCCCTGGGGACCCTGTTCCGGTGCCCAACCACCCTCTCAGTAAAGAATCTCTTCCTAACATCCAAACTAAACCTCCCCTGTAGCAGCTTCATACCATTCCTTTGGGTTTTATCACTGGTCACCAAAGAGAGCAGATCAGCGCCTGCCCTCATCAGGAAGCCGCAGGCCGTGATGAGGTCTCCCCTCAGCTTTGTCTTCTCGAGGCTGAACTAACCCAGGGACTTCAGCCTCTCTTCATTAGACTTCCCCTCCAGACCCTTCACCATCCTTATTGTCCTCCTCTGGACACTCTCCAATAGTTTTGTGTCCCTCTTGTACTGTGGCACGCAAAACTGCACCCAGTACGCGAGGTGAGGTTGCACCAGCACAGTGCTGAGCGGGACAATCCCCTCCCTGGCCTGGCTGCAATGCCATGCTTGATGCATCCCAGGATATGGTTGGAAAAAAAAAATCCATTTCTGCTGCTTTAGGGAGTTTCTTCATATTATTTAAGCAGTAGCATGCTAGTATCCTAAAGAAGATATTCCAGGAAAAATACTTCATATTTAGTAGACAGTAAACCAAATAAATCTAGATTACGTGTGTAGACTTAGCAGTCCTGCTGCTTGGGCAGGGACTTCACAGATTCCCAGACATCTAGAAGCTACTTCTGGAATCAGCAAGTGCCAAATAAACTCAAAACAACTCCTCAGCTGAATAACAGGGAGTCTAATGTGTCCTGCTTTGCGACCTGCCAGGGTTGGCAGGTTTCTCTGTCTTTTCACGGCAGTGCTGGGAATTTGTCAGGTTGGGCTTTTTTCCATTTAAAAAGTGAAATTGTTTTGAAAGAAACAAATGACATCTAAAAACATGTTTCTTTGTTTAATAGCAGCAGTTTCTTAATTTGAACAGAATTTTAGATTTCATAATGAAACCTGTCTGCTTTTTTATAGAACCTCCACTGGTAAGTACCGTCTATCTCAACATACCTGATGGAATTCAATAGGGAAGTGCTAGGAAATGGCTGTAGGATTCTCTTCCAGGAAACATTTTTGAAGTACCTGATACTTGGATCTTTCAAGGCACTACAGAGGGAAAAGAATATTTTCTTCAGAAATTTATGAACCTGAAAGTAAATTATGTCTTGAAAGATTATTCATTATTTTACGCAAATATGAACTCCATCCTAAACTTAAATTAGTTTGGAGTTGTTTAAAGTATGTTTTATATATATTGTACCTGATTTTAATTGAGGTTATTTTTTAAACTGCCAGATTTTAATATCTACCTTCATAGCTTTAATGCTGCTAAACACTTTTGTATTCCTGGTTTATTGCCTTGTTATACTTTCTTGTTGCCGTATGTTCTTTTTATTATAATTATTTGTGTCTTACACCACATTCTTTTCTGGATATTCATTATTTGTTTACGGTTGTTATTCTTTTAGTGAAGAATTGATTTAAAGATTTATAGGGTTTAGGACATTTAATTTTCTACCTAATGCATTCAGCTTCACTTCAGAAGTGTTTTCACTAGCAGTTATGAGTAACATAAGTCATAATTTATGCCTCTATTAAACATATTTTACATTGAGCAGCAATTGTTTCTTTATAAATTATGATATAATTTCTTCCACTTCCTATGATTTGCTAAAAATACAGAAATAAAGCCCTTTGACCTCCTTGTCTTCTCACAGATTTGTAGAAACTCTATAGCCTCATGATATGTTAAATTCTGATTGGGTAAAAAAGGAGAAGGAGGGAAGGAATTTTATACTGTCTATTCACTTTTCCTTTTGGAAAATCCCTTTTGGCCTTATCTCAAACTGTAAGCATTTGTATAACAAATCAAAATCTCTACCAACAGGAAATTCCCTCCCATCCAAACATCTATCAAAATGCAGTCTGTGGTTTCAGATGCTTATGAGAGTTTCAGTTTTATTTAAAAGAAAAACCACCACCACCACCATTGCCAACCCACCAACAACCTCCATGAAAATTCTAAGCAAAACCTCAGACAAAATAAAATGAAAGGTCATTCTATTTCATTTTTTCTTCAGAAGAGAAGTTGTGAGATCATAGAATCATTAGAATATCCTGAGTTGGAAGTGACCCATAAGGATCATTGAGTCCAAATCCTGGCTCCATGCCGGCCCAGACAGGTCAGAGCATGGGACTGAGGGCATCATCCAGACACTTCTTGAACTCACCCAAGAGCTCTGTGCTGTGACCCCTTCCAGGGGACCCTGTTTCTGAGTCTGACCTCCATCTCAGTAAATAATCTCTTCTGAATATCCAACCTAAACCTCCATACCATTCCCTCGGGTTTTATCACTGGTCACCAAAGAGAGGAGATCAGCACCTGCCCCTTCGCTCCCTTTTGTTTGGAAGCCACAGACTGCGATGAGGTCTCCCCTCAGCCTCTTCCTCTCCAGGTTGAACAAACCAAGGGACCTCAGCCTCTCTTCATTAGACTTCCCCTCCAGACCCTTCCCCATCATTGTTGCCCTCCTCTGAAAACTCTCCAATAGTTTTGTACCCCTCTTGTACTGTCATACCCAAAACTGCACCCACTACTCAAGCTGAGGCTGCACCAGCATACTGTAGAACAGGACAATTCCCTCCCTGGACCGACTGCAATGCCGCGCTTGATGAACACCAGGATATGGTTGGCCCTCCTGGCTGCCTGGGCACACTGCTGGCTCATGGGTAACTTGCTGTTGACCAAGACCCCCAAATCCCTCTCAGCATGGTTGGCCTCCAGCGTCTGATCCCCCAAGTCTGGATGCACAGTCAGGGTTGCCCCTGGAAAGAATCCGTTCCTTTGCCCTTGTTAAACTTCATGCTGCTGGTGATTGCCCAGCTCTCTAATCTGTCCAGGTCTTGCACTTTCCAGGAAATCCATGTGATCTGAATTCAAATATGTCTTTCAAAAACTAAGTTTAGGGTTTTTTGTAGTTCACAGTTCTACTTTCCTTTGTTTTACTACTTACTGAGAGATCCCCAAAATTTATAACTCCAAACAAAATTCCAATAACTTTGTAGAAATACATTTTGAATTTTTGTTGGGAAGGTGAGGCAAAAGGTGTCTTTGAAAAATATATTTGATGTCTAAACTTCCAGCAATGAACCATCTCCAGTGTGTTATTATATTGACGTTTTTGCAGTTGCTGTCAGCAAGAAAGAAAGGGGATGTGGCTTTATTGATCTCAGCAGAGTTCACCACTGCCTTCGGTTGCTTCCACTGACAAAATGCGCCTGTCTTGATCTATATTTGATCTGTGTCAGTTTCTACAGTTCCTAAGTTAGTGAGAAAAGCATGTAGTATATTTTGGATGGGGGAAGCAAAGAATTCATCAGAGTGATGTTTCACAGCGGTCACTTGTTTTTTAATCAAGTGAGGGATTCTCATTGAAATTTTTCATCCACATAGTTTCTTTGCAGTGTTTTCTATTTTCATTTCCTTTCTCGATCCTTTTAAAATCCCCTCTTACCAAACATGTTTATTTTATGGTTGTGCAAGGATATTGAAAATTAATTGGTACTAAATATGCAGGTGTAGGGTTGTTTTAAATATTGGCATGTTAAAGCTAAAATATAAATTCTGGGACAAACAAAGAACAAAAATACTTTATTTAGCGCCATATTTAAGATTTAACTAGGATATGCTAATAGTATAGCACCAAAAGTCATTGCAACTAGAAAAAACAGAAAGCAATGGGAAAGATGGCAAAGGCTCTTTATGAAAAATAAAGGGCAGTAATTTATATAATAATTCTGAAGGTACATTTAACAATTTTGATCTAAAATAATGGACAGAAATCAGTGGCAACTTTAGACCATTAAGAAAGAAAAAAAAAGTTATTTCTTTATTTCCCGTTGGGAATGAGAATTCGGCTTCAAAATGTTATAACTTTGTCTGATTTACATCCAAAAATACAACTTCTGGTTAATATTTGTAGTAATCATGCCAGCAATTAATTGCATGCATTTGATTAGTCACTGCATGGGACTAAATCTTTCTGAAGAGAAAATAATCTACCTGCCTCAGTTGAGTCACCTTTTTAATAATTGATGCCTGATCTTTTTTCACAGTTATAGATTTCTGTAAAGAGCAATAGGAGAACACCTTTTGAGCTAATATTCTAAGTGACACGTCTATAAATAGCAGTATCTTGAGCAAAATTTATTTCTGAAAAGATCATTTTCTCTTTTTTGAGATTGTCTAAGCAGTTTTGAAATCAAACTATAAAGGAGAACCAAGTAAAGAAAGAAAAACCAGGAATTAAACCTAGACCCAGTATTACATGACTTGACTCTGGGAGTTGGTAAGACACTGGTTTTTTAAGGGTTTTCCTAGTGGGTTTGTTAGAAATTTGAGGCTTTTAAAACTGTAAATATTTTTTAGCTGGCAGGGCTTAGTACCCTGACACACCTAAGCACAGTAAAATAAATACAGAGAGACATTTGCAGTGCTTAGAGTCTGCAGAACTTGAAGTATACAAAAGGTATTGGTGACTTACACAACAGTGTAAAATGTAACAAAGATAAGTGTTTTGTACTTCGTCTTTTTCTGTGTTTACATTTTCCATTGTACCCTTTTAATTCTCTCTTGTGGGGTTTTTTTTATATGTTCTCGATGATATTTGAACCAAAATGAGATAAATTTCCAGAGCAAAGAGAAAGGATGGGGATTAGTTGCAGGAAGGATGCATGAGGAAGTGAGCTAGTTGGAAGCTAGCAGGAGTAAGAGGGATTGTGCAGAGGTCAGAGTAGACTGTGTACCTTGAGCTTTGTGTCATGGCTGGTGCTCTCTGCTCTGGTAACAGTCCAACACGAGCTGGCTTATCCAGCCATGTGTCTCTTTCGCTTGGGTTTTGATACGATGTGGAATCCAGAGGCAGAAGCAATCCTCTGTCTGGTAAGCCTTGAGGAGATACTTTTCATGGAAACTTACTTTGTAAACCTCCCAGCTTGTGGAACAACAGGAGCCTTAGTCTCACTGGCACAGATTGCTGCAACCAGGATTCGGATGATTCATTTTGGCAGCAGTTGTGTATAAGAGAGGGTTTATAGGGTTGTGGAAGACAAGGCTAAAGCTGGAATGAGATAAGTCTGTGACTTCACTTAGGATGCGCCTGTGTGCTCTGAGTCACTGCTGAGTGTGTGAGGTGAGTTATCTTGGCATGAACTGAAGTGTCTCTTTTTTTGTTAATTTGTATGAAGTAAACAGTTTTCAGAGGCTTCAGTACATTCAAATACGTGGTTTTTACAGGCATAGCAGAGGACATTTCAAGCAATGAGAACTCTTACACCTGTTTGGGCCAGTATTTTTCAGGCTTTTCCCAGAAACATGTCTGAGTGATCAGTGCAGTGCTGGAGACACTTTCCAGCTGGCACTGACTCTTTATTCCCAGAAGTATCACTGAGGAATGGCTCTAAGGCAGGCGGAACTGCCAAGTGATCTTTATTCTCTAGTTCTGCTTATTCTCCTTACTTTGTCTGCCTCCATCTTTGAAGGGAGAAATTTTGTTCTGTTAAAATCTGTGGGGGGTGGGGTGGGGAAAGGAAGACGTTAACTGGATGTGCTGTCCCTGGAAACGCTGCGCTTGAGCTAGAGGTTGTCCTGTGTGCAAGGAAGCTCCAGATTGTTTGTCTTCTCTTCAATCTAACTGGTGCAAAAACAGTGAAGGTGGTGGTCAAATGGATCACTGTTAAAGCAGAGAGGGACAGTCTGGCAGGGAGCTGGCAATGCTGACAGGAGACCGAAAGCACCTTCAAATTCTGCACATCCTCATGGATAGTGCCACAAAGATCTTCATGAAGCTTCATGTGAGATGTCTTGCTACCACAATTAGTTTTGCTGACTTTTTTTCTTGCTCTTGGGGCAGTTGTATCTGTTTAGAGGTGATTGTTTACTTCTCATGTTTTCCTTTTTACATAAAAAATAATAGGTAGTATGATATGTAATTCACAGGTTTTGTTGTAGATGTTAGAGAAAATATAAGTGGCTGAATTTGGTGCACTGGGAACTGCATTACATGTGTGCATGGATCCCTCTTGGCATTGACAGGCATTTGATGAGCTGTATGATAGAAGAGGAGCTATTTCAGATGTCCGAGTCCCATTTTCACACCTTTCTCTTTGACTGTCACCAAACAGCTTAGACATAAGGCTCTTTTCCAGCTCTTGTTAGTAAAGGTTATGTTAATGTTATTGTGAACTCAGGTGCCTGACCAGGCTGCAGGTCATTCATTACCTGCATGTCAGCTTGTTTCTGAGACAAAAAGTTCACAAGGCTCAAGGAATAACTCGTATCAGAAATCCATTAGAGAAGGAATTGATGCTGATGGGACTGGGCTGGGTGATTCCCAGTCTGACAGAAGTAATCCTGCAGGAGCTTTGCCCATGGTTCCACACCTCATTTGTTAGGTCCAGCTTCTTGGGCAGGAAAAGCAAGCCCAGATGTGCAGCAAATGTCATCTGCGCCCAGGCTTGATTGTCAAAGGCTGCAGCAAGCTACATTCTGAAGTAGATCACCAGCACAGGGTATCCACCACTAAGCTCTGAAGGCTGCAATACTGCAATCAGGCAGACCTCTCCCAGCAAGGAAAAAAACAATTAGAAATGATTACCTGCACTTTTCCTTGCATTGAGTTCGCCTTTGACTTGGGAATTTCCTCATGATGGCGACTGTGCCACCATAATCCAGTTAATTTTTTTTAGTCCAACACTTTCTTTGTCTCAGAAGATAATACAGTGTGCAACTCACTCTGCCTTTTATTCAGAAGATATGTATCTGTTATGTGTGATCCAACTGAACTGAAATTCTGCTCATGACCAAAGGAGATATTGAAACACTCAGGTTGCTCTTGCTTGACCATAAAGATGTGGCGCTTGAGTATTCACCAGTAAAACTGTGGCTGTGGAACCCACCTGTGGTTTCTTGGCTGAGCAGTCATTTGGCAAGTCCCGCCTTCTGCTTCTGTCTTTTAGGAATGTTTTTGGGAAAGATTTTGGAAGGTAATTCATATAACTTATCCCTTGCTAGGCAAAATGCAAGGTGGGTTTTTTATTTTTTCCTTTTTGCCTTTTTTCCTCATATGTCCATAGCTGCGATTGAATGTAGAAAGCATTGGGAATATTGTTAATTAATATTTTGCTAGGTCAAGTGCCTTCTTTTCCTTATGGTGTCTTCTGAAGATATTTCAGTTGTGAGGTAATGAGATCATTAAATCTATTTGAACTTTTTGCAGGGTAGAAAGGCTATGATGTGCTTTATAGTCTAGTATAATTACTGTTGTGAACTTCAGTCACTGGCACTAATTAGTAAGTGGATTGTTGTTACAGCTGTTTTATAAGTTTCCATTCATGGCATTAAATTCTTCCTTCTATTTCTTCTTTCTCTGACTGAACTGACTTTCCCATGATATGACAAAGAAAAACAGGGTGGAGCTAAAATGCAGGCAAGTTATTTGGCTTTATGTATAACAATTGCTAGGGAGAAAGGGGTCAGAAAAGAGTCACTGCAGTTCCAAAGATTACTTGATGTTACTGCATTATGTCCAGTAATTAATTTTTTCACTATTGATAGCTTTTGCTCATGTGTAAGTAGCGCATATCATGTTGAGTTTTCTTTGTTTTCTGAAGATATTCAACTTATTGATCATTAGAAAGAATCTTCAGGTATTATGTAAGATTGTAAAAGACACTGGCCAAGAGCTGATCCTAAATTCAGGATATATACTTTAATAATTAAAAAATATATTTTTAAAATTAATAATACTCTAATGGGATGTTTAATCCTTTCTCCTATTTTCTGAAATTTGTCACTTCTTGAAAGATATGAAAGCTTTTGATAAAGCTTTTTCTTAAACATCGGATTTAAATTTCAGAATAGACAATTTAAAATACTTTGACATATAAATTGTAAATTAGATTACAGAAGATGTTTCTTAATTTACCCATATCAGTAGCCTTCTTTTGTATTATCATGTGTTAGTCTTACAGTAGAAATGCAACGATTTTTTGTACATGATGGGAAAAACTTAAGAGGGGTGAGAAAGGAAAAAGGCAGGATAATTCTTTTAAATGAGACAAGCTTAACTATTCCAACACATCACAACATTATTGGAAACAGACTTTTGGACCGATTTCCTTTTGCAACCACATATGTGCTTTTCCATCATCCTTGTATTTTACGAGTGTGGGTGGAAAATAAGCACAAATTAGTCTTAAATGCAAGGGACAGGCATAGACTGTCATCAGATTTGTTATACATACCTACCTCTCCTGCAGTGTTTTTATTGGGCAAAGATGGCATGACAGGTAGGTACTGAATAAAACTTGGAGACTGTGTAAAACTGAGCAAGATACCTATGTAAAACCTCATGAATATTTATTATGGGAAACTTGAGTCTGTTGTGTAAGTTTATTATTTATGGGAAAAACCCTGCTTATGATTGCCTTAAATAATTGAATTAGTCCTAGTATCTTCAGGCCCGACTCAGAATTATACCCCACAAACATCGTCAACAACAAAACTGATTTTATAACCAGGCCTATTTTGGCACCTACTCTTTCAAGTTAATTGTGATGTTTAACCAACTACTTTTCTTGGCCATGTTTTGTTTTTCAGGATGGGAAGAAGAAGTTTGACAAGGAAAGTGAAAAATATTATTCCATCCTAGAGAAGCACTTAAATTTATCAGCAAAGAAGAAAGAATCCCATTTACAAGATGTAAGCACTAAGCACATTCTTATCCCAGTTCACATTTGCGTAGAGATCACAAACTGTTTCTCTTTGAGACATGCTGTGTTTTGTTAATGTCAGTTTGTGGGGATGTCTTGTAGTCACACTCGTTGAATATAGATTATTGAGTGGGATTAATACAATGGTAATAAGAGTTAAATATTTTAATGAGGCAACGTTCTACATGTCCTTCTTCGTGTACTTCAAGTATAGCTGTTTATTGGGTGCAACAATATGATTATACTGCTGCAATAAAAATATGACTTTTGTGAGGTGCATGTGGAATATTTGAAAGTCAAATAATCAATTAGGGTTTTTTTCCCCATTTAAATTATTACTTGATGAAATTATGCTTCTGTTTGATGTAAATTTTCATCTGGGAGAGTGAACTTGAATCACTTTAATGATACCTTTTTCTCCTTTTTTTTTTTTCTCTTCTCTTTTCCACCTTATTCTCAGTTTGCAGCATCACACTGTATCCACAACTTAATAGTTGAAGAGTTTATATGGCTAATTCTTTTTTTTTAAAAAAAAACCAAACCAAACCATGAAGACTCCCTAGTTTAACGGGAAGATTCCAGTGCCTTTCAGTATGCTGGTAGAACTAATTGTAATTTGTCTTCGAGACAAATTACAGTAAAACCAGCATTTAGATACTAATGACATCTGTGTCAAAAGTAGTTAAGAGTTATTTTGGTGGGATTGCTGTTGTCACAGTGATTCTTAAATTATGGTGATTAATTTGCAGATGGAGTTTGCACAGAAGATGTGACCATCACTCAGTCACAAATTGTTTACGAGTAATACTATAATTTAAATTAAATGTGGCTTAGCAATTCAAAATTTGTAGTAAAGTTTATACTTCTGAATTGCCATTGCTGGCTATAAAATAATCAGTCTAAATAATATATGAATTATGTGGGATTGGTTAATTATTCCACTTGTATGTCAGAGCTTTACATGTACAGCTTTAAATTTTCCTAAATATCCTGTGTATGGGTGAAGTAGTGTTGTTAGAGAGCTGAGGAAAAAAAACCTCCTATCAAAAGGTGGAAAAGTGAACTTAAGCACCAATTTACTCTAGAATAGAAATGAATAATATAAAATACGATACTCTTGAGACATGAGAATAATTACAGTCTAAAAACAGCAACTGGAGTGAAAAGAAACAACTGTGAATCTAATAAACTGTGGTAGAATAACAAAAGATCTGGCCCAAGTATATAATCTAATGGAAAACCAGAATAAATTTTTCCACTGTGTCCTCAAGTGACATCTCTGGATTTAAAAATCTTCTAGCTGAAGTTTTTTGCTTTTCTGGATGTCCCACATGTCATTTCTGTCTCCCCTGGTTTTATGCAGCTGTAGGTGCACTGAATACTCTGCCCTGGTGAGGCCACATCTGAAGTTCTGTCTCCAGTTCTGGGCTTTCCAGTTCAAGAAAGACAAGGAAACTACTGGAGACAGTCCAGTGGAGGGCTACCAGGATGATTAGAGACCTTGAACATCTTCCATATTAGGAAAGGCTGATAGAGCTGGGTCTGTTTAGCCTAGAGAAGACTGAGAGGGCATCTCATCACTACTTACAAATACCTGAAGGGTAGGTGTCTAGAAGAAGGAGGCAGTCTCTTCTCAGTGGTGTCCAGTGACAGGATGAGGGGCAATGGGCACAAATCAGAACATGGGAAGTTCCATCTCCATATGAGAAAAAACTTCTTTACTGTGAGGGTGTCAGAGCCCTGGGACAGGCTGCCCAGAGACCTTGTAGAGTCTCCATCTCTGGAGATAGATACTCAAGACCCATCTGGGCACAATCCTATGCAACATGCTTTAGGTGATCCTGCTGTAGCAGGGGGTTAGACTAGATCTCCAGAGGTCCCTTCTAGCCCCTACAAATCTGTGAATCTGTGAACATTGACCCACCATAAGTAGAAAGCACAATAGCAAATCAGTACTGCAGATGTTAACTGGGGAGACTTTTGACCTGAAGGTGTTTGTAAATAAAAGGAAGCCAAGCACCAATTCCTGCTCTGAAATCCAAGTGATAGCTGTTGACTCACATCCAGAGTGGTTTGGGGGAGCCCCATGTTTAGGCATTATGTCCAGAACAGAGCCAGGGCACAAGCGGAGTGCCAAGTGGTCTTGGCCACTGGGCGTTTAGTTCTCAATGCAGCAAAGGTAAGTCCTTGCCTGAAGCTGACATCTTGCTTTTACTGAGATGCGAATACCATGTTTGAATTGCTTCTGTCACACTGAAAAATACAGCTTCTTTTTAAACCCACTGTTTCTTTGACTTGTTGAGGTTTCACATTGTGTGAGTTAATGAGTACCTGAGGTGAACAAGGAGCAGTTCTACAGTACTGGGCTATTTTACATATCTCACCAGAGTGCAAATGAGAGCACCTTAATTCGGCATCTAAAGTTTGATGGTGTGAACATATTCTGTGGAGAGTGGTTTGCATATATCCATGTAATTTAAATGTGTTGGATATTTTAAGAGTCTGCAAGGTTCCTTACGCATTTTACATAGATGATTAGACAGTTTTTCCTTTAGCATCAAAGAGAAACTTCGTAATACTTTCTGGTCAGAATTGAGTGATATGAAAAAATTAATAAACTCCTGATTTTATTTCTCTGAAATCTCTTCCAGCATCAGGCATAAATATAGAGCAACGGCTTCAGTCTCCAAGCTTATGTGAAGTTCTGGTATATGTTTTAGTGATATCCTTACATCAGTAAAAATATTACCCACTGTAAATAGCTATCATACAAGTAGAGACTCAAAATCATATTAATCAAATATCTTTATTTTTTTACATGCAGCTTGAAGTCATAGAAAAAGGCGTGAAAATCCTTTCAGCTTTTGGAACTTTAAAATCACTTTCAAAGTGGTTCTTATGTATCTGAATCCTCAATGTTCACACGAATTCATAAGCTCCTACAGAGATATATTTGAGAAATTGTTACTTAGTCCCTGTATAGTAGTGGTGATTATGGCCTTAATTTAGGAACCCATCCATATTTGAGATGGCACTTGGTTGTCGTAAGTATCATCACAACTACAATCTGCTTAAATGCTGTTCAGAGTAGAGAATGATTTAATTAGGTGTTTAAATACTTTTTCTGAGTCGAAGCCTGAAAGTGTTCATTTCTAAAACTTGATTGTATTATTTTCTTACAATTAGATGTGAGAACTGAGGTCTGTCTCAAGTGGTTCTTGACTGCACTTCTGTGAGTGAGGGCTTGCTGGATCATGTCCCACAGTGGTAGCATCTCGTTCTATGCTTTTTGAAATAAAACTATTAAACACTGAGTACCAAAGAAAATGGCACATGGCAGAGTTAATTCTGTGGTAAAGCACTTCACTGTTGGAATTTTGAGTGCTTGATTTCTGCTTCATATTATTAGAGTTTGCACTTAATTTCCTGATTATTTTTAATAGGGAGGAGATGCTTGTACTGAATCATTTGAATCTTGCTGTTGAAGCCCAAGCTGGGGCACTGCACTAGTAAAGTGGATCAATACTATTAAGAACTTGTGCAGCCAAATCATGATAGTAGCACGTCCTTAACTGAGAGAAACAATGTTAATTATATATGATGCTATTGATGGCCAAGTCCTGCCTGAAGGAAACCACAGAGTTTTTCCATTTGTACTAAACCTGGTTTATGACATGTTTGCTGTTTTAATGTCTGCTATCAAATGAAGGAACATCTAGCTGCCCCAGTTCTCCCACGTTATTTTTAATACCAGAATTGAATGAAAGAATATGCAGAAATATATTGCTATATTTTATCTGGCACTTGTCAGAAGAGCTGGACTGGTTTTAATCGTATGGCTGATATTTCATAGAACCACAGAAGGGTTTGGGTTAGAAGAGACCTTAAAGATCACCTAGTCCCAACCCCTCTACCATGGGAGGGGGGTGGGTGGGTGTCTGACCCTTCCATTAGACCAACCTGGCCTTAAATATACCTGATAAAATTTTTTTGACCTATGATCAAAATCTAAATTATGCAGCACCAAAAGTATTTGCTTGATAAAATGATTGGTTAGGAAGGACAAATTAAAATAGAATCTGCATCTCTTCTTTAGTCATTATCCACATACTATACTGCTTGTCTTTTAAATCCCTCTCCCATGGCTTGTTTAAATTGAGGATAAAAGCCTATTACTCTTTATCAGCAGATAAGAGTTAATTCTTTAGTTGTTTAGGCATGAGACTTCATCTTGGTACTGTCTTCATGTCGGGTGGTATTATTCAGGCACCTCTGACAAGTAATGCCTTGTAGTTCTTGCATTTGAAAATTAAAACATGAAAAATAATTGATTTATGAGGTTAAGGACTTAAATATGTTTATATTCCAAGTGCATGTAACTCATACTATGAAATAATAAGTTGGAAGATGTCATTGCTAGAGACAGTCTATTTAAGAAAGAAAATGCCTTCTTTGGGAAGGTACTTCAAGCTGAAAAACAGATATATTTCAGTGCATGCATGTAATACTCAAACATTTCAAAGTAATATTAATCTTTTTGCCTGTCCTTAGTTACTATTTTACTCTCTTCTTTTTCTAAACTTTCCATATACCGGGGATAATGTTCCTGCTGCCATCTTTCTTTGCTTCCTTCTAGGCTCTCCTAATAACTGGAATATTGCAGTGCAAAAAGGAAGGGGGGAATCAAAAATGTGTGAGAAAAAGGCACAAGGCTACAATGTGTAATGTAGCTGCTCAAACTTGCAGTTAGCTGTTTTAAATAGATATTCTAATTCTCAGGAAGAAAACTGAATCCTGTGAAGCTTGGAAAGTGATCTGATGGAAGATCTGTCTGTTAATGACAAAATCTGGTTTTAAAGCAATCACAGGAGTAAACTAATGTTGTCAATATTTCATTTTGTCTTTTAGGCAGATACACAGATTGACAGAGAACATCAAAACTTCTACGAAGCATCATTAGAATATGTTTTTAAAATTCAAGAAGTACAAGAGAAAAAGAAATTTGAATTTGTTGAACCTGTAAGATTTATGTTTTATTTTCTTTAGAATGCATACATTTAAAGCTGAAAATTTTATTTAAAATATCTATTTTTGCACCTCTTTTTTAAATTGTGATTGCATGTTGTTTGTATACAGACAGACATTAAGATCTTGGCTTGGGTACTCTCCATGTTTTTGAAAGGTTTATGTAAGGTTTATCTGCTGTGAAATGAAATGTCTTGGAGTGTGCATAACATCTTAATGGGACAACATGTAATGCTGGGTATGTACAACACATAATGGATGTTTCCCGTTACCGTGGTTTCATGGCTGACATTTTGAGCCAGTGTTTGGATTTAAATATTCCATGTAGGCAGTGTACACATAAGGGTTTTTGAGTTGTGCATGAAATAAGTGAAAGATCAGTTTTTCTGTAGGGTAGGTAAATTTATTTTTTCGTAGGTGGAGTTGTTTGTGGTTCACTTTGTACATAAAAGAAAGTGTATGTTGACATACTGTAAAAGAAGAAAAAGTTGTGTTTCATAGTCCATGTTTATATCCGGGATTTTCTCCTGGACTGTGTTTCCACTTCCCACCCCTAACTATCCGCGGGGTCTGTCAGTACCAAAAGCTCTTGACTGTGATGTGCTAGAATATTCTGTGGCATATTAGTAGTACTACTACTGTTCATGTCGTACAGGACAAGCTTGCCAGTTGCCTTAGTTGGTACCTGTAGCCCTTGATGGAAAACTTCCAATGTCATCTGTCGTTTCCCATTAAGCACACTGAGCAGAGCAGAGCATCAGTTGTGGAAGAGGAACATGACACGTGTAACTGTCTCTCTCTCCATACCATCTTCCAGCTTCATTGTAACTAACTCTTGCCTGTGAAACTGGTGGAATTACATCTCTAACACCCAGTGTCACCAAGAAGAGATGCTCAGATGCCTCCTTTCCGTGAGATGAGAACGTATTGTATAGCGAGTGTTTGACATTGATGCAAACTAATGAACCTAGATTCAGCAAGCAGTACTTACAGAAATCCTATCTTTATGGCATACAGCTGCCAAGTCTTAGAGACTAAAACTTTGCTCAGATTCCCAAATAAGAACATTTTTCTACTTGTCACAGATTAATCCAGAGTGTCTCTCTGTCTACTTCTGCAAAACTCTCACATCCCAGAAAAATCTAGCAATCTTGACCTAGCTCTGACCCTGGTATAAGAGACTTGATGCTCTTTTAAAGTAATAGAAACTTTCTGTATTGAGAAGACTTCATACATTGGGGAACATTATTGTGCAACTGTATATAATTAAAATAGGGCAGCTTTCATCCTGTGTGCTAGATAGACAGAAAAAATAAATTTGATGTCATGCATTTTTAGTTGGAATTACCGAGCTTTAAGCCTTTGACCAGGGGCTGTCCCCACACTATACCAGCTGATACAGCAGCAGCTGTAAATTTCCACAGTATAAAAGCAATTTGTAAATTCATCAGTGCTGATACTGAGCAAGCAACTAGGGGAGGTTACTGGTCAACTCAGTCTTGTGAACCTGGGCATTTGTCACCAGGTCTACTTCCAGTAGGCAAAACTCGCATTTCAGCAGATAAGTTTCCATCCTCTTGTCAGAACCATAGGGTTTTGCCCAGTATGTTGTTTCTTGCAAACAGAGAGGGGAAGTTTGTCAATGACACCAAGCTACACGATGTAGTCAACATGCTGGAGGGAAGGGATGCTATCCAGAGAGACCTTGACAGGCTTGACAGGTGGGCCTGTGAGAACCTCATGAAGTTCAACAAGGCCAAGTGCAAGGGCCTGCACATGGGTCCGGGCAATCCAACCACATCTACAGGCTGGGTGCAGAATGGTTTGAGAGCAGCCCTGAGGAGAAGGACTTGAAGTAAATTCTAACACACATCAGCAATACCATGAGACAAAGAAAAAAAAAAAGTCTACAAAATAACCTTTCTAAAAATGCATAGTTTATCTAAGTCCTGTTGGAAGTAAGAGCATGTGCTCCTAGATGCAATTAAAGACAAAGCCTGACACTTTAAAATCAAAATAATTGTCATATTATGTATTTTGCTCTGTGTGTTGTGTGGATATTCAGACTCTAGAAGATGCAGTGTGTCTATATTGGCGTTCCTCCTCAGCAGTTCTGCTAGTTGTGGGGCATTCTAGCGTGTGTGCTGCTTGTGCCTCTGATTTACCAGCTCAGTGTCACTTCTCTTTATAATTCTCAGCTTGACGTGTTACTTACAGAGTCTTTGACAGAGAGTTTAACAAAATAAAAGAAAGGCTGTTAGTGCAGTGAAGGAGGAAATTGTGACGCCTGTGTGGAAGAAGAGTAAGTTCGTGACATGGAAATAGAACTTGAAAAGCAAATGATTTGCTGGGCCTCCTTCCGAGGTTTTCAATTTGTCTATGCCAAAAGATAAGGATTGTTTGGGAATCAGAGTGGGAGAAGTAGCTTAGGGAAAACTGACAGATGGATTACACCTGGGAGAGTAGGACAGCGGAAGTTGCTAAGAATGGAGAATGTGCCTTCCTGGAGGAGAATGGGGAGAGATTTTAAGGTACAAAATGTTGATGACTCATACTCTAAATAGGAGATAATAATATTAGAGTAGACTTTTGCAGCTGCCTCTCAGGACCTGGATTTCTCTGCTCTTCTCTGCATTTTGTCTCAAGTAGTCACTAACATGTACTGGAGTGTGAGTAACTGACAGCTGCCTATTTGTGATCCTCCTAGATCTTTTTTCCTGGGAAAAAAAAATGACTAAAGCTTTTCATACAGATCATGAATTTAAGCTTTTTTTCAAGTAAGAATTAGTGTTAAAATTTACTTCACGGCAAGTTGAACAACAAAACAAAGTGACAATAATGTCTGCTCCTAGCTTTGCCCTTGTTGGCCCAGAGAAGACAGTCCAAACCACTGCAGCTTCCTGAGGATGTTACAGTCTTTAGGAGAAACACAGACTCCTTCCTAGAGCTCCAATTTGTCCCACAGCAAGGCCAGGACTTCCTTGGCCTTTCAGAATCAGGGCACAGAGCTCACAAGCAGTAAAAGATATGAAATGTGAGGGTGGTCCATTAAATGTCAGGAAAGCCCAGAACTGTTTATTTAAAGAAAAAAAAGCCCCACAAAACCAACAACCAACAAACCCTGCCTGTAATTGCATGCAGTGCCATGAGACTTTACTGTGGATGTTAAACTCAATTTCCTCTTCCTTGGATTTTCTACATTTTTAACTAAGTTCACTTTAATCTGATGGATAAGTACCTTCTGGTGCTATCTACTTATAAATAAAGTGAAACCAGGGAGACAGGGACTTCTGGCTGATGTGCTGCAGGCCAAAGGTTAAATTCCTCCCCTATCCGAAACCTAAGTACAGTCTTCTTCCTGTGAGAATGAAATGACCAGGCAGTCTTGAGGTCACCAGCTTTACATAAAAACAAATAAAGTCTCAAGAAGTAGTTGGATTTTGTTTCAGGTTGTGTGTTGAAATCCTTGCGGCGCTGGGGTAGTGAGTAGCATTGTGTGACGGAGTTCAGGCCTCGCCGCTCGTTGATGTGACTGATTGGATCCTCGGATTGAGATAACTGTAAGGCACTTGGCAAAATGAAGAACAGTCAGCATGAACACATGAGGGGCATTGTGTGTGATGCTTGGTGAAGCGACTCACCTCTTTACATGTGACAATGAACTCAGAATGCATTCTGAAATCCTTCTTTGAAAGAAAAAAGGGCTGGTTTTCCTCTTCTATATCATTTAATGTAAATCTCTTTAAAGTTAAATCTCTTTAGCAGCAGTGCGGCTTGTAACACCAGAAACAAGAAAACCCCACTGTGAGCATAAGCCTAGGGCGAAAGTCTTTTAGATCTCCTCCGTGCTACGCCACGTGTGGCTGTACCTGTCCTGATGGAAGTGGTTATGAAGATGCCTACACAGCCCAGGACCACTGGGCACAGGGTGTTGTTTGATCCCTGCTCTTCCACCACTAGTGACATGTACACAGAAGTGAATACACACCATCCTCAATGTCAGTTATTTTAACACAGAACTTGAATAAGCTAGTCTAGGACTTGCATAAGATAACTATATTTTTACTTTTACTGCTATTTTTGAAGTGCTCAGAGAGTATTTAGCCAAGGGAACCTCAAGGCCAGATTCTCTGCAGTGCACAACTGCCAGAATACCTGAGCAGTACTTTAAAATACACTCAGATTTGTCTTAGGGTTCTTTTGCTGCTGAGTTTTTTGGGGTTTTTTTCACTTGCTGATAAATTCAGCTTTGCTGCCATCTTGTGTTAAATATTTTCCTCTTCAGTCTTTCTCCACGTAGTCCGTAAAAGCGTTTTGCAAAGTGGAAATTGGTTTTCTTTACGTATCAAAGCTGAAATTTAAACGGTTTATAGTACATTCTCCAGAAATGCCCTTTAAACTGATCTTTAAAATTCAGGCATAACGTGACACACTGAAGCCCTCTCCTGCTCGTTCCTTTATTGCAATTTTGATGTGCTTTAGCATTCTGCTCTGGCCACAGTTTTGCTGAGCACTCATGCTGCTCCTGCAGTGCTTCTTGAGCTGGAAGAGGTGTGTTTTGCAGCAGTCTCCTGCTTAAAGGTTAAGTTAATGCATGTCCTTTTGACTGTAACAAGTCAGAGTAAGCACAGGAGTAATTATGCTGCTGTATCTGAAGTAGTTGTAGTTGGGAATGCAGGTGAGAAACTGGATCTAGACTGTGGGCAGGAGTTTTGCAGAACCAGAGCCAGAGCAGAGCCTTGGACATAATCTAGTTATTTTATATTTTAGTCTTAAAAAATTAAGGGGGGGGGTATTATTTTCCCTCTTTTTTATCTTTTTACTTTTTTGTCTTTCTTTCTTTCCCTTAAAATTACAGAAGTCTTTCTATCCATTTACATAATCTGAGATGTGAAAATAAATTGTTGTATTTGGACCTTACTCACCACCACTTGTGTAACCAATGAGAGACTTGCAGGACCAGGTCCTTAGCTGGGATAATGATTTAAGCTGAGCAGATGATCATGTAAAGCTAAGGCAGTTTACACAAGCTGTGGAGCCCTTCACTCAGCTGCGTTGCCTTCATTGTTTGTTTGGTGATGGGATGCAGTTCAGCAATTCACGTCCAGCGTAGAGACCCCACAAAAAGTGGCTTCTATGCCCAAGTATCTTCTCAGGTCTTCTGGCTCCATGACCAACTCACTAGGCAGACACAGGCTTTCACCACCTCTGCCTGAGACCAGGGTTTTACCCGATCCTGCAATACCAGTAAAAACTAAGGGGGAAGGAAGTCCTTCTGCCAGCCATGCCTTCACACATCTGTTTATGCCAGCAGTGATGCTCTGTTAACCTCTCACGCCTTTAAGCTACTAATGCAGCAAAACAGTAGGTTTCTGAGGCAGAGCCATTCACTGAAGGGCTCAGTGATACCATTGCTGGCACAAGGATTTGTGGGAAGTGTGACAAAGCTGAATGGGGAAAGGGAGGAGGACTGGGAAGGGGAGAGCAAGGATTCCACCTGGTAGCAGTAAGTTGTCACGTTAGCTCCTTTGCGCAGAGACCCGTGTCCTTGGTCTCTCATCTGTCAGGCTGTGGAATTTTGCACATTAAATGGTGTGGAATGTCCTGTGGAATGTCTTGCGATGCTGCAATGGATGGGGCTCTAAAATTGCAAAGTGTTAGTTCAGCTATTCCCCTGAAGTAGATGTGTTACCTTCGTGCAGCAATCTCTTAGTGAGCAGTAGGAAAGAGGGAGGCAGGACAGTTTAAATACATTTCTTCAAGTACAACCGAGTGTAAATTTAAAGAAAATGTAAACACAGTAAAAGCTACATTTTTAAACTGTTTCACTTACAATAATCTGTGGTACTGGTAACACAAAGAAAAGTGCATTAAATATGAATGATGGCTTTTTTGTTGCCTGAGTCTAGGCTACTTCAGTAGTCAATGGAGAGAGATAAATGATTCTATTGGATCATTCATCCGACCTTAAAAGAGAGCTCTGAAAAAGGAAAAAGGATTATGTTTTTGAATACTGTTTTTTACCGAATTAGGAGGCAGCCTGGACAGACAGTGACATAGCCTAGATGATTAGCTTTTCAATGGCTGTAATACGCTAAGATAAATCTGTCGCTTTTGTTATTGTACAACCAAGTTAACATCTCTTTTTTTGTTGCTTTCTTTACTTGGCTGTATGCAAGCTAAACTATATATACAAAGAAAACAGTCCATAATAAAAAATTAAATACGTGTTATTTAATAACAGGTAGGAAGACTTAGGGCAATATCAAAACATTTTTAAAATTTGGAACGGAATAAAGTCAGAAGGCTTGTAAAACTACTAAGTGGTAGGAAAGCAGCTACAATAAGTATTCAGAAACTCTAGTTGCACTTTTTACTACTTAAACATTATTTTAAAGCAAACTTCAAAAAGAATTTTCAACTTGATGTGTACAGACTTGGACTGTTCTGTTGGAGTCAGTTGCAGACATACCAGATAGACTTTGCATTTTGTTCAGAGTGGGAAGAAATAGTCTGGGTTTCATGTGTTGTATTAAGCTGTCCAAAACACACTTTCAAGAGTCTCATTTGTGGAAAATAGGTCACAGCTCAAACTGATCCTATGAAGAAAGTGGAAAAAATATTTTGAAGAGAAAAACCTTGAACTCTAAATTACAAACTTGGAAAATGCATACCATCAGAGATTCCAGCTGAAATACTGGACAGAATTACTCTGTCAGCGAATTAATTTATTATGATAGTGACAACTTCATGACGCAAAAGCCTGTTTAACACCTCTCTTTCTTAAGATCTGATTCCTTGCTCAATTTGCTACTGTGAGTAACAAAAGCTTAGAATGTTCAGGTGCTAAGTTGCAGAATGTTTTTTGCTGATGTCTTGCCACAGTTTGCCACTTGAAAACTAATAGAAAATCAACCATTCCTAGTTTTCACTTTCTAATATTCACCTGAAGAGAGAAAGTGTATAGCAGTAGCTAAGAACTGATTTTTCACTATCACAGGTGATACCTATTCCTTACGAGTTAGCATATATTGTTTGTGATGTGGCATTAATAGCACTTGTTAAAAATATTTAATGCTTCTTGATTTTACTTTCTCAGCTCTTGGCCTTTCTTCAAGGATTATTTACATTTTACCATGAAGGATATGAACTGGCTCAGGAGTTTGCACCATACAAACAGCAGCTGCAATTCAATTTGCAGAATGTAAGTATGATTTGTATTTATTCCATTTTGTTTGCTAATTTAATTTCATGATATTAAAGGAGTCTCGTAGCACTTTATTGGAACTCTAAATCTTGCAATGTTTTAGTAAGCTGAAATCATATTAATATATTAATAGGTGAGAGTCGTTTTTGGTAAGTAAATACAATGAAGAGTCCTGTCAACAAATAATTTTGAGGAAATGAGTGTACAGATAGTCAATTTGTGATTTCCAGTTCAATGCTTTGGGAGCTAGAACCAGAAAAGCAGGACAGCAGCCAAGTTTTGATTAGAAAACATGGTAGTTCTGAAAGGCGTAAACATGTGTTGAGAGTGGGGCTTGTCTTCTGGAGTAAATGTTCCAACTGAGATAGAATGATGCAGTTAGTTTGTCTAAGATCACAGAATGCCACAAAATGTCTCTCCTGCTGTCTGCTAGTTATGTATAAAACACATACTTGGGAAGCCATGCTCTGGTAGTTCTCTGGATTTACCTTGTCTACATCAGAGAACTGTTGGGGCCTTCCTCCATGGTGAGCAGCTCTCAGGAGCATTAAGTTCTGCTTCAAGGAAGGATCAGTTACTTATGTCTCAGGTCACTCTCAACTGAGAAAATTGATGTTTTTTGCTGTAGCTAGGCCTGAATTTAGTAGTAAGAGCTGGACAGGTTTAACTGTGCCCAAAAATTCCATAGCTTTCAGGAAAACAAAAATGCATCTGATCAGCATACTTTTCCACTCATCATAACTGCTGTATCCAAGTGTATATTTATTTTACATTGTAACTCAGATGTTGCACTGCTAAGGACATACAAGTAGATAGAAATCTTTACATCCATTTTGCATTAGAACCACTATCACTTGATTTAAGGCAAAAATGGAAGTTCAGCCTGTTAATGGTAGGCCTGCCCAACATTTTTTAATAACAAGTAACTTCCAAGTACAGAACAAATTTTTTAAAAGTGAAGGAATTCTGTCATGCTGTATTTTTGAGGTGACTCCATTTCTTTTCCATTTCAATTCTTTCAAGAAAAGATTTAACTGACATTTTTGTATCTCTGCTAGAATCAAAGAAGCCACAACAGTTTAGAAGATCTAACATCAGCTTTTGTGGATAGTGCCTTGGTCACTGAACTTAGGGAAATTGAAGCAGGTCTTGGAGTATGAGAGCACTGTACCATGATCAACTTCTATTCCCTGTGGGTTACTGGAAAATAAAACACCTAAAATGTTCCCTGTAACATCTTGCTGTTAGACGGGCATGTATTGACTTGGGGTTGGAAGATGGCATTGCCCTAGCACTGTTAATGTAGATCTGCATTCCCAGGAGTGCTGCGCTCTTCCAGGTTGTGCTGCAATTGAACACGTGCAGCTCAGCTTCGTAGCCCTTCCTCTATTATGTCTGGTTTTCATATGTAGGTATAGATCCCATTTAACACACCTCTTGGGGAAGCAAGACAAAACCTCAGAGATGACTGGACTTCTCCTTTTGCATCAAAATGCAGATGTTCTCTGTCTGTAGAGCCTCTCAGCCCCTTGTCCTTTCAAATTACGTATTTGCTACTTTCAGTTTGCTAGGACTCTTTCATATAATGGCACAAGGGGTCAGTGTTGTTGCACAGCACAGTCTCTCAGTGAAAGGGTGGAAAATGTGCTTCAGTCTAGAGATTTATTTTCTTCAATATGACAAGTTCTGAGAGGAGTGTGACCCCTTGTGTGAAACCAAAACTGCAACTGCAAGTCAGAAAATGTTAGTATGTTCTATGCTCATATCTACAGAAACAGAATTATTAAGGATTTTTTTAATATCAATGTCAATTAAGAAATAGTTAGATGTAATCTCTTCTTAAATATTATATGAGTACAACTTGAAGATGTAAATAAACTACAGAGGTAGTGGGAGATGAAAAGTTAGGTAGAGGGAACAATGTATTGTCATACTATTTTTTATTAAATTTATACATCAGAGAAACATAAACATGAAGATCTACTGGGATACAGTACATCATTCACTGCTGTTACACAGAAGTTTGAATTCTGGCTCCAGATCTAGATCCACAGGTTCCTTTTTCCAGCTGGGCTCTCTACTGACTCATCACTGAGAGCATCACCCAGACATGGACAGAAGTAAGGAAGATGTAGGGACAGACAAACTGAGGATAGCCTTCAGGGAAAATCATGTTCATTCAGCCTGTCTGTTGTAGTATCAAAAGTACTCCTCTCCATTGCATTGTGTAAGGTCTTGGAGAAGAGTTGATCTGAACTGAACTGCTGCTTCTGTTCTTAAAGCTACCCTACAGTTTAGGAGCCAGAGCAGTACCAGCTGTAGGTGTAGCAGATTAGAGGCAGGCCAACAGCTCTTAGCAGGTCACCTTGTCCTAACATGACCTCTTGTCACTTCCGCTGTTTTGGCTGTCCAGTACTTTGTATGTCCATTTGGCTTTGTTTTCTGTAATTTGAGCCCACATCCTGGTTACTGAAACATAGTAATTAAAAACATAATAGACAAGCAAAGTTAAGCTCTCAAAATGTAGATGTTCCTCCCTTCAGCAGCATGTGCCTCTTGAACATCTCAGAATGAACACTGTTAAGTTTGGTCTGAACCAATGTTTCAAACTAAGGACATAATCTGAAAATGTCAAAGAATTTCTCCTATCTCTCTAATGTTTGTCTTCAAGGAGTAGATTTAACATGAGCAGCTCCATGAATGGCCCACAAACTGGGGAAGTATTCACCAGTGGGTGAAGTCCTGAGAGTATCTTTCTGACTTGTCAGGATTAGAGTCCATAGGATGATTTTGCAGAAATAATATAAAAATCTTTATTCTTTTCTATCACCTGCGAACATAGCAGTAGTAACCTATCAAACCTCTGGCACCTCATAATAATTTTCCTCTGCTGTACTGTGCTGGGTGTGTGGAGGTAAACCCTGGTCCCACTGAATTAATTAGGAAAGAACGTCTATTTACATGCACATACAGATATATATATATATATATACATGTACAGATATATATATATATATATATATATAAAAGCAAATATGAAGAGCCCACATTTGTAGCTAATTGTTTGCTTGGGCCAGCTGCCTGGTTACACAGGCGCTGCTTCGGCAAGGGTCAGTCCTTTAATGATTTTCACAGTTCTGCCACTGGTGAGCAGTTTCTTACCTAGCGTATTTATGTTATACCTAACTGTGGTGTTAGCACAGTTCCTGACAGTGCCAGTAACCTGACTGCTGTGGGCATCAGGAGCTGTGGCATTACTGCAGGCACACATGGACACATTTGTCACTTCTGCATGGGGCGAGACTGCAGTTGTCTAGAGACATTGGCCTGGCATTAATCTAGGCCTGTGTATTCTACACTGTACTTCAGGTTGTTCAGTAGGACTTACTTCACTTTGGGGCTCTGCTGTAGCAGCTTCTAGTTTAGCCTGGCTTCTGTGTGTGTTTCCTAGAGTATGCAGAGCGAAAGCCTGCATCTGTCTGCAAACTGCTGTGTAAGCATAGCTAAAGATGTGAAATTACTTCCTTTCTGAGGGTAGTGACCTACAGAAAGAGGAATGTTACTGTTCTTGGCTATATTTCTCCCGGGTACAAAAAAGACAGGGATCTCCTGGAAAGAGTCCAGTGGAGGGCTACAAAGATGATTAAAGATCTGGAGCATCTCCCCTATGAGGAAAGGCAGAGTGAGCTGCAACTGTTCAGCCTTGAGTAAAGAACACTGAGAGGGGATCTGATCAATGTTAATAAATACCTGGTGTGGGACACTGCGGGAAATGGCCAACCTCTTTTCAGTGGTCTGTGGAGACAGGACAAGGGGCAATGGCTGCAAGTTGGAGCGCAGGAAGTTCCGCACCAACATGCAGAAGAACTTTTTCACAGTGAGGGTGCCAGAGCCCTGGGACAGGCTGCCCAGGGGGGTTGTGGAGTTTCCATCTCTGGAGACATTCAGGTCCTGTCTGGATGCCTACCTGTGTGATCTGTCCTAAGGAACCTGCTTTGGCAGGGGGATTGGACTGGATGATCTCTGAGGTCCGTTCCAACCCCTACAATTCTATGATTCTCCGATTTCCTTTACACTCATGTGCTTACGTTCATTCTTCATGTTATTCCTAGGCTTCTTGAGCAATGAAGAGCACTGGGTGTTTTGGGGTGGGTTTTTTAATTTCATTTTATGTCTCTGGCAAATGCTTTTCTTGGTCTCCATTACAGTCTCCTTGGAATCATTAGTAATTAGTTCCTCATTATTGTTTTAGTGGTTTTTTAGTACTTTGCATGAGTAATGTGAGTTTTTCCTTGTTTCTTTTTCTGGGGATTAGACCCGGAATAACTTTGAAAGCACAAGGCAGGAAGTGGAAAGACTCATGCAAAGAATGAAATCAGCCAACCAGGATTACAGACCACCAAGTCAATGGACAATGGAAGGCTATCTCTATGTGCAGGAGAAACGTGAGTAAAACAGATGTACCTTTTAATTTTATTTGAAAGGCACAGCAACAGATGCAAGGGCAAGAAAATGGTTTGTTTTGCAGGACAACACAAGAGGTCTGTGTTTGAATGTCTGTAGACATCTGCTATGACTGTTTTCCAAGAGATTGAGAGTTTCAAAAGAAAAAGAAACATTTGACTTTTTGAAAAGCTAAGGTCAGATGGAATGGTGATCAAAACACTTGTAAACAATTCAGCTCCTGCCCCCTGAGTCCTTGGGGGAAGGTCCCTGCTATTTGCCATCCCAGTAGTGGACTGGTAGCAAGCTCTGCTTTGGCTACCTGCCCTGTGCCTTGCTGCAGAAGCTGCAAGCTCCCAGGACTGGGCTTTGGATCTACCTGCCAAACCCTGATGTCACCTGCACTACTTTCTCTGCCTGAACAGGGCCTGTAGTTCACCCCACAGGAACAACTTCCACCGCGTACTGGGGATCTCCACTGATCCAATGACCTTAACAGTAAATAAACATGCACATAATGGGAAACAAAGGTGTAAGAAGAAGAGTCATCCAAACGCAGTCTGTCACAGCTTCAAAAGAGCTGCAATTCTATACCTAATTATTATTCACTTCATGAGACATGAGAATGAAGTGATAAACCAAATAAAGGAACAGAACTAAACTTGTCACAAGTGTTGGAAACTGCTTGGAAGATCCTAGCAATCTGTAATGTTTTGAATGAAAACAGAACCAGGAAATATGTGAAAAGTCAAATGAGAGAATTCGTTACTCAATATGTCATCTGCAGGGTTGGCTGCCACTGTATTGTATACTCCAAACAGTATAGAAAACCAAACCAAACTAGCTGCATTCGGCAGGATCATGCAGAACCCTCAATAAAATAGTTTTCCTTGCATTTGGTACCCAGAATTATTTATTTATTTATCCATTCATTCATTTATTTTTCTATTTGCATTGGAATCAGCCTGACCCTAGAAAAGTCTACAGCGGTGTTTTGAGGTAGCGTGTACATGTTTGTACAAGTTTGATGTTCATGCAAAAACTAATACAACTTTGCACCTGATTTCTCAAGCTAAAAATAAATAGAAGCCATCTGGTTATAAAATTGCCAGACTTGACCCTACTCGACCTCAGTTTTGAGGATATCTTCTTCACCACTCCCCTTTTAGCTAACTCAAGAGACTACATAGTTACAGATAATTGATTTCCCAAATAACATAATGAAATTAATCTTTATTCCATAAGTCAGCTAAAGGAAGAAACCTCAATGCTTGTCATATTTAACATCAGCCACTTACCCTCAGAAGCACTGAAAGTTTTAAGAAGACACTCAATGTTTTAATTGAGTAATAATGATAAAAGAAACCTGCAGTAAGTGGAAATTACATAGCCCTACTAATGGGGGAGGGAGAAAAGGAGTGAAACATTGGGCACATGCTGTGCTTCATTAAATAGTGAGAGGCCAACTTGACATCCTCTTGGTGAAAATAAATTTGTTCGTTAGTTTGTTCTGGAGTCAGAGTGGCAGGTTCTGTAATCTCCCTGTCAATGGCGAAAGTACCAGTTGTGTATTTGCTTGTCATATGGGTTTACTTTCCTACAACCATAGACTCATGTCAAATTTTGGACAACAGGGTTAAATACTTGCTATTCTTGAGAGTAAACCTAAATCCTGTATATTTTTATTAGTGTTATGCATGGTGCAAGTATGTTTTTCGAAAAAAAATGGCAGTAGGCTAGAAATTCTTTTTATTCAGATTGACAGTCAGGAATAACAGACTGTAGTTGCAATGTAGGTTTCTGGCTACAAGTTTTAATGAAGAACAGGTGATTTTTAAACACATCTAAAGGAGTTAATGAAATACCATCAGAGGGAAAACTGATTTAAAATTATAGAATTTGTTTTAGTAAGTGAAAATAAGCAACAATACAGGAACAGAACAGCTAACTTCTGGGACTGGGAACCTGGCTGACTTACCAATTAATGAAGTTACCTTCCTGCAAAATGCAGGCAACGAGAGAACTTTTTCCAAGTCAGGATGACAGATCATGTAAATACTGCCATCTACATTTGTGGACTGCCAGGCATCTGACTGACATGACTGGTGCAGTCTTTGTATAACCACTGACTTTGTGGAAGGCTACATTTAGAAGGCCAAGCTATTGTATCTATAGCAAAACTATGAAGTTTGTTTTTAACGCCTTCCAGCTTTATTTAACATTTTACATTAAAACCAAAAAACCAACAACAAACAAAGACACAACAAACATGAAGCCCTTAAAATATTTTTTTTAGCTCAGAACTCTTTAATTTTAAAATTAATTAAAAGGACCAGATATACTGTACCTTAAGAAAATGCAAATCATATTTTTCCCATGAGTAACCCTCATTGAAATTACTGAAAATTCACATGTGAGTTGGAAGTATGATCTAGTCCTTTCCTATTCTGAATTTACACAGTAGTTACGATACTGCATTTTATACATGTAATTTGCTTTGGCCCCTACATTTCTGATGGCTCTGCAGAGAGGAGCCATATTTGAACGCCAGGCTCTGAAGCAGAATGCTGTCCAAGAGGAAAGAAACACTTTTCCTTCTTGGCACCTCTTCACACACCGCTGTTGTGTTTGGTTTTGCAACTGAGAACCCAGAAGCTGTGTCAATGCTAGTAAAATAAATGGGGCTGAACCTTCCCACTGAGACCAGCTTGCACAGAATAGCCTGCCCTCTGTGCTAACTTTCCTGTCCTCAAAAATAAAGAAGCTTTGTCCAAGGTACCTACTGTGTTACCCAGAGTGGTGGGCTGAACACCACATGCCCACCAAGATGCTATATCACTTTCCTCATTAGCAGGATGGAAAAAACCTTCTGGACCAAAATAAAGGCAGTTTCATAAAGCAAAGGGGCACATGTGGACGTGAAGCAAAATCACTTCCAATCAGCAGGTGATGTCCAGCCACTTCCCCGGAAGCAGGGCCTTAGTACCTGTAGTGGTTGCTCTGAAAGACAACCATTGTAACTAACAAATATCCTCCCTTCCCCCTGCTTTCTCTCAGTTTTTATCGCTGAGCAGACATTGTATGGTATAAAATATCCCATTGGTCAGTTGGGGTCAGCTGTCCTGGCTGTCCCTCCTAAGATCTTGTCCACCCCCAGCCTACTGCTGAGGGGGAAGTTGGAAAGACAGCCTTGATGTGTGCCAGCACTGCTCAGCAATAGCCACACCACCAGTGTGTTACAACACCTTGCTGGCTACAGTACACAGCACAGCTCTGTCCTCTGCTGTTGAATACACCTCCAGATGTATCTGTAAAAATCCGTGAGCTTATCTTGTTCTCTGTGCTACAGTAAACAGAGCTTTTCCAGAAAACTGTGGGACATCTTGGCTGTACTCCTAGGAAGTGGAGAGGATTACTGAAATGATGGGAGAATTTGCTCCATGTCCTTACAGCAAAGAACACATTATAAATACCTGTATTTAAGATAGGTTAGCAGCTGGAGTTTTAAATGCTATTGAGCTTAAACACAAGAGAGTTTTGAGTTTAGATTTGCTAAAGGCTCACAGTAATGCCTTAGCAAAGCTCTGGGTAATCTGTCAGTGAAAACATCTGCATCGGAAAGTCTGTATTTTGCAGTAGGAATCAGGAGTAGGGTGATTCGAGCTCTCCAGGGTAAGGCATACGTCCGCTTACTTGGAGGTAGCTACTGATTTCACGTTTCACTAAGTCAAAGTTTAGTGCATCCCTAAGTGGGTTATACTTTGGTATTGGGAGTGTGTGCACTGTCGGTTTGTGGACACTCAGTTGTGTGACACTGCTGTAGCCACCTCTTCCCCAGCAGGACTCCTTCCGAGGCAGAAGTGGCCAGTGCTTCTTGCTGAAGGCACCACTTCAGACACACAGCGTTTCATTCCTCATCTCTAAGCTACTATTGGGTTAGAGTGCACTGTTCCTTTCCTTCCTTTTCTTTCCCGTAGTGAAATCACCCATCCATGTTCAGCCACATAAGATTAAATCTATCTCTGAGCCACTCCCTTAAGCCACTCCCCATTTTACCCACTCCCTTAAGGTAGCAGGGAGGAGATTGCCAAAAGCATTTCTTACCTTTGACAAGAAGTCTGAAAGTTAAGAGAAATGTACTCTGACTTCATGATGTTGTCCAATTTACTGGATCTAATACTAGATTCCAAGGTTTCCCTCAGAGAAAGGATTTAGTACTGAATCCTTGTGCTTCACTTGCAGTGATAAAATCTTTGATTGCGTTTCCTAGGCAAAACAGTTCTCAGGATCTTGCCTGTCTTCTGCCTGTTTACCCTAGCAAAAGGCTGTTAGCCATCCAGTTGCCAAAGAAAAATTGTTCTGCTGGAAATTCATTGGGAAACCTCATTAAACTGCAATATTTTAAAATTATACCAGAATAGCACGGTCAAATTAAAAAACTAGGGGAGGTTTTTTATTTTGTAGGCAACATGTGGATGCTGTTATGTTTCATTTCTATTTATCTTCAACTAAAATAGTGATAAAATGCCAAAATAACTCTTTAACATTACCTTTCTTTAATTTAGGACCTCTTGGATTTACGTGGATAAAACATTACTGCACTTATGATAAAGGAACAAAAACATTCACAATGAGCATAGCTGAAATGAAATCTGGTGGGAAAGTGGTGAGTTGCACATACATGAACACATACATATATCATATGTCCTGTCCTTCACATTAAGCATTCAGGAACTGTTACAAGAAATAAAACTGATTAACAAATCATAAGGCTGTTTTCCTACATGAAGCAGTGTATATCTTATAGGTAAATTAAATAAAGTAGGTAAATTATGAATAGGTAAATTATTTATCGGTAAATAAACTAAAATGTTTCTTCTATTATATGTACAAACCACATACTAAATATCTGCAACAATGTGGTGGTTGCACATGCATAGGAAATTGCTCCCATTACTGCAGAATCATGGAATGGATCGGGGTTGGAAGGGAGCTCTGAAGATAATCTAAGTTTAATCTCCATGCTCAATGCAGGGTCACCCAGAGCAGGTTTTCAAGGCCTTTGTCCAGTCAGGTTTTAGGTATCTCCAAGGATGGAGACCCCACAGCCTCTGTGGGCAACCTGTTCCAGTGTCTGACCACTGTAAAAAGGAGTTTTCTTAGGTTTAAATGGAATTCCCTGTATTTCTGCTTGTGCCCACTGCTGACTGTCCTTTCACTGGGCACCACGGAGATGAACCTGATTCAGTCTTATCTACCCCTTCCCTTCAGATATTTACAGATAAATCACTGATAATGATCCCCCTTCTCCAGCCTGAACAACCCCAGCTCTTGCAGCCTATCCTCATATGACAGATGCTCCAAGCCCTTGATCTCCTTGGTGGCCCTTTGCTGGACTTGCTCCAGTGCATCCCAGTCTCTCTTTGTACTGGGGAGCTCAGCACTGGACACAGCTCTCCAGATGTCAGCAGTGCTGAGCAGAAGGGAAGGATCAGTTCCATCAGCCTGCTTGCAATGCTCTGCCTGATGCAGCCTAGGAGGCTGTTGTCCTTTGTTGCTGCAAGGACACATTGCTGGCTCATGGTCAACTTGTTGCCTATCAGGACCTGCAGAACGTTTCTGCCAAGCTGGTTTTCCAGCTGGTCAGCCCCAGTCTGCCCTGGTGTCTGCAATTATTTCTCCCCAGGTGCAGGACTTGGCATTTCCCTGTGTTAAACTTCAAGGAAGCTCCTCTCAGCATATTTCTTCAGCTTTCTGCGGTCCCTCTGTGTGACAGTACACACATCTGGTCCATCAATCACTCCTGCCAGTTTTGTATCATCTGCAAATGTGCTGAGGCTGCATTCTGTCTCATCATCCAGGTCATTGATGAAGATGTTACACAGTATCAGCCTCAGTATTGTCCCCTGGGGCATATGACTAGTGCCTGACCTCTAGCAGGATTCCACTGTGAGCTCAGCAGGTCACCTCGTTTTCTGATCACCTCACCATCTACTTATCCAGTCTGTATTTCACCAGTCTGCCTTTGAGAATGTAGTTGAAATCATCCTATTGTAGTGGTCCGTATTATCAAAATCCTGGCAAGCTGAGATAAATATTCACTGTTCTTCCTTCATCCACTGTAGAGGGCTATCAGGTTGGTCCTGCGTGTTTTCCCCTTCATTAAATCCATGCTGACTGGTTCCAGTCACTGTTTTGTCCTTAAAACACTTGGAAAAGCTTTCCAGGATTATTTCTTCCATCACCTTCCCAGGGATCAAGGTGATGCTGACTGGCCGGTAGTTCCCCATATCCTTCTCCTTGGTCTTCTTGAAGATAGTAGTGATGTTTGCTTTCTCCCATTCCTCAAAATTTCCCCTGATTGCATCAGCCTTCCCAAAAAGAGAGTGGCCTCACAATGATGGCAGCCAGAACTAGGAGTTGGTCAACTTTATTGTATAGAAATCTTTTTATCTACATGTGGGAGTTGACAGAATTGTATGATACTCATTCTGTGGTGTAACATAGTCATGTTCTGTGCACAGATATTTCTAGTTCTGGATTTAGAGAGTTTTCTGAAATGTAACCTCATAATTATATTAAGTAATGGATATGTGACAGAAAGCTAGTAACTAGTCGGTCTTAGAGAAATTACAGAATCATAGAATATACTGTGTTGGAACGGACCCATAAGAATCATTGAGTCCAGCTCCGTATGTTCCTAAATAATTTTAATCTCCTATATTAAGGCATATTCTTTTGGACTGTTCATGCAGTTAAATTTGTGAAGCCAGGGTATATCAGCCTACTGTCCATACTAATTTTGTTGTGTTTTGTTTTATAGAATGGCCTTGTCACAAGCTCACCAGAAATATTCAAGCTAAAATCTTGCATCAGGAGAAAGACAGATTCAATTGACAAACGTTTCTGTTTTGATATTGAAGTATTTGAGAGGTTTGCATTTTTTTTTTCATTGTGTTCACAAATTGAATATAATAAAAGCACTTGCAACCAAATTGTCATATTTACTTCTGTAATAGGAACACTTATTTCTCAGTATGCTTGTATCTAGACAATAGAGACTTTCAAGACATAGTGCTTGTTCGAACTTGACTTACTAACAAAATTCACTGCATTGCATATGTGTTGTCTTAACTACATTGTGTTTCCATGCACATACAAGATGGATCCTTACAAAACTTGTGGCACTTCCAACTACTCACTTTTAGAAATAGATCATAAATAGATATATAAATGCTAATTAATAAGCATATTCTGTAGCAGAAATGTATGATAGCACATAATTTTTCTTTTTTTAAAAGCAACTTACACTTTTATTCTTCACATATTCCTGGATATTATAACCATATAAAATAGATGAAAGCTACTTCTCTGTATTTGATGTGTATGTACACACTACTTAGTAAGATCTCTTGACTTCTAAGCTTCATTCAACAAGTTGAGTTTGAAATTGATAGCTGATTCTTTCTAATTAGAATTGCATTTATTAGGCACATTTTTGGCAGTACCGTTGTGATGTATTCACAAGTGAGTGTTGTCCATTCTCCCTCCCTTACTTTACTAGAACATCCACAGTTCAACAGAACTGCACAGAACAAGTAGTTCCATCTACAGTTCTTCAAGTTCTCATCAAAGAGACAATTATAGCCACATTTCGTAGAAGTTAAAGGCCTTCTAGAAATTTGGACAGAAGATTGAAAGGGGGGGGGGGGAGTACAATACAAAATCATTATTATAAGGATGCACCTTTCACAGGCTGATAGAAAGTTCGTTTTTCCGATTGATTTTATATTTGGCAGGGAAGTTGTGAATTTTTGTACAAGTCAGCAGAAGACAGAAATAGACAACAAAATCCCTAGAAATCTTTGGTGGTAGTTCATACACAAGGGACGCTTTAATCTCTTCTGAATGTCATGTTCATGTTGCTGAAACTCAGGTTTCCTCTAAGAGAGAGAAGATTCAGTGGCCGTTACTGATGTCACTAATGACTAAGAAGCGAGCAAGTTCATGTAAATATGAACTTGAAATATTGAGGATTGAAATGCAGAGGATTCAAAGACATTATGATTACATCTGAACAAATTTTCAATTCGAGACAATGTTGTTTAATTGGAGTATGAAGTTGGACATCACCAGCAAAATACAGAAAACCTTTAGAGCTGTTTGACATCAGTAAGTTCCCTTAGTAACATAAAAGTATGACTTTTCATAAAAAAAAGCTCTTTTTAGAACTGTGCAGCTACACCAGTCTTCAAAATTCTGTTCTAAGATTTTATGGGTAACTTGTCTCCAAACACCTTATCCCACAGAGCTAATTCTCTCCCTGCATTATTATATGAAGCATTGAATGACAAATTATATGAAACATTATTCTACAAAAACATTGGAAAATCATGCAGACTGATGTGCACATCTCCTTTCATGAAAGAACCATATTAACTGAAAGAAACCTTTGTGAACTGTTAATGGAGAGCACACGCCGTGAGGCCTTCTAATTGACACAATTCATTTAAAATTTACTTAGGTGTTTTTCACACTTACATTCAGCTCAGGCTTCTTTTGAAACTATTCTAGAGGTTCACCACCATCTTATTTGTATTTGAGTTATATAAAAAAGGAACATTACGAAATATATGTTTCATCTTGAATGTAATTTTAGTTTCTGAAAAATTACCAACTTTTTCAGAAATTGGAGAGAAAGCTAGTTCAAAATGTATTGGAGTTCATTTTGTTTGGGTGGGGATTTTTTGAGGACATTAATATTTGGGGATTATCATTAGATATTTGAGTGTAAAAACATGCTATCCAATGACAGCAATCTTAACCAACAGATTAAATCAGAAACCCAGAGCTAGAAGGATGTGTCCCTAAGCTTGAAGTAAAATGGCAATCTTAGAAATGAAATTTCTGTTCTTTCTGTACATGCTGACCAAGGGACTATAAGTGGAATTTTCCAAATGAAATGTTAAGCAATAGTCTTGAAAGAAAGAAAATACAAAGATTGGTTTCTTTTTCTAAAATGTTTCTGAGAGAAAAATACCTGGGTAAGAATCTGTCAGCTGGTAGCAAGATGGAATATTAGAATTAAAATTAATTTAGACTAAAATAAAATAAAATAATGCATCTTAACCTGGATTACCTGCAACTTTTTACACTTGTGATAGTACATAGCAAATAAAATACTCAGTTTGGCATTTGTGTATAAAACTGGCAGAAGCCATCAACTTTCTTTAACTTCTGTCTGTCTTTTATGTATTCACTTCATGTCAGCGTGTGGTTGGGTTCTGACTTTAGATACTGTTTGAGAAAAATTAATAACTGCAGGGTATGTGCATCTTTTTGACAGACCTGGAATCATCACACTGCAAGCTTTTTCAGAATCCAACCGAAAGCTTTGGCTCGAAGCTATGGATGGAAAGGAACCAGTAAGGAGATTTTTCATTTTCTTTTCACAGTTTTGTAGCACACCTGTTAAAGAAAGAAGCTGGTGTGTGTTTCAGGTATGATGTCTGGTACAGTACAATCCAGCATTTCTTCATGAGAGACTTGCAAAAACAGGTTGATGACAGGTACAATGTAGTGAAGCAGAACTACTAGTGTATTGAAGCCTTTACGTACATATACCACTTTTTTCGTTATTGTTAGGAGATTTTATTTTTAAATAATGTGCTAGGATATTGTCTTACAGGTTTCATAGTTCAGATAAACTTTATGAAGTGCTATTTTTCAGCACAGTTAATGACAAACTACTTTTAGGGGAAGCATCATGGAGTAAACTTTAAGCACCGCCTTGAAGGGCACTGCAGAGAGGATAAAACTGTGTTGAAAGCCGCCAAGAGACAAGCTTATCTAACATTTCTTCCCACTATTTATCTGGTCTTAAAACAGTCACTGAATGAGAGTGATGCCAGACCTGTGTCCAAAAGGAAAAACATGCTTGATTGGTTTTATGAGATATGAGTGTTTTTACAAGCTTCTCGCTTAACTGAAACAGTGCAGAAATTAGATAAGTAATTGTACCAAAATTTAATTAATTTGGAGCCTGCCAATTTGAATTTTTAGTTATCACGTTTTAGATATCCCATCTTTAATGCTATCAAATCTCTAATTAATCTAGAGTCTCAGGACTTCGATAGGTTTTTGAGACACATCCTGCTGGCCCTCTGCCCTCTTCCCAGGGGTGAAGAACAGCTATGTAAAACTGCAGACACAACCAAACCCATGGGATTATTGCCCTCTCCACCTGCTGAGGTCCTAGCACAGGGCTGTTACTTCCAGCCCGTGCTGCAGGGCTCCCTGTCAAGGGAAGCTAAAGGCAAGGTTGGCTTTCCCCTAGCAGCCAGCTGATTCACAGATTAATTGACTAGATTAAGAATATGAACGAACCTGGCAAGAAAGAATTTAAAGCCAAACATTGATCTGCTGCACTTTTTTTTCCAGATATACACGCTGCCAGCCATCATTAGCAAAAAGGAAGAAAGTAAGCTCTTTATTTCTGTAAAGTTACCAAATATCATTTTTCTGGTTTCTAGATGTATGTGTGAGATTAATTTTATGTTTTCTGTCTGTTGCAATGAAATAACTGTGATTCCATGGCTGGGTTAGACAAAAGCACATACCAAGCTATGCAAACTGTGAGAAAGCTTTCAGCTTCTGTATTGCAATCAAACATAAATTAGAAGAAAATTTGATTGGCTCCAAAGCTAAAATATATCTAACAAATCTGTAAAAGTTTCTATCAGTAGCCTGCATACCTACATGCAAATACGTACCAGTGTCTTGAAATAATATCCTTGTATGGATCAGATCTGTTTGGTTTTAGGTGCATATGCACCTATTACACTGAGTAATAAAATGGGTGTAATTGTATTAACATTACAGTAACATGTATATGTTATTAGCATTATATTAACACAAATAAATACAAATTACCTAAATATATGTGAGTGTGTATGCATCTCAGAGAGATACCTTTGTTCAGATGGGGACATACATCTTAGGAGTTATATTTGAGACTCTGAAAATCCAAACTTTAAGCCATTACATCTGAGGTTTTATAGGATGGTATTTATCTTAATGGTGACAACGCTGCTTTAAGATCTTCTTTATTTGGCTAGTTAGAGCAGTGAGCATTGAAGGTGCATAAAATTAACAAGAAGTACACTTATTTGAAATAAACTCACTAAAGTCAATAATAAAGACTGTTTCCCTATGTTACCATTTTGTGTGCAGTTATGTACATGGGCAAGAAACAAATATTCCTAATGATACACTAAGGATTCACTAAAGTTGGATTTCAATTGCTAAGGATATACTAGTAAGGATATATCTACAAGAATACTATTGCAAAATAAGTATTACAATCTCATGGATAGATGTGTATCACTCCTTGACTAACATGGGAATATAGCTAAACACAGAGATTTTGTGCATTACTAAGTTAGAAAATAATTACCTTTTTTCTTCTGTTTTAGTGTTCTTAAATGAAGCAGGTTTCAACTTTGTAAGGAAATGTATTCATGCTGTAGAAACAAGAGGTGTGTATTAAATCTCAAATTAATTATTAGATTATTCTGAGTTTCTTTTCCTCAAATATCGCTCTGATTAATTCTACATGTTTTACATCCATGTTTTGGAGTGTGTCCATCATTTGGATTCCACTTCTCACATTTTATCAGTGTACTTTACAGTTATTCACTCATTTAAAAAAAATGTTTGGAAACTCTTTGTTGTTGTTGGGAATGTAAAAAAGAATAAGAATGCATTCACTAATGAGGTGACATCTTGCAACTCCCAGCAAGTTTTTAATTATCCTCTTTCAAATGAAGAAGTATGGCTGTATAGTGTTCCACAGAAAGAGGTAACCTTTTCCTGTCCATGCACTGAGATGTCAATACAAAACTCTCTTCTAATCCAGAAGCTGCATGGTCTCCCTGTGCAACAGAGAGCCCACCACAAATGCAGTTTCTCAGGTAACAATGTTTAAATCACTGCTGACTCAGAGCTTTGTTTGTTGGGTTTTTTCTCCCAGGAAAAAAAATAGGGCTTCAAAACAAAGCACCTCAGTGTTATCTAAGTGAGATCAGACTTTGCAATATTGTTTTCAATGGAAAATGGAGCAATTTTTAGATGGTAAGACCTTAAGTGAGAAGGGAAGATAAATCCTCCTGATTTTAAAAGGCAGTTAAAACCAGTAAATGTCACACACATCAGTTGTTATTAGCATCTGTGCTATTAAAAAAACCCCAACGATTGAAAGTTATAGGTAAACTGGGACTTGACTGTCTCTCTTTTGCATGGAGATCTGTGCATAACATATAAATTCTCAACTACAGTGTTGCAACAGTATACAGTATATGTTTTTATTTTGAGTACAATCATTTCACCTACACATTTGAATCAGATCTCTATTGGGAGGGATGATAGTCTGAGCAACGACAGTTACACAGTAATTCCACTGAAGTTTAGGTAAGGTAAACCTGTTGACACATGATATGTTTAAAGACTGCTTTTGGGTCTTATTTTTCACTTTGCTCAGCCATCTCCTTGTTGTGTGCCAATAGGAATCATTTGTATGTAAAAGGCTTCTGTTAATGTAAGATTGTGATTAACATATAGCACAGTGTGGCGTCAGTGGAACGTGTTTGTCAAAATCCCAGAAGAGAATTTAGCAATAAAGCAGAACTTCAGAATTTAACTGTGCAATTCTCCATATGTACATCTAGATGTTTTGAAAACATACATGAAGTACTTGCCAGCCTATCTTGAACTAACCATCTTCTCATTATTTTCATTGTGCTTGTTATCCCAACATAGGTATTACCATCCTGGGGCTGTACAGAATTGGTGGTGTAAACTCCAAGGTGCAAAAGCTGATGAATACCATATTTTGTAAGTATCTGAAGTGAACCTCTGGCAGTGTGAAGAGTGTGTGCTGTGGTCCTTTTTGCCTTAACTGCTGTTCTCAAAGAGTGTGTCGTGACATATACGATTGTGTACATGCACTTACTGCCACTTAGTTTGCAGCCTTAAAGTGTGAGCGATCAATCTTATGTGCATTGGTGTTCAGTTTCTACATGTAACCACCAATATACATGAGCAAACTACTGATCAAATAGATTCCTTCTTTTAGCTTTAAAGTTCTAATATTTGTATGTCTTTGGCATATTTCAGAAATGTTCCAAAGCTCGGGCTGTAACACAGTGCAATGTGTTTTAATGGACAGCTGTCCTAGGCCTTCACTTTTCCTGCTAATTTGGCTCTCTGATGCCTGTGTTTGAATATCTAAGCCAAATACATCAGTAATTCTCTGTTGACTTGGGCTTACTTTACAATTTGATGTAGTTCATATAGTTGATGTTTACAGGTACTAAATATAGAGCTAACTTATTCTTTATTAAAACTTTAGCAGAGATTAAAAGATTCAAATTGATTGGATTGGTATTTAATCTGGCTAGTAAGTAATCACATGAGCTAATCGATTCATCTATTGGCTTGTATTTTGCTGCTCTTCTAGTTAGTGAGTTAGTCAAACTATAACACAATCATAATTGAAATTTCTACCAGCTCCTAAATCTCCTCCTGATATGGATATTGATATGGACCTTTGGGACAATAAAACAATAACAAGCGGCCTAAAAAACTACCTCAGGTGAGTGAGCTGTTACACAAATCTCAGTATTCCTTTTCTGGCCCATTAATCTTTTGCTTATTATTATCATGTTACATTTCTTGTATTTATTCGCATGCTAAGAATTGTATATTATTACCTTGCTTAATATTGCTGTGATTATGTGTAATAATTAATCTAAAATTTGTCACACACTTTCTGCCTTATTAAAATAATGATGCCTTATATAGCCCTAAATTAGGCAGAATTTAATTAATTTCATTAACCACAAAGCATGTTGTGCTCAGTCTTTCTTTTCTGAATCTCTTAAGCTGTGTACCATGAGATTGCATGGCATTGTGGTTGGGGCAGAATAAACATCTCTGAGAAAAAAGGAGGTTTTTATCCTATGCTGTTGGTGTATTCACAAACACAATTCCCTCCCACACAGTAATTTTCTCTTAATGTTTTTGCTAATAAGTGACAATTTTCAAGAATTATGGTGCTTCCAAGATAACTCTTTGTTGGGTCTCAATAAATAACATTCCAAGGAAATGTAATAAAAAGCACCACAATCCAGATGGTGAGCGTTCTATGCCTTCTAAAATTCTAGATTTCCTAAACCAGTCAGTTAGGCATCAGGAATCCCTATTTGCTCTAGAAAATACACCAAGGATGTACATTGGAATGCTCATGTACACTTCTTTGAAAAGACTGGCTTTGGCTGAAGAAATTTATATGTCTTGATAAACACAAATCATAGTAGATGCTGTATTTGTGAAGTGAGAAAGTGAGGTAGCAGTAACTGTGTGTTTGTTTCTGTAAGGCAGTTCCCATTCTGCCTTTCAGAGGATGACTCTTACAGGATATCTTAGATCAGAATTTCAGTCCCACATCAATCATGTTTTTGCCTATCTTGGGCAAAAGTTGGCTTCTGCAGCCTGCTGTGCAGTGCTCTGCAGCTGGTTTTACTTCTGTTGACAGTATGGAAGCCGTAAAACAGTGAGTCTCAGTGCTGAAGTCAGTGCCAGTAATATTTCCTTTATTCACTTGTGTGGTGACACCAGATTCAACTCACAGGGACTGTCAGACTATGTACACGGCTGAGTTGTATACTGCATGTAACCAGTCCTCACTGAATTGGGTTTCTTAGGACATACCAATATCCATTGAGTGAATGTTAAAGGCTACTGTAATCACCCACATAAAACTTAAAAAGACTATCAGTAATGCTTTTTGTTGTTTTGTTGGGTTTTAATTTCTTTTTACTATTTTTTTTGCAACCAGGTGTCTTTCAGAACCATTGATGACTTTCAAGCTGCACAAAGATTTCATTGTTGCTGTTAGTAAGTAAAGCAATAAATACACTTTGATGAAAGCAATATTGCTTCTAACCCAAAGTCCCCTCAGTCAGTAACCTTACTTTCCTCCTTGGTCTGTTATTCAGCGATCTCAGTTCTTCCATGTTACTGTATGTGACAGCGCAGTGCCACATGCAAGCCCTCAAAACAGAGAAGTCACACTAGATGAAGCTGTTGAGTGGTTCATTCTGATCTTTTTAGAGGTTCTATGTTACTGCCCTCGACATGAAATTTGGAACTTTGATTTATACATTTTTGTTTTATTTGGGTTGATAATTCCTTTATAGCATTCATCGCTCTCATCCAGGGACCTTCCTTTTTTCAGATTGCCTTGAGAATATGTAGGGTGTGATAATTATCATTGTGGAATAATCACATACAGAGATAGTAAGATTTTTTTTTCTGTTGACTCTAGTTTAGAATTTGCAGTTATTTCCCCATTTCCTTTTTCCTTCATACGAATAAAAGACACTCAAGAATTTTAGATATCAAGGAGTAAAATCTTGGATTTTACTGAATTGGCACATTGGGTCAGCATTGCCACCAATTTCATTGGGTCCATGCTTTTACCAAGTTACTTGAAACGGAGATTTCAGAATGTTGTAATGAATATAATCAAATAGTCCTCATCATTTTAAAGGCTAATTGCATTTGGCTCCTTGTAACACACGTGTGTATCAGGGTGCCGGCATTGGGGCTGTTTGTAGTCATAGCTTCACACATGTTCTAATTTATCAACAATATTTGTTTCCTCTTTAACAGAGTCAGATGATCAGAACTACAGGGTTGAGGCAGTGCATGCACTTGTGCATAAGTTACCAGAGAAGAACAGAGAGATGCTGGACATCCTTATCAAGCACTTAGTCAAGTAATTATTTTTTAATTTTCTCTTTGATTTTATTGTAAGATGTGATTATTTCTGTTTTAATCCATACTCTGGGTTGAAACGCTGTCACTTGAAATTACATTTCATTTCTAAAATGCTGTTTTCAGCGTAGCTGAAGAATAGTCTTTGTAGAAACACAATAAAAAAAACCCCATAAAAAATCACCAAGATGAACAATTATGTTTATAAAATAAATCAATGTTTTCACTCATGTTCCTACTTACTACAGGAACTGGAGCTAATTAAATTTAAGAAACATCTAAAACTGTGCTGAGGATGATAGAAAACACTGGTTTGAGTCTGACTTGAGGTCCCACACAGTTTCAAAAATGGAGAATAGACTAATGTGATAATACTTCTCCTTCCTGTTTGATCTTACTTTTCTCTCCGACAGCTCTGAAGTGTATTATCATTTGAAAACACTAATTTGAAATACTAGCTTTTGTATTCTCGATATCTATATAAATATCCAAGCCCAGTTCTTTTTTTTCATCAGCTTCTCTGAGAATTAATTAAATATCAGATGGAAAAGATTTTACATTTCTTTGAACTCAGGCCTTCTGCCATCACTGAATTAGACTTAGCATGTGCTGTGAGACAAGAAGACAAGTTTGTATTCTCTCTCTCTGTATCTCTGGCTATGATTACATTATGTTACATTATCATTTATCTTGTTTCTGCATCAAACATTATTAATGTAAGTTTACTAAATCTTTGATAATTTTTCAATGGTATTTGCTGAATAATTTTAATATGTATTATTATTTGCTGATTTAGGATGCTGAACAGTTTTTAGTACATTTATCAGTGATCTGGGAATGTGAATACTGAGACAGCAGTTGTTCAGATAAAGCCCACTTGACTGAGATAGGAGAAGACATAAGAGAGGTGTTGATATAATTTTCATTCCATTCATTACATCCCAGCTAGTTTGCCTTCTTGATCACAGCTTGAGCTGCAGCCTGTAATAACCTGTCTACAGTGGAGCCTGATGCAGTTTTGCTTCCTCTTGTACATGTGAGAACTGAAAGTTTCTTTAATAGGGAACTATTTAGCCCTAATAAATTATTTTTGCCCATTAGGTCCTTAGCCTCAGGAGAACTAACAATAGGGACCTGCTGTGAGTGCTTCCATTGCAAAAACTGATAAGGCAGTTAGACATGGGGTAACCCAGAGAATCACATTAAAGCAAGTCTCCCATGCTTCCTTACAGAGTTGTTTGATTAGCTAAGAAATATAATACCTACCACTTACTAACTCTCTAAAATGTTGAAACATTTAAGGAGGGATTAATGATTTTTTTTAAAGCTGCTATTCTAAGAGCCCTAAAATTAGAAGTATGCATAGATAGGAACTGACTTCTTGGCAAAATTAATTACAGGCAAGCATTTCTCTGTTAACCTCTTTTCCTGGCCTCTAATTTTCTCAGGAGTGACCTCAGAAGCATTTCCAAATAAAGCATGCCTGTAGTATTCCCTGTAATTGTTCTCTTTAAGTGTTGCATATCCCATCTTCAGCACAATTCTCGTGCCTGATAAATTAAATTTTATAGTTTTGTATTGAAAAAGCTTTCCATTCTTCTGAACATTCAATTCACCCCTTCTAATTTCTCATATAATTTGCCAGCTGTTGTTCATGCTAGTAATTCTAATGAGATTGAATTGAAAATTAGACTCTTGAGTGTATTAGTTCTTCTGACTCTATCTTCCTTCCTCATCTTTTTCCTACTGCTGTCTGGAGATTTTTCGGGAAACAAATGTCAGATAAAGTGCCAAATTTTATGTAAATAGGAAAATGTGGGAAAAAAAAACCAACAACTCAACGTCCTGTTTCTTTGTGCCTTTATTTAAAGTCAAGTTTCAAAATGTGCATCCTTCCCCTGTGTTTCTCTTTAAGCTGTTCCTTCATGTATGCTTTTGTGTCTGAGTGAAGATACTTTAACTATAGGGGTTATAAAATAAGGATAATATTTTTTCTAGTTACAGATCTTAAGGTCTTTATGTCTCTGCCTACCTTGACTTTTGTGTCAGGGTGCAAAATTAAACATAGACGTTGTGGGATGTAGATCATGCCAAAACCAGCCAAAGTAAACTAACAAAACCTGAAAAGTGCCCTGCAGAGAGGTGATACTCTCCCAGTATTTACTCAGTCAGCAGCTAGGCCAACGTGGGAAGTTTGGTGTTATTTTCAGATATGTTATTTTTGTTTTTAAACCTTCCTAGTCTAATTATCCCTCTGCCATAAAGAGGAAATCATTCTTTGGTATGATTTAATCACACCATACATTTAACAGGTAGATAGTCTGGGGTCCAGGTCAAAAATTCACTGGTGATATATCCAAAAAAAAAAAAAAAAAAGGACATTTTTGAAGAGAAAGCAACTGCACCTTAATGAATGCTTTAAGGCTCCCTGAAATGCATGATTACCTTGCCCTGTATCTATTCAGCAGGACTAGGTCAGGGGAAATTGGCTATCGAAATGCTCCATTTACAGGCCTGGGCTTTTTTTCCTCTTTTGCAAGAAATTGAGCCTTTGAAATGCTTTGTAGAAAGTCCTTTCTGGTTACAATCTTATTAAATTCACCATTCCTTTTACTAACCAAGCTACCAAATTTGTAACCAAGGGAACTCAAACACAGGATAAACACTACTTTCTCTCTTAGGATATAAGATTATAATGTTTGTGTAAGAGACCTTATCAGTTACTGTGCAGCACAGTTATCTTTTTTTTCCTTAGTTTTTTTTCTAACAGCCCCAGAGCTGAGTAATCCAAAATTCCATTTTCATTAAAATGCTGATGGACTTCTCAAACTCCCTTTTGTCAACTAATGCAAACATAAGGTATGCTACAGAAAAAATCAGATCAAAGTAATTGGCTAAAACCATGCTTCAGTGAGGAAGTCAGTTTCTCAACATGGCTTCCAGGTAATGATCTCTGCCAATCTGTCTGAAGTAAAACTTTTAAAAGGGTTTTTTTTTTATTACCATAATTTAGTGATGCAAGATACGAAACATGCAAGAAGATAGATGTTAATTTTTGTGCAGTTTATACTCCTGTTATAATCCAGTACAAACTCCTTTCCCATATTCCCCAGAGAGGTTGTGGAGGTCCCCTCCCTGGAAGCGTTTAGGGCCAGATTGGATGGGGCTTTGGGAAACTTGGTCTAGTGGGGGTGTCCCTGCCCATGGCAGAAGGTTGGAACTGGATGATCTTTGAGGTCCCTTCCAACCCAGAGCATTCTGTGATTCTGTGATTTTCCCTTTCCTGATTCTCAATGTAAATTGGGTGCTAAAATGTTTCAGCTCAAAATGAGGGTCCTATTACTTTGTTACAGAGGTAATTGTACAGTCTTTCTCACATCTGTACCAAGATAATTCTACTATTCTACTCATCCTGTGTATCATTAGTGCCCACTCAACAGTGAGGCTGAGAGAAAGGGTTATGTGTGAGTCCAGACATGGATTTGATCCAAGATCCTAACAAAAGACCCCAGTAGCCTTGGGAAAATCTCACAGCCTTTTTGTCACTGCCTTTCTAACCCTTATGAGAGAGTACTATTTGTGTTATATGCCACCAAACTCTGACATCAGATAGGTCATTTTGCTCATGTTTGTATAACATTTTAAGAAGAAATGAAGCTATCTGAGTTTATTCTTGGAAAGAAAACATACCAGATGTCTCCGTAAACATAATTGAAGAAAGCTGTCAGAGCAAAGCAGAAGATAAAATTTTCTCCTACCTTTGTTCTTCCAGTATATTATAGATGTTACTGTATCTAAATTTTAAAAGGTACAACAGTTATTTTAGTTATCTAGGAAATAGCTAAAAATGCTCATTTTGGCAATGGTAGCAGATAGCAATGAAAAGAGAAAGGAAAATGTGAATAAATGCCTCAATAGAGGATTCTATTTTGTAGCAGATTCAGTACAATCAAACATAAAGGCAATTATAAAATCTTTATATGGCATATTTCTCAGACATGAGGCAATAGGGTACCTTTGCAGAATCACTGGCAGGTATTCTGAAGGATTTATAATGATACTTTTCTTATTTGGCAAATCTGATTTGTAAGGAGAGAAAAGGAGCATTGAGGGTTACTGATTTATAGTTTTTCATTTTGCCATCTGATAAATTATTGGAACAACTAAGTTTCTGAATTTGACATTAAGAAATAAATTGCAGAAAAGTTATAGTAAGTGGTAACAGAAAATACACAAATAACATGTTAATATATTTTAAAGCCAGAAGTTGTCATTATGATCACCTAGTGTTATCTATACCACAGAAACAATTATTTCACTGACCATATTGAATCAGTGTTTTCAACATTTTAATAAAGATATCCTATTGCAATTTAGGTACTTTCAGTAAGTTTATTTCCTGTAATGAAAGCTAAAATATATGGCTGACCTCCATTATCACATCATATTTTCAGTCACTCCACCATCAAGTATTTAAGTTCCTGTATAATTATTGGAGAGAAATAGGTGTCTACCCTAAGACTCCTAAACTTCAAATGGTCTGGATGTCTCTGTGGAGACCTTCAAAGATAGTTGCTTTTCCCTGTCAATTCCATTGGGAGCTTAAATACCCTAGGAAGATGTACTCATCATCCATTAAGTTATGGCAGGATAGAAGCCTTAATAGAAATTCAGTTGTTGGACTGCATTTTATTTTCACTCTACTTAAAAATGTTTTTAAAGGGGCAGCATGAACTTGGGATCTTGTTAACAAAGTCGTCTAACTGGTTTTTGCCTGTTGGAATTGTAGTTCAGCACAGCAGTTTAATTGCATATTGTTTGTGTTCATTTGAAGGGTATCATTACACAGTCAGCAAAATCTAATGACTGTATCCAACCTTGGCGTTATCTTTGGACCAACTCTGATGAGAGCCCAAGAAGAAACCGTGGCTGCTATGATGAACATTAAGTTTCAGAATATCGTCGTTGAAATTCTGATAGAGCATTATGAAAAGGTAGAAAGACATTATCTGACTGTTTTGTGATGAAGTGGAAGTAAAATCTCATTTTCATTAACATCAGTAAGTTCTTAAGAATAAGAAATCCAGCATTTGTAAAACGTCACTGACAGAAAGAATACATTCTTCCCACCCCATGCTATGGATCTGTATCCTTAGCAAGTCTTTTGTGACTGTGCAAGGTACAGATCAAAAGCATAATCTCACACACTTTGAAGGAGTTGCTCTGAATCTTCAGTTGCTATCCAAAGTCTGTTGTGTCCTTCTTATACTTAGAAACAGAATGATGTTATAACTTTGCTCCCAGTTCCTCCATCTCTCTCATGCTAGCAGTGTGTGGAGGTTCACCCTGGGTCGTGGTTTCTCCTCTGAGTGCATCAGGTCAGACTCTCTCTGACCATTGCAGTCCTTTGGGAATACACCAGCTGGAGATCTGGGTCCCTCTTAACATCATGAGATCCCAGGTATCCTTCACTTCTTCTTTTGATGAGCAGCTTTGATGAGCAGCATCAGTGTGGATCCCCAGCAGAATCTGTGCAGTGTGCCATTTTTCATTTGTGTAGGTAAAAGATGTGAAGAAAAAAAGCAAAAAGAAAAAAATTCTCTTAGATGAGGTTTTATTCTTAGTTTCCAGTTTTAAGGCTATCATGTCTTTGTGATTTCAGAGTTGATTACTGTGGAACACACAACCTTCTCCATGTACTTCTTTTGCTTTGAAGAAAGGCGTGTCTGTGACTGCCTGGTTTATTTTATTTTCCCAAAAAAAACCAGTGACAACAAAGGTCCATCTCAAACTCTGTCCTGGAACATTGAATAAGAACTATTTCAGGGCTTGAGAAGGAAAACCCATGATATCTCAAACACTTGTTTTCAGTCATTAACAATGCAGGTATCAGCTTCACTGAAAAGCTTCCTGAGATTTTATTTTATTTAAAATTATTTTATTTCAGAACTCAGCAGAATAGTCACAACCTTCTTTTCTTCATCATTAGAAGAAATTTTATTTCGGGGACCTTTTGTTGATACATATATCACCTTCTCTGATGCCTAACTAAACAAAGTGAGGAAACAAAGTGAGTGTTTCTTCCATTCCACATTATGCAGCTAAGGGGCAGTTCCCGGACAACACCAGCATCCCCTGCACTGGTTGGTCAGTAAGTACTGACAGTACTGCTGGGTATCATCAGTTACATTTCATAGGGACTCCTCAAAATTAGTATGAAACTGATAGCCTGCTGGGCAGTAACCCCAAAACATACACATTACATGTT